>CM072514.1:4893028-5530528 GCA_036898135.1 Oncomelania hupensis | reverse complement strand
GTATTGATTGTGAGGGCTTCTGCAGTTGTATTAATTGTGAGTACTTCTGCAGATGTATTAATTGTGAGTGCTTCTCCGGTTGTATTGACTGTGAGTGCTTCTGAAGTTGTATTAATTGTGAGTGCTTCTGCAGTTGTATTATTTATGAGTTCTTCTGCAGTTGTATTAATTGTGAGTGCTTCTGCAGATGTTTTAATAATTAAGGGGGTGGCCTCGTGGCGCAGTGGATAAGTCGCCGGTTTCCTATGCCGAAGGTCGCGGGTTCGTTTCCCGCAAGGGGCGAACGTATGTGACTTAGGTACGAGACTATTGAGGTCACCGAGGGTTTTCTCCGGGCACTCCGGTTTCCTCCCTCCCTTCAATAATGGTACAGGACGCAGTCAATATAAAAATTTCAAAAATAAAAATTCGATTTTCTTTCCGTCTTCTAATAGCGATCTCTCTGCCTTTACACCACCTGTTTGAGTGATGGATGTGTGTTTGGTATGTGTGAGGGTGGATGAGACAGGTGAGCGTGTATGTTGGTATAGGTCGCCGCGCTTTGAGCCTGAATGATTTGGGGTAAGGCGCGTATAGCATCCTGTATTATTATTGAGTGCTTCTGTAATTGTACTAATTGCGAGTGCCTCTCCAGATGTATTGCTTGTGGGCGATACAGCGTAAACAAGAGGAAAAACAAAGAAAGCTGAAGGAAGAAATGGAGGAGACACGGCGTAAACTGGCACATGAGCAGCAAGAGGCTCTGCTTGAGCTTGAGGAGACCAGGAAACGACAAGAGCTCGAGCGGCTAGTAGCGCAGATTAAGGTCGAAGAAGAAGAAGTCAAGCTACAAACAGAATTAGACGCAGCGAATGCCGCCATGATGGCACTTGACGAAGGCTCACGGAGCCAAGATTTAGACTTGACCCTCGGCTCTTTACCTAAGGTGGACCCTGTTGATGATCTTTACATGAGGAGCCGTGACGATCATACAGGGGTCTTAGCAGAATTTTCAGGACCCACTTTTGGGTATGATGAAGGCACTAACCACGCCGAGCAACAAGCGCTACGGATCAACAAACTAGAGATGGGTCACCACGCCAGTTTCAAGTCTACCCACGCCGACGCTGTCATCAGTGTTGAGAGGCATGTACCGAATTCAAGAACGGGAACCAGAACCGAACATTTGGAGACAGGCTCTACTCCCTGGGGTAATTTAAATCGTCCTTGGGAAGCGCAGGACCCTCGGAGAGACTGTGTTGACAGCCAAGAAAGGCGCCATCGATGGGTTGAAACCAATAGGCGGCAGACTGAAGGATGTCATGGCCACGACTTCAGTACGCGTGATTATGGCACGGCACAACTGCCGCGTAACACGCTCTTCCTCCCTCGAACGCACCAGGAATCACACGCGACGCAGGGAAAAACGCTTAACGCCGAGGCTACTCCATTCATACCCCCGGCACAAACGTATGATCGTACCCAACAAGTACCCTCTTATTACGGACAATGCGACAGCAACGCCTTTTCCAGCGCGCCATGCGATGACAATCTGGCGAAATCCATAGCCAACGCTCTAACAATAAGCCGGCTCCCAGTGCCCAAGCCCACGGTCTTCAAGGGTGATCCTCTGCAATATCCTGCCTGGTCTGCGGCTTTCTCCCATCTGGTGGAAAATGATGCTGTGAGCGCAAAGGACAAGATGTTGATACTGCGTGATTTCATTGATGGTCCAGCCAGGGCGGCCGTAGGCGATCTGTATTATGAGCTTGGTGAAGATTCATATAACAGCGCGCTGGAGATCCTGAAGAGGCGCTTTGGGGAGGACTGTGCCATCGCTGAGGCCGTGAAGGACAAATTGGCAGCCTGGCCGGACGTGAATAATAAGGACGTCACCTCCTTGAGAGATTTCGCTGACTACGTCAGGCAGTGTCACACGATGTCAAAAAGGGTAACAGGGCTGGGCATTCTCGAGGACCCTGCTCAGATCCGAAGTCTGGCCCACAAGTTGCCTGACGTACTCGGCATATCATGGGGACGCCAGGTGGCTGATCATAAGTCACAGCATGGAGCTTACCCACCCTTGGCCGACTTTGTCAAGTACCTGGAAAGGCAGAGTGATGCCTTGAAAGAGGCAGACCTCTTGTCTAAGGTGAAAAAACTTACGTCTGGCGAGAGTCGCAACAGGGACAAGGGTGGCCAAACTTTCGTTACGTCCGAGGTGGGCGATAGGCAGACTGAGTCGAGTCAGACGACGAACTACCCCTCAGGAAGTCAGCTTGAAAGGAAGGGCTTTGGTCAAAGAGGCAAATGCGTGTTCTGTGAAAACGATCATTTTACGCCCGACTGCGACAAGCTTGCCAAGAAGCCCTTTGAAGAAAGAAAGGAGTTCGCCAGGAAGAAACGGCTATGCTTCAAGTGTTTGAAGGGCTTCCACACTGCCAGAGGGTGTTTCGCCAAGGTTTCATGTGGGACGTGCAACTCAAAACACGTAACCATAATGCACGACCCCAATTAAACACCCAGTCTACAGTCTAACCAGATACAAAATGGAGACTCACATGCGACAGCAGCCAAAAAGCTCCAAGGAAGCCAAGAGGGGAACAATCCTCCTTCGAGTGCTGTGAACTCAAACCACATGATTGAGCAGAACGTCGAGGCTCGTTTATGCTCCCTGTACATGCCTGTATACGTGTCTGCCAAAGCAGAGCCTGATAACGAGATATTGGTCTACGCCATGCTGGACACTATGAGTGACACTTCCTTATCGAGCCCGTGATGAAGAAGCTCAACCTGAAGACTCAGAGTTCTATCTTGACGTTGAGAACCCTGACTTCAGATAGAGAAGTCATCAAATGCAAATCTTGTACCGACCTCTGTGTACGAGCCTACGACTCGAACGAGATCATTGAGGTATCCATGGTCTATTCTCAGAAAGAACTTTGTGTCGACAAAGGGCAAATCCCCACTCGTCAGACTGTTCACTCGATCCCCCACCTCCGACATCTGAGCTCACGCTTTCATGATCTGTACGACGCTCCCACTGGTCTTCTATTGGGCGTCAACGTGTCTGAAGCCTTGCGCCCCCTGGAGGTCGAGAGTGGCGAACCTGGTCAACCGTTTGCTCAAAGAACCAAGCTGGGCTGGGGTGTTGTCGGGGAAACAAAGGGGACAAGGACAACGAGAGAGGAAAACGAAACTGCAGCCAGCCCTACAGTGAGCATTGAGGCTCGGACGCTGCCTACCAAGAATGGAGCACTTTGTTTCAGAACTAAGGATCGCACGAACGAACAATTGAAAGCATCGATGGAGCGCGATTTTGCGTGTCATGAGGCCAAAGAAAACCCAACCTTACAGGAGGACCTCAAATTAATTCAGATTTTCTCCGAGGATATCAGTCTGAATGAGGAAAGACACTATCAGATGCCATTACCGTTCAGGGATGGAGAACCCTGTCTGCCTGACAATCGACGCATGGCTCTGAGAAGGCTGACTAGTCTTAAACAGAAGTTTTTGACGAACCCAGAACACTTTCGCCTCTACAGGGATTTCGTACAACAGATGTTGGAACGATGTGACGCAGAGAGAGTTAATGACGAGGAACTCGCAGCTGGCACTGTCTGGTACATTCCCCATCACGGCGTATACAACCCACCAGAGGTCTCCATTGTAGACGATGACAAGAAAGCGAAGGCATTTAAGGTGCACGCAGCATCATCCGCAGACCGAGATGAAATCGACAAGCTGACCAAAAGGTTCTCCACTCTGGAACGTCTGTTGCGTGTCGTGGCGCGTATTATGACTTGGCTGCACTGCGTCAGAAAGACGAAATCTCCGTCACCAACCTTTACCAACACTTCACTCGAAGATAGAGAGTCGGCCTTCAAGAGTGTAGTCAGAAGTCTGCAGCTCGCTCACTATCCACCTCAGTCTCGTTCGACACATCCCGACTTAAGACAACTCGATCCTTTCACGGATGATGAGGGTATGCTGAGGGTTGGAGGTCGCCTGTCACACTTGGCCCAAGAACACCGAGTGAAGAACCCTCTGATAGTACCTCGTACTAGCCACTTAGCAGTGCTGTTGACAAGACATCACCACAAAGTGGTGGGTCATCAGGGCCGCACCACGACGATGGGCGCTATACAATCAAATGGCTTGTGGATTTGCGGTGCCAGAAAAGTGGTGTCAGCGGTGATCCATACATGCGTGCACTGTGTCAGATTGCGAGGTAGACCTGCAAAGCAGAAAATGGCTGACCTTCCTCCGGATAGAATCGAAATGTGCCCCCCTTTCACAAGTACTGGCCTTGACTGTTTTGGGCCGTTTCTCGTCAAGAATAGAAGATCAGAGGTGAAACGCTACGGACTGATATTCACTTGTCTGGCCTCACGCGCAGTTCATCTCGAGGTATTGGAGGATATGACCACTGATGCCTTCATCTGTGGTCTCAGAAGATTCATCGGTATTCGTGGCAACGTCAGGCTGATACGTTGCGACCGAGGCACAAACTTTGTCGGGGCAGCCGGGGAATTGAACAGAGCTCGGCGGGAGATGAATGAAAGCAAGATCATAGAGCAAATGGTCGAACTCAACTGCAACTTCTTGTTCAACCCTCCTTCTGCCAGTCACTTTGGCGGCGTATGGGAACGCCTGATTGGTACTGTGCGTCAGATCCTCTCTGGGCTGCTTCTGGAGTATGGTGGTCGACCAACGTCAGACACGCTCTCAACGTTGTTCTACGAGGTTGCAGGAATCGTCAACAACAGGCCGCTCTGTGTGAGCCAACTGGAAGACCCGACCGCGTGCGAACCCTTGACGCCCAACCATCTCCTTACGCTGAAGCCCGAGCCGATCTTTCCTCCACCGGGAAGTTTTCAGAAGGAGGACATCTACTCCAGGAAACGGTGGAGACGAGTTCAGTACCTGGTTGATCAGTTTTGGAGCAGGTGGAAGAAGGAGTACCTGCCCACGCTGCAGCCACGCAGGAAATGGTACCTGCAAAAGGACGCTGTCAAGCCGAACATGTTAGTTCTGTTGTCAGAAGACGGAGCCTCAAGGGGTACCTGGAAGATGGCTCGAGTGGAGAAGACCTACCCGAGCGCTGATGGCCTAGTGAGGTCTGTGCAGTTGAAGCTGGCCACCGCACGGAAGACAGACAAGGGAAAGCTGGTGGTGCAGACGACCTTCGTGGACCGACCTGTCCATAAGCTGGTGCCGCTCAACTTCAGCGAAAAGGGCTAGACCACCTTCCTTCCAGAACAGACTTTAAGATCAGACTGACTCATACGTATATGGATGAACGGATAATATGATAATGAATAACTCTGAAGGTTTATTAGAACATGTTTTCACACACTACCAATCTGGTTGTCACAGACATGTAGGTTTCTCTCCATCCCCCACCTCCCCCCTCACGAGAAACATTAGATGGACTATGGTGTGTTTTTGAGATGTGTGTGATGATCAAGCGACTTTGAAGTAATAGGAATGGTAACTTTTGTTCTTAGGAGAAGGTGTACGCTCTTAAGAAACGTTTGCTGAACGATAACGTGGACATGTATACTTCGCATTGGCTTACATTGCTGATTGAGGTTTAAGGTTGCAGCACACCTTTAGAGTTGGAAACTGCAGTGCAGTTTGGGCCGGGAGTGTTCTTGCCCTCGTTAGGGCAAGATTAATTTTTTCTTCGTTTTATGTGTTTGCTTATTCTTCCTTACTTTTTTGGAGATGGGCCTATCATTTATTGCCTTTTTCTAAGTCTGTGTTCACCCCCCTTTGTTCATTGCTGGTCTTTTCCTTCTCGTCTTTCTTTATTCTTGCCGGTGTTTGGAATTTTGGTGAGCGCGCAACCATTATTCTGTTCATTTGCACTTGGTTCTCTCTCCCTCCTTCTCCACCTGCTTTTCTCCTTCCTTTCAAGATGTCTTCAGTTTCATTTACTAATGAACTTATTAGTGTTCAAGTGCACGGGAAAGAGAAGTTACCTGAGTACTGTTATCAGGTGTGAATGTAACCCTTTGCATTAGTTTTCATAATCATTTCCTTTTGTATGTTTGTGATTTGTTTTCCCTTGCCATTTTTGATTGAGCAAGTTATATCCTGAATTCGAGATATTTTTTGTGAACAGGAAATCTGTTTGAATTAGGAGCACCTTTTTGAAGGAATAACTTTGTTTATTGTTGCGACAAAAGCCACTCAGCAAGCTTATTCTCTGAAATAGAGGCGATTGTTCGGAGACCTATAGACTTCTGAAATGTAACGACTGGAGTCAACCATTATTTTGAGACATCGGCGATAACAGGTTAGATTGGTATTTGTTGTATTCTTTTTGAGCAGATTTTGCAGGTTTCCTTTTATGGATTAGTTTGCGTGAATGATGTATTTCTCTTGTCTTTCTTTGATTCAAGTTCGTCATTTATTATTTTCATTCCTTTGCTATAAACCTCTGGACTTTATTTCTTGTTGAATGGGCAGTAGGAATCAGTCATGTTGAAGCACCGTCTGGCTCAAAATATTTTTGTTAATAACTGATTTCACTTGACAAGAAATTGAGGCTCTGTGTTATTGGTTTCTCTATTGGTCGGTTTAAATCTGTCCGATATTCGCCTTAGTTCTTTTATCAGTACTCTGTATGTCGGTAAATTTTGTAATAAGTAATTGAATTTAATTATAGTTTTCTATCTATGTTTGTAAACTGCGTTTGCTTTGCGCATAAATATCGCCAGTTTTGTTTGGTTCTAAGTCCTGTTGTTCAGTTTTTACCAGGGCATTACCAGGGCATCACCATTGTATTACCCACGGAGGTCATAACGCACATGAGAATTGATGACTGAAAGAAAATAAACTGAAGACCCATGTTACTGACTTTGTCCTGCGTCATTACTTATCGCCAGAGAGAGAGAGAGGCTAGTTACGAAGTCCCAAACAGAGGTTGGCGAGTACAGAGAGAGAGATATATATATAGAAAAGAGAGAGAGAGAGAGAGAGAGAGAGAGAGAGAGAGAGAGAGAGAGAGAGAGAGAGAGAGAGAGAGAGAGAGAGAGAGAGAGGAAACATGAATCAAGCACGCATTTCCTGACATGCAAAGTCACACATGGGAAATCTCTCGTGTCATTGTACACTGACTGTATTGTGTGAGTGTGACTGTCAATGAGTGTTGTACACCGCAAAATAATTTTCCCTGCTGTTTGCTGGGAGCAAATAAAGATTATGATTCACCTTGTGGTGAGATATGTTGTGTGTAATAAGGTCTGATACTATTACTATTATTATTATTATTATTATTATTATTATTATTATTATTATTATTATTATTATTATTATTATTATTATTATTATTATTAGAAATTCACTTTCTCTTGCGCCTTTTTTACAGGGCATGGCTGCAACAAAACCTCGCTGGCTGCTGGGTTGTTTGTTTGGGTTATTTTCCTTTAGCCTGACATATTAGGATAACAAATGTGGCTTTGACCACACATTCGAACTTTAAGGTTTTTAAATTTGATTTAAACGATTGTTCAACTAAACCATGCTAACTGCCATCAACCGACAAATTCGTGGAATATTCCAATAAGAAGAAACAACCTTTGTAATCATTCTTATATTGCTGGTAATTTAGTAGATGAGTAGAATTTTTTAGTTCGTTATTCATTGCTTACAGGGTCCAGCGGACTGCAAAGAGCCGAATCAGGACCACAACTTGGTTGAAAGAGGACTCGGACCTGATCCGTATAAATGATCTGCTGAAGCAACCCTAGTGGTAACACTGAAGGCACTCCACCAGCAGGTCACTTTACAATAAAGGCATCCCACGCAGGGGACGTAAAGGTTATACTTCAATTTATGGAATCCCCGTGTACAAGAACAAAATCAATGAAAATATCATCATAAAATATTAAGAAAAATCATACAATAAAATAACATTGTTAAATAATAATATCATAGGATGCCCTAGTGACCATCGTCCAATATTCCCAAGACGACCCAACAGACCTCATACACAAAAGAGGAGTTTGGGAAGAGTTTTCAAGAAAAAAAGGTAGGTGACTGCTCTAGCGAAGATGAAGATAGTATAGTAGATTGATAGAACAGATTAGGAATGAGAAAGAAGAAATAAAAAACCAGCAATAGTGGGAATTTAAAGCACTAAATTTCCAGAAAGTGGGGACACTATTTATACAGAGACCCCCGGCACCCCCACGGGGGGAGATGTGTAAAAACCAATTACAAAGTTGCACTGAATAACTTTGGATCACGGTACAAGTTTAACTCTATGTATTCCAGCCCGTTGTTATTAAAATGAAAGTATACAACTATCCACAATGAAAAACTAGAAACTCAATTGCATACCTGTCAAGGGGTTTTCGGGTTGTGGTGTAGCAATTTAACAGAAAAACCATAGCAAATGGAGGTTTGGTGTAGCACTAATGTGAATCACGCGATTCACAACAAAACTGTAAACTTCTGCATCCAATATAAACACACACATCCAATGTGTTTACAAATTTATTGTAAAATCTTGTTAATGCACAACACTTTGTGACAATATTTTAAAAAAAAAAGTAATTTATAGATTTCCAAATGAGTCTATGTGGGATAAGGGTGGGGTGTCTGGAAATACATTTGAATGGAATTTAATCTTTTCTAATCCTTTTTTTATCGAGCACAAATTCTAACCTTTTTTTTGTTTGTTTCTTCATAAATAGTTGCTATTTGACTTCACCTTTTCTGTAGGTTGTTTGCAATTTTGTTTTTTTTCTTCTATTGCTCCATAGATTTTTTTCCCGCGGAATTTCATACCATGGACTGGATTCCGGTATTGGTTATTACTTTAATTGATTTACAAATAACCCCCTAGCCGAACCCTATACCAAAGTACGAAGTTTGCAGCAGCGATGGTGAACAAAAATTGTTGTTATGGTATTTGCAAAAGCTATTTACGGCGAAAACATAAACCTCCCATGCAAGGAGTTGACTTTATTTACTTTCCACAACCCAATGTCAACTTGGAAAAGTGAAAAGGATGGGTGAAAGCGTGCGGTCAGCCGACTACAGGAGCAAATGCCTTCACGGTGCAAAACGTTAAAAAGCACACCTACATCTGTACAGAACATTTTATCGGCGGTAAAGGACCTACTTTTGAATATCCCTATCCTATACCTGAACGAGCACGTGTTGCGGAAGTGCGGTGCTTTTACTAAGTGTCTTTAAACCGGACTCGACCGGAACAGACTACTTTCGCGCGAAAACCACCTTGGTTAAAAAATATTATCGTCACTTTTGAAAAATTGCGTAGCAGCTTTGTGATACGCCGTAGCAATGGAAAAATGTTTAAAATGCGTAGCGCTACGCAAAAATCCGTAGCACTTGACAGGTATGCAATTGACAAAGACACAACAAAGCACAATTACCAGAGACCCGCAAACACGCAGCCACCTGTAATAACTGCAGCACCCAGAATGGCACCTACAATAGGCATTATCAGATTCTCAAAACTACTTGCCAAAGGCTTAGCACTGGCTTCTGAAATGGAAAGAATAAAGAATTAAAGACAGTTAAATTTAGGAATCAGGCTTGCAATATTGTTTTTCTCCAGGAAACACATTGGAAAACTGACCAAGAGAATTTTATAATGTCCCAGTGGGGGTTTGAGTGCGTAGTCGCAGGCAACAGTAGCGATAGTCGAGGCGTTGCTATCATGTTTAAAAATAACTTTCAATATAAACTTCATGCTGTTAAGAAAGACAATGAAGGTAGATATATACTACTGGACATTGAATTTTTGAATAGGCGTATGACTGTCGCTAATGTGTATGCGCCAAGTAGCGGAGATAATCCGGCATTTTTCACTAATTTGTTTTTGGAGATTGCTTTGATGGATAACAGCACTATGGTTGTTGGAGGCGACTGGAACCTCGCGCTCAACCCCTCACTGGACACTAACCAGCCCACTAGGATCTATAGGCCAAGAAGTAGACAGGTGGTCAAAAATTGTATGCAGGAATATGATTTAATTGATATTTTTAGAGTACTTAATCCTGATAAAAGAAAGTATTCTTGGAAGAGATTTAATAACAGCGTGCAACGTAGTAGAATTGATTGGTTTTTAGTTAGCTCTGACCTTGGACCTTGTGTTGGCAGTAGTGATATTGCTCCAGGATACTTATCAGATCACTCAATAGTTTATTTTGGGTTAAAAACGGAGATTTCAGGTAAAGCCAGGGCATACTGGAAATTCAATAATTCCCTTTTGCGTGACCAAACTTTTGTAGATCTTGTCAAGTCCACTATTTTGGAACTTAAGAAACAATATGCCGTTCTTGTTTATGACCGAGACAATATACATCTTATTGACGACGACGACATAACCTTTATGATCGACGATCAGTTATTTTTCGAAATGATTTTACTTGAGTTGCGTGGTAAATGTATCCCATACTCGGCTCGTAAGAAAAAAGAAGAGTCTCGAGTAGAGGCAGAACTTTTGGACGAAATAAAAGATTTAGAGGCTAATCTTTCTGACACAAACATACACATCCTGGAAGAAAAAAGACAGTCTTTGTACGCACTGCGTAAAAAGAAAATAGACGGTATGATTATACGTTCGCGTATGAAGTGGAGATATGAAGGAGAACGGAATAGTAAATACTTTTGTAATTTAGAAAAAAGGAATTATGTACAGAAATCTATGGCATTTTTACAGAAAGAGGACGGTAGTATTGTTCATGATGGGGAGGAGTTAGTGAAAGAAACAAAGGTTTTTTATGAATGTTTGTACACTGCTAGAGCAGATGATGCTAGTGATCATACTATCGATGACCTTAATCTCCCCAAGCTTACGGAAGAGAAGAAGAATAGCATTGAAGGACGCATTACTCGTGATGAGGCCTTGTACACTTTAAAGAATATGAAGAACGACAAGAGTCCAGGGTCGGATGGCTACACTGCAGAGTTCTTTAAGTTTTTCTTTGTTGATTTAGGTAAGCTATTAGTTAGGTCTGTAAATAGGGGCTTTGAAAAAGGAGAAATGTCAATAACGCAAAGGGAGGGGGTAATAACTTGCATTCCAAAAGAGGGAAGAGATAAAAGATTTTTAAAAAACTGGAGGCCTATAACTTTGTTGAATACGGTTTATAAGATAGCATCTGCGTGTATAGCGAATAGGCTTAAACCAGTGCTTCCTGACATAATCAATGAAAACCAAACAGGATTTCTTAAAGGGAGGTACATTGGGGAAAATATTAGATTACTGTATGATACCATGTTGTTCTTGGAGAAAGATAGTAGAGCGGGATTGCTCCTTATGATCGACTTTGAAAAAGCATTTGATTCTATCTCGTGGTCGTTCCTAGATAACTGCCTTAAAGCGTTTAATTTTGGTCTAGACATACAAAAGTGGGTGCGGACGTTTTATGCTAACATCAAGTCGTGTGTTTCAGTGAACGGGCAGCTGTCTCAGTGGTTTAATGTAAGTCGGGGAACACGTCAGGGAGATCCCTTATCTTGTTATTTATACCTTATTTGTGCAGAGGTATTAGCTCAAATGATTCTTCAGAATAAGGACGTTAAGGGAATAAAGATAGGAGAAAAGGAAACCGTTATTTCTCAATTTGCAGACGACACAACTTTCTTCTTAGATGGCACTAGAGAGTCCTTCCAGGCTTGTGTTGACACTCTGAAAACGTTTGCTCGTATCTCTGGTCTTAATATAAACTATGATAAGTCCGCTGTTGTGTGGATAGGCTCGGCTAAAAACTCAAACGCGAGATACATGACTGAAATTAATTTTGTCTGGAATCCTCTTGTGTTTAAGGTATTAGGGATTGTTTTTTCAGTTAATATAAAAAATATTGTAAGATTAAATTTTGAAAACAAGTTAACAGAAATTGAAAGAATTATTGCGATATGGTCAAAAAGAAATTTAACTCCGTTTGGTAAGATTGCTGTAATAAAAAGTCAAATACTCTCAAAATTAACATATTTATTTACTAATATTCCAGACCCAAGCGAAAGTTTTTTAAGTGAACTAGCAAAGTTGTTATATTCTTTTCTGTGGAACGGTAAAACAGATAAAATAAAAAGGAAAATTGCGAGTCAAGCGTACGAGAGTGGTGGTTTGAAAATGACAGATGTAAGAGCTTTCCTGTGTGCCCTAAAAGTTTCTTGGCTTAAAAGAATTTTGCTCTCGGAGGGGAAAATAAGTCACATTTTGCTTATGCAATGTCCATTGTTGAAACATTGTCTTCATTTTGGTAGTAATTTTTTTGAAGTTGCGATGCAACATATAAAAAATCCTTTCTGGATGGATGTTTTCAAACATTGTAAAAATGTTGTGATAAGATGTGCTTCTGTCACAGAAAGGGATTTTGTTAATGAACCATTGTTTTTTAACATAAACATTCGTAGAGGAAGTAAAACAGTGTTTCTACAAAATTGGCTTGTTGCAGGAGTGACACAAGTCGGTCATCTTATATTGTCAAATAGATTTATGACACACGAAGAATTTATCACAAAATACAATAGTGAGTGTAATTTTTTACTGTATCAAGGTGTGGTTCATGCAGTGAAAGAATACCAGCGTAAGATGAATTTTACAGACTTAGAAAATGTTGTAACGTCTAAGCCAGTGTGGTGGAACACTTGTGTAAAGGGTGTGAAGTCTGTTTATTCTTGTATTATTAGTTACACTGAAATATCAAAAAGTATTGTTAAATGGAGCAGATTTTTTGATACTGAGATAAATGTCAAGAAATTGTTTTATAAACTTAAAAAGACAACAAATGATACCACACTGCGTTGGTTCCAGTATAAAATCCTTTACAGGATTCTGCCGACAGGAAGATTTTTATACATGCGTAAGCTAGTTGATTGTTCAGTGTGTTGTTTTTGTAACAGTGCTGAAGAAACACTGCCACATCTTTTTTGGGAATGTAACATAATAAGAGATTTTTGGTTTGATGTACAAGTGTGGCTGCAGTCAAAGTTTCAGCATTGTAGTAATGTACGATTCGACTTGGAATTGGTCATCTTCGGCTGTAAGGATCAATAGTTAACTGATAGAATATTTGATCTGATTTTGCTCCTTGCCAAGTACCACATTTTCGTTTGTAAACTTAAGGGCATAAAACCAAATATCAATGCATTGAAGAGTATTGTAAAAGATTCGTATGTTGTTGATAAATATTATGCTAATGTTAATGGTGGTCGCTGGATTGACGACTGGCAACAATATGCTCCATATCTGTAATTCCTTTTTAATACTATCATTAATATTGGTATTTTTTTATGCAAGATACTGGAAACTGTAATAGAATATGCCAACCCAATTCACCCCTTCCCCTCTCCTTCCCCTTCGCTCAGCCCTTTTTGATTTCTTTCTGCTTAGCATCTGTCTCTTTGTGTGTGTGTGCGTGTGTGTGTAAGCGTGCATGCGTGTATATATGCATACTATATCATAAAAAAAATAAAAAGAGAACACCATTGTTGATTACTTTCTATGTTAACTATACAATGGCTGTATTATGAATGTGACAAACTACATTTGTGGAAAATATTAAGCTCCTTGGTTGTTATTACTAGGCATAAGATATGTGGATTTACTGTGCATTGTGTGGTTTAATGAAAAGAAGGATGAGCGTGCTCTCCCTAAAAGAAAAAAAAAAAAAAGACAGTTAAATTTATCTTTCAATCACAAACCACTGCTAGTCACAACCTGTAGCTGTCTGGGCTCTTCAGGCCTCCTCCTGCTGCAAATGGCCAACGTGATTGGATAAAGGGAGTCACAAACCGTGAGGGGAAGACGTTGGTCTAATGGCTTCTAAACCGACAGCTTCTTCTGTGGCATCTCTAAATCACATTCTGATCACGGGCCCAGCACAGAAAACGGTCAGTGCATTGGTAAGTAATCATATCCTATCATATCCCGTAACTCGGGGGTCGTTGGGGGCATCACAGTTGATCGTTTAATCAGCGTATTCCATCTTTATCTATCCTCAGCAACTCTCATGGCTTCGCACAGGGTCAAGCCAGTCCATTCTCGAATGTTGCCCACCCACCTCTTTGTCGGTCTCCCTCTTCTTCTACCTCCTTAACCTTGCACTGTGCCTTGCAGGATGGTCTTTGCAAGGACTGATGATCTGATGACGTGGCCACACCATCGGAGTTGTCATCGTGTTGTTCAATGGCTTGTGTGATGGTCTGTCGGACTTCGTCTTGGTGATGTGCTGGGTATAGGAAATGCCCAGAAGTCTTCAGTAGCACCTCATCTCCATGCTTTGTAATCTTCGTTGTAGATCTGCTGTGAGGGCCCATGTTTCGCAAGCGTATACAAAGATGGAGATGACAAGGGAGTGCAGTAGCCTTACCTTGGTGTTGTTGGTCGTCATTTTGGTCTTCTCTGCACTTATTTCCATTCCAAAGGCTCTGGAGGTGATGTCAAGCCTCTGTACCAGCTGTTCAAGTTCTTGTTCTTCTCCAGCCAATCCATTAATGTCATCCGCAAAACGAAGGTTGGAGATTGTTCTACCCGCTATGCTGACTGTGCCTTCGTGATCTGCAAGAGCATCTGACACGAAGCGCCCTAGGAAGATGTTGAAGAGTGTTGGAGAGAGTAGGCATCCTTGACGCACACCGATTGTTATTCTGAACCAGTTGCCGATGGCGCTGTTATGGAGGACTGCACTGGTAGCCTTGTCATACAGGCTTTTGATGATTTCAATAATTTTAGGGCTGAAGTTGTACACTCTCAGGGTTGCCCACAGAGCTGCATGCCAGACTCGGTAAATGATTTCTTGAAGTCTACGAACACATGATATAGATGTTGGTGTTGTAGGTATTTCTCGCAGATTATTCTGAGGTTGAAAATCTGTTCCGTGGTACTTCACCCTGCCCTGAATCCTTGTTCTTGTTGATATTCGATTGTCGTCGATAGTCAGTAGTCGATAGTCAGTAATCGATAATCAGTAGTCGATAGTCAATAATCAGTAGTCGATAGTTGATAGTCAGTAGTCGATAGTCAGTAGTCGATAGTCAGTAGTCAGTAGTCGATAGTCAGAAGTCGATAGTCAGTAGTCCATAGTCAGTAGTCAATAGTCGATAGTAGTCGAGAGTCAGTAGTTGATAGTCAGTAGTCGATAGTCATTAGTCGATAGTCAATAGTTCATAGTCAGTAGTCGATAGTCAGTAGTCAATAGTCGGTCGTCCGTCCGTCGTCGTCGTAGTCGTAGTAGTAGTAGTAGTAGCATAGCATTACTTAGAGCTAGAATATACGAGCCTCAATAGAGCAACTGGTCAGATTTCTTTGATCCGATTCCTTGTGACAAAAATACGAAATTCTGAAGTAGACTACTGACATGACAAAGTTTGTATTAAAGATGTGCAAACTATTGGAACTACTTACCTATTGCACTACAAAACAAATATCAAAATACAAACATGTTCAAACATCAACGGGACGGGCTCCCAAAAGTTAACCAATCAATTTTTCTATTGCTGTGATGAGTAACATGAATAAGAAAATTGCATGCTAAACAGACCTACAAAAAAAATAGTCGTCGATAGTCGATATTCGTCGATAGTCGGTAGTCGTCGATAGTATTCCATGGTTTATAGACGTCGATAGTCAGATGGTCAGATTTCTTTGATCTGACCCCTTGTGACAAAATACGAAATTCTGAAGTACCCACATGAGAAACTTTTTTTTTCTTTTTAAAAAGTTGCAAACTATTGGAACCACTTACCTATTGCACTACAAAACAAATCTCAAAATACAAACGCATTCAAACATCAGCGGGACGGGCTCCCAAAAGTTAACCATTCAATGTTTCTATTGCTGTGATGAGTAACATGAATGGGAAAATTGCGGGCTAAACAGACCTAAATAAACGAGCGACAATGAAAGGACATTTATAAAGACTCGACAGACCAATTTTGTCCTCAGACTACTACTACAGACCTAAATATGACTATGCCATAAAGAAGCGCCGCTATTATTTCACGAACTTTCTCATTCCATAACTTTGAAGTTTAGGCTTTATACTGAATACATTTTAAAACCATTTTGAGGAACACATTCTGTCGCAATGTGCTACGATGACACTCTCTGACCAGTAACCTATAGTCACCTAACAGTTGTTTCGATTCAGTGCAGCCAGCATTGTCACAGTTACGGGTATCCATGGAGTCAACTCCGTAATATCAAAACGACATACCGTTTTGACAGTTTATTCCGTCGTAGCCTGGTACACAGCTGCATGTGTAGGAGCCTGCCCTTCGCTGACACGTTCCTCCATTTTCACATGGGTTTGACCGACACAAGTTGGCTTCTGTGATAAAATGGTGTAATTTCTCATCATCCTCATAATCATCCATCATCCTCATCACCCTCATCCTCATCATCATATTTACAGGGACGCACTTTGACCACGCCCCCTTGACAGATCCTTTTCACATTCACAGTAAGTGTTGCCCCCACAAAAAATAAGCTTACAACAAAATCAGCGGGACGTGCTCCCAAAAGTTAACCAATCAATTTTTCTATTGATGTGATGAGTAACATGAATGGGAAAATTGCAGGCCAAACAGACCTAAATAAACGAGCGACAATGAAAGGACATTTATACAGACTCGACAGACCAATTTTGTCCTCAGACTACTACTACAGACCTAAATATGACTATGCCATAAAGATGCCGCCGCTATTATTTCACGAACTTTCTCATTCCATAACTTTGAAGTTTAGGTTTTATACTGAATACATTTTAAAACAATTTTGAGGAACACATTCTGTCGCAATGTGGTAGGATGACACTCTCTGACCAGTAACCTATAGTCACCTAACAGTTGTTTCGATTCAGTGCAGCCAGCATTGTCACAGTTACGGGTATCCATGGAGTCAACTCCATCATATCAAAACGACATACCGTTTTGACAGTTTATTCCGTCGTAGCCTGGTACACAGCTGCATGTGTAGGAGCCTGCCCTTCGCTGACACGTTCCTCCATTTTGACATGGGTTTGACCGACACGAGTTGGCTTCTGTGATAAAATGGTGTAATTTCTCATCATCCTCATCATCATCCATCATCCTCATCATCATATTTACAGGGACGCACTTTGACCACGCCCCCCTTGACAGATCATTTTCACATTCACAGTAAGTGTTGCCCACACAAAAAATAAGCTTACAACAAAATCAGCGGGACGGGCTCCCAAAAGTTAACCAATCAATTTTTCTATTGCTGTGATGAGTAACATGAATGGGAAAATTGCAGGCTAAACAGACCTAAATAAACGAGCGACAATGAAAGGACATTTATACAGACTCGACAGACCAATTTTGTCCTCAGACTACTACTACAGACCTAAATATGACTATGCCATAAAGATGCTGCCGCTATTATTTCACGAACTTTCTCATTCCATAACTTTGAAGTTTAGGCTTTATACTGAATACATTTTAAAACCATTTTGAGGAACACATTCTGTCGCAATGTGGTAGGATGACACTCTCTGACCAGTAACCTATAGTTGTCACGAACTGGCTAGTGTTAACTCTGCCTATCGACTATTTAGCCATGTGTAGTAGTTGTAACAGTAGAGAAGTTAGATTAGTACACAGCAGCAATTAAATTACACAGCAGACCACACACCGCGAGCCCGACCCACGCTAGCACAGTGAGTCAGCACTTGAGTTTTGAATCGGACCGTTTTAACCAATCAGAGCAGGCTCAGTGGGTAGAGCAGTTTTGACTGTGTCAGAGCCTAACACAGTTTGAATCAGTCGTGTGTGTGACGAGGTAGAGTCAACATCTCCACAGCTAGAGAAATCTCTGCACTCATAGACCAGGAAGCAGGACTTAGAATCTCAGAATTCTATTTAGTCGTCACGGGCCTGAACTTGTCAAACAGGTAAATGAACACCCTTCTGTTTCATCGTGATATATGTATATTATTGTTGAAATTATGTTTGTGGAATTTGCTATGCATAAATGTGAATTGTTAATCCGAATTTGCCGTACCACGTGGAAGAGCCGAGCACGAGGCGAAACACGACCGGTTGCGCCGCCATGTTGCATACCATACGGAACCACTGTTGTTTAACTTATATGTATGTTTGCAGACCAGTGGCTGTACCACTGAATGTTTATATTATTATTAATTCTGTATGTGTATAGTTAGACACGATTGATATTTATGTATGTATAGGAATTTAGAGTGAGATTCCAGTGGAACCCGGAAGTAGCAGAATGTTCGTCGCTTATGTATAGAGATGTGGAGCTATCACTGAGGGCTACTTGGCTTTCAGTGAGACGCTCTGCACAAACCGATTATTCAGGGTTGTGCAGAATTTCGTCTCTTATATTACAGACGAGCAGGCGGGCTATCCCGAGCTATCCCGAGCTATCCTGTGCACCCCACTCCACAGAAACGACCAGTTGGTCGAGGAGACTCTACCGCACAAGACGGAAGGAGCTACCCGGAAACACACCCTGTCAGACCCCACAGCGTGGCAAGGGAACCCAACTACACAACTACAAAGGTGTACCAGAAGCTACCTCACAGAAGGACTTCGACCGCACCATCAGAAAGTTAAGTGAACACGCCAAGGTGCACTTAAACTGATCATAACAGGACCACAGTAGTCCAACTATTCAGAAACTGTAAAACGGACCACAGTAGTCCAAATCTACATGAGATACTATAGCCAGTGCCCGAGGAAGATATAACAGCTGCCTAGACTATCAGCGATCGAACTATTAGCATTGAAAGAGACGTTTTAAGTTAGATTAGTACTTAGAGAATCTTGTATAGAGTAGAAGAAATAAATGTGATTTTAACTGTTATCAAGTGGCTGGACTACATATGATTCATAGCCGTGTGAAAGCTAGTGTGACAGTAATCTCTTACCATTTTTCTATCTATTTCTGTACCCCAACCTTAACACATAACGAGCTAAACAAATAAATTTATTAAAGTAATTCATAGGGTGACCTACTAGCAGTTCCCACCGAATAAACGTGAGGGTCCATAATTCCATTGTGCAGAGCCCATAAACCCCACGTGACACTTTAATTGGCGAGCCTGCCAGGATCTGTGTATAATAGGAATTGGGTATAACCGGATCTAGGTACAATAAAATTAGATAACAGTAGTAGTAGTAGAATAACTTAGAATAGTGGTAACAGAGACTGATCAGTTGTGGTGCACTATTCTTTAGTTAAAAACTTTTTTGCTTCAAATATTTTTGTGCCTGTATGTTGCATTGTTCTTTTGCAGGTTTTGCTTAAATAACTGTTGTATGCCATTTGACTCTTGTTTTATTCTATTATTGATTACGAATTGTATGGTCTTTGCATTGTTTTTATTGAATTGCAATATTGCTAGTGTTTTGGTATTCCACGTGATTCAGAGGTTGTTCATATGCACTTTTGACAATGTCGGACCCAGTGGCCTTGAGATTGCGCTTCAAGGAATTAGGGGAAGCTTTACACTTAGCAGGGGCAGACCTAATTGTGTATATCAATGCAGAGGTAGAGAAACAGGAAGCTAAGGCAGAGAGAGCAGCAGAGAGAGAGGCGAAGAAACTCGAAGCAGAACAGAGAAAAGCGGAACTAGAAGCAGAGCAAAAGAAATTAGAACTAGAAGCAGAGCAGAAGAAACTAGCATTAGAAGCAGAGCAGAAGAAATTAGAAGCAGAGCAAAAGAAAGCAGAGTTAGAAGCAGCAAGAGAACAGAAGAAACTAGAATTAGAAGGAGAACAAAAGAAGGCAGCATTAGCAGCAGAGAGAGATGCAGAAGTTAGGAGATGGGAGTATGAGCGGGCAGAAAAAGAAAAAGAGAGGGCAGAAAAGGAAAAAGAAAGACAGCATGAGTTAGAGCTAAGAAGATTAGGATCAGGAGCTTCAAGTTCTTCCTCAACCCCTCCCCACTCAGATCAGCTAGAGGTAGCATCCAACCCTGTACAAGGAATGTCATTTCCACTGGGAACATTCAATGAGAGAGAAGAAGGTCTAGATCTCTATCTGACTAGGTTTGAGCGTCTAGCAACAGAGTACAAACTAGATCCCACTCATTGGTCTTTTAAGCTTAGTCAAGGGCTTAGAGGAAAGGCTTATGACATCTACAGTAAGCTACCGACTGACAGAGTGACTGACTATCACAAAGTAAAAGAGGCACTCCTAACGGGATTCGAACTGACAGGAGAATGCTACCGGCAAAAATTCCGCACCAACCGGAGAGTGAAAGGAGAGAGCTATGCGCAGTTCGCGGATCGGTTGTCCACAACGCTGGATAAGTGGATTAGCCAGTCAGCCACGGATAAGACGTATGATGGACTGACAGAACTGTTAGTATGGGAACAGCTACGGGAAACCATGACCCCCGAGCTGAGGACATTCTCAGTAGAGCAGGGCGCGGAAAGACTAGAAGATCTGGTCAAGGTCGCAGATAGGTACGTGGCCGCCCACGGAGAAGCCAAGAGCTTCAGGCGAGACCTAAAGCCTAACGGGAAAGAGGCACAGAAACGAAGCCCTACCCGGGAAGAGCGCACCGCGAATAAGCCGAATAACCCCAGACCTGGGCAAAATAAAGGACCCAACACGGAATTCGGGAAAAGAGGTCCCGCAGAACAGAGACGGTATTGTTCGTTCTGCAACAGAAACAATCACTCCACCGCAGAATGTTTCAAGTTGGCCGCACAACGTAGGGAAGAGCGCGAAAGCCGGCCAGCGCACAGAGTTCTAACTCAAAGTAGCGGTAACAAGCCACACACGATCGGAGATCACCCATCGGTGACAGACACGGTCAAGGTCAACGGTAAAGAAGCGAACTGTCTGTATGACACAGGTCTATCATACGACGCGATAGTTAGCGAATCTCTTGTATCGCGCGCGGACTGGACAGACAAGACAGTCGACTTACAAGGAGCAGACTTGACGAAACCGACGACTACTTGCCCAATAGCATGGATAGAAGTAGAGAGTAGGTACGTCACAGGACGAATCCAAGCAGCTGTTTTACAGAAACCCCTGTATGATCTAGTGCTAGGTTGTAGGTATGTGTTCTTAGGCACGCCCCCTAAAACTGTAGAGATAGCTGCAGTGCAAACCAGGGCCCAAGCTAAAACCCAACCACCCCAGCCCGAGTTCGCTCCGAATCCAGGACTCGAAGAGATCAAAACAGCACAGAAAGAAGACACCTCGATAGCGAAGTGCTTCCAGAAGCTACCCAAGGCGCACACACCCCCGCACAAGGGAGACTTCTACATGGAAGAGGGAGTTCTACATCGACAAGGAGATGGAGATCACACCCAACTAGTACTACCAGCCACCCTTCGAGCCCAAGTACTAGAACTAGGCCACAGCATGCCACTCAGCGGACACATGGGAATTGGAGCCACAGTGCAGAGAATCAGCGCACACTACTATTGGCCAGGAATCACGGAGGATGTCAAGCGCTACGTGAAATCTTGCCACCAATGTCAACGATATTCCCCGCGACATCACACCGTACCAGTTACCTTAGGACCATCGGTAGTAGTCGGCGTGCCATTCCAGCAAGTCTCAGTAGACATAGTAGGACCACTGCCCATGACCAAGAAGAGGAACAGATTTCTACTCACACTCGTCGACGCATGTACGATGTGGTGCGAAGCAGTCCCGTTGCCAGCGATCGACACCAAGAAGATCGCAGATGCACTCATCGCCATCTTTACCAGAGTCGGATTCCCGGACAGCATTAGAACGGACAACGGATCTCAGTTCACCGGCCGCCTGATGCAAGACGTGTTCGAGTTGATGTTACACTCCGTTTGACGTTGGTGTTTTCTATAAGTATCTGATTCAGCCCCGATGCTTGAATTCCTGATAGGGTGTAACTCAGATTCGTTTATTCACACAGCCCGTCCAAACAGCATACAAGTCACAAAGTCGACGTATGAAGTTTTCCACTTTTATTCAGCACACATCAACAACTGCATACAATTCTCAATTCAACTCAACAACTTTCACAGCAACTTTCCAAATCACTATCAACAATTTTACTATTTCTCAACAGCAACTCTGCACACGATTAAATAACCTCTCTCTTTTCCGGAAAGATTTCGTACATGGTAGAAAATGACGTACTGCCACCAATCGAATAAAAGATCGTCATCACTGACTTACGTCAATACATATTTTTATATCTTCCAGAACGACCTCTTGCTTCTACATGTATCAGGAAATTTCTATCAAGAGTAAACACGCATATCCAGAAGATTCTCAAATAATATCGACTAACGCAAATTATCAACGTTATACAAAGCCTCTCCTAACAACAATGCAAACTCAAATCAAAGGTAAATAAACACCATTATTGAATACTTTGCAAAACGAAACGATTAGATCTATCGTGCGCGCTTCCGACATACTTTCGTTCACGTTTCAACGTAACATAACCCCCACTCAAGAAGAAATTTACCCAATTTCTTTCAACAACGTTGAAACGTAATGCACAAACAAAATCCTCAATTGAAACTAATTTAAGACTTTCTGAATACTGTAATTGCGCTCAGTTCATTCACACAGAGTCAATGTTTCTCATCTGCAAGTCTTTCTGGATACTGTCAATGTTCACAGTTCATTTACCCAGTCAACGTTTTTCATTTTCAAGTCTGTCATTACCAATATTCTTAGTTCGTCCACACAGTCAATGTTCTTTCGTTCGCAAGGAATCGACGCCCTCGTCAGTTGCGGTCGTCATCGGCCCAGGGTCAAAGACGATGATCACGTGGGCTTCCCTGGAATCAGTGCGTCCTCCGTTGTCTCCTTCTTCCATCGGATGTCCGACGCAGTCGACGTTGTCAGCTCCCAGGATGCATTCGCTGGGTCTCACGGTCAGGTTGGCTTCTGCGGGACGGTGGAACAGCTCCCTCAAGGTCTGCAGATGCTCCTTCCAGGTCTGGGTGTGGACTTCATGTTCGACCAAAGTCGTAGAGCCTGGGACATCATTGAAGTTATGGGGAAACTCGCCCATAAGGTCCTTGAGCTCCATCTTTTGACCTTCCGTCAAGCTTGGTCCTAGCTTAACATCATCGATGCCTTCTTTGCTGTGGAAGTCTCCCAGTTCCAACAGTTCTTCGCTGTCAAAGCTGTCGTCGGTCACAGCTGCTGTGGCTGCGTGCACAGTCTCTGATGGCCTTTCCACGTACAGCTTAAGGAGGTTGGCGTGGTATATCTTGGAATGCTGGCCGACCTTCACCTTGTAGTCGTTGATTCCCACCACGGTCTCCACTTCGTACGGGCCTTTCCACTGCATCAGCAACTTATTGTGATCAGTAGGTAGCAGCACCAGCACTTTGTTGCCAGGTTTAAACTTCCTGTTCACAGCCCTACGGTCATAGTAGTGCTTTCCACAGTCCTGGGACTTCTTCAGGTTTTCTCTGGCTATCTCGAGAGTCTGCTCCAGCTTCTCCCGTAGCTCAAACACGTACTGGTAGCTGTTCTTCACCTCTGGGGTGTCTACTTCTTTCGTCCACAGTTCTTTTAGGATGTGCATCGGCCCTCGGATGGTTCTTCCGTACAGCAGCTCGAACGGAGAAAAGCCGGTGGACTCCTGCGGTACTTCTCTGTAGGCGAAAAGTAAGGCGTTGATGTAGCGATGCCATTGTCTGGGCTGCTCGCTGCACAGTTTCTTCAAGGTGGACTTCAACGTAGCATTGAACTTTTCGACAAGCCCGTTGCACATTGGATGGTAGGGTGTCGTAGTTAAATGCCGGATGCTCAGCAGTCTGTTGACCTCCTTCATACAGTCAGAGACGAACTGCGTCCCGAGGTCTGTCAGAATTTCTTCAGGCACTCCAAGTCTACTGAACATGTCCACCAGTGCCTCTGCTACAGTTTCAGTGTCAATCTTCTTCAGTGGCACTGCTTCTGGGTACCGAGTCGCATAGTCTACTAAAGTCAGTACCCATCGATGACCTTCTTCACTCGGAGGTCTTATTTCGCCGATTAAGTCTAAGGCCACCCTCTTGAAAGGTCGGTCGATCAAAGGCATTCTCTGCATTGGCACTTTAGGGACCCTTCCTCGAGGTATGGTCTTCTGGCAAATGTCACATGATCGACAGAAACGGCTGACGTCCGCATGAAGTCCTGGCCAGTAGAACACCGCCTGGATTCTGTCTGACGTCTTCTTGATGCCTAGGTGACCTCCCATGATTGAGTCATGCGCTACTTCCATCACCTGGCGCCTTAGGGGTAATGGTACCAGTACTTGACGTAGTGGTTTACCTCCGTTGACCCTCGGGTGCTGGAAGATTCTGTACAGGATCTTGGCCTTCACCTCAAAATAGACCGTGCCACTGCCCTTGGTCACGTGGTCTTGGCGGTTCCTGTACTTGTTTAAAGTACTATCATCTTCCTGGAGCTGGATCAGCTTATCTCTGTCCACGATGGCAGCTTTAGAGTTGTCGGCGACCTTCAGTGGCGTAGACGTCTTGTCTCTCTTGGCCTGGGCCCTGGTAGTAACAGCACCGACGATCTCTGGTCGGCAGGGCTGAGCCGGAGTAACCACATTGTCCCGTAGCAGCTCTGTAAGGTCTCCATCGGGAAATGGCAATGGATCCTCCTCCACAACTTCGACGCGTTGGGTTGAGGCAGGACTCCACTCTAGATCGGGGTCGTCGGGTCGTCTCGCGCCGTCGATGTTCCCGATCATCAAGTCGTATAGCGGCTTCTTCAGGCAAACCGCTTCGACTTCGCCTATGTAGAAAGGGGTGCTGACTTGAATCTTCGCAACTGGCGCTCTCACACATTTGCTGTCGGCCATGAGTGTCCATTTAGAATCGCCAGTGAATTGTTCTTTAGCGATTAGGTCTTCTCTGACGATGACCCCACTACAGCCAGAGTCTCTTAAGACAGTCACTTCATGATTTCCGACGCGTCCCTTGGAAACAGGCATGTTCTGTACGGTCACAGCTGCGCTAGCGACGACGGGGATGGATTTCCCGTTGGCAAGGAGAAGTTGGCCATCAGTCATGCACTCTTGCACGTCCGCAGGAGTAGCTGTGCGCTCGGTCTCACTCGGAAGAATGACGCTCCCGCCGCACACTTGATGGTCAGATCTACTGGTTTGCCGTTGATTGGAGAAACGTCTCTGCCGGTTGCCCGCCGCTGCGTTGTCCGTACTGCTCCGCTGTCCGCTACTTTTGTTTTGAGGACAGTTAGAAGCTCTGTGGTCTGTAGCGTTGCAGGTGAAACAGCCCCTTGAATGCCCTTCCCTGGGAGGAGGCGTGGAGTCTGTCTGTCTCTGGCTCGTCTGGCTTCCTTGGATCTGGTTCCCATGGTTTGCAGTCTTCTGAAAATGTTTCGTCGCGCTGGGTGGCCCCAGGGTTTTCCCATGAGCGATAAGATATCTTTCAGCAGCCTCAGTCACATCTTTAAGCGTCTGCAGCTTTTGTTCTTCTAAGTGGGTCGCTAGGTCCTTGTGACAGGCATTGAGAAATTGTTCTTTCACAATCAGGTCATGGAGACTGTCGTAAGACTTCATTTCGCCTGATAACTCCACCCACTTGTGTAGATATGACGACAGGCGCTCCACAAACTGCTTTGGCGTCTCGTCTGACTTAGGCCGGCATTCACGGAAGCGTTTACGGTAGCCCTTCTCTGTAAAGTTGTAGCACTGCAACAGGGCCTCTTTCAAGACGTCGTAGTTTTTGGCGTCATCGTTCGACAGTCTGGTGTAAACTTCGAGAGCTTGCCCCGTCAGAAGTGCACTCAGTCGAATTGCCCAGTCTTGAGGTTGCCAGTTAGAGCTTTCAGCGAACCTTTCGAATCTCGCCAGATAACTGTCAATCTGGTCCTTCCCGTCGACGAAAGCTGGCAATTTTGGAGCCGTGTTGTCACTGATAACTTGTGGCGCATGCTGTTGTTGCTGGATGCGCGCCAACTCTAGTTGGAACTGCCGATCAGCTTCTCTTTCCTCACGCCTGCGCTCATCTTCTCTTTCTTGCCGCTGCTGTTCAATTTCCAGACGCTTCAGTTCAAATTCTCTTTCTTCACGGCGACGCTGCTCTTCTACTTCTAGACGCTTCTGTTCTAGTTCTATTTCTTTTTCTAGACGCTTCTCTTCCAATTCTCTTTCTTCGCGGCGACGCTGCTCTTCTAATTCTCGTTCTTGTATTCTCTCCTGGGATTTTACGTACTCCGTCAGCTGCTTGCCTTTTAGATTCAGTTCAACCCCTTTCTGCCAGAAGTCAGCCATCTTGATGCTTCTGGAAAGTTCTTTTCAAGAAAGTTCTTTTTCTAGAAAGTTCTTGACTGTAGAGTTCTTTTTTTCTGGAAAGTTCTTGACTGTGCTGTACCTTTCTAGACTGTTCTAGAACAGCACGCTTTCTGCAGTAGCGCTGATGCTTGTCACTAGTCGCCTTCGCTGACGCAGGCCCCGCTGTCCTCGTCGTATGCGACGCTGCACCACGCTGGTGTTGATGTATACGCTCCTGTGCTGAAGTAGACGCGACGTCCGCTCGTCGCTCTCTCTAATACTGGCGATGTAGCTCCGAGACTGTCCCTCGACGTAGTCTTACGGCAGCTACGTAGTCCCGATCTGTTGTTTGCTCACGAAGCAACTCTTCAGCGACTACACGCCCTTGCAGTCAACCCGAATCTATCGGATGTAGTCCCAGTATGTTGGCCCCTCTCGACGCAACTCGTTAGCGGCTACCCTCGATGACTGCCTCTCGTAACGTTGACTCGCTTGTAGCAGTTGAACCCTTGGCTATGGCGTGAATCGCGGCTTGACCCCCAAAATGTTACACTCAAGTTCGATGTTGGTGTTTTCTATCAGTATCTGATTCAGCCCCGATGCTTGAATTCCTGATAGGGTGTAACTCAGATTCGTTTATTCACACAGCCCGTCCAAACAGCATACAAGTCACAAAGTCGACGTATGAAGTTTTCCACTTTTATTCAGCACACATCAACAACTGCATACAATTCTCAATTCAACTCAACAACTTTCACAGCAACTTTCCAAATCACTATCAACAATTTTACTATTTCTCAACAGCAACTCTGCACACGATTAAATAACCTCTCTCTTTTCCGGAAAGATTTCGTACATGGTAGAAAATGACGTACTGCCACCAATCGAATAAAAGATCGTCATCACTGACTTACGTCAATACATATTTTTATATCTTCCAGAACGACCTCTTGCTTCTACATGTATCAGGAAATTTCTATCAAGAGTAAACACGCATATCCAGAAGATTCTCAAATAATATCGACTAACGCAAATTATCAACGTTATACAAAGCCTCTCCTAACAACAATGCAAACTCAAATCAAAGGTAAATAAACACCATTATTGAATACTTTGCAAAACGAAACGATTAGATCTATCGTGCGCGCTTCCGACATACTTTCGTTCACGTTTCAACGTAACAGTTGATACAAGTCCATCACATTCGCACACCACCATACCACCCAGCCAGCAACGGACAAGTAGAAAGACTGAATGGAACCCTTCTCACCATCCTCAGGAAAGTCGCCGACGACAATCCAGAAGCGTGGGACACCTACGTGAATGCGGCACTGTTCGCATACAGAGAAACGCCCCATGCAGCCACAGGCTACACCCCGTCAACATTGCTATTCGGCAGACCTCTAGCAGGACCGCTAGAAGCCCTACGCAGAAGTTGGACGGAAGCCAAGATAGACGACACACCAAGAGGTGCCACCAAGTACGTCGCAGACCTGCAGGAAACCCTCAAAGCAACGTGGAAGAAAGCTGGTGAAGCACTGAAGAAGGCAAGAGCCCGTCAGGCGAAGTACTACAACCGCCACGCGAAGGACAGAGAACTGCAAGTCGGCGATCAAGTGCTACTCTTACTTCCAAGTGGAACCAACAAGCTGGACATCGCTTGGAGAGGACCGTACCGGGTGACTGCCAAGAAATCCAAGACAGTCTACCAAGTAGAGGTGAACGGGAGAGCCCGATACCACCACATCAATCTCCTCAAGAAGTATACGGACCGACCAGCGACCCCCAGCACTCACAACTTGTTAGCCATCGCCATCGCGGAAGAAGGAGAAAGCATGGAGACCAATGCAGTAGAGTATTTCCTGCACTCCAAAGAAACCTACAAAGACGTGATACTCAACGGAGACCTAAACAGCAACAGCAAGTACTACAGGTCATTCGACAACATCAGACTGTGCTAACAGACCGACCAGGGAGGACAGACCTCGTCGAAGTAACCTTAACGGTGACCGACCCAACACCCGTCCGCCAGAAGCTCTACCCGATGCCCCTGTCTCAGCAGCGAGCCATCAAGGAAGAGATAGACACCTTACTGGCAGCCGGCATCATCTCAGAGTCTACTTCACCCTACAGCGCAGGCACGGTATTGTTGCGAAAACCCAACGGAGAGCATCGACTGTGCATCGACTTCAGACTCCTGAATGCCGTAACGCAGTTCCAGCCAGAGCCACTCCCGGACCAGACCGACCTATTTGCCAAGCTACAGCGAGCGAAGTACTTCTCACGCATCGACCTCAGCAAAGGATACTACCAGATATCAGTACAACCACAAGTCCGAAAGTACCTAGCTTTCAGCACTATGGAAGGACACTTCGAATTCAACGTGCTTCCATTCGGACTCCACAACGCACCCAGCATCTTCAGCGCCATGATGCGAAAACTCCTGGCACCCCTGAGCAGCGAGCACCTACATTCGTTTATGGACGACATCCTCATCGCTACACCTACGTGGGAGGAACATGTCACGCTCCTACAGCAACTACTCGCCCGCCTCAGAGACACGGGATTGACGGCAAGACCCACCAAATGTCAGATTGGATTCACGGAACTAGAATTTCTGGGACACACCATCAGTCAAGGAAGCCTGCGACCGGTAGAAAAGACAGTGAAACGCCTACTCGACGCTCCTAGGCCCAAGACAAAGAAGGAAGTGCAGTCGTTTCTAGGACTCTGCGGCTTCTACCAGAAATTCATCCCCAACTACAACAGCATCGCCGTACCTCTGACAAATGGAACCCGGAAAATCGCCCCGGACAAAGTTGTATGGACAGCCGAATGTGAGACGGCATTCCAAACACTCAAGGACAGAATGTCATCGGCGCCAGTACTCCACCTACCCGATTTGACTCAGCCATTCGTTCTTCGCACCGACGCAAGCGACTTAGGCCTCGGAGCAGTACTGCTACAGCGCGACCCCAAGAATGCAGAGACGCTATTCCCCGTCGCCTACGCCAGCAGAAAATTGAGACCCGCCGAGACCCACTACGCCACGTCGGAGAAAGAATGTCTTGGACTAGTCTGGGCCATACAGAAATTCCAACTCTACCTGTATGGGACCCACTTCACAGTTCAGGTGGACCACCAACCACTATCGTTCCTGGCAGCCTCCAAGTCTTTGAACTCTCGCCTGATGCGATGGGCACTCACCCTTCAGGCGTACTCATTCCAGATCGAGTACATCCCCGGCAAAGAGAACCACGGAGCCGACTACCTCAGTCGCCATCTCGTGGAGGACCCAGCAGCTGTCGCCCACCCAACACAACTAAGGGCCACAGCACCAGAATTCGTCCCCGCCCAATAAAACCCTGTCACTAGTGTCCATAGCTACCTGGCACAGCATTGCAGCTCAGGTAGAGCAACTTAATTAGTTTGTAAATAGGACCCTAGGAGAGTGCAGTGTTAAACTAGGCTCTGTAGTAGAAAAAGGTCGAATCCAGTAGTCATCGCCTTTTTTCAGTTGAGGGAGCCTGTCACGAACTGGCTAGTGTTAACTCTGCCTATCGACTATTTAGCCATGTGTAGTAGTTGTAACAGTAGAGAAGTTAGATTAGTACACAGCAGCAATTAAATTACACAGCAGACCACACACCGCGAGCCCGACCCACGCTAGCACAGTGAGTCAGCACTTGAGTTTTGAATCGGACCGTTTTAACCAATCAGAGCAGGCTCAGTGGGTAGAGCAGTTTTGACTGTGTCAGAGCCTAACACAGTTTGAATCAGTCGTGTGTGTGACGAGGTAGAGTCAACATCTCCACAGCTAGAGAAATCTCTGCACTCATAGACCAGGAAGCAGGACTTAGAATCTCAGAATTCTATTTAGTCGTCACGGGCCTGAACTTGTCAAACAGGTAAATGAACACCCTTCTGTTTCATCGTGATATATGTATATTATTGTTGAAATTATGTTTGTGGAATTTGCTATGCATAAATGTGAATTGTTAATCCGAATTTGCCGTACCACGTGGAAGAGCCGAGCACGAGGCGAAACACGACCGGTTGCGCCGCCATGTTGCATACCATACGGAACCACTGTTGTTTAACTTATATGTATGTTTGCAGACCAGTGGCTGTACCACTGAATGTTTATATTATTATTAATTCTGTATGTGTATAGTTAGACACGATTGATATTTATGTATGTATAGGAATTTAGAGTGAGATTCCAGTGGAACCCGGAAGTAGCAGAATGTTCGTCGCTTATGTATAGAGATGTGGAGCTATCACTGAGGGCTACTTGGCTTTCAGTGAGACGCTCTGCACAAACCGATTATTCAGGGTTGTGCAGAATTTCGTCTCTTATATTACAGACGAGCAGGCGAGCTATCCCGAGCTATCCCGAGCTATCCTGTGCACCCCACTCCACAGAAACGACCAGTTGGTCGAGGAGACTCTACCGCACAAGACGGAAGGAGCTACCCGGAAACACACCCCTGTCAGACCCCACAGCGTGGCAAGGGAACCCAACTACACAACTACAAAGGTGTACCAGAAGCTACCTCACAGAAGGACTTCGACCGCACCATCAGAAAGTTAAGTGAACACGCCAAGGTGCACTTAAACTGATCATAACAGGACCACAGTAGTCCAACTATTCAGAAACTGTAAAACGGACCACAGTAGTCCAAATCTACATGAGATACTATAGCCAGTGCCCGAGGAAGATATAACAGCTGCCTAGACTATCAGCGATCGAACTATTAGCATTGAAAGAGACGTTTTAAGTTAGATTAGTACTTAGAGAATCTTGTATAGAGTAGAAGAAATAAATGTGATTTTAACTGTTATCAAGTGGCTGGACTACATATGATTCATAGCCGTGTGAAAGCTAGTGTGACAGTAATCTCTTACTATTTTTCTATCTATTTCTGTACCCCAACCTTAACACAGAACGAGCTAAACAAATAAATTTATTACAGTAATTCATAGGGTGACCTACTAGCAGTTCCCACCGAATAAACGTGAGGGTCCATAATTCCATTGTGCAGAGCCCATAAACCCCACGTGACAATAGTCACCTAACAGTTGTTTCGATTCAGTGTAGCCAGCATTGTCACAGTTACGGGTATCCATGGAGTCAACTCCATCATATCAAAACGACCTACCGTTTTGACAGTTTATTCCGTCGTAGCCTGGTACACAGCTGCAATTGTAGGAGCCTGCCCTTCCCTGACACGTTCCTCCATTTTGACATGGGTTTGACCGACACAAGTTGGCTTCTGTGATAAAATGGTGTAATTTCTCATCATCCTCATAATCATCCATCATCCTCATCACCCTCATCCTCATCATCATATTCACAGGGACGCACTTTGACCACGCCCCCTTGACAGATCCTTTTCACATTCACAGTAAGTGTTGCCCCCACAAAAAATAAGCTTACAACAAAATAAGATTTTTGTAAAGTATAGTTATTTTTAGCAACAGTCGCTGGCTAGCCAGCCAACATTCTGGAGCTAAAAATAGCATCTACTAAAGCCGGTTAAGAGACAGAACCCGTTAAATAAAATTGCTCGTAAGGATTTTCCTTTTATGTTGTTATAACAGACTCTACTCTATCCCACACCCCAAAGACCAATACTTCAAGCCACTCGGTTCAATCAGGGTCAAAGGTCACACTGCTAGGGTATCGATGTACCGTTTAAAAAAAGGAAAATCGCTCACTGTCCGAACCGAAATGGAAAATTCAAACTTTATCGGTTGGTTTGAGCAACAAAAGCCCCGTTTTATCATCGTTGTATGTAATAACAATGCCAATTTTATGGTTTGAGCAACAAAAGCCCCATTTTATCATCGTTGTATGTAATAACAATGCCAATTTTATGGTTTGAGCAACAAAAGCCCCATTTTATCATCGTTGTATGTAATAACAATGCCAATTTTATGGTTTGAGCAACAAAAGCCCCATTTTATCATCGTTGCATGTAATAACAATGCCAATTTTATGGTTTGAGCAACAAAAGCCCCATTTTATCATCGTTGTATGTAATAACAATGCCAATTTTATGGTTTGAGCAACAAAAGCCCCATTTTATCATCGTTATATGTAATAACAATGCCAATTTTATGGTTTGAGCAACAAAAGCCCCATTTTATCATCGTTGTATGTAATAACAATGCCAATTTTATGGTTTGAGCAACAAAAGCCCCATTTTATCATCGTTGTATGTAATAACAATGCCAATTTTATGGTTTGAGCAACAAAAGCCCCATTTTATCATCGTTGTATGTAATAACAATGCCAATTTTATGGTTTGAGCAACAAAAGCCCCATTTTATCATCGTTGTATGTAATAACAATGCCAATTTTATGGTTCGAGCAACAAAAGCCCCATTTTATCATCGTTGTATGTAATAACAATGCCAATTTTATGGTTTGAGCAACAAAAGCCCCATTTTATCATCGTTGTATGTAATAACAATGCCAATTTTATGGTTTGAGCAACAAAAGCCCCACTTTATCATCGTTGTATGTAATAACAATGCCAATTTTATGGTTTGAGCAACAAAAGCCCCATTTTATCATCGTTGTATGTAATAACAATGCCAATTTTATGGTTTGAGCAACAAAAGCCCCACTTTATCATCATTGTATGTAATAACAATGCCAATTTTATGGTTTGAGCAACAAAAGCCCCATTTTATCATCGTTGTATGTAATAACAATGCCAAGTTTATGGTTTGAGCAACAAAAGCCCCACTTTATCATCGTTGTATGTAATAACAATGCCAATTTTATGGTTTGAGCAACAAAAGCCCCATTTTATCATCGTTGTATGTAATAACAATGCCAATTTTATGGTAAACCCGTTTACGCCAAAAGTAAACAAAGTCTTCGAATTGGGGTCTAGAGTCTGAAATGGATGTGCAGATATTATGGTTCCATCATCAGGGAAAAGCAAAAAAAATCTAGCGGTGATATTAGGAACATGAACCCAAAGATTAGAACTAACCTTTTATCGTCAAATTGCGATATTTTGCATAGGATTAGATTTAGTTAGAATTTGGATTAGGGTTAGTTTAGGGTTAGGGTTAGTGTTAGGGTTAACTGTAACCCTAGTCCTAGACTATACCTATTTTCACTAGCAGATGTTCGGTATTCTCAGCCTCCTCCAATAAACATTGGTAGTCGTCCATTTACGTGCTCACTACAATAGAACGGAAATGACAACGATCATCTCCCTGTCGCTCTATACACAGGCGGCGAAAGCTGCTCAGGATTGGGGACGGGGCGGGGAGAGGGGGGGGGGGGGGCACACACACATTTTATTCACCGACATTTACTGACAATAAATGAAAATAAATAAGATGTCAAAATAACACAAATAACAAATTTTAAATAAATAAATAAATTAATAATAATAATAATAATAATAATAATAATAATAATAATAATAATAATAATAATAATAATAATAGCAACCACAACAACAATAATAATAATAGCATTTTGCTTATTTTTAAAAAAAATCAACAGACCTACATTATGATTTTTTGACAGCTACCGTCACAAAAGACTTGGGGTACTTCCTCCACATCTACCCTTATTAAAATCATTTTAATCAATCTTTAAATTCATTAAACTTTAAAAAAAATAAAAAAGAAGAAGAGATAGATCTACTGGTAATGTACCAATGAGTCAACCTGAAAAAATATTTTTTTCAAGTTCCCTTGCGGAAAATAATGTAAAACAGACAGAAATAAGATTTAGGGGGGGCAGGGGGGGCATTTCTTCCTCAATTTAGAGCGTTATGGACTACTGTTTCTTTTGAAGTGACGAGGCCGGATGTTAAAAATACGAAGTTCAATGGTTTACGCAAGCTTCCCCGGGTCAGTACAAAGAATATAGTGAGTAGTATTCACCGGATCAAAGAATACGGCATTTCTCTCTCTCTCTCTCTCTCTCTCTCTCTCTCTCTCTCTTTTTTTTTTTTTTTTTTAAGGAGTTTATCGTTATATATCGTTGTTGTTTTTCCTCTTTCCAATAAAAAAAAGTGTAATTTAAGGGGCTGAGAATTGGGGTAGGGGAAGAAAGGGGGAAAATATTGGTTTGAACCTCCAAATAATGTTTTTTCAGGGGCTGAATATTGGTCGGGGCAACCAATATTTTTCTGGGGAGAAGGAGGGGGAGGGCAAGTGCACCCCTTGCCCCCCCTGCCCCCCTCCCACCCGCTTCCACCGCCTGTGCTATATTGGCTACAAGTATATCCCTTCATCTCTTGTTTACACTCCACACCTAGAAGTTTTGACAGGGTTACCTCCCATCCAAATGTCGCTTGATAGCACCATGTTTGTGAACTGAAAAAATCGTGTTATGCACATCACTCTAACTCTGCCCAATGTGTTACTCTGAAGTAAGGAATAATCTACTTCTTGCCATTGGCATTGGGCTGGAAACCAAAATTACTTCCATTTACTCTTTTCAACATTTCTATACGTATTCTGTCATGTCGTAAGTACCAACCTGGGCAGTCGTTGGGATTATCAATGTCGTCGCAAGCCTTGCCGGAGCATGCTGGTATGCAGGATTGACAGTCTCCTCCATAATAGCCTGGCCTGCACACTAGGGGAGGAAGAGAGAGAGAGAGAGAGAAAGAGAGAGAGAGAGAGAGAGAGAGAGAGAGAGAGAGAGAGAGAGAGAGAGATTATTTATTCATTTAGGCATCGCCCCTTCATGAAGGGTGTGTACATCATAACATTATACATTAAAAAAAAACATACATTTTCATTCTGATTAAATCACGATAGAGCAATTTCTCTGAGTTTAAAGGCTTTGTACAGGTATATACTTAGTTTCCTAATTATATTCGGGTTACTAGACGCCATCAAAATACACAGTCTAGATGCACATGGATTTCTATAATATTTTTCAGCAATAAATTGCACTCTTAAGTTATGTAAGACAAAGTGGACTTCATCTTCTTCTGTTTCCATGCAAAGTGGGCATTTTACAGCTGCTTGTGTGTCATTTCAATATCTGTGATAATGAACACCAATATCTGACACACCAAATCGAAATTTTGTCATTATAAAAACTAAATGCCTGTCAAGACTTAATTCCAAATAAGTTTTAACACAATGATTACTGCCCCAGATAGAGAGAGAGAGAGAGAGAGAGAGAGAGAGAGAGAGAGAGAGAGAGAGAGAGAGAGAACACGAACATTAATAATAATAATCATCATCATCACCATCATCATCATCATCATCATCATCATCTTCATCATTATAATAGCAGCAGCAGCAGTAGTAGAGATTATCTTTATTATTCGGAAGCGAAGATCCCAATGCGTTCTAACATAAAACTGATTCATTTTATTTTTCCAAGTGGTGAGCGCTTTGAACTGTATTCTTAGGAAAAATGCATTATAAATCATCATTATCATCAGTCCCTCAGCCAGTCTGGCCGTCGCGGAAGCATGAGAGATGCTGACGCATAGAGTTTTCCATACTTCTGTATGTGTGGGAGTGTGTGTGTGTGTGTGTGTGTGTGTGTGGGTGTGTGTGTGTGTGTGTGTGTGTGTGTGTGTGAGTGTGTGAGTACCGCGCGCGCGTCTGTGTTTAAAAAGCAATACCCATATGTGAAGACAATGGCTTACCCCATACTTGAACTTCACAAACATTCAGTATAATATCATTTTCGTTTGTTGGTCGGTATAGCTTGACACGTCGACCATTCTTGGGCAGAGAGCTTCCTGGCGTTTTTGACGATATGTCTGTCTGTAGGTTCTCTGATCGAAACTGGTATACAAGAACATCGTCCACCAGCACTTGTACGTTTGTCATGTGGGGGTAAGACTCTGTCATGAATGTGCAGTTGTATAAAGGTTGGTAGTACAGAGCATTAATCACAAAATGTTATTGAAAAAGTCTCAAAAGCAAATAAATAAATAAACAAATAAATAACACGAACATATAAATCAAATAATGTTAATAAAACAAAATACATATAAAACAAAATAGCTTTTCTAATGCAAAGTATTCACTATAATAATAGACCGAATGCTCTTAAACAATGGACCAGTTGCATTTGCACATATCTACTTGGTGGAAACTGGCATATTTGAGCATCGTCAGCAAACACTTGTACGTTTGCCATTTGATTTTTTTTAAATGCAAAGTCTGTCATGACAGTTCAACATTATGCAAAGGACTGCATCATTTAAACAAATGTTATTCTAAGGGTTGCAAATAAATAAATAAATAAATAAATAAATAAATAAATAAATAAATAAATAAATAAATAAATGTAAACGAAATTAAATTTCCATTAAAATATAAAACTAATAAAATAGCTTTCCTAATGTTTGATCTCCCCTAAACAAAACTGGACTGAATGCACCTAAACAATGGACCACTTGTATTTGCACAGATAGTATTCTCCAAAAAATGTTATCTCTGCTTTCATTATGGTCTTACCATCTGCTGCACTCCAGAAACCCATACAGACAAACCAACAATGTAGGTCCACATGGCCTATCCTATCCTATCCTGTAACTCTGAGGTCGTAGGGGCACCACAGATGGTCGTTTAACCAGCGTACTGCATCTTTCTCTGTCCTCAGCAACCCTGATGGCTTCACTCAGTGTCAAGTTAGTCCATTCTCGAATGTTGTCCTCCAACCTCTCTTTGGGTCTCCCTCTTGTGGAGACCAAGCGTCTTTGCCAGTATCAGATTGTTGTATCTGGCAAACTCCAAGAGTCTCACACTCCACATGGCTAACACAATGATAATCTTGGTCTGCTCGCAAATTGTTTTTCCTGTTTTTAAAAGGTCCCCAGTTCGAATGCTTTGTTTACATTTGGCAAGAACGGATTTACCCTAAAATCCGCATTGTTATCATGTTGCACAACGAAAAGGTGGACCTTCGCTGCTCAAACCAACCTCTAATGCTTGAATTTTCAATTTCTGTTCTGTGAGAGTGATTTTCCCTGATTACGGGTACATCGGTACTATAACCCTGTGACCTTTGACCTTATTTGTGAGTGAACCACGAATCTTGTGTCTTTGGTGTCTGGGGTAGTGTAGGATTAAACCTAAAACAAAAAAACCTTAACGAGCCAATTTTTTTTTTTGGGGGGGAGGGGTATGAGGAATTTGGTTTTGATAGACGCTATTTTTAGCTCACGAATGTTGGCTAGCAATTGCTATTAATAGGCACAAAAGTTACGGAAATTAATTCATTTGTATAAAAATAACTGCACTTTGGAAAGAGTTACTTTTGTTGTAAGCTTATTTTATTCAGTGGAGCAACACTCACTGTGAATGTTAAAAGGGCCTGTCGAGGGGGCGTGGTCAGAGTGGGTTCTTTTAATTAAGGACGAGGCCTACTACCGGTGGCGCAGTAGCATAGTGATTTGGGCACGCGCTATCAATGTTTTGTGTTAAGCAACGTCGGGAAGGCTTAGGTTAGTACTTGGACGGGTGACCACGCTTGGAAGGCAACCACCCACAAAGTGAAACAAGCACACGTACACACAATCCCATCCAGCTGTGAATAGGTAAGGTAAGGCTGTTGCGATCCCTTGTCATCTCCATCTTCCTATACGCTTGTGAAACATGGACCCTCACAGCAGATCTACAACGAAGAATACACAGCATGGAGATGATGTGCTACAGAAGACTTCTAGGCATTTTCTATACCCAGCACATTATCAACAACGAAGTCCGACAAACCATCACACAAGCCATTGGACAACATGGTGACCTGCTCACAGTGGTGAAGAAACGGAAACTCCGATGGTATGGCCATCAGGCCTGGCAAAGACCATCCTGCAAAGGCACAGTGCAAGGAGGTAGAAGAAGAGGGAGACCAAAAAAGAGGTTGGAGGACAACATTCGAAAATGGGCTGGCTTGACATTGAGTGAAGCCATGAGGGTTGCTGAGGACAGAAAAAGATGGAGTACGCTGGTAAAACGTGCCCCTACGACGTTCGAGTTACGGGATAGGATCTGATAGGTGAATGGGTTCCTGGATCTTATTAGAACTTGGAAGGTAAAGCAGCAATAGAGAGGAGCTATGCACCGCTTCGGGAGATTTTCTCGCAGGATTCAACTATCTATACCCCCTCCTACCGTGTAACCTATGTGGCACGTTACAGAACAAGGTCATTGTGGCAACAGGGCATGCGATAGGTCCAAGTAAACATATATATTTATAGGACAGTGCGTAATGGCGTTTGTAACACACATACAGAACAAGGTCATTGTGGCAACAGGGCATGCGATAGGTCCAAGTAAACATATATATCTATAGGACTGTGCGTGATAGCGTTTGTAACACACATATTAGTATTCATTCTATGTGTCTGTCTCAGTGATAGAAGGCGTTAGATACTGTGTGTTGGCGTCCACAGCAGCCTTGAATAGCTCTATGAGCTAGTAATGGAGCTATAAAGCAACATTTACTTTGCATTTTACTTGCTTTTACTTGTCTACAACTCTGATCATGACTGACCTCGTGCGAAGATGGTGATCCTTTCCACTGTGTAGTTCTGACCTAGATCCACAGTCCACGACGGAGTACTGTCATTCTTTGCAGTGTAAATACAGTCGTCTCGCTGATATATCGTCCCCGTGTTTCCGTTAATTGCAGCGCTGCAATTGTTTTTCCACCCATAATCAGTGTAATACGAAGTCTGGCTGCACTGTTTGTGTAACGCTACGTTCTCTGTTAAGACCAAAATGCAGGGTTATTTTTTTAATAGAAAATTAATTTTGATGGCGAAATATCACTTCCGCATTCTAACTTCCATTTCTTTCTTTCTACTTTTTCTTTTTCTCCTGCTGTTGTTGTTATTATTATTGTTGTTGTTGCAGTCGTTGATGTCGTTGTTCGGTTGTTGTTTTTTTTTTACACTTATTTACTCGTTCCTAATGAGCGCGCTTTTCCAGCTCAAGAGCTGCTCAAGGCGCTGGTCGAGCAAGATGTATACCAGTAGTCCCTGCTGTGAAGGAGCTTGCAAATGAAATTTCCAACATAGATTTTTCCAAACAAATATGGTTGCTGACTTAGGAGTTAACAAAGAAACAATATTACGACTTCTGCAGAGGGAAATATTGCTCACAGAATAGACATTCATCCCTACTACAACCTTCTCTCTCCATCCCATTCTCCCCTTAAGTAACCTTTTTGGGGTGGGTGGGGGTGGGGTGGAGAGTGGTGGGATGAGGGTGGTGGTGGACATGAAGTATGACTGTCAGTGAAACGACACATTGCATTACATTACACGATTATTGCTTTAGGTCCAGCGGACTCTTCCGAGCCAAATCAGGACCAGAGAAACGTTATCTTAAAATATTCAAACAAACTTTAACAGGCAACCTCTCTAAAAAATCTTCTTTAAATCAGATGTATTAAAAAAATATGTTCTCTTTCTTTAATCAAATCGCAGCACTCGTGCAGCTCAGTTAAAAATTGTCGAACTAAAAATATCTTATCACAGCCATGGCAACAAGGTGGTTCCTCTCTCTGAGAAGAAAACCGTGGATCACATAAGTGTGTCCAATGTGCAGTCGGGTCAGCACAGTTTCGTCTTTCCGCGTGGGAGTTTGGCAACGGATCAGAGAGATCTGGTAAAATTTGAAAAAGTTTGTTAGTTTTGCCCGACCATCGTTCTTGCCAGGTTTTTCGACAGTAAGATCTAGTCAAGCTGTGAAGGTCAGAATAAGGAACAAACTAAAAAATTTGAGATGGCAATTCAATTCAATTCAATTTTTTTATTTAACGTCTCTTCACTTGCTGAGTGATATTAGACCAAAACACTTTCTTTCGCACAGACAAACAAACACAAAGGTCCGTAAACAATAAAATAAATAAATACAATTCTATAACAATTTGTTGATCAGAGATTCACTAATAGTCATAGCAACGTCAACTATTACATGATGATGTAATATAGAATCTCTATAGAATTGAGATGGCATATCATGATCTAATGCTTCCTTTGCTGCCTGATTTTCTATCGTGTTCCCTCGTATCCCCATGTGACCTGGTGCCTACAAAAATACAATATTTTCCCCGTCAGACACGAGTTTAGTGTGGAGGCCATGTATTTCTTCTAAGTACGGATGTGATACTTTTCTCGGGAGATGGCCTGGAGTGCCGACAATGAATCAGAAATTATTAAAAAGTAAGATCTTTTTGACTGATAAACTTGCTTTAACGCCAGTAAAATTGCTTTCAGGTCCGCAGTGTATACAGAACAAAAGTCAGGTAATCGTTGTTGTAGGGGATGATAAAGTCTCTTTCAGAGACCGAAGCAGCAGCGACAGAATTATCCTTCTTTGATTCATCCGTGAAAGGTTTTTCATAACCTGGGTACAAAGAACACTGTTCTAAATAAAGTTGTCTATAGACAGTTGCAGAGATAGTCTTTTTGAGGAAAGCGGACAACTGCCAGTTAATATTTGGATTACTTAATTTCCATGGAGGAGCTTCAGTCCGAAGCTCATCGTCGTTGAGGGAAGCAACATCAATGTCTGCTTTATTCAAACGATCCTGCATTCTGAAGCCAAACGGAGGAATTTTATTCGGCTTGGCCTCAAATTTCTGCACAAAATCTGGGTTGAAAACACAGTCATAAGCGGGATTCATAGGATCAGTTTTTAATTTTAAATAGTAATTCAGTAAAATTCTTATGCGGTTACGTCTTGGACCAGGGCCGGACCTAAGTTTTTCAGGGATAGGGGCCCAAATATATTAAAATTTAGGGTAGTAGTGAAGGCGCGAAGCGCCGAGCCGACGGCGCGAAGCGCCTAGTTTGTTAGGTGGGCCCGGGGGCATGCTCCCCCGGAAAATGTTTTGAAAAGGGAGAAAAATTGGTGCAATCTGGTGCAATCTGAGCATGTAAATTGCAAAATTTTGGTGCTATAGTTTGCCACTGATTTTGGGGAGAAATTACCTTTAAAAAAGTGTGTGTGTTAGGAATACAGTCATAACAAAAATATGACTTGGGGAACAAAATATAGTGATACTCGGGTCCGCGGTAGACTCCTAAATGTGTTAGGTACTACATGGTCATACTTAGCCTACATGTAGTCGTTGTGACGGCAGGCCAGCTCTCTTAGTGGCAAAGGCTATGGACTGTCATATTTTTCCCCCACATTTTTTTTCTTTCTTTTTTTTTCTTTCTTTTTTTCAAAAAAGGGTATGGGCCCGGGCCCCTCGGGCCTGGCAGGTCCGGCCCTGTGGACACAGGCTGACCTGTTTGTTACTTTTATTTTTGAGTTTGCGGGCCACTTTCCAAACCTTTGACAGTTTCGCTTTCGAATTTTGCGTGGAACAGAAACCTCTTCACGATTCTCTTCTCTTACGTTCGAAGAGCTTTCGACATTGAGCTCGCAAACGTCAGTGGTCCTGCGTAGCTTTTTTTAAGAGCTTGGATGTAAATACATGATTCTTAAAGCTTTTTTGCGGGCTTACTGAAGTTTGTTTTTTTACATTTATCGTCAAACCATAGTTTTTTTTAAGTGTATGAGGCTTTGATGAAGTTTGTAGAATGGACTCCTTGGCACTGTTTATAACTATGTCAGTGTAGAGCTGTATTGGGTCTATGGCATTTGAAAATTCCTGTTTCTTATCACGTAACTGAGCCTCAGACAAGTTGGAAAACAGACTCTAGTTAGCTTGTTTCAATTTCCATCTGTCATGAGTTTGCTCAAGGTTGTCTGAATCATATTTTATTAGAATTGAAAAATGATCTCTGCCATGAAGACCGTCTAAAACTGTCCATTTAAAGTCCAAAAGGAGGGAGGGATCACAGATCCATATATATCAATGTGGGATAAAGAAGCAGTTCTCGAACAGGAAAAAGTTGGAGAACCCTCGTTCAAAGTTACCAGATTCATTGAGTCTAAAATTCCTTCAGTTATTTTCCCCCGGGTATCGGTACGATCGCTGCCCCACAGGGGAGAGCATCCGATAAAGTCTCCCAACAACAGAAAAGAAGTCGGTAACTGTCGGATCAAATTCTCAAGATCGTTTTAATTTACATTAGTGATGGGGTCAAATATATGGAATATACTGTAAGTGACTTGAAAATTGATACTCTTGCTGCTACTGCTGGTAAACTTGTGTTAAGTGAAATTGAGTTAAATGGGACGTTTCTATGGATAAAGAGTGAAACGCCTCTGGAAGATATACGATATAGTGACGAATACCCAGAAATATCTATAGACTGTTTTTCTGACAAGAGAGTCTCCTGAATGGCCAACACCTCAGGTCGATGCTCCGTTAGCAGACAGCATAATTTTTTTTATTGGCTCTTATCCCGCGTATGTTCCATTGAAGGATAGCCAGAAAGCTAAATATTTCCGTCCCTGAGAGCACATTTATATCTCTAAGTATTCTGGCCCTCATCCGTCTCCTCATGGTCCATCAACTCCCCGAAACGGTCCTCCGTCTCGAGAGGCTGAGGGTGCTTGGAAGAAAGAGGTCCGGGCTTTTGATTTTTATTCAAACCCCCGGATCCCAAACTGCCAACCGTCTTCCTCCCTTTCTCCCCAGCGCTGGCTCCTGGATCTTCCTTTTCCCTCTCACCCTTAACAATGTTGCCCTCCCCTCCCTTGGCACTCCCCTGCTGAGCCACTAAGACCTTGGCCGCCCCTGCGACCACCGGGTCGCTGAAACCTGCGTCGATGCCGTGGAGGCCCTGTGGCATGGCCTCCTTCGCGGCAGGTATGACGGCTTTAGACACGGCCGTCTGCATGTTGGGATTGACGGTTTTCGACGTGACCGTCTGCACGTTCTCCAGTGTGCCCGATGGGGCTGGAGACCCCCCCCCCCCCCGCACCCCTCTCGCCTGTGACCAAACGACGTGAGCATTTTCTCCAGAGTGTCCATCCTTTTGCACAACGCTTCCAAAATCTGAGTCATTTTATTCATAAAGATTCATATTGCCGGGTGTGCGCTAGGTTCCGCAAGGGGTGTGGAACCCGTCACAGACGCAAAGGATCTTTCTCGAATAGTTGGTCTCTTTTCCATAACTTTTTTCCTCGCGTCCCCGAAGGAGCACCCCTCAGTGGCCCCCATCTTTTGGATCTCAAGCTCCCTTATCCAAAAAGGAACTCTACTTATTCTTCACCCCTCTGATAACCTCCCCGTCGAATTGTGATTTGGGTTGAGTGTGCATCTTTTTAGTTTACTGCGGGTGGAAATGTGACGGTTCTGCAACCTATGAGTAGGGTCAACAACTTGATTTCTACTTTGCACAATCATATGCCATGGTACTCTCTTTAGTACGTACGGTTGGATACGCACACAACACACACACACACACGCAAGCACGCACGCAGAGAGAGACAGAGAGATTTCAACCAGCAAACTGTACACTAGCACCTTATTGAGCCACTTTCCACCTCTGTTAAGATTCAAGCTCAGCGGCCAGCCCAGGCTACAGATGCTTGATATTCAAGCTCAGCCTGTTAAGCTAGCTACCAGTTTGAAGCTCGAAAGAACTTGGCTCTCTCTCTGGCACTTTAGACACTTTAAACATGTCTAGTGTTGCAGCACCAATTCTTTTAGCTCTCTCTCTCTTTCTCTCAAACACACACACACAATACAAACGCACACCCACAGACACACACAAGCGGTTACATGCCGAAAAAATTACAAACAATAAAATCCAAAGCCACTGCTTTAGAACATGATCCGGATCATGACATACTGATATCTAATTTCACAAAAAGGAAAAACAATGATGTTCAATTATGCAGTAGTTGCTACATTTTTTTAACTGAAAATAAAACTTTTATCGCCTTCTGATTGTATCCGCTGTTTCAAGTAAATCTGTAAGCCAAAATGAAATAAAACGAAATACACTCAAATAAACAAAACTTAGAATCGATTGAATTCAATTCGATCAATTTATTTAAAGTCTGTTCCCAAAATATATGATTTTAGACTAATAAAATATTATTAATAAAATAAAAATTAACAATAATAATAATAAAATAAATAAATAAATAAATAAATAAATAAAATAACTCAAGACCTTAACTATTAAATAATGCAGCTTTTGGGGGGTCTCAGCTATTTTTTTAAAAGCATTTATCCGTAGTGACGTTTGTGGTACCTATTAGTAAAAGTATTTTTACGGTCATGACGGTCTATAACCGTCTCTATAACGACGTTAGCGAGACCCGAATGAAAGCGCCCGTGATGAAAAGCTAAATCGGATGTCAAACGACACAATGGGTTTTCACGTTTTTGACGTAGAGAAGGGAATCTTAATGTGTGCAGCGATCTGTGCATGCATTGACAGCTGTTACACAAGATATGGTATTACAGTAGCATGCACTGACAGCTGTTACACAAGATATGATATTACAGTAGCATGCACTGACAGCTATTACACAAGATATGGTATTACAGTAGCATGCACTGACAGCTCTTACACAAGATATGGTATTAGCATGCACTGACAGCTATTACACAAGATAATTAGCATACACTGACAGCTATTACACAAGATATGGTATTAGCATGCACTGAAAGCTATTACACAAGATATGGTATTACCATGCACTGACAGCTATTACACAAGATATGATATTACAGTAGCATGCACTGACAGCTATTACACAAGATATGGTATTACAGAAGCGTGCACTGACAGCTATTACACAAGATATGATATTACAGTAGCATGCACTGACAGCTAATACACAAGATATGATATTACAGTAGCATGCACTGGCAGCTATTACACAAGATATGATATTACAGTAGCATGCACTGACAGCTATTACACAAGATATGATATTACAGTAGCATGCACTGACAGATATTACACAAGATATGGTACTAGCATGCACTGACAGCTATTGCACAAGATCCGGTATTAGCATGCACTGACAGCTATTACACAAGATATGGCATTAGCATGCACTGACAGCTAATACACAAGATACGGTATTAGCATGCACTGACAGCTAATACACAAGATACGGTATTAGCATGCACTGACAGCTATTACACAAGATATGGCATTAGCATGCACTGACAGCTATTACACAAGATATGGGATTAGCATGCACTGACAGCTAATACACAAGATACGGTATTAGCATGCACTGACAGCTAATACACAAGATACGGTATTAGCATGCACTGACAGCTAATACACAAGATACGGTACTAGCATGCACTGACAGCTATTGCACAAGATACGGTATTAGCATGCACTGACAGCTATTACACAAGATACGGTGCTAGCATACACTGACAGCTAATGCACAAGATACGGTATTAGCATGCACTGACAGCTAATACACAAGATATGGTATTAGCATACACTGACAGCTATTGCACAAGATACGGTATTAGCATGCACTGACAGCTATTACACAAGATATGATATTACAGTAGCATGCACTGACAGCTATTACACAAGATATGATATTACAGTAGCATGCACTGACAGCTATTACACAAGATATGGTACTAGCATACACTGACAGCTATTACACAAGATACGGTATTAGCATACACTGACAGCTAATACACAAGGTATGGTATTAGCATGCACTGACAGCTATTACACAAGATATGGTATTAGCATGCACTGACAGCTAATACACAAGATATGGTACTAGCATACACTGACAGCTAATACACAAGATATGGTATTAGCATGCACTGACAGCTATTACACAAGATATGGTATTAGCATGCACTGACAGTTAATACACAAGATATGGTATTAGCATGCACTGACAGCTATTACACAAGATATGGTATTAGCATGCACTGACAGCTAATACACAAGATATGGTATTAGCATACACTGACAGCTAATACACAAGATATGGTATTAGCATGCACTGACAGCTATTACACAAGATATGGTATTAGCATGCACTGACAGCTAATACACAAGATATGGTATTAGCATACACTGACAACTAATACACAAGATATGGTATTAGCATACACTGACAGCTAATACACAAGATATGGTATTAGCATACACTGACAGCTAATACACAAGATATGGTATTAGCATACACTGACAGCTAATACACTAGATATGGTATTAGCATGCACTGACAGCTATTACACAAGATACGGTATTAGCATGCACTGACAGCTATTACACAAGATATGGCATTAGCATGCACTGACAGCTAATACACAAGATACGGTACTAGCATACACTGACAGCTATTACACAAGATACGGTATTAGCATGCACTGACAGCTAATACACAAGATACGGTACTAGCATGCACTGACAGCTATTACACAAGATACGGTACTAGCATACACTGACAGCTAATACACAAGATATGGTATTAGCATACACTGACAGCTATTGCACAAGATACGGTACTAGCATACACTGACAGCTAATACACAAGATACGGTATTAGCATGCACTGACAGCTATTACACAAAATATGGTATTAGCATACACTGACAGCTATTACACAAGATATGGTACTAGCATACACTGACAGCTATTGCACAAGATATGGTATTAGCATACACTGACAGCTATTACACAAGATACGGTACTAGCATACACTGACAGCTATTGCACAAGATACGGTATTAGCATGCACTGACAGCTATTGCACAAGATACGGTATTAGCATACACTGACAGCTATTGCACAAGATACGGTATTAGCATACACTGACAGCTATTGCACAAGATACGGTACTAGCATGCACTGACAGCTATTGCACAACATACGGTACTAGCATACACTGACAGCTATTGCACAACATACGGTACTAGCATACACTGACAGCTATTGCACAACATACGGTACTAGCATACACTGACAGCTATTGCAAAAGGCCATTGAACAGTTTTATCTAGACCGCCAGTGACGTGGCTTTTAGGGTTTGTGACGTAGGAATGGAAATCCCATGTTATTTCCTGTTGGTTTTTCAATCGCACTCTGCAGTCTCCGGGAAGCAAACAGTCATTCGCCCCAAAAGGCAATCACCGAAGTCGAACGAAGCTCTCCGATGTGTTACGAAATGAAAATGATGCTTGCATGACTACGACTAGTTGACATTAAAAATGATCGCTGTTGCTTCTAATTCTGTTCGATTTACACAGATTTAGCATTTTGCAACGGTATACTTTGTTAATATGAGCATAATTATTATCGACCATATTTAATAGTTGCGTTCCTAGATCCTTGATTTGCATTTTGTTAGTTTACAGCAGTAGGCTAATAATAGCATTCCCCATTTCCTGCCTAGAACCAAGTAGACACTGTTATACAGTATACATAGGCTTAATCTACATTATATATTATATGAGATAATTTATGGACATTTCCGCCCGCCACGCAACATTTTTTTAATACGTGTTTCTCATTAAAATACATATGATTGAAATACTTATAACAAATTTACTGTATCAGTTAAAAAGAATAATATTAGTTAAATAAATAATTGCTTTGGTGCTTGCAATAGAAATGTCACTGTTTTTTGAGACCATTATAAACTTGCTTTGCCTTGTGTTGAAGGGACTTCAACGTATCCATAGCGCTTTGAAGTTTTGTTATGGTTTTATTGTTGATATAGATCATGATGTGAAATCGTTGTACCACAGGCTCTGAAGTCTTTGCTTTTGTTTTTGTAAACTCCTACATACGTATGTAGTATAGTATGTAATTGAGGCCTACGAAAGACGAGACTTCCCAGCCTGTGGTTTCACGTAGTCCTGCAAGCATTTGTTCGTAAAACATCGGATAGCTTCGCTCGACTCGGAGAGCTTCGTTCGACTTCGGTAATTGCCTTTTTCGGCGAATGACTGGAAATAGGTTGGAAAAAACAAGTTCGCCTCCGGGAAAGGGAACTTTGCTTGGGGTTGTACGACTGAAGTGCGGTGGTCCCCAAAAAAGGTGTACACATTCAGACTATAATTTCTGTATACACTGGAACGCACTCAGGCGAAATGTCAAAGAATAAAAGAATCTTCGTGATAAGATTGAATTATATCTTTATTGTTCGATAAAAACAGAAATTTGCCCATGGCAGGCGGTCCATGCATGCACTACATCAAGAATAACATAAACATCCACATATTTACGTCATTTTTCCTATCGTGTTCTTTTCGTTTTTGTTTGTGTGTAGCTGATGAAGTGTAACAAATTACACGAAATATTCTAGATTAGGTGTTTTGGTGTTCGTTTTTATCACAATAAACATCCACAAGGAAAATAATGATGTGCATTGTACTTCTGAAAATAAAAGTCGAAAAACTGTTCTAAAATGCAAAACAATTTGAATTGAATTGAATTACTAAACTACATTACTATAATAGTCTAACATTAAATGTAAAATAATGATGTTAATATTTTGTGTTTTTATTTTGTTTTTATTTAAATTTCAGTTTGCCATCTGAATCCTGTGGTTTTGCTTTTCATTGTGTTTGATTTAGTTCTGCTGTGTGTGTATGTGTGTGTGTGTGTGTTTGTGTGTGTTTGTCTGTGTGTGTTTTTATGTAATGCATCAATGTATGTGTGTCAAGTGTGTGAGTGTGTGGGCAGTGAAGAAGAAAAAAAAAGAGATATATCTGGTAACACACGTTAATTACGGATCATGCGTAGCGTGGATGTCCTTAGCACTGACATATTATTTGTCCTTGAGACAGTTATATTCGTGTGTGTGTGTGTGGGTGTGTGTGTGTGTGTGCGTGTGTGTGTGTGTGTGCGTGTGTGTGGCTGCATTCATAAACACTTGCGTGGAAATTGTGATTATCTTAAATTTATGTTTGTGTCTGTGCACTTATATATATTGTACTGTGAACAAGCATGCACGCACACTTAAGTACTTACATACACCCACTCCCCTCTGCCCCTCCACACACACACAAACACACACACCCACACACACACACACACACACACTGCATAAAACTGACTCTGCCACAAACACACCATATATGTATAACTTACCCCAATGTTGCGAATTTTGTTGGCCATGGATGGACCCTGTCATCAGTAGCAACAAACAGCAAAGGCCATAGATTGACATCCTGGGAACACGTACGCTAGTGCAGTCTCCAAAAGAAACAGGGAATGAAGAACACATTAGTTGAACGTACTTATAACACGTGTGACGAGAGATTTCCCATAATGTGACTTTGCATTTCAGGAAATGCGTGCTTGGTTCATGTTTTCCCTTTCTCTCTCTCTCTCTAATCAAACATAAGAGATTTCTAAAGTTTATATAACATGATTATTTCAAAGTAACTCGCATACAAAAACAAAACAAAACAAAACAAAAAACAAGGCAGCGATAATTAATCTCCCCATTCCCTTACACAATGCAAACTTACAAAACAAATAACAATCAGATTTGGGTTCCACTTCTGACAAGCAGGCAACTGACTCCCCTCTCAACAATCACAACCACCGCAGCAAATTATTGTCACTGGATTCATTAAGTTCATTTCTTTTTCCCAGTTCATTCGGTTGGAGTCGAAACCGTCAGAGTCCTTCAACAGAGTTATAAACAGCTTAATAATAATAATAATAATAATAATAATAATAATAATAATAATAATAATAATAATAATAATAATAATAATAATAATACAGTACATTTGTATCGCGCGGTACCTCGCAAACGGTAAGGAAAGCGAGCTCGCCGCGCTTGACAACACACGTGCAATCACACACACACACACACACACACACACACACACACACACACACACACACACACACAAGTATGTAGAACACCAAGACTGGGTTTTACTAAGAATGTAAGAATCGGAAAGCGATTTTTTGACGGAAAGAACGCAAACTTCTTCTAGAAATGTAAGAATCTAAAGCAAAATTGGCTCTTTCCGTCTCAAAAGTTGACCTAGTTCGTCTCCTATAGGCGACGAAATAGGTCGAACTTTCTTGCAAAAATTGGATTTTCTCCGTCCCGGATAGTGCACTCCCTTGCACTTAAAACACTCTCATGCACTGCAACTGCACTCCCATGCACTAAAAGTGCACTCCTGTGTACTTAGAAAAAAGTGGGTGGCTGGAAAACACTGGGTGACTAATACACACACCCATTTCCTGCATAAAAAGCAAGGTTAGTCACCCATTTCAAGGCTTATGTCTCCGCACACCGAACACGTATACACTTAACAGCTTGAAGAAGGTCTATGCAATTGAGAATAACAACTGAAAGAACGTAACTTAAATTAGGGCGTTACGCTGGCTGCAAGTTGCCGAGAGAGTTGGACGGAGCTCCAAGAGTCAGTGCTGCCCTTCACAAAACAATCTTATTTTATTCCTCAAGAAAAATGCAACTAAACATCAACATTCTATAAGCTTTAACAGAATACTTCACACTTTTGTTTTGCTTAACCCAGCATTATATTCCATTATATACACCTCAAATTAATTTAAGGGCCACTCTCATATTTCATTTAGTTAATTATTTTTTGCTGCTATCAATAATATCGCTTTTATTGCTTATTTCAAAACTTATCCTGTAACATTCAAGACAATCTTATTCTGACAAGTATTCACATTTGTGAGTTTTGAACTTTCTGGACTGAGTTGAAAAACAAACCCAATTTGTACAAAACATGACCCTAATTTACTGTTGTCTTGCTAATAAAGCAAAATTTTAGACATTAAAAAGTGATTTGCACGCGAAAAGCTTGCATTTTCTGAGTTCAGTTCAACAATCGGCGCTTTTTTCTGGGTATAAATGGCTGCGCTTTTGCTGCTTTTCTAACCATGCCCCCAAGGCGACGATTGACTGATGCGGATAGAGGCAGAGCTATTGCATGGCTTCAGGAAGGGGTGGTGGTGAGAGAAGTTGGCTGGCGGCTGGGAGTGTCCCACTCCGTTGTCCAAAGGCTGCGGGAGCGCTTTAACAACACTGGAAGCGTCCAAGAACCAAGAAGGTCCGGACGCCCCCGCGTTACCACTGCAAGACAAGACCATTTCATCACACTGTCAGCTCTGAGGATGAGGTCCGCTACAGCAAACACCATCAGAAGACAGCTTCACGCAGCCAGCAATGTTAACGTCAGCGACCAGACAATTCGCAACCGTCTACACGAGGCAAACCTGCGATCAAGACGACCAGCAGTACGGCCTTTGCTCACCCCAGATCACCGTGCAGCGCGTTTGGCCTGGGCTCGGCGTCATTTGGTGTGGACTAGGCAACATTGGTCAAGGGTGCTCTTTACAGACGAGTCTCGGTTCTCCTTGTCTTTCAACGACCGTCGAGTGAATGTTTGGAGGCGTCCTCGGGAGCGTCTGGCTGATGAGACGGTGCGCGAGCATGACCACTTTGGTGGCGGATCTGTCAGAATGTGGGGTGGCTTCGCATTAAACTTCAGAACACCCCTGCTCCAAATTCATGGCAACTTAAACGGTATTGGCTACAGGGATGACGTCCTAAAACCTAGGGTTCTCCCAGCTCTGCGGGCCATTGGGGAAGGTGCCATACTACAGGACGATAATGCCAGACCCCATCGAGCGCGTATCGTCAATGACTTCCTGCAGCAACAGCACGTCATAAGGATGGATTGGCCGGCTCGATCACCCGATTTGAACCCCATAGAACATCTGTGGGATGTCTTGGGTCGACAGACACGGGCAAACCTCCTTCCAGGAGCTAACCTTGAAGTTCTGGCCCAAGTTCTCCAGCAAGAGTGGTTGGTCATCCCAGGAAACACCCTTCATAGCCTGATACGATCCATGAGACAACGATGCCAAGACAGCATTGATGCAAACGGTGGCCACACCCGATACTGACTCTATAGATTTTTGGTTTCCAAAGTTTTGATTTTGTAAATGAGGGGTATGTCCAGTTAAATTGAATTTACTCGAATTTTAAGCGACGGATGTCTAACATCTTTTTATGTTATTGATGCAGAAATGATTGCAATAAAATATGATGAACTAATAAATTGAATTCGTGTTTCTGATTTAAAGAGAGACCCATATGACATACATGTCAAGATCTTGGAGCTTCTGACCATAATTTTTGCCCCGAGAGACCATAATTTTCTATAGAAAACCATAAGAAATGCGTAAAACGGTAAACACGCACATACAAATAATTAAAAAAACAAAACAATAATAATTTTAGCAAACACATGCAAATTCACCTGCATTTTTTAAAATAACAAACACTGTACCATACAAGCAAGCAACTTAATACGATTTTAAAAAAAAAACACAAAAAAAAACAACAAAAAAAAACCTTTCATACTGTGCTTTATCGTGTACTTACTGTGCGTTATCTATTGCAGAAAATAAAAAACACCCCTCTCTCCCTCCCCCCCCACCTCAAAAAAACACCAAACAAACAAACAAACAAACAAAAAACAATCCAAATTACTTAATAGAAAAAAGAAATACACTGCGTTGCACACAATTATGTCACTGGTGATCTTTGTTATAGTCATCAGTGCATTACTTCCCCTTCTCCAGCATTCTGACACTGGAGCTGAATGAACGGAAACCTATCCTCCAAGACGGAAACAGTGTATAGAAATGCTATGGGCATGCGCAAGGCCCGTACTTCCTCCGAGATCACGATCGCGAGCGAGCGTGACTCAGAATTGTTCTCTAGGCTGTATTTTCGGATTAAAATAAAATAAAAATTTCGGATAAAAAAAAAGGGTCGGGGAAAAGAAAAAATACGTAAGATTTTCATCTTACGCCGTATGGTGAAAAAAAAGAAAATACGTAAGAATTACGGAAAAAACGTAAGACTTGACATGTATGCATATGTCCAAGTGGCCCTACCAACACAGACAAACATTGGTTGCGTCCCTTGAACATTGTTTTTCTCAGTACGTAACAGAAGCAATAAAATAACTGCCTTGCTAACATATAACATAAAAATGCATTAACGATAAACCTATTAATTAGACGATAACACACTACAATTCTTGCATACTTTTATTTCAGAACAAGACCTCCCTAAATTTCCCAACACTCATGACCGGACCGACATAGACAAAAGCGCAAGCAGCAACCGCATCATCATCACTTACCGGCTCATGCGATTTCCTTCGACCACTTCCACAGAGGCCCTAGAGCTCTGACATAGGAGGATGAGACTACACAACTGAGTCCCCAAATCTAACGGCTTGACGTGGAATTCTAACTCAAATTCCTAAAATGTCCCCACCAGTGTTCGAGTTTGCCTTTCTTCTGCGATCTAAGTGCGACTCGATCCAAACAAGTCTTAGCTTTATTGACGGTGATGAGCTTTTCATTTAATACAGTGTGGCATCCTTCCACGAAAAGCATGCTTAAGGTCACCCGGAACCGACTTCTAAACCACCTCCTAACCCCCACCATGCCCCCGGTTAGGTTACAAATAGCCTAATGCGCATAAAACGCGGAATTTCAGCAAGTAAGCTTACGCTGCTATATCATGACAAGCCGGCGTTCTTAAACAGACCGGATGCATACACGCCCATACACACACACACACACACACACACACACCCACACACACACCCACACACACACACACACACACACACACGCACCCACACACACATTTTTGTAAAAACGACATTCTGATGACTGTTGTGAAAAAAACAGGGATTATTGTGACACACTTTTCATTTTCGTGAAAGTATTGTGACATTTTCAAATTGTTGAAGCTATCCCTAACCCTAACCCTAACCCTTAACCTAACCCTAAGCCTAAAACAGCTGTATCTATACCGAAACTCTATTTTGACGTCAAAATAGGGCAGCCTTCCCAAAAAGTCAAAAGAAACCATGTGGAGTTTCACGAGTGTGTCACTGTAACGTCGTTTCTACATGCCCACACACACACACACATACCCTCAAGCACACGCACACACACACCAAAACACACACACCCCCTCTGGCATGTTCGCCTCACATGCTGCGTATCCTGGTACATGCAGTCACGTGCGCATTAATCATGCTACTGAGGATTCTTTGAATTAGAGGAGGACACTGTCATACTCTTTCTTCCTATAATATCATCATCATCATCATTGTCGCGATACAAGCACCTATGTTACATGCGACTGTGGTACTCTGCCTTTCGTCTAATGCGTCATAGAAAGTGACCTAAGTAGGGGGGAAATTTTTTTCCAATGACGTAATGTTCGACATGTTTTCTTATGTGGTTACATTAATATAAATTTTAAAAAGTTGTCATGACTAATATTGTTGCTTTGTTACCATAGACAATTTGTATACCATCCATTCGATTGGCCGAATGTGAAAACCATACGTTAGGAAAATCATTCGGGCAACCCTCTTTGAGGGCAAGCAACGTTTGTTCAAGCCAGGCCCCTATTTTGGACTACAGAGGCCGTAGATTTCGTTCGAAAAGCTCGTCTCAACCAAACAGCACGTGTCGTAAACACAACAAAAGAATCCTGAGCTGGTAAGTTAAGATTCGATGTGTGAAGCTGAGAAATGGGTAGTCTTGTACTTTTATCCATTGCGCCATGCAAATCATTCATCGTCCTTCATCAAGGTGATACGTTATAAATTCCTCAGTGTATTCAATGTATATGATAGTAGTTATTTTAACGTATTTTTGCTCAGTTCATAAAGAATGTTATTACATTCTTGATCTTTGGAACCGTGTGGATGAGCAGCGAGGAAGGAAATTTATTGTGTTTTGGGAATAAGATACAGGTTCTCGCCCAAACAACGTCAACGACGTTCCTCGCTGGTCATTCACAGGGCCGGATCAAGGTAAGTAGAAGGGGGGAGGGGGGTTCCAAGTAGAAGGGGGGGGGGAGGGGGATTCCAAGTGATGGTATTGGGCCGGACGGAAGGTGGGAAAATTTTGCTATGTTCGTAAATTGCACCATTCATCACACATTCTGGTTGGTTGGTTAGTTTTTGAGTTTAATGTCCCATATTGGGTGGTCATCTAATAAATGAACTAATTAAGAGCTTAAAAAACTATATATATATATATATATATATATATATATATATATATATATATATATATATATATATATATATATTTTTTTTTTTTTTTTTTCTTTCTGAGGTACATCGGATGGCCAGGGGAGGGGTTCCGGAACCCAGGAACCCCCCCCCCCCCAGATCCGGCCCTGATTCAACGGAATGCGGATTATGTACTTAGAACCTGTTATTTGTTTGTGCGCAGGGAAACGATTTTATTTATTTATTTATGTATTTATTTAAATTCCTGTCGTATTCATTCTAATCCGCCTCCATCTTTCACGTACCATTCTTCTAATGATATTGGTTCCGCCATATCCGTGACGTCCATCCGAAGTCAGCTGGACGAATCATGTTCCTCCTGACCAAGCGTGAAAACGGAGACTCGATTAGAATACTAGGAGCAACGCTTTCAAGAACAAGAATTATTACAACCAAGGAAGCCATGAAGCCATGAATTCAATAAGTTAATCCAACTCCACGTCAGCTAAGTGATGATTTAAATAACAGTACTTTTATAAGAACCTTGTCATCACGGGTTCATTGTATCATATCATATGAAATAAATATCATCTACCTCCAACCAGTGGTATTCTGTTTTAGTTGTTAAAAAAGTAAACAAAACGAATGAATTGCCAATAATTTCTTTTATTCTTTATTTTCTATTTCTCTATATTTTTTTTTGTCTGTTAACGAATCCTGGACAAAATAACAAGGGAATATATATATATATATATATATATATATATATATATATATATATATATATATATATATATATATATATATATATATATATATATAAACCTGTCATCTGCAGAGCTGCCTTTAGTGCACCATAAATTAAGGCGGGCTACTCTGACCTGCCGCTGTGTCATGTTTGAGCCTGTAGCTGTAGCATATTTCTATTGTGTTTTGTGTGTGTATGTATGTATGTACATATATATATATATATATATATATATATATATATATATATATATATATATATATATATATATATATATATATATATATATATATATATATATATATATATATATATATATATATATATAAATATATATAAAACTATTTGGAACTGTTCTTAGATCCATTATATTGGAGAAATATGCCCTTCAATTTTGTTACCATTAGGGGGACTTCCGCAAATGCTACCATTACGGCGACAACATTAATGAGAAAAATAACTAAATTTGGGGGAGGATTGTTTGTATCAAATTTGTTCTACATGCTCTGGCCACAGTCAAGATTCTAAGTTTGCATTTTCAACATTCTGTCCTATTCCGTTTTTATGCACACAAAAAGTTGATCGTTTTTCGAAAATATGAACTATGATATTCTAAATTACATGTATTCTAGATTTTTAATTCTTTGAAATCCGGAAGTTCCCAGATATTACTGGAAGCGTCTGGAATCCTTTGGCTGAATTTAGACGAATTTTAAAACGCGTAACTATCATTCTGTGCGGTACTGAAGTTTTACATCATGGCCGACACGGAACCCACGCAAGATGAAGATGAGCTGAGCGAGGAGATTGAAATGTAAGTATTTTGATTGATGTGTTTTTGCCTGGAATTTAGTGCAGAATAATCAGCCAAGGATAAATTTTCCGTGTATGCAAGAGTTGAATCGTGTCCAGAGATATGCTGCAAACCTAGTTAAAGAAGCCGGTGCAGCTGCTTGAAAGTACAAACGCTGAAGAGTTTGATTTGATTCAGCTGTACAAAATCTATATATATATATAAATTGCTTAGCCGGAAGTCCTTCTTCTCCTCTACTGTAAAGTTTGTCCGGTATGGACGCTGATCTGGGCAGGTGCTGGGCGCTGCGGATCGGCCTGCTGTGCGCCCAAACCCCGCGAAATCGTTATAGCCGACATTTCCTTACCGAACGTTTAACCGTTTCTGAGATAAATAAATAAACAAAATGTCCACAAACTGCAATATCCTCATTACGCGCGCTTCCGATTCAATAATAATAATAATAATAATAACGGATTTTTATATAGTGGGTACTCCAGCCTATAACCAGACTCACCACGCTTTACATAGTCATTACATATAAATACATGCACTCGATGAAACATCACTTTTACTACAATACACCAACAGACGGGACAGTAAAGGTACAGACTATTTACAACTATGTATATAAATTACAAAAAATACAAAAATATACTATTTACAACTATGTACACAAATGACAAAAAAGACAGAAAATAGAATAGCAACGAACGAACGAAAAACGATGCTTAACGTCCTATTGCATGAGCGTTAAGGACGATCACCACGTCGCCACCCTGACAACAATGACCATCATCATCATATCAAAAATGAGATCCAACGGATCTTCATTGTTGTTTAGAATAGCAAAAACCTATTCACAGCTATTTATATGCCCGGTTAGGCCCAGGAAGAAAAACAGTATAAATATTTACCCGTGTCAAGAACGTGCCGTTCCGTAATAACCTTACGCAAATTTTGTTTTATTTCCATTCAAAACACTTTTGCACTCATGTCACCCATCTTACAGCTGAATTAGGCCAGAAAAAAATTGTCCGTTTACGTTCACCTGACCGACCCTGTACATTTTGCACCAACCCTTTTTTTTTTTCTCTAAAAACATAAAAATAAAATAATAAATGAAGATACTTTTAGAAGCCAAGGCAAAATCGTCCAAATGAAACTCGCAGACAACAGTCTGTCTACATTTTAAACAGCAACCTGTGTACCCTGGCTTGCCAGGGTATAAAACCACTAGTAATTAATAAATCCCATAATGTAGATGATATTTCTTTTGACAGTATTTTTTTACTTGGGCTACAGTCAGAAACGTTAGTCTAGGCACTCAGATAAGAAGTTGTTTACTAACTGCAGCAGGATAAATAAAAGGAAATACACATTCACTAGTATTTAGACTTGCTCCCCATCACAACCACCCCCTCCCTTCCCCACTAACCCACCCCCGACACACATAATGAGAATGAAGACGGTCAGACACCAGTAGCGCCTGCACAAAAGTAGACTGAGAAAAAGTTATTTTGCTTCTGTCCGACTCCTCGTCTTCCTAGATGATCTATGAGCGTGAAACATTTTAAGCTTAGATGGATGTCAAATTTCATGGGACAAAATCTGAATGCTTTGTTTTACCTTCTCTTTCTCACAGATGCTACAGCTACAGGCTCAAACATGACACAGCAGCAGGTCAGAGCAGGCCGCCGTGCCCGCCTTAATTTATGGTGCACTAATGCAGCTCTGCAGATGAAAGGTTTGTGTTCATGTGGAATTTTGTGTTCCTCGTGAAAACTGGGAAAAACTTTCAAATGAGGCCGTGGGCATGTCACATGTCCGGCCGTCGTCGTTCAGTCTGTCGCACATTCTAGCACAAACACTACTGAATGGATTTTCACCAAAAAATGATGGAAACTTGCATTTTAAAGCAGGATGATCTTGATTTGGCTCTTACGAGTCCTTAAAAAAAACTAAACTTGAGTGGTTAAAGAAGTCAATCAACAGTGACATAACATGACTAAACTTCATTTCACAAAAGCAGAATCTTGCAATCAAACAATTGTGATCTGTACAATGCTGGAAGAATACAGACGTTTATTTAATTTTTTTTTACAACTTCAGTGTCACCAAGATGAAATTCGGGGACTTTCATTTTTGAAAGTACAGCAGCTCCAAGTGAAGCGCTTTACCCAAGGTACATGCTGGATGTGTTCTTGTCACCGGCACTCACCCGTCTAGAACATGAGCGTCAGGATCTTTAAAGTCCGTTATTATGGAATGCATGCGACACAGACTAGATCTCGGTTTATACTCTCATCCGAAGGAGTAGGAAACGGGAGTAAAGTGTCTTTCCCAAGGACACAACACAATGCCCCGGTCTGGGCTCGAACTCGGGACCTTCAGATCCGCAAGCCAGCGCTCTAACCACTCGACCACCGCGCCTCCCTGTAAACCTGTGAAAAGTTAAAGTGGATCTGTAAGTGGTTTCATGTGAAATGAAGTCATGACTTGTTTAATCCCTACACTCAATCACTGCCATGCTTTTTTTTTTAAAATACAATACAATGCAATACAATACACTGCAATGCAATACAATGCAATACAATACAATGCAATATAATACAATACAATGCAATACAATACAATGCAATACAATACAATGCAATACAATACAATGCAATACAATACACTGCAATACAATACAATACACTGCAATACAACGCATTGCAAAGCAACAAAATACACCGCAATGCAATACAAAACAATACAATGCAATACAATACAATACACTGCAATGCAATACAAAACAATACAATGCAATACAATACAATACACTGCAATGCAATACAAAACAATACAATGCAATACAATGCAATGCAATACAAAACAATACAATGCAATACAATACACTGCAATGCAATACAATACACTGCAATACAATACAATGCAATACAATACAATACACTGCAATACAATACAATGCAATACAATACACTGCAATACAATACAATACACTGCAAAACAATACAATACACTGCAATACAATACAATACACTGCAATACAATACAATACACTGCAATACAATACAATACACTGCAATACAATACACTGCAATACAATACAATGCAATACAATACACTGCAATACAATACAATGCAATACAATACACTGCAATGCAATACACTGCAATGCAATACAATACACTGCAATATAATACACTACAATACAATGCAATACAATACACGGCAATACAATGCAATACAATACACTGCAATACAATGCAATGCAATACAATACACTGCAATACAATACAATGCGATACAATACACTGCAATACAATACAATACACGGCAATACAATACAATGCAATACAATACACTGCAATACAATACAATGCAATACAATACACTGCAATACAATACAATGCGATACAATACACTGCAATACAATACAATACACTGCAATACAATACAATACAATACACTGCAATACAACTTTATTCATTCCATGTGATCACATTTCCATACAGCCATTTTTTTTGGGTATTACGCAATATATGTTTGTATAATGTTGGGCTATTTTGCCGTACTATACAGACAACGACCGTAATTATAGCTCTCGTTTCTAACAGGTGTATCAATGTGTTATATTGATGTACAAAAGCAATAGCTCAATTTTATTTTTCTGTAATCTATTTGGCCGTTTGTATGATTGTGGTTTGCTATACATTAGTCAGTGTCTGTTCCTATTTCAACATTATTCTATGGTTAACAGAATTGTCGTCTTTATCATTATCATACCACCAGCATCATGGTCATCAGTAATACTAGTCGTAGTAAGCAATCAATGTTGTTGTCGTCGTACTTCTCCTGCTCCTTCTCCACGTCATCTTCATCATCATCATCATCATCATCGTCATCATCATCATCATCATCATCATTTTTTTTAATGATTAAACCATGTTACAAAACTCTTGCCAACATTTGTTTTTCAAAAATAACCTTAGGTAAGAAAAAAGACTGAGTCTTTTTGAATATACTAATACACATTTTTGCTGTTAGAATTATATGATTAATTTTTTCAAGTACATTTTTTTATATTATCCCCATTCAAAATCCCAAACAGTGCATCTGAAACACTAAGTTTTATATTAACCTTATAATGAAATACAATGTAATTTTCAATTTCTAGCCAGAATTGCCTTATGACTGGACAATAAAAGAAAAAAATGTTCAATAAAATCTACAGTATCATTACAATAAGAGCACTTGTTATTGTCCCTGACTTTCATTTTAGACAACATAATATTAGTAGGGTAAATATTTTGTAAAATTTTATAATGAATGACCCGGAGTCTAACCTCTTTTGTAGCATTAACAGCAACTGACCAGTAGTTATTAATATTAATGTCAAATTTTCCTTTCCAAAAGGCAACCGCACAAGGACAAGTTCTTTTTTTGCAACAAGCTCTTTCCTAAAGTCTTTCGCTTTGGTGAATATTTTACCGCCAAAGGCGGGGAAAAAGCGAATGCCTGCATAATCATTATAATTGGGAAACCTTTTTAAAAAAACTGGTTACAGCAGCCCGAACCGCTGTATATTCAATGATCCTACTGGGAGAGTTACCAAGTCTCAAACATATGTGCTCAAAAGGGAGAAAACTATTGGCATCAACAACATCAATCACAGATACACAACCACTATTAATCCATTCTTCAAAATACAGAACATTTCCTGCATATTGGATGTTATTATTGTTCCATAGTATTGTTGAGACACTATCAGCAGCGTGCCTATTGTTATCTAACCACGTCTTTAACACACACCGCCAAAAAAGAGATTTAATTTTTTCTAAGCCTCTAAATTTATTACTCTTGACATTTGAATAAAAGCATGTATAGTTAGGTCCAAAATGAGAAAATAGCAGGTTTGGTGTCAAAGACCATCTGTCATGTGGCTGAGATTTGCACAAACGCATCACCCACTGCAAAAGGAACGTCAACTGCATTTGTATAGCATCGATCATATTCAAACCACCGTGTTCTTTACGGTTACAGTCCTTTTTCCGCCAAACAAACCGAAACAGGAGTGTGTTCAGCTCTATCAGAACATTATCGGGCGCTAAAAGCGCTTGCATTACATAAATAAACTGTGACAAAAGAAATGTTTTAATTATACAAATTTTTCCAAGAATGCTCAAATTCCTCTTTTCCCAAGAGGAAATCCATCTTTTAACATTGGCAATTCGTTCTGTCCAATTTTCTAGAACAACTGATGCACATTTATTATTACAAAAATATACACCAAGAATTTTTAATTTATTTTTCCAGATAAAATCAAAATATGTATCAGTACAATGTTTTCTACATCCTAACCACATAGCCTCAGATTTATTCTTATTTATATGCAATCCAGAAAATGAAGAAAACTGCTGGATGTTATCTAAAGCATATTTCATATCTTGCTAATCTGTCAGGAATAAAGTAATATCATCAGCGTACAGAATAATTTTAGCAATTTCCTCAAAGTATAAATCATTAGCTCTCCAATTTTTTATTCCTTTAATATTTTTATCCGCTCTAATTTTAATGGCTAAAATTTCAATTGCAATTATGAAGGCCAGGGGTGAAAAAGGGCAACTTTGTCGAATCCCGGAATCAGTCTGAAGGTATTCTGATAACCATCCACAATACTGGATGCAACTTTGTGTGTTACACATTAATACCCTCACCCAACACAAGAAGTCTAGACCAAAACCAAATTTCTCAAAAGCATTTAGCATAAATTCTTTAGAAATGCGATCAAAGGCTTGACTATAATCAACCGTAACCAATAAACCAGGTTTATCCTGTTCATTAAGTTGTTCAGTGACGTCATCAATAAGTCTAAGAAGTGTAGCAACATTTCTCCCCTTAATGTACCCAACTTGATCCTTGCAAATAATATGATCAATTACAAAGTTTAGGCGCAACGCAACATATTTAGCCAATAATTTATAATCTGAGTTTGTCAAGGAAATAGGTCTCCAATTTTTAAGTTCATTTCTGGGTAGATCTTTACCTTTATGTATGAGTGTAATCACTGCACGACGTTGGGAAAGTGAGAGCGAGCCGTTATCAAATGCTGCATTAAAAGATGCAATAACCAGGGGCTGAATACGTGTCCAAACATTTTTAAGAATTCGATAGTTAGACCATCGTTGCCTGGAGCTGATCCATTTTTCATTTGCTTGAGTGCACTTAGTATTTCATTTGCAGTAAGTTTTCCCTCACAACTATCTTTTTGTTCTTGTGATAAATGCGGTAGAGCAGTAGTATTCAAGAAGTTATCTATTTTCTCACTTATGTTTTCACTGTTAACTTTCTTTTTATACATGTTGGCGAAATAGTTATGTTGCAATTTCATAATATCTTTTTGACTAGTCACTATTACATCATGTTCATTTTTTAGACAATCCATAATTTTCCCGTTTGCTCTGGATTTTTCCAGATTTAAAAAATACTTAGTGTTTTTCTCCCCACTTTCAACCCATTTGGCTCTTGCTCTAATCTGTGCTGCTCGTGCTTTATTTTGCTCTACAAGTTCGATGGCTAGTTTTACCCTTTCTCTTTCATTTTGAATGTCAACAGAATCAGGATATTTAGCCAGTTCTTGGTCAAGGTTATTCAACGTGTTGTACTGTTGTATTAATGTATTTTTGTTTTTATAACTTATTAGCTTGCTATAATTTATTGAGAAATTTTTAATTCGTAGTTTAAGCAACTCCCATGAAGTCTGAGTATCTTGTTCATCAGTATTTTCTAATTTGTAAGTATCAATAAGTGCATTCATTTGTTCAACAAATTCAATGTCCTGAAGCAAGGAGTTATTGAATTTCCAGAACCCCGGTCCCTTTGCAATATCTGAAAATTTAAGAACAAGCGAACAACCTCTGTGATCTGACATTGATACTGACACAATATCACACTGAATCGCTTTCTCAAATGCAGAGGTATTAACCAGCATATAGTCTAACCTTCTAGCAATAAATGGACCTCTTTTAGACCAGGTATACTCTTTGTCAGTTGAATGAAACATCCTCCATACATCATGCAAATCATGCAAGTTTAATACATCGTTAAATTTATTAACTAGAAGTTCTGAATGTTTATCCCCACTAATAATGTCCTTATCATTATTCAAAACACAGTTGAAATCACTATTCGCATGCCCTTTGCGGAGGAAGTGAAAGTACATATAGGCCCAAGAATTTCTCCTCTTGTGGTCGTACCGGATGCACACTGATGCCCTAGTAATTCTCAAACTGGGACCCTCACAGAAATCTACAACAAAGAATACAAAGCATGAAGATTACTGTCATGAACCGAGCAGTTTACCCTGCCCATTGACTATTTAGCCATGTGTAGTATTTGTAACAGTAGAGAAGTTAGACTATTACACAGCAGCAATTAAATTACACAGCAGACCACACACGCAGCGAGCGAGCCACCCACATCGCAGTGAGTCAGCACTTGAGCTTTGAATCGGACCGTTTTAACCAATCAGAGCAGGCTCAGTGGGTAGAGCAGTTTTGAATGTGTCAAAACCTAAGACAGTTTGAATCAGTCGTGTGTGAGACGAGGTAGAGTCAACATCTCCACAGCTAGAGAAATCTCTACACTCATAGACCAGGAAGCAGGACTTTGAAATCTTAGAATTCTCTCAAGTCATCACGGGCCTGAACTTGTCAAACAGGTAAATGAACACCCTTCTGTTTCATCGTGATATATTTGTATTATTGTTGAAATTATGTTTGAAGAATTTGCTATGCATAAATGTGAATTATTAATCCGAATTTGCCGTACCACGTGGAAGAGCCGACCACGAGGCTCAACACGACCGGTTGCGCCGCCATGTTGTATACCATACGGAACCACTGTTGTTTAACTTATATGTATGTTTGCAGACCAGTGGCTGTACCACTGAATGTTTATAATATTATTAATTCTGTATGTGTATAGTTAGACACGATTTATATTTATGTATGTATAGGAATTTAGAGTTGAGATTCCAGTGGACCCCGGAAGTAGCAGAATGTTCGTCGCTTATGTATAGAGATGTGGAGCTATCACTGAGGGCTACTTGGCTTTCAGTGAGACGCTCTGCACAAACCGATTATTCAGGGTTGTGCAGAATTTCGTCTCTTATATTACAGACGAGCAGGCGAGCTATCCTGTGCACCCTACTCCACAGAAACGACTAGTTGGTTGAGGAGACTCTACCGCACAAGACGGAAAGAGCTACCCGAAGAAACACCCTGTCAGACCCCACAGCGTGGCAAGGGAACCCAACTACACAACGACAAAGGTGTACCAGAAGCTACCTCACAGAAGGACTTCGACCGCACCATCAGAAAGTTAAGTGTAATCTCCGAAGGTGCACTTAAACTGATCATAACAGGACCACAGTAGTCCAACTCTTCAGAAACTGTAAAACGGACCACAGTAGTCCAAATCTACATGAAATATACTAGCAAAGTGCCCGAGGAAGATATAACAGCTGCCTAGACTATCAGCGATCGAACTATTAGCATTGAAAGAGACTTTTTAAGTTAGATTAGTACTTAGAGAATCTTGTATAGAGTAGAAGAAATAAATGTGTGATTTTAACTGTTATGAAGTGGCTGGACTACATATGATTCATAGCCGTGTGAAAGCTAGTGTGACAGTAATCTTTTACCATTTTTCTATCTATTTCTGTACCCCAACCTTAACACAGAACGAGCTAAACAAATAAATTTATTAAAGTAATTCATAGGGTGACTTACTAGCAGTTCCCACCGAATAAACGTGAGGGTCCATAATTCCAATGTGCAGAGCCCATAAACCCCACGTGACAATTACATTATAGTACATGATTATTGCTTTAGGTCCAGCGGACTCTTCCAAGCCAAATCAGGACCAGACAACCCCTGATCCGCATAAAAGATCTGCTGAACAACCCTAGTGGTAAAACTGAAGGCACTCCACCAGCCAGTCACTTTACAATAAAGACATCCCACGCAAGGGACGCTGAGGCTATACTCTAATTTATAGAACCCCCGTTTACAAAAACAAAATAGAATACAAACATCATTATAAAATATTAACAAAGCACAATACATATAAAATGCCTACATTGCTAAATCATAACATCATAGGAAGCCCTAGTGACCGCCTGGCAGAAATGGTCCAATATTCCCAAGGTGATCCAACAGACCTCACACACAAATAAGGATTCTTGTCCCGGAAGATTTTTTAAGACAAAAGGTAGGTGACTGGTCTAGCGAAGAAGAAGATAGTATAGCAGATTGATAGAACGGAGCAGGAATGAGAAAGAACAAATGAGAAAGACAGCGACAGTGGGAATTTAAAGCACTACATTTCCAGAAAGTGGGGATACTATTAATACTGAAACCCCCGGTCCCCCAACGGGGGTAAGCATGGAGATGAGGTGCTACAGAAGACTTCTGCGCATTTCCTATATCCAGCACATCACCAACACGTAAGTCCGACAGACCATCACACAAGCCTTTGGACAGCATGATGACTTGCTCACAGTGTTGAAAAAACGGAATCTCCGATGGTATGACCACGTCACAAGATCATCAGGTCTTGCAAAGACCATCCTGCAAGGCACAGTGCAAGGAGGTAGAAGAAGAGGGAGACCAAAAAAGAGGTGGGAGGACAACATTCAAGAATGGACTGGTTTGACACTGAGCGAAACCATCAGGGTTGCTGAGGACAGAGAAAGATGGAGTACGTTGGTTAAGCGATCATCTGTCGTATCCCTACGACCTCCGAGTTACGGGATAGGATAGGATATGGACAGTAAAGGGGTTAAAATTGTTTATAAATTATGTGACAAAGAATTTCAATGTCATGTTGCAGATTTCAAAGACAACGCTGGCACTGTAGGAGGGACACCAAATGATGGTGACAAAGGCAACGCTGACACTGTAGGAGGTACACCAAATGATGGTGACAAAGACAACGCTGACACTATAGGAGGGACACCAAATGATGGTGACAAAGACAACGCTGACACTATAGGAGGTACAACAAATGATGGTGACAAAGACAACGCTGACACTGTAGGAGGTACAACAAATGATGAAGACTCCAAAGACAACGCTGACACTGTAGGAGGTACAACAAATGATGGTGACAAAGACAACGCTGACACTGTAGGAGGTACAACAAATGATGGTGACAAAGACAACGCTGACACTGTAGGAGGTACACCAAATGATGAAGACTCCAAAGACAACGCTGACACTATAGGAGGGACACCAAATGATGGTGACAAAGACAACGCTGACACTATAGGAGATACACCAAATGATGGTGACAAAGACAACACTGACACTATAGGAGGGACACCAAATGATGGTGACAAAGACAACGCTGACACTATAGGAGGGACACCAAATGATAGTGACAAAGACAACGCTGACACTATAGGAGGGACACCAAATGATGGTGACAAAGACAACGCTGACACTATAGGAGGTACAACAAATGATGGTGACAAAGACAACGCTGACACTGTAGGAGGTACACCAAATGATGATGACAAAGACAACACTGACACTGTAGGAGGTACAACAAATGATGATGATAAAGACAACACTGACACTATAGGAGGTACACCAAATGATGGTGACAAAGACAACGCTGACACTATAGGAGGTACACCAATGATGGTGACAAAGACAACGCTGACACTATAGGAGGTACACCAAATGATAGTGACAAAGACAACGCTGACATTATAGGAGGGACACCAAATGATGGTGACAAAGACAACGCTGGCACTATAGGAGGTACACCAAATGATGGTGACAAAGACAACGCTGACACTATAGGAGGGACACCAAATGATGGTGACAAAGACAACGCTGACACTATAGGAGTGACACCAAATGATGGTGACAAAGACAACGCTGACACTATAGGAGGGACACCAAATGATGGTGACAAAGACACCGCTGACACTGTAGGAGGTACACCAATGGTGACAAAGACAACGCTGACACTATAGGAGGGACACCAATGGTGACAAAGACAACGCTGACACTATAGGAGGGACACCAATGGTGACAAAGACAACGCTGACACTATAGGAGGGACACCAATGGTGACAAAGACAACGCTGACACTATAGGAGGTACACCAATGGTGACAAAGACAACGCTGATACTGTAGGAGGGACACCAAATGATGGTGACAAAGACAGCTCTGACACTATAGGAGGGACACCAAATGATGATGACAAAGACAACGCTGACACTATAGGAGAGACACCAATGGTGACAACGACAACGCTGACACTATAGGAGGTACACCAAATGATGGTGACAAAGACAACACTGACACTGTAGGAGGTACACCAAATGATGGTGACAAAGACAACGCTGACACTATAGGAGGTACACCAAATGATGGTGACAAAGACAACGCTGACACTATAGGAGGTACACCAAATGATGGTGACAAAGGCAACGCTGACACTATAGGAGGTACACCAAATGATGGTGACAAAGGCAACGCTGACACTATAGGAGGTACACCAAATGATGGTGACAAAGGCAACGCTGACACTATAGGAGGTACACCAAATGATGGTGACAAAGGCAACGCTGACACTATAGGAGGGACACCAAATGATGGTGACAAAGGCAACGCTGACACTGTAGGAGGTACACCAAATGATGGTGACAAAGACAACACTGACACTATAGGAGGTACACCATATGATGGTGACAAAGACAACGCTGACACTATAGGAGGGACACCAAATGATGGTGACAAAGACAACACTGACACTATAGGAGGGACACCAAATGATGGTGACAAAGACAACGCTGACACTATAGGAGGGACACCAAATGATGGTGACAAAGGCAACGCTGACACTGTAGGAGGGACACCAAATGATGGTGACAAAGACAACGCTGACACTGTAGGAGGTACACCAAATGATGATGACTCCAAAAACAACGCTGGCAATAATATGGCTGTGTTTTTTTTTTTTTTTTTTTTCTGATTTGTAGTTTTTGACTCACTTATGAAGCAAAAGTGAGTCTATGTAGTATTCTTCAGTAAAACCGGAGAATGCTGTTGAACTATATCTTGCCACGTAATTGTTTGGTTTGATCGTGCATATTTCCATTCAGCAGATTTGCTCTATCTAGAAAGTGTGCGTTTTACAGCTATTTGAAGCTGCTGCGGTTTAAAGGAAATGGTTTCCAAAGTTTCGTCACGCAAATGAGATCTTTAGAAATAAAAACCTCTCCAGTATTCAGTTCTTCCTTTTGGTCTAAAACTTTGCATATTTATAGAAGACACCTTTCTGAATTGTATCCTATCCTATCCTGTCCCGTAACCCGAAGGTCGTAGGGGCACCACAGATGATCGTTTAACCAACATACTCCATCTTTCTCTGTCCTCAGCAGCCCTGATGGCTTCGCTCAGTGTCAAACCAGTCCATTCTCGAATGTTGTCCTCCCACCTCTTTTTCGGTCTCCCTCTTCTTCTACCTCCTTGCACTGTGCCTTGCAGAATAGTCTTTGAAAGGCCTGATGATCTGGTGACTTGGCCATACAATCGGAGTTTCCGTTTCTTCACCACTGTTAGCAGGTCATCGTGTTGTCCAATGGCTTGTGTGATGGTCTGTCGGACTTCGTCGTTGGTGATGTGTTGGGTATAGGAAATGCCCAGAAGTCTTCTGTAGCACCTCATCTCCATGCTTTGTATTCTTCGTTGGAGATCTGCTGTGAGGGTCCATGCTTCGCAAGCATATAGGAAGATGGAGATGACAAGGGAGCGAAGCAGTCTTACTTTGGAATGTAGACTGATGGTCCTGTCTTTCCAAATGGGCTTCAACCTTGTCAGGGCAGCAGTTGTTTGTGCGATCCTGGAGAGGACTTCCTGTCGGGACCCATTGTCTGATACAATGGCTCCTAAATATTTGAAGCTATGCACTGTGTTGAGGGATTGGCCTTGGACTTTGATGTCCGTGTTGATGCCATTGGTGTTGTTGGTCATCATTTTGGTCTTCTCTGCACTTATTTCCATTCCATAGGCTCTGGAGGTGGTGTCAAGCCTCTGTACCAGCTGTTCAAGTTCTTGTTCCTCTCCAGCCAATCCATCAATGTCATCTGCAAAACAAAGATTGGAGATTGCTCTACCCCCTATGCTGACTGTGCCTTCATGGTCTGCAAGAGCATCTGACATGATGCGCTCTAGGAAGATGTTGAAGAGTGTTGGAGAGAGTAGGCATCCTTGACGCACACCGATTGTTGTTCTGAACCAGTTCCCGATGGCGCTGTTGTGGTGGACTGCACTGGTAGCCTTGTCATACAGGCTTTTGATGACTTCAGTAATTTTAGGGCTGGTGTTGTACACTTTCATTGTTGCCCATAGAGCTGCATGCCAGACTCGGTCAAACGCCTTCTTGAAGTCTATGAACACATGATATAGATGTTGTTGGTGCTGTAGGTATTTCTCACAGATTATTCTGAGGTTGAAAATCTGCTCAGTGGTACTTCGCCCTGCCCTGAATCCCGCTTGTTCTTCAGCTATGATCTGTTCAGCTTGGGGTTTCAACCTGTTGAGTATTATTTTCAGGAGGACCTTGCTGGGATGGCTGATGAGGCTGATGGTCCGGTAATTTTCACACTCCTGAAGGTTACCTTTTTTGGGAAGAGTGATGACAAGCGACTGGGTCCATGGTATAGGCCACTCCCCACTCTGCCAGATCTTGTTACAGATAATGGTGAGGGCATCAATCGTCGCTTCTCCTCCTGCTTGTAGCAATTCCGCGGGTATGTTGTCCACTCCCGCTGACTTCCCTTTCTTTAGCGCTTGCACTGCTGCCTCAACTTCTTCCCGGAGAATTGGGAGGATTTCTTCTTCTTCTCCGTTCTCGGGACTTCCTAGAACTGATGGGTTTCCATTTGGTGTATGGTTGTAAAGGTCAGAGCAGTACTCTGTCCATCTGTCCAAGACTTCTTGTTCTTCTGTAAGGCATATGCCAGACTTGCTTTGGATCGTGGAGACTTTGGGCTGTTTGACACTTGTCAGCCGCTTCACTGTCTGGTAGGCCTTCTTGCTGTTGTTCTTGTTCAGACTGTTCTCTATTTCCTGGCATTGATCTTCTATCCAGTTCTCCTTTGCTGTGCGCATGCCTTTTCGGATGTCATTGTTGATTTTTCGGTAGACATCAGCTCCTTGTGAGGTGTTCTTTTTCTTTTTCATCTCTCTTCGTTCATCACTCAGATCCAAAAGTTCAGGTGTGATCCACGGCTTCTTCTTTGGTCGGTGCTTGCCAAGGATCTCAGTGGCGGCATCTGTCACAGCTGAGTTGAAGGTGGTGGTCATGGTGTTGACATCTACTTCACCAGCCCCCAAAATGAGCAGTGGTGCAAATTTCCCTCCAATTGTGGCCTGAAATAGTTCTGCCACCTCCGGGTCTTGCAGTTTGTCCAGGTCGAACTTCAGTCTAGTGCACTTTGCTGTATTTACTCTCTTCAAGTGGAGCTGGAAAGACATCATCACAAGATCGTGGACACTTCCGATGTCTGCTCCTGGAAAAGTGCGTGTCCTGCCAATGTTGATGCTTGATCTGAAGCGTTTCTTGACCATGATGTAGTCTATTTGGTTGTGATGCTCCCCGCCAGGACTGTGCCATGTCCATCGTCTGGAGTTTTTGTGGAGACCAAGCGTGTTTGCCAGTACCAGATTGTTGTATCTGGCAAACTCCAAGAGTCTCAGACCCCTGTCATTTGTCTCGTTGTTGCAGTGGGGTCCACATGTGTCTCCCCAGTTGTGGTGCGCATCTTGGCCAACCTTGGCATTCCAGTCGCCTTGCACTATGACTATGTCCTTCTTCTGCACTTGGTCAAGGACCGCCTGTAGATTTTCTTAAAAATCCTCCACTTCGCTGTCGTCATAGTCTGATGTTGGGGCATAGGCCTGGATGATGGTGATGTTGAAAGGGGCTGCTCTCAGGCGGATGGTAATGAGTCTACTGGAGACTGGGCGGCAACCCATGACAGTGGCTAGAATGTTCTTGTGGACCAAGAATCCAACGCCGTGTTCGTGCCTGTCATCTCTACCGCTGAAATAGAGCTTGTGTCCTTTGTCGGTCGTTGTTTCACCTAGGCCTTTCCAGCGCAGTTCGCTGATGCCTAGAACGTTCCATCGATAGTGGTCCAACTCGTGGGCCAGTTCTTCTAATTTCCCTTCCGCAGTTAGGGTCCTGACATTCCAGGTTCCTATGACGATGTTGTTTCTCGTGCGGATCTTGCTAAATTGTCCATCAGTAGCATACTTAACACCTCCGTCCTGGTGGCCAACGGAAGGCGCGGTCCTTGTGCCGGGCGACGACCGATCCGGAATGGAATTAGTGGATTGTGTCATCATGTAGTGTATCTTGGGCAAAAAAAGACCTGGCAGTGCCCAATCCTCTCCAGGCTGTTGGCCACAGCCGAAATCCACGAATACAGTGTGGCTCGCCTTGGCCCTGAGCACATGGTCGTTGAACCTGTAGTAACGTGAGGTTCCTCCGCCCTGGCCGGTGACTTCTGTGTAGAAGACTTTCGCCCAGTGATGCCGTGCTAACATCACCCCTGTTAGTCGCCTCTTACGACACGCCGGGAAACGTTGGGTCTATTCTATTTATGCCCGAACCCACAGAATTGTATAGCACCTAAAAATTAAAGCGGACAGATTTAACCCATTTCATTGAGAACGCTAATATACTGTATCTTGAAAGTGAGATTCCCAAGATAGCCTTGTTTTTAATGCAGACTGATAATTAACAGATTTAACTTCAGACAATAGTGTGCACAAAACATGGATTAAAACAAGAATCCTATAAAAGCTTTTCAAACAAAGCCATACATTTCACACACATGGAACACTGGTTTGCTGTTAGACTGCACTTGAAAGTTTATTTTAAGCACAAATATTTTAAAAAAATGAACAAGAACACAATAAATTTCAACTAGAAATACGTTTCGCCGAATGCAAACTGACTGGGAACACACACAAAACCAGTGGCAAAATAAAAAGGTAATGTTTCGGTTACAGACCTTCAGCCTCTCTGAGGAAGACGTTTTGCCGAAACATTTCTACAGCTTTCATGTTACCACTAAGGTACCTGCCTTTTTATTCTTTTCTCTTTTTTTCATCTGATCCTTTTGGAAGCTGGTGAAGTAGATGTCATCACCATGACCACCACCTTCAACTTAGCTGTGACAGATGCCGCCACTGATATCCTTGGCAAGCACCGGCCAAAGAAGAAGCCGTGGAGCACCCTGAACTTTTGGATCTGTGTGATAAAAGAAGAGAGATGAAAAAGAAAAAATAACACCTCACAGGGAGCTGATGCCTACCGAAAAATCAACAATGACATCCGAAAAGACATGCGCACAGCAAAGAAGAACTGGATAGCAGATCAATGCCAGGAAATAGAGAACAGTCTGAACAAGAACAACAGCAAAGGCTTACCAGACTGTGAAGCGGCTGACAAGTGTAAAACAGCCCAAGTTCTCCATCATCCAAAGCAAGTCTGGCAAATGCCTTACAGAAGAAAAAGAAGTCTTGGACAGCTGGACAGAGTGCTGCTTTGACCTTTACATCCACACACCAAACGGATGTAAGAGATTCATTTTCAATGTAAAAGATTTATTTCCTTGTGCGCTGGTACATCCCAGCACATGGCTCATTGTTGATAGAGGCTGGGACTGTCCCGCCCGTAGCCTAAACAAACACAGTGTCAATGATTAGCGCAGACTGATGGGGGACTATGATGACAAGACCGGAAATTGGGGAGAATACGTCCGCTTGTCGTCGTTAGCGCCCCTCTCCCCTTAATCCTTACACTCCTCTCATTCCCGCTCTATGTATAAGAGTTCATTTTATTTTGTGCCACTCCTTACCTACACCTCAAAGAAGCAGCAGCTTAGGGTTGCAGCTCAGCATTAGTGTTAGTTAGCAGTTTTGTAGGAGTATTTTAATTTGGTAAAAAGACAGTTTATATTGTGCTGAACCATTTTGTGACCTACCTCACACTGAAGTGGGTTGGTTTGCCCTTTTGACCCTTTGCGTCAGTAAAGTATTGGAACTGTTTCACCATTGTCTGGCGTTCCCGTTAATCAAGCAAACCCTAGGAGTGAATGTTGTCATATCCATCTTCTCACATCATCCACACCCTACAACACGGAGACCCATCAGTTCTAGCATCTCCCGAGAACAGAGAAGAAGAAATCCTCCCAATTCTCCGAGAAGAAGTTGAGGCAGAGTGCAATCGCTGAAGAAGGGGAAGTCAGCGGAACTGCTTCAAGCAGGAGGAGAATCGATTTTGACGCCCTCACCATTATCTGTAACAAGATCTGGCAGAGTGGGGAGTGGCCTAAACCGTGAACACAGTTGCTTGTCATCACTCTTCCCAAAAAAGGTAACTTTCAGGAGTGTGAAAATTACCGCACCATCAGCCATCCCAGCAAAGTCCTCCTGAAAATAATACTCAACAGGTTGAAACCCCAAGTTGAACCAATGATAGCCAAAGAACAAGCAGGATTCAGGGCAGAGCAAAGTACCACTGAACAGATTTTCAACCTCAGAATAATCTGCGAGAAATACCTACAGCACCAACAACATCTATATCATGGGTTCGTAGATTTCAAGAAGGCGTTTGACCGAGTCTGGCATGCAGCTCTGTGGGCAACCATGAGAGTCATCAGCCCTAAAATTCTTGAAGTCATCAAAAACATGTAGGACAAGGCTACCAGTGCAAGTGCAGTCCTCCATAACAGGGCCATTGGAAACTGGTTCAGAGCAACAATCGGTGTGCGTCAAGGATGCCTACTCTCTCCAACACTCTTCAACATCTCTCTAGAGCGCATCATGTAAGATGCCCTTGCAGATCACGAAAGCACAGTCAGCATAGGGGGTAGAGCAATCTCCAATCTTCGTTTTGCGGATGACATTGATGGATTGGCTGGAGAAAACAATAACTTGAACAGCTGGTACAGAGGCTTGACACCACCTCAAGAGCCTATGGAATGGAAATAAGTGCAGAGAAGACCAAAATGATGACCAACAACACCAATGGCATCAACATGGACATCAAAGTTCAAGGCCAATCCCTTACCACAGTGCATAGCTTCAAATATTTAGGAGCCATTGTATCAGACAATGGGTCCCGAAAGGAAGTCCTCTCCAGGATCGCATAAACAACTGCTGCACTGACAAGGTTGAAGCCCATTTGGAAAGACAGGACCATCAGTCTACATTCCAAACTAAGACTGCTGCGCTCCCGTGTCATCTCCATCTTCCTATATGCTTGCGAAACATGGACCCTCACAGGAGATCTACAATGAGGAATACAAAGTAAGGAGATGAGGTGCTACAAAAGACTTCTGGGCATTTCCTTAACTCAGCACATCATCAACGACGATGTCCGACCGACCATTACACAAGCCATTTGACAACACGATGACCTGCTCATTGTGGTGGTAAAAGGTAAAAAGGTAAAGGTAGTCCCATAGCCTTGTGGCCGTAGGGGAGCGTGATGTTGGAGATCACACTTATCTTGGGCCAGCGTAATGAGGGTGATGCCCAACTCTCTCCCTCGCTGCTTTACCTTCCCCACCCTCAAGAGAGTAGGTACTCAATCACAGTTGAGTCAACTGGGGGCGTTGTTGTTTGTCGCTTCACACCTTAGCGGTCACCCATCCAAGTGCTAACCGCACCGGACGGTGCTTCACTTTCGACACAGTAGCGAGTGCTCCAACCACTGCACTATCCGACACCCCTCATTGTGGTGAAGAAACGGAAACTTTGATGGTTTGGCCATGGCACCAGATCATCAGGCCTTGCAAAGACCATCATGTAAGGCACAGTGCAAGGAGGTAGAAGAAGAGGGAGACCGGGAGTTGGGAGGACAACATTCGAGAATGGACTGGCTTGACACTGAGCGAAGCCATCAGGGTTGCTGAAGATCGAGAAAAATGAAGAACGCTGGTTAAACGATCATCTTTGGTGCCCCAACGACCTCCGAGTTACTAAATAGGATAGGATATGATCCTGCAGTCAACATTTCATTGAAATAAGTCGCCTTACATTTTGAGAAAAAAAGCGAATTCCTAATTTGCAACATCGTTATCATAAGCCAGAATCAAGTTTATTATCAAAGAACAATGTAGAACAAAATAAAATAAAACTTTGATTTTAATTGATTTGCCATCAAAATGCAATTACACAAAAACAACAAAACATTTATCCTCTCAAAAATAACGGTAAAAAAAGATTTCAAAAGAGTGAAAGGAGTTATATATGTCTTTTTTAGTGGTTTCCATAGCGCATGGTTTTACAAAACAATTATATCCCCATAAGGATATCCTGTACAGCAGGTGCCTTAATGATGTCCATTTACTTCGTAAACAATAGGGATACCTCATAGGTTTGCTATATCTGCCAAAAGTACACACGTTGCAGTTGCAATAAAGAAAATGTATTGTTGATGTAGGCAAGTCTTTCTAAATTTCACAGTGAATCTAAGGAATTTGAACTGATATAATAGCGATCGCCCAAAATACAAAAACTACTGAAGTCCCCATAACCCTGGATTTGTTTTTCTAACAATCATCATCATCGTCGTCGTCGTCGTCGCCGCAGTCGTTGTAATCGCCTCTTTCATCGTCACACTTCATTTTGGTCATCGTAGTCATCTTCTTCATTATCATCGTGGTCGTCGTCATCATCTTAGTAGTCGTCATCATCATCATCATTAATTCTTCGTCGTCTCCCCCGTTGGGGTGCCGGGGGTTTCAGTATAAATAGTATCCCCACTTTCTGGAAATGTAGTGCTTTACATTCCCACTGTCGCTGTCTTTCTCATATGCTCTTTCTCATTCCTGCTCTGTTCTATCAATCTGCTATACTTTCTTGTTCTTCGCTAGGCCAGTCACCTACCTTTTTTCTTGAAAACTCTTCCGGGACAAGACTCAAAATATGTATATATGTATGAGGTCTGTTGGATCAGCTTGGGAATATTTGACGCTTTCTGCCAGGTGATCACTAGGGCTTCCTATGATGTTATTATTTAGCAATGTAGGCATTTTATAAGTATGTGTTTTGTTGATAATTTATAATGATGTTTGTATTCTATTTTGTTTTTGTAAACGGGGGTTTGATAAATTAGAGTACAGCCTCAGCGCCCCCTGCGTGGGATGTCTCCCTCTTCTTCTACCTCCTTGCACTGTGCCTTGCAGAATGGTCTTTGCAAGGCCTGATGATCTGGTGACTTGGCCATACCATCGGAGTTTCCGTTTCTTCACCACTGTGAGCAGGTCATAGTGTTGTCCAATGGCTTGTGTGATGGTCTGTCAGACTTCGTCGTTGGTGATGTGTTGGGTATAGGTCTTCTGTAGCACCTCATCTCCATGCTCTGTATTCTTCGTTGTAGGTCTGCTGTGAGGTTCCATGCTTCGCAAGTATATAGGAAGATGGAGATGACAAGGGAGCGCAGCAGTCTTAGTTTGGAATGTAGACTGATGGTCCTGTCTTTCCAAATGGGCTTCAACATTGTCAGGGCAGCAGTTGTTGGTGCGATCCTGGAGATGACTTCCTGTCGGGACCCATTGTCTGATACAATGGCTCCCAAATATTTCAAACTATGCACTGTGTTGAGGGATTGGCCTTGGACTTTGATGTCCGTGTTGATGCCATTGGTGTTGTTGGTCATCATTTTGGTATTCTCTGCACTTATTTCCATTCCATAAGCTCAGGAGGTGGTGTCAAGCCTCTGTACCAGCTGTTCAAGTTCTTGTTCCTCTCCAGCCAATCCATCAATGTCATCCGCAAAACGAAGATTGGAGATTGCTCTACCCCCTATGCTGACTGTGCCTTCGTGATCTGCAAGAGCATCTGACATGATGCGCTCTAGGAAGATGTTGAAGAGTGTTGGAGAGAGTAGGCATCCTTGACGCACACCGATTGTTGTTCTGAACCAGTTCCCGATGACGCTGTTATGGAGGACTGCACTTGCACTGGTAGCCTTGTCCTACATGTTTTTGATGACTTATTCTAAACATCGCGCTCTCCTTTAAAATTTCTACATAAATCACAAATAAAGTTTATATATTCTAATAGAGAATTTAATGCGGCGTCTAACGATTATCTGCTTTAAGGGATCTGAAAAGTATATATAAAATTATTGCATACAGCTAGTTCAAACATAACAGAGAACAGAGTAAGGCCTACATATCGTAACGGTCAGATATTCTTTGTAGCCGCCCGGCTACATTATGTTAATGTTTTTTTTGTACACACAATCATACCATAATGATGTCCATCCTAAGTATGGATTGATAGTAGTAATCTCACAAACACAGGTTGTTCACCAAGTTAGGACTTTGATTGAAACGTGGTCTTCACCCAGGTTACAACCTCACTAATAGGTTCAAACCTTTGTCCTGGTTACGACCTCGCGAATGACGTGACGTAGTCTTGCGTTTTTTGCCCAGGTGAATGACCTAAAGACTTAAACGAGGTCATTATCTCAAGAATGTCAAGACTCCTTCACCCAGGTTTAATGTCACCTCGTGGTACGAACTCGCGAATGACGTGCGATCTGTGCCCAGGTTATGTGTCCTAGTGGCTGGAGTGAGAGGTTTTTGTCCTGGTCGCGAACCTTTGTTCCATGGTTATGACCTCGTATATGGCACAATGCCTTTGCCTTGGTTTCAACCTCTCGAACAAAAGTGCGAGGTAATAATTATAATGAACCCCACCAACAAACAAACAAAGAAGCAGCTAATGTTAGGTGATAATTATAATAAACAACACCAACAAACAAAGAAGCAGCTAAGGTTAGGTGCGCAAGATAAAAAAGGCCAATTTTCACTGTCCATCTCAGCAATATGATTGCTCATGTGGTTCAGTGTTGATTTAGGTCCTTATCTCTTCTTTTCTGGAGGGTATATCCCCGTCTGCCATATCGTCAATGGATGGAATGGACGTTAAGCCCTTCGCACACTGGCGTCTAAATCTTGGCGCTTGCGTCAAAGCGTCTGTGACGCGACGACGCATGCAAATTGTTGCGTGCGTCATGGCTCGCACACAGGCGGCTTTCGACGCGCGCTTCTTTTGTGTACTTTCCATATTTGGAAAGTAGGCCTGGTTGATTTTTTTCCCTAAATGAGACGTGTAGCCATAGAGGTATAACTAGCTAGTTTTATCTCTATACATGTGTGGTATGCATGTGCCTGTGTCACTATATTACGTCATTTCATTATTGACGTAAACAATCGCTGATGTGGGGGACTATAATCTATGAAACGCAAACGTAAACAAGCGCAAGCGGTCGATCCCGGCCGTTTCTGTTGAGTCTGATCTTTTCTCGCACTTCAGAAACACGTGTAGCACATTCCTACATAGCATGTGGTCACACAAGGCCCTAATAATATCCGACACTACGTACTGACAAGCTGATAATTCAGAGCCGATCCACACACTGACATAGATTTAGAACTTCAAGTCAAAGAGACAACATCGGCAAAATATTTGGTCATCCACTTAGTCTACACTCCAGCCCTTGTTCATGACACTGGCGATGTAGACCATGCTCTCCCTGTTCTTATCCCTATCATGGTATGATTTCAACCCTGAATTTTTGAGAACAAGCGAAAGCTGCATTCTGATTGGTCAAGCCGCACGCCTTGCCGCTTGGAAATAGGATGGATTCTATTCTTGCGGTGACGCGCCGCGTCCGAACGCGCGCTGCAGTCGCAGACGCGAGGAAGTCTCGCACACAGAGCAGCGCGCCAAAACCTTAACGCGACGGACCAAAACTTGACGCGTTGACGCTAGTGTGCGAAGGGCTTTAAACATCAATGTTCAGTCTTATACAAAGGAGGGGGAGGGGGAGGAGAGAGAGGTGAGATAGAGAGAGGGAAAAAGAGACTGAGTGGGAGAGAGACAGAGGGGGGAGAGAGAGAGACAGAGAAGAAGAGAAGATAAGATAAAATAAGATAATAATTTTATTTTGCAAGGATAAAAGAGTAAGCGCTGGATGCGTTATTTTACATCAGCATCTTGCCTTTTGCGGCTTTACAAATTACTATTAAATACAACTCAAGGTTATAACAAATAAACAAAGTCGTCATTAGATAAAATCATTTTCAAACAATTGATATCAAATTAATGTTGCTAATATCTATTAACAGGATTAACAATAAATGTATATTTAACTTTTATTGTGTTTTAGGAGACGTGTTCTAAATGATGTAAATTTAGATGCTGGAGTGCGCGGGAGGGGGGGGGGTAGCGAGAGAGAGAGAGAGAGAGGGAGAGAGAGAGAGAGAGAGAGAGAGAGAGAGAGAGAGAGAGAGAGAGAGAGAGAGAGAGAGAGAGAGAGAGAGAGAGAGAGATTCACATAATGCGAAGTGACAGACAGAGGTAATGGGAGATTTTAGAACAATGACTGTGACGTCATTATTTCTTGTTAGGCTACGTCAGGTTTGTTCATGTTTCATGCGAATGTTTAGAACTACAAAGAGAGGGTGAACATACCGAAATTCTGTTGGTGAACATAGGTCTAGTCTAGGCCTACGATTACAGTTAAACCTAACACTAGCCATAACTCTAAACCTAATCCTAATCCAAATTCTAACTAACTGTAATCTTAATGCTAAATATCAAAATCAAAATTTGTCTTAAAATTTTATTCCGTATCTTTTCGTAATAATACAATTATGAATGCGCAAAACGATGCGCGAATCGACGTACATGCTCTTAATATGACCCCCAGAATTTCGGATTTTCCATGTTGAAAAGGGTGTGCAACTTTCCGATCAGTTCCGGGAAATTGACGGTAAACTCTACATTTGGCCACGTTTAATTATATCAACCTCCGTTTGAAAAACAGGTCTAATTATCAGAAAACGAACATATACAAAACGCAAATCAATCAATCAATTAATAATCAATCAGTCAAATCATTGGCCACAGCGACAACACTAGCGTGTCTGAGCGCAACCAACTACAAACAAATCAACGCATTCCTAGTAATGAATATCGATTGGACTGCAAATCCATATTCTTTATAAACATCATATTCTCTCTCTCTCTCTCTCTCTCTCTCTCTCTCTCTCTCTCTCTCTCTCTCTCTCTCTCTCTCTCTCTCTCTCTCTCTCTCTCTCAACTGAATTTTTCTGTTGTATTGCCACCTAAATTTGTATAATTTACGTACGAATCGGCTCACACTTTAATTTCCGCGTCTCGATTATTGAAGCGCACCTTTAAAAGCTTGGACTTAAACGATATGTACTTAATAATTGTTATTGTATTTTGTTGGTTCTCATTATCAGGGTTCTTGCGCTCCTTACAATTCCTTGTGCGTAAGAGCGTTGTGTTGGCAGATAACTTACGTTTGGTGTGACTATAAAGTATAAGCTGTGTGTGTCATTAACCGTACGTCATAATACTCATTATTGTGGACGCTGCTCGGACCTTCTAGGCCGCACAGACTCTCATTTCCGCGTTTAGTTGTGAGTTTCTTCCTGAACACTCTAGTTGTCAGTAAAAACTGTGACTCTGGCACTCTGTATATTGAATTTCGTTCTCCGAACTCTGCCCTAAACTTAGTGGCCTTTCTTTGGTTATTTCTCTTGTTTTAAAACTTTGCCGTTTTTCATGTAGGCCTACTTGTGTTCTTTAGTTTGTTTAAAAAAGGTGCTCCTTATTTTATCTGTTGTCGTTGTTGTTTTTCTGTAACTATCGGTACCGTACATTTTAAGTATGTTTCGTGTTGGTCATTTAAACATTTTTCATCTCTACAGCAAAACTGCGGACCTGTGTGCATTCTTAACCAAAGCCGCGCCGTGCTATCATATGTATGGCATTACTGAATGCCGCTTAACCTCTAATATGTTGGATACATCCATCTCCATTCCAAATTATTCTATAATACGACGTGATAAATGCACTCAAGGTCAAACAGGTGTTGCTGTCTACATTCATAACTCGGTATACAACTTTGTGTCTCGACGCCAAGACTTAGAACCCCCCTCAGTAGAGCGTATATGGTTAGAATATAAACCTAATAATAAGGCGTCAACATTTATATGCTTTGTCTACCACAACCCTGATGAAGGTTGTGACGAACTGGCTAGTTTTACTCTGCCTATTCACTATTTAGCCTTGTGTAGTCATTGTAACATTAGAGAGTTAGGGTATTACACAGCAAGCAATTACAAGTACACATAGGTCCACCCACTGCGAGGCTGACCCACGCTGCGTAGTTAGTCATCACTGTGGGCGAGAGTCGTAAAACTTATAACCAACCAGAGCTCAGGCAAAGCGGTTAGAGCCAGTTTGACTGGGTCAAAACCTAGCACAGTTTTAGTCAGTCGTGTGTGAGACGAGGAAGAGTTAACATCTACATAGCTAGAGAAATATCTTCACTCAGAGACCAGGAAGCAGTACTTAAGAATCTTAGAATTCTATCAAGTCACCACGGGCCTGAACTTGTCAAACAGGTAAATGAACATCCTTCTGTTTCATCGTGATATATTTATATTATGGTTGAAATTATGTTTGTGGAATTTGCTATGCATACATGTGAATTGTTAATCCGAATTTGCCGTACCACGTGGAAGAGCCGACCACGAGGCGAAACACGACCGGTTGCGCCGCCATGTTGTATACCGTACGGAACCACTGTTCTTTAACTTATGTGTATGTTTGCAGACCAGTGGCTGTACCCGTGAATGTTTATAATATTATTAATTCTGTATGTGTATAGTTAGCCACGATTTATATTTATGTATGTATAGGAATTTAGAGTGAGATTCCAGTGGACCCCGGAAGTAGCAGAATGTTCGTCGCTTATGTATAGAGATGTGGAGCTATCACTGAGGGCTACTTTGGCTTTCAGTGAGACGCTCTGCACAAACCGATTATTCAGGGTTGTGCAGAATTTCGTCTCTTATATTACAGACGAGCAGGCGAGCTATCCCGTGCGCCCAACTCCACAGAAACGACGAGTTGTCTGCGTAGCCTCTACCGCACAAGTCGGAGAGAGCTAACCTGGGAACAACAGCCTGCAAGACCCCACAGCGTGGCAAGGGACCCAACTACACGACGACACAACGTGTAAGCTACCTCACAGAAGGACTTCGAACAGTCCACACGGAAGCTAAGTGCATAAGTAAACGTGCACCCAAACTGATAGAAAAAGGACCACAGTAGTCCACTCTTCAGAAACTGTAAAACGGACCACAGTAGTCCAATCTACATGAACTCAAATAGCAAGTGCCCGATGAAGAAATAACAGCTGCCTAGACTATCAGCGATCGAACTATTTGCATTGACGGAGACTTTTTAAGTTAGATTAGTACCTAGAAAACCTTGTATAGAGTAGAAGAAATAAATGTGTGATTTTAACTGTTATCAAGTGGCTGGACTACATATGATTCATAGCCGTGTGAAAGCTAGTGTGACAGTAATCTTTTACCATTTTTTTATCTATCTCTGTACCCCAACCTTAACACAGAACGAGCTAAACAAATAAATTTATTAAAGTAATTCATAGGGTGACTAACTAGTAGTTCCCACCGAATAAACGTGAGGGTCCATAATTCCATTTTGCAGAGCCCATAAACCCCACGTGACACTTTAATTGGCGAGCCTGGCCAGGATCTGTGTATAATAGGAATTGGGTATAACCGGATCTAGGTACAATAAAATTAGATAACAGTAGTAGTAGTAGAATAACTTAGAATAGTTGTAACAAGGACTGATCAGTTTTGGTGCACTATTCTTTACTTAAAAACATTTTTGCTTCAATTGTTTTTGTGCCTGTATGTTGCATTGTTCTTTTGCAGGTTTTGCTTAAATAACTGTTGTATGCCATTTGACTCTTGTTTTATTCTATTATTGATTACGAATTTGATTGTCTTTGCATTGTTGTTATTGAATTGCAATATTGCTAGTGTTTTGGTATTCCACGTGACTCAGAGGTTGTTCATAGACACTTTTGACAATGTCGGACCCAGTGGCCTTGAGATTGCGCTTCAAGGAATTGGGAGAAGCTTTACACTTAGCAGGGGGAGACCTAATTGCGTATATAAATGCAGAGGTAGAGAAACAGGAGGCTAAGGCAGAGAGAGCAGCAGAAAGAGAGGCGAAGAAAATAGAAGCAGAACAGAGAAAGGCAGAATTAGAAGCAGAGCAGAAGAAACTAGAATTAGAAGTAGAACAGAAAAAGGCAGCGTTGGCAGCAGAGAGAGAAGCAGAAGTTAGGAGATGGGAGTATGAGCGGACAGAAAAAGAAAACGAAAGGGCAGAAAAGGAAAAAGACAGACAGCATGAGTTAGAGCTAAGAAGATTAGGATCAGGAGCTTCAAGTTCTTCCTCAACCCCTCCCCACTCAGATCAACTAGAGGTAGCATCCAACCCAGTAGTAGGTATGTCATTTCCACTGGGGACATTCAACGAAAGAGAAGAAGGTCTAGATCTCTATCTGACTAGGTTTGAGCGCCTAGCAACAGAGTATAAACTAGATCCCACTCATTGGTCTTTCAAGCTTAGTCAAGGGCTTAGAGGAAAGGCTTATGACATCTACAGTAAGCTACCGACTGACAGAGTGACTGACTATCACAAAGTAAAAGAGGCACTCCTAACGGGATTCGAACTAACAGGAGAATGCTACCGGCAAAAATTCCGCACCAATCGGAGAGTGAAAGGAGAGAGCTATGCGCAGTTCGCGGATCGGTTGTCCACAATGCTGGATAAGTGGATTAGCCAGTCAGCCACGGCTAAGACATATGATGGACTGACAGAACTGTTAGTATGGGAACAGCTACGGGAAACCATGACCCCCGAGCTGAGGACATTCTCAGTAGAGCAGGGCGCGGAAAGACTGGAAGATCTGGTCAAGGTCGCAGACAGGTACGTGGCCGCCCACGGAGAAGCCAAGAGCTTCAGGCGAGACCTAAAGCCTAACGGGAAAGAGGCACAGAAACGAAGCCCTAACCGGGAGGAGCGCACCGCGAATAAGCCGAATAACCCCAGACCTGGGCAGAATAAAGGACCCAACACGGAATTCGGGAAAAGAGGTCCCGCAGAACAGAGACGGTATTGTTCGTTCTGCAACAGAAACAATCACTCCACCGCCGAATGTTTCAAGTTGGCCGCACAACGTAGGGAAGAGCGCGAAAGCCGGCCAGCGCACAGAGTTCTAACTCAAAGCAGCGGTAACAAGCCACACACTATCGGAGATCACCCATCGGTGACAGACACGGTCAAGGTCAACGGAAAAGAAGCGAACTGTCTGTATGACACAGGTCTGTCATACGACGCGATAGTTAGCGAATCTCTTGTATCGCGCGCGGACTTGACGGACAAGACAGTCGAATTACAAGGAGCAGACTTGACGAAACCGACGACTACTTGCCCAATAGCCTGGATAGAAGTAGAGAGTAGGTACGTCACAGGACGAATCCAAGCTGCTGTTTTACAGAAACCCCTGTATGATCTAGTGCTAGGTTGTAGGTATGTGTTCTTAGGCACGCCCCCCAAAACTGTAGAGATAGCTGCAGTGCAAACCAGGGCCCAAGCTAAAACCCAACCACCCCAGCCCGAGTTCGCTCCGAATCCAGGACTCGAAGAGATCAAAACAGCACAGAAAGAAGACACCTCGATAGCGAAGTGCTTCCAGGAGCTACCCAAGGCGCACACACCCCCGCACAAGGGAGACTTCTACGTGGAAGAGGGAGTTCTACATCGACAAGGAGATGGAGATCACACCCAACTAGTACTACCAGCCACCCTTCGAGCCCAAGTACTAGAGTTAGGCCACAGCATGCCACTCAGCGGACACATGGGAATTGGAGCCACAGTGCAGAGAATCAGCGCACACTACTATTGGCCAGGAATCACGGAGGATGTCAAGCGCTACGTGAAATCTTGTCACCAATGTCAACGATATTCCCCGCGACATCACACCGTACCAGTTACCTTAGGACCATCAGTAGTAGTCGGCGTGCCATTCAAGCAAGTCTCAGTAGACATAGTAGGACTACTGCCCATGACCAAGAAGAGGAACAGATTTCTACTCACACTCGTCGACGCATGTACGATGTGGTGCGAAGCAGTCCCGTTGCCAGCGATCGACACCAGAAAGATTGCAGATGCACTCATCGCCATCTTTACCAGAGTCGGATTCCCGGACAGCATTAGAACGGACAACGGATCTCAGTTCACCGGCCGCCTGATGCAAGACGTGTTCGAGTTGATACAAGTTCATCACATTCGCACACCACCATACCACCCCGCCAGCAACGGACAAGTAGAAAGACTGAATGGAACCCTTCTCACCATCCTCAGGAAAGTCGCCGACGACAATCCAGAAGCGTGGGACACCTACGTGAATGCGGCACTGTTCGCATACAGAGAAACGCCCCATGCAGCCACAGGCTACACACCGTCAACATTGCTATTCGGCAGACCTCTAGCAGGACCGCTAGAAGCCCTACGCAGAAGTTGGACGGAAGCCAAGATAGACGACACACCAAGAGGTGCCACCAAGTACGTCGCAGACCTGCAGGAAACCCTCAAAGCAACGTGGAAGAAAGCTGGTGAAGCACTGAAGAAGGCAAGAGCCCGTCAGGCGAAGTACTACAACCGCCACGCGAAGGACAGAGAACTGCAAGTCGGCGATCAAGTGCTACTCTTACTTCCAAGTGGAACCAACAAGCTGGACATCGCTTGGAGAGGACCGTATCGGGTGACTGCCAAGAGATCCAAGACAGTCTACCAAGTAGAGGTGAACGGGAGAGCCCGATACCACCACATCAATCTCCTCAAGAAATACACGGACCGACCAGCGACCCCCAGCACACACACATGGATGGCCATCGCCATCGCGGAAGAAGCTCATCCCCAACTACAACAGCATCGCCGTGCCACTGACAAATGGAACCCGGAAAATCGCCCCGGACAAAGTAGTTTGGACAGCCGAATGCGAGACAGCATTCCAAACACTCAAGGACAGAATGACATCGGCGCCAGTACTCCACCTACCAGATTTGACTCAGCCCTTCGTTCTTCGCACCGACGCCAGCGACTTAGGCCTCGGAGCAGTACTGCTACAGCGCGACCCCAAGAATGCAGAGACGCTATTCCCTGTCGCCTACGCCAGCAGAAAACTGAGACCCGCCGAAACACACTACGCCACGTCGGAGAAAGAATGCCTTGGACTAGTCTGGGCCATACAGAAGTTTCAACTCTACCTGTATGGGACACACTTCACAGTTCAGGTGGACCACCAACCACTATCGTTCCTTGCAGCCTCCAAGTCTTTGAACTCTCGCCTGATGAGATGGGCACTCACCCTTCAGGCATACTCATTCCAAATCGAGTACATCCCCGGCAAAGAGAACCACGGAGCCGACTACCTCAGTCGCCATCTCGTGGAGGACACAGCAGCAGTCGCCCACCCAACACAACTAAGGGCCACAGCACCAGAATTCGTCCCCGTCCAGTAAAACCCCTGTCACTAGTGTCCATAGCTACCTGGCACAGCATTGCAGCTCAGGTAGAGCAACTTACTTAGTTTGTAAATAGGACCCTAGGATAGTGCAGCGTTAAACTAGGCTCTGTAGTAGAAAAAGGTCGAATCCAGTAGTCATCGCCTTTTTTCAGTTGAGGGAGCCTGTGACGAACTGGCTAGTTTTACTCTGCCTATTCACTATTTAGCCTTGTGTAGTCATTGTAACATTAGAGTTAGGGTATTACACAGCAAGCAATTACAAGTACACATAGGTCCACACACTGCGAGGCTGACCCACGCTGCGTAGTTAGTCATCACTGTGGGCGAGAGTCGTAAAACTTATAACCAACCAGAGCTCAGGCAAAGCGGTTAGAGCCAGTTTGACTGGGTCAAAACCTAGCACAGTTTTAGTCAGTCGTGTGTGAGACGAGGAAGAGTTAACATCTACATAGCTAGAGAAATATCTTCACTCAGAGACCAGGAAGCAGTACTTAAGAATCTTAGAATTCTATCAAGTCACCACGGGCCTGAACTTGTCAAACAGGTAAATGAACATCCTTCTGTTTCATCGTGATATATTTATATTATGGTTGAAATTATGTTTGTGGAATTTGCTATGCATACATGTGAATTGTTAATCCGAATTTGCCGTACCACGTGGAAGAGCCGGTTGCGCCGCCATGTTGTATACCGTACGGAACCACTGTTCTTTAACTTATGTGTATGTTTGCAGACCAGTGGCTGTACCCGTGAATGTTTATAATATTATTAATTCTGTATGTGTATAGTTAGCCACGATTTATATTTATGTCTGTATAGGAATTTAGAGTGAGATTCCAGTGGACCCCGGAAGTAGCAGAATGTTCGTCGCTTTTGTATAGAGATGTGGAGCTATCACTGAGGGCTACTTTGGCTTTCAGTGAGACGCTCTGCACAAACCGATTATTCAGGGTTGTGCAGAATTTCGTCTCTTATATTACAGACGAGCAGGCGAGCTATCCCGTGCGCCCAACTCCAAAGAAACGACGAGTTGTCTGCGTAGCCTCTACCGCACAAGTCGGAGAGAGCTAACCTGGGAACAACACCCTGCAAGACCCCACAGCGTGGCAAGGGATCCAACTACACGACGACACAACGTGTACCAGAAGCTACCTCACAGAAGGACTTCGATCAGTCCACACGGAAGCTAAGTGCATGAGTAAACGTGCACCCAAACTGATAGAAAAAGGACCACAGTAGTCCACTCTTCAGAAACTGTAAAACGGACCACAGTAGTCCAATCTACATGAACTCAAATAGCAAGTGCCCGATGAAGAAATAACAGCTGCCTAGACTATCAGCGATCGAACTATTTGCATTGACGGAGACTTTTTAAGTTAGATTAGTACCTAGAAAACCTTGTATAGAGAAGAAGAAATACATGTGTGATTTTAGCTGTTATCAAGTGGCTGGACTACATATGATTCATAGCCGTGTGAAAGCTAGTGTGACAGTAATCTTTTACCATTTTTCTATCTATCTCTGTACCCCAACCTTAACACAGAACGAGCTAAACAAATAAATTTATTAAAGTAATTCATAGGGTGACTAACTAGCAGTTCCCACCGAATAAACGTGAGGGTCCATAATTCCATTGTGCAGAGCCCATAAACCCCACGTGACAAAGGTCGGGATTGGTTTAGTTCTTTCGGTGACATGATGGATACTTTTTATAACACTACTACCGATGCCGAAGTGCTGTTGCTCGGTGACTTTAACATTAACCTACTAGTACAGCAACCGCACTGGGAATGTTTGTGCGAATCACTTGGACTCTCACAACTTATCGAATCACCAACCAGAGTTACTGCGTCTTCGTCAACACTGATTGATCATATCTATACAAACAACCCTAAATCAATTTCAAAGTCATATGTCGCTGATCTCGGCGTCAGTGACCACTCTCCCATTGGCTGTGTAACAAGCAGACCAGTTTACCCCGCACTGTTTGAGCTTTTGCTTGTTTAGCAGTAGTAAAACTTAGAAGGTTACTGTAATCTATAGCAGACGATTAAGGTATAACTGATGTGTACACACACACTGCGAGCTGACGCGAGCCGGTTAGTGACATCATCGCGGCCTACGATGGTGTTTCGAACTTTATAGCCAGTTAGATTGTTTCATCCAATCGAGACACAGGTACAGTGGTTAGAACCAGTTCTGGCTGATTCAGTCAAAGCCAAGTAGGAGGTCAGTCTAGTTTGAGACGCTAAGCAGTACACAGCTACTTTCTAGCAGAATCTCTCCTGAGAAGATTAGACAGCAGTGCTTGTTGAATTTTCGAATTCAATCAAGTAGCCACGGCCTGAAATTGTCGAACAGGTAAATGAACATACTTCTGTTTCATCGTGATGTATTTATATTATTGTTGAAATTATGTTTGTGGAATTTGCTATGCATAGATTTGAATTGTTAATTCCGACTTTGCCTTACCACTGGAGAAGCCGACCACGTGTCAAGCACGACCGGGTTTGACGTCATGTTGTATACCTGACGGAACCACTGTTGTTTAATCTATAATATGCTTGCAGACCAGTGGCTATACCAGTGAATGTTTATAATATTATTAATTCTTTATGTGTATAGTTAGCCACGATTTATATTTATGTATGTATAGGAAATTAGAGTGGAGATTCCAGTGGACCACCGACTTAGCAGAATGTTCGTCGCTTATGTATAGAGGTGTGGAGCTATCACTGAGGGCTACTTTGGCTTTCAGTGAGACGCTCTGCACAGACCTATTGACCTATTATTCCGGGTTGTGCAGAATTTCGTCTCATATGTTACAGACGAGCAGGCGGGATATCGTGAGCCCAACTCAGCAAAGAACAGAACCTAATCTACGATTCGAGTTTGCTGCCGAGGCATCTACAGCATTTAGCGCAGATAGCCCACCCGTCGAACACAAGCAGCGACAACACAGCTTGTCGTAGAAGCTACCTCAACGCAGCGCTTCAACCACAAAACCACTCAGTTAAGTGCCCAGGAAACAGTGCACTAAAACTGTAGCAAACGGACCACAGTAGTCCACTCTTCATGAACACTAGTAGCCAGTGCCCGATGAAGAAAAAGTAGCTGCCTAGATTATCAGCGAGTGAACCATTTGCATTGACAATTGAACTTTTAAGTTAGATTCGTATTCAAAGATCGTGTATAGAGTAGAAGAAATAAATGTGTGATTTTGACTGTTATCAAGTGGCTGGACTACATATGATTCCAAGCCGTGTGAAAGCTAGTGTGACAGTGATCTTTTATCATTTTTCTATCTATTTCTGTACCCCAGCCTTAACACAGACCGAGCTAAACTAATAAATGTATTAAAGTAATTCACAGGGTGACTCACTAGCGGTCCCCACAGAATAGACGAGAGGGTTACAGCATTCCATTGTGCAGAGCCCAGCAACAATAAAACCTCACGTCACAGGCTGTATCAGGTATCATAATGTATCTACAGGCACCCATAGCACTAATTTTTGCATACATTTTCCTTCCTTTAAACACTTTGACCCCATTGCGTTCTGCAGTGAACTTCATGCTGCACCATTCTCTAAAGTGTATGATTTCACAGACCCAGACATGGCTTTGTGTGTGTGGTACAGGACTCTCCTCTCTATCATCAACAGACACGCCCCCTGAGAACTAAACGCGTAAAGCACCAACAACTTCCTCCATGGCTATGTCAGGAAGCTGTTTCCATGACCGTTAAATTATTTCATAAAAGAAACCAAATTTATTAATTATTGGTTTTAGCACAGCTTCGTAATGCGCGAGGTCACGAGCACCGCTATCCGACTCATAGGTTCGGAAGCCGCATTCGGTCCCAGGCGCACCGACAAGGAAAATAGATAAATAGAATAAGTTTGAAAACTCGGGACACTGGACAACACCAGACAATAGAGACAGCGAAGAATGAAGTTATAGGAAACAATTAATTCACACAACACCTGCTTTGAATTTCTAACTTAATTTATGACGGATTCTTTCATTCGCAGTAACACAAATATAAAATAGTTTGCACAAACGTTATTACATCAAAATTTAAATTCTACGTAATTAATATATGTTCTTTCAATTACCAATAAGCAAAGTCCTTTCAAATATATAATATTTAATATATGTTCTTTCAATTACCAATAAGCAAAATTCTTTCAAAGAAATTATAAAAACTAAACCTCCAACAAAATTAACACTACCAACCTTCACACACCAAATAAAGTATCCAAACAATAAATTCTCTCACACATGTCGAAGCAGACGTTTTGAAGCATTAAAATTACAATTCACAATTATAATTTATAACTTTCAAAACGAACTTTGTTACAATTGAATTTAGAGGAAAACACCTATCACAAAATATTCACTTCACTGTGCCCTAACTTCAGCCAAAACAATTTAGAGAAATATCACAATGATGGAAAAGGTTTATAAATGTAATTCGTCTGCTTCGGCCTATTTCGCACGCATTCAAATCCGTAACGTTTATGAGCTTTACACGTCTATATATAGGTCCCGTAACTATTGGCAATTCCACGCAAAATACGTTATCGCTCACATGAGACCGTATACATAATTATTGACAAAGCTACAGTTACTACTGCGCAATACCCGATATCTTTTCCACCCTATTCATCCCTATCAACTCCTATCATAAACTATCACCAAAGAATCACCAATGGCACAGGCGCAGAATTAGAATATTATATAACATGCTGCCTGTGACAGGCTAAATAAAACTATCATAGAAACCATGGCCAAGAGGGACAATTTAAAAAAGCAAAAACGTTTCGAAAAGTTCAAAACGTCCAGAAATCGCGTGAAAAACTTTGTAAGAAATGCAAAAAAGGACTATTTCAATAGGTTAGTGGAAAACAACACAAATACTTCCCAGTTATGGCGAGCTATTAATGCTCTGACAAAGGGCCCTAAATCAACTAAAGCGAATATTATTCCACAATCTTTGACAGCGGAATTGTTTAACAATTACTTTGTATCTATCAGTTCCAGTTTGTGTAATAAACAAGATCCTCTTCCAGCAAGTGACTTATACAGATGCTCTGGTGAGCTGAAGATATTCTGTCAAAGGCGCACCGGAGATACTGCGCCCTTCCCTATTCCATTTATTGCTACCTTTGAGGTCGCTCAGTACATAGCGCAATTACAAAATAAGAAATCAACAGGCTGTGACAATATTAGTAGTAAATTACTAAAATTAGCACTACCGTACATAAGTGATACCTTAACTCACATTTGTAATCTTTGCATTGAGCGAAATCATTTCCCACACTTGTTTAAAACCGCTAAGGTTATCCCCTTACCTAAAAGCAAAGACACGTCTTTACCCGCCAATTACAGACCTATTTCTCTCTTGCCAGTCATCTCCAAGGTCCTTGAAAGGCACATTCATAAGCACCTGACACAGTATCTTGAAGAGCGATCTCTCTTTCATGAACTACAGCCCGGTTTCAGAAGCAAACATTCTTGTAGCACTGCACTTGCCAAAATGACAGACTCCTGGCTATCCGCCATTAATAAATAAAAAATGTCTGGAGTTGTATTCATAGACTTAATAAAAGCCTTTGACGTGGTAGATCATAACATCCTTCTCGCAAAATTGTCCTTGTACTTGAACGCCTCACGCTCACTCCCGCTCTTTATATCCTATCTTTCTTGTAGAAAGCAGTATACACATGTACATGGATTATCTTCAGCTGAGGGGTGTGTTAAGTTTGGCTTCCCTCAAGGGTCTGTATTGGGTCCCTTGTTATTTTGTATATTTATAAATGACCTACCACTCTCTCTTACAAATAAATCCATTTAGTGCCATATGTTAGCCGATGATACCTCTATATCCTCATCTAATAAGACCGTACCTCACATTCAACATTCACTCCAGAAAGGTCTTGATGATATAGTTAGCTGGTGTCGCTCCAATCACATGCACATCAAAGACAAAGAGTATGATAGTTATCACCCGCCAACACCACCAGTTAACACATCCTAAATTACATCTACGCCTAGCTGATGCCACTATAGAGCACGTCATATAAGATACTTGGTGTCACTATAGATGAATCCCTACGTTGGCACGTCCATGTTGACAATGTGAGCAAAAAAGTAAGCCGTAATATATATTTACTTTCACGCCTTCAGAATATTCTGACCTTGGATGTAAAGAAGTTATTTTACTATGCTCATATTCTGTCACATATTAATTACGCTTCTGTCACGGTCAGGGGGGGGGGGGGGGGAGAACTAAATAGAAAAGATAGAGGAAAAGTGAGAAAAGACATAAATAAAGAGAAAACCCCTGCCCATTCTTTTCAACAAAAGATGTGACCACACCACAACCAGGAACTCTAAACACAAATGGATGATTATGTACATTTATTACATATTTTACATAGATGAATAGGATGGAGGCGACTGAAGATGGAGATGAAGGTTAGATGAAGTCATGAAAGTGAGTGAAGGTGAGGATGACCGATGGAAACGATGTACCGTCAATAAAATAAAGGGTAAAAGTTTCTTTTTCTTTCCTTAGTTACTTTGTATAACGTCTCTTAAACTGAATTAAAAAAAAACAAACACCGTTACCTAAAAGAAGTCTTAAACTGTTAATGTTCCCAATAATAACCTTTTACCCTCAGTTATACTAAACTGTAACCTAGTATCTAGGGCCTGATCTAACCTCCCTTCTGACCCGAAATATAATAGCTTTACTACTTAGCTCAGAGTTTCAAGGAAAGGTCATGTCCAGCGACCTCGGAGAAGAACAAAGACTGAAGACTAAGGACTGAATACGAGCAGCGAGTCCGACGTCGTCGACGGGGAGAAAACTCCTCTCCCACCAATGGAGACTCCAACAACAACGCGAGGGAAGGAGAAGTCCAATCTACCCCGACACAGGTGAACGATGACGACGACGTTGCCGCTAATGACGACAGAAGGATGAAGAGGAGTCGCTCCAGCTGCACGGCGAGACTAACTCAGAACGCCGGCCCAAGTCATAGCAACAGCAACCGCCACTTCCCACAGCAAAAGATCTGAAGCTCAGGAAAACCAAAGAGGCTCTATAAAGAGCCTCTTTATCATATAAAGAGCCTCTTTATCGTACGACGGCCCTGGCATCAACAGCCACACGCAACCGGCCGAAGGGCACCGCTCGAGACGCGAATAACCACGACGGCCACAACCAACGCCACTGACAGCGAAGATGACGACCGCATCTCTCCTTGAACACGGCAGGAACCGCTGCAACCACCGTAGCACTGAGAAGAGCCGGACGTCGGGCAAACCGTAGCTTCAAGATAACACGGGTAAACCCGCACCCGTCATGGCGAAAGCGGTAACAGAGTATTAGTAAGCTATTAGAGAACCTTACTGCACTACATCTCGACACGGTCCGTTCACCCACCACCTAACAAATTACCGACGATGTGAACTCGGCCGAAATATTTTAAAGCTGATTGGCTAAAGCAGAATCTCAACTGGATAAGGGAAAGGAAGAGGGAGAAAGAAACACAATACCACACATCCACACTCATCCAGCAGAACGAGCAAAAGGTTCTTTCAGTGTTCGCACGTGCAAAACCTACACCCAGGAAAACAATTATAAATTTATGTTGAACTACCACATGCACAGTGCTCGTGAGAAACAAACCAAGAAAGCAAGAAAGGATCAAGAAGTCGTGCAACAATAGCTATGAAAGAACCCATTCCATAATGCATATCTATTCTCTCACTCTCTCACTATCTCTAATGCAAAACATATTCTCCAAGACCCTTCTCTAACCACCGATCAAAAGATTTAAAAAATAGGAATATTACCACTGAGCCAACAGCTCTTGTTCAACAAATATGTGTTTTTGTTTAAAACGTTAACCATTGGCGGACCCATATACTTAAAATCTCTTTTCGTGCCTTCACACTCACCTTATAGCAACTCAAGGAATAGCTTTGTATGTATCACACCCAGGTTAGATCTGTTTGAAACTAGCATTTCCTACTCTGGCGCATCGCTTTGGAACTCCCTGTCACAACATTTAAAATATGCAAACTCCCTGAGTAGTAGTACTAGTGGGCCTTAGACCTCCGATTTTTTTTTTGATGCGGCTGACACGGCCGGCTGACGTCATAGGCTGACGTCATATGAGGGTATGTGAGGTCGGGGTCATTGGCTGCCGTCATCGCTGCTGTGGTGTATTATATCACTGGTGCGGCATTTTGTTTGTGGGTAATGGCGGCATTTGTTTGTTTTTTGGTTGCGGCGTTTATTTAATGGCGGAGCGCGGAGCGAGCAGCCGGCAGCGGTCCGGCGTGCGCGGGGCGTGCGCGGGCGGGGCAGGCGTGCGCGGGCATGCATGCAGACCACTGCATCTATTTATATCACGTGTGGTCTTGGTAAGGGGTCTGTTTTATTTATACACAACAATGAATAAGTTATTGGTCAACAAATGCAATTTTTTCTTCAGTGTAATTGTTTTTATAGGCTGCCTTATATATAAAGATAAAAGAGAGTCCCATAGCCTTGTGAATGTAGGGGAAGTGTGATGTTAAAAAAGAGTATACTGATCTTGGGTCAGTATAATGATAGTGATGTCCCTCTCTCTCTTCTCTCTCTCTCTCTCTTTGGCAAATCTTTACAAGCATGCCACAGATGCGGTGACCTCTCTCTCTCTCTCTCTCTCTCTCTCTCTCTCTCTCTCTCTCTCTCTCTCTCTGGCAAATCTGTATAAGCATAGATAACTGAACACTATCGAGATATGGGCAGCGCGATATAAATGCGACGACCTCTCTCTCTCTCTCTCTCTCTCTCTCTCTCTCTCTCTCTCTCTCTCTCTCTCTCTCTCTCTCTCTCTCTCTCTCTCTTTCTCTCTCGCTATCTCGCTCTACATGCTTAGGTAACTAAACACTAGTGAAATGCGGGCAACACACCATGGATGCGGTCACCTCTCTCTCTCTCTCTCTCTCTCTCTCTCTCTCTCTCTCTCTCTCTCTCTCTCTTTTTAACAGAATTCTACGAGCATGCGACTTCATCATAAATTTAAATGTAATTATATTAAGTTTACAGAACTATGTAATATTTATGAATCACATGATCCACAACTTTACCTTTCTATGGGCTGGTGGCCTGAAGATTGTGTGAAATGTATGTATGTAATATTTTTTGGGAAGTAAAAGGACGATGTCCAAATGTCAAATGTCTTTTTCCCTCTCTCTCTCTCTCTCACCTCTCTCTCTCTAGCAATGATTAATTCACACACGCACACACGTACACGCACACTCCAACACACACACACGCACACACACACACGCACACACACACACGCACCCACACACTGTAAGACACACATGTGCGAGCGCGCAAACAAGATCATCAATAAATACATAACAATTTAGTTACTAAGAGACATAATTTATTGATATATGTTGGGCCTAATTCACGTGACTGCGCACAACATTTGGGCAATATTTGCAAATATTTGATTTACCTAGGACCACAGAACCACATTCTTGCAAAGTAAAATTAACCACGTTCCAACTCTATTACTATTTCATGCAAAGCTTGTCATTTTTGTGTACTTTTATTAACTTCAATAATTTGTGTGGACCTTTTTGTTTTTAAAGAGCGCCTATTATACCGTATAGAAACGGTCACTATTTTCGTAAGTATCAACAGGCAAAATGCACTTGGTTCAGTGTTATTCCTGGTACCTTCCTCTTGATGTTAAAAAAGGGACATAAACTTTCTGTATGATTGTTAGAGGGTTGCCTGTTACATTTTGTTATCGGTAAAATGGAATGATAATATGGAGTTGCCACTATCATTTTATATAGATTATTTTACTGCAATAGTTGTTTATTTTATTTTAAATTTTTAGTTTAAACACTTTTTTTTTCTTTTTTTCCCCAAACATTTACGAATGCCAGAATACGCCAAATCCATGTGGTGACCATGGATTTTGTAATAACACTTATGGTTCATACACTTGTGACTGTACCAATGGATGCAATGGGACAACGTAACAAAGGTAGCCCAGGTTGACCCTGTAACCTACATCGCATTGCAAGACCATAGCGATAATGAAGACAATACAACAATTGTGCCCTGTTAGGCAAAGCCTCACGGTTGATAATAATGGCAGAAAAAATACAGTTGGCAGACTTTAGTTTTTAGTTTTAGTGATTGCAAGTTTAATTTGGCTTGTGCTGAAATTTAAGCCGCCTAAACGACATATTACTACTGAAATAATTCTGGCAGTCATTTGAGATTGCAGTGGCTGGAATTACTTATTACTTATAAGGTGTATGTCCAATTTGCGATGGGTTGGTGGACTTTATGCTCCGTTATTCTGTAGCTGTGATTTTGTTGTTGCTGTGGAGCAACAAGCGAATCGAAAAACAATTATGTACATTTATGCTCTGTCTCTGTCTCTGTCTGTCTGTTTCTCTCTCTCTCTCTCTCTCTCTCTCTCTCTCTCTCTCTCTCTCTCTCTCTCTCTCTCTCTCTCTCTCTTTCTCGTTTTGGGGACGTGCGTTTATGAGTGAATCATCCAATACTGAAAGACAATAGAAAACTCAATGCATCGTCTGACGTATCATTTCTTTCAGATATCAACGAATGTCAAATGAACCAAACGATCTGTAACAACGGGACGTGTGGTAACAACGAAGGGTCCTACATCTGTAGGTGTAGTGATGGATTCACTGGATCTCACTGTGAAGGTATTACAGCATTACTGATCAAAACGAATGTTGCTGATACAGGTTGAGGGGGACACAATTGTAAATCACTGGAGAATAAAGTAATCTCTTCTTAGAAAACGAGCTTGAATGGTAAAAGTACTTAGAATATTATTCGTATTGGATCCATGCATCTACAAAGGCTGGAAGCTACAGATTTCATGTTGTACTAAAGATCTGGGACTGGGAAGTCGAGTGAAACGAAAGGGACACACTACACAGTTTACCTCTTCTGCACAAGAAATTTGACTCTAAAGAAAACTGAATAATCAGCAGAAGCTGCTTGCAGCACGTGCATGGTTTGAACTCTTCTATGGAATGTTGTTAAAACAGGAAAAGACGAAGAACATTTGTTCATCCACCTACCACCCTCAAAGTAACGGTCAAGTTGAACGGTTTAACTGTACGTTAATTTCCATCTTGCGCAAACTGGTGAACAAAAAGCCAGATACTTGGGACACATACGTACCCGCGGCGCTGTTCGCCTACCGCGAAGTACCGCATGCATCAACGGGATTACCCCCGTGTCACGAACTGGCTAGTTTTAACTCTGCCTATGACTATTAAGCCTTGTGTGGTCATTGTAACTTTAGAGAGTTAGTATATTACACAGCCAGCAATTAAGGTACACAGAGGGCCACACACAGCGAGCCACACACACAGCGTAGTGACTCAGCACTTGAGCTTTGAATCGGACCGTTTTAACCAATGACCAGCAGGCTAAGCGGGTAGAGCCGGTTCTGATGGGTCAAAACCTACACACAGTTTTGGTCAGTCGTGTGTGAGACGAGGAAGAAGTAACATCTACTTAGCTAGCAGAGAATCTCTTCACTCAAAGACCAGGAAGCAGGACTTTAGAATCTTAGAATTCTCTCAAGTCACCACGGGCCTGAACTTGTCAAACAGGTAAATGAACACCCTTCTGCTTCATCGTGATATATTTATATTATTGTTGAAATTATGTTTGTGGAATTTGCTATGCATAAATGTGAATTGTTAATCCGAATTTGCGTTACCATGTGGAAAAGCCGAACACGTGGCGAAACACGACCGGTTGCGCCGCCATGTTGCATCCCGTACGGAACCACTGTTGTTTAACTTATATGTATGTTTGCAGACCAGTGGCTGTACCACTGAAGGTTTATAATATTATTAATTCTGTATGTGTATAGTTAGACACGATTGATATTTATGTATGTATAGGAATTTAGAGTGAGATTCCAGGGACCCCGGAAGTAGCAGAATGTTCGTCACTTATGTATAGAGATGTGGAGCTATCACTGAGGGCTACTTTGGCTTTCAGTGAGACGCTCTGCACAAACCGATTATTCAGGGTTGTGCAGAATTTCGTCTCTTATATTACAGACGAGCAGGCGAGCTATCCTGTGCGCCCCACTCCACAGAAACGACGAGTTGGTTGCGGAGCCTCTACCGCACAAGTCGGAAAGAGCTACCCGGAAAAACACCCTGTCAGACCCCACAGCATGGCAAGGGAACCCAACTACACAACGACACAGGTGGACCAGAAGCTACCTCACAGAAGGACTTCGCACGCACCATCTAGCAGTTAAGTGTAAAACCAAAGGTGCACTTAAACTGATCGAAACAGGACCACAGAAGTCCACTCTTCAGAAACTGTAAAACGGACCACAGTAGTCCAATCTACATAAACTCAAATAGCAAGTGCCCGAGGAAGAAATAACAGCTGCCTAGACTATCAGCGATCGAATTATTAGCAGTAACTGAGACTTTTTAAGTTAGATTAGTACTTAGAGAATCTTGTATAGAGTAGAAGAAATAAATGTGTGATTTTAACTGTTATCAAGTGGCTGGACTACATATGATTCATAGCCGTGTGAAGGCTAGTGTGACAGTAATCTTTGACCATTTTTCTATCTATCTCTGTACCCCAACCTTAACACAGAACGAGCTAAACAAATAAATTTATTAAAGTAATTCATAGGGTGACTTACTAGCAGTTCCCACCGAATAAACGTGAGGGTCCATAATTCCATTGTGCAGAGCCCATAAACCCCACGTGACACCCCGGCAACCTTGTTATTTGGTCGTCCAATCGCCGGACCTCTTGAAGCCTTGAAGCGAGAATGGACGGACCCTCAGATAGACGCGGGAATGAAGACAGCGACCCAGTACGTAACCGAATTACGTGGCCGTCTCCACACTACCTGGAAACTAGCGACGTCATCCCTCAAATAGACTCGCGCGCGTCAAGTCCAAAGCTACAACAAAAACACCAAAGAACGTGAGTTAGCCAAAAGAGTTAGTTCTAATTTTACTTCCCAGTGGTTCCAACAAGCTTGAAATCGCATGGCAAGGCCCGTATGTGGTTACCCAGAAAGTGTCACAAACTAACTACAGGATCAGGGTTAAGGGAAAAGAAAAGATGTACCACATCAACTTGCTCAAACGCTACCTGGACCGCGACAACGGTACGTCTACTGAACAGTTATGGCTTTGTCGATAGCAGAGGAAGTTGAAGCAATCGCGGACTTACGAGTAGCTATCGAGTACCCGCTGACAAGTAGCGAGACATACAGAGACGTAGCTGTTAACCCGAAACTATCGACAGACAGACAAAGACAAGTTATGGAGATAGTCGCACAACACCAATCAGTGTTGACGGACATATCTGGACAGACACCGTTAGTTGAACTGCCAATGATCTTGACTGACACTACCCCTGTTCGGATAAAACCGTACACTATCCCTCTCGCAAAGCAATCCGCGGTCAAGCAGGAGATAGCAACCCTCTTACAGGCCGGAATCATCTCCACCTCTACCTCACCATATAGCACTGGAATAGTTTTGTTACGTAAGCCCAGCGGTGAACATCGACTATGCATCGATTATCGCCTACTTAACGCCATCACTGAGTTCCAAGCTGAACTGCTGCCTGATACTGCACAACTGTTCGCGAAACTTCATGATGCAAAATACTTTTCGCGGATCGATTTCAGTAAAGGGTACCAACAGATTCCAGTGTCGGAGCACTTTCGACCCTATCTCGCTTTAAGTACAGCGGATGGCCACTACGAGTTTATTGTCTTACCGTTTGGACTCAACAACGCACCTAGCATTTTCTCACGCATGATGAGACAGCTTCTCGCATCCATCCAAGATGAAGAGTTCCGTCACTTTATGGACGATATTTTATTCACGACCCACACCTGGCACTTACGACTTCTCTCTACGCTTCTACAGCGCCGTAGCGAAATCGGACTCATCGCCCACCCAACAAAGTGCCTGTTAGGATTCGAAGAGATAGAATTTCTAGGTCACACGCTCAAACATGGCAATCTTCTTCAGGAAGACAAAAACGTCGCGGAAATGAACGATGCACCGCGTCCGACAAACAAAAAGGATGTGCAATCATTTCTAGAATTATGTGGATATTACCAGAAATTCGTCGCAAACTGTAATTCCATTACCGCGCCATTGTCCGATCTAATCAAGAAGAAAGCTCCTGAGAAAGTAGAATGGACTGCCGAGTGCGAGTATGCGTTCCAAACCCTAAAAGCCAAACTCACGTCACAACCAATTTTGAAGTTGCCCGATGCAAACCAACCGTTTGTATTGCGCACAGATGCGAGCAATCAAGGATTAGGAGCTACACTGCTACAAGCTGACCCCAATGACCCTGCACTTCTGCTGCCAGTCGCGTATGCCCGCCGCAAGCAGAATCAAGCCGAACACAACTACGCAACAGTAGAAAAAGAATGCTTGGCATTGGTCTGGGCCATCAAAAAATTTCAGTTGTTCAACAGACACCTCAGTGTGACCAAGGTGGAATTTATTTTATGTTTTCGACACTCTCAGCGGTAGAGATGACAGGCACGAACACGGCGTTGGATTCTTTTTCCACAAGAACATTCTAGCCACTGTCATGGGTTGCCGCCCAGTCTCCAGTAGACTCATTACCATCCGCCTGAGAGCAGCCCCTTTCAACATCACCATCATCCAGGCCTATGCCCCAACATCAGACTATGACGACAGCGAAGTGGAGGATTTTTATGAAAATCTACAGGCGGTCCTTGACCAAGTGCCGAAGAAGGACATAGTCATAGTGCAAGGCGACTGGAATGCCAAGGTAGGCCAAGATGCGCACCACAACTGGGGAGACACATGTGGACCCCACTGCAACAACGAGACAAATGACACGGGTCTGAGACTCTTGGAGTTTGCCAGATACAACAATCTGGTACTGGCAAACACGCTTGGTCTCCACAAAAACTCCAGACGATGGACATGGCACAGTCCCGGCGGGGTTCATCACAACCAAATAGACTACATCATGGTCATGAAACGCTTCAGATCAAGCACCAACATTGGCCGGACACGCACTTTTCCAGGAGCAGACATCGGAAGTGACCACGATCTTGTGATGATGTCTTTCCGGCTCCATTTGAAGAGAGTAAATACAGCAAAGTGCACTAGACTGAAGTTCGACCTGGACAAACTGCAAGACCCGGAGGTGGCAGAATTATTTCAGGCCACAATTGGAGGGAAATTTGCACCACTGCTCATTTTGGGGGCTGGTGAAGTAGATGTCAACACCATGACCACCACCTTCAACTCAGCTGTGACAGATGCCGCCACTGAGATCCTTGGCAAGCACCGACCAAAGAAGAAGCCGTGGATCACACCTGAACGTTTGTATCTGTGTGATAAACGAAGAGAGATAAAAAAAGAAAAAGAACACCTCACGGGGAGCTGATGTCTACCGAAAAATCAAAAATGACATTCGAAAAGGCATGCGCACAGCAAAGGAGAACTGGATAGAAGATCAATGCCAGGAAATAGAGAACAGTCTGAACAAGAACAACAGCAAGAAGGTCTACCAGACTGTGAAGCGGCTGACAAGTATCAAACAGCCCAAAGTCTCCACGATCCAAAGCAAGTCTGGCCTATGCCTTACAGAAGAAGAAGAAGTCTTGGACAGATGGACAGAGTACTGCTCTGACCTTTACAACCATACACCAAATGGAGACTTATCAGTTCTAGCATGTCCCGAGAACAGAGAAGAAGAAATCCTCCCAATTCTCCAGGACGAAGTTGAGGCAGCAGTGCAATCGCTAAAGAAAGGGAAATCAGCGGGAGTGGACAACATACCCGCGGAACTGCTACAAACAGGAAGAGAAGCGATGAGTGATGCCCTAACCCTTATCTGTAACAAGATCTGGCAGAGTGGGGAGTGGCCTATACCATGGACCCAGTCGCTTGTCATCACTCTTCCCAAAAAAGGTAACCTTCAGGAGTGTGAAAATTACCGCACCATCAGCCTCATCAGCCATCCCAGCAAGGTCCTCCTGAAAATAATACTCAACAGGTTGAAACCCCAAGCTGAACAAATCATAGCTGAAGAGCAAGCAGGATTCAGGGCAGGGCGAAGTACCACTGAACAGATTTTGAACCTCAGAAAAAATCTGTGAGAAATACCTACAGCACCAACAACATCTATATCATGTGTTCATAGACTTCAAGAAGGCGTTTGACCGAGTCTGGCATGCAGCTCTATGGGCAACAATGAAAGTGTACAACATCAGCCCTAAAATTCTTGAAGTCATCAAAAGCCTGTATAACAAGGCTACCAGTGCAGTCCTCCACAACAGTGCCATCGGGAACTGGTTCAGAACAACAATCGGTGTGCGTGAATTCGCGCACCGGCCGTTGGAGCGACAGGACGTGTCGCACGCGCTCTCCGCTATAGCCTATGTGAGCGATATTGACAATTAGGCCAATTATGTAGTGGATTGAAACTTCAACCGAGCAAAGGCATTATAGTAATGGTGTTGTGATTTGATTTTTCAAACAAAAAAAGAAGAGGATTTAGTTCTTGCCTAACGTGAAATGGATTGAAGAAAACGTTCCTCTATGTCTTCATCGTATAAAATCACCCATTTTCCTGGATTTTCATCTAAGAATAAAGACGTTATTGAAGACAAGGGTGGAGAGAGAGAAAAGAGAAAACTCTCGTCTACTTCGTCGTCTGTGAGTGAAGGTAGCCCCATTGTACACCAAGAAAGCAAGAGACAATATACACAGAGTCTATCCGACTCGAGTGAAAAGGAAGAGCCGGAGAAAATGGATTATGACAGTCTTTTGGCAGCTATAGACGGGAAGCTTCGACCGCTGGCAACGAAAGAAGATATTCAAGGCCTGAGCATAAAAATTGATAAACTAGAAGGTCAGTTATTTGATGTGTCTCAGTTGACTGATTCCCTAAAAAAAGAAGTCAGCAAGTTGAAAGAAGAAAACCAAACTTTGCGAGAAAGATTGAGCACCATTGAGAGTCAGCAAAACGACATTGAACAATACGATAGGCGATGGAATCTCCGTGTGTTCAATGTTGCTGAGAAATCTGGCGAAACTGCAGAGGATTGTGAAATTCGTTGTTGTCAGATTTTCTCCGATAATCTTGGAGTGGCAACAAGGAATGGTGATTTGGAAGCAGCACATAGAGTGGGAAAGATGGAGGCTGGCAGAAAGCGACCAAGACCAATTGTAGTCCGCTTCCACAACAGGCGGCTGCGGGATCAAGTTCTAGCAGCGCGAAAGAAGCTGAAAGGTCAAGGTATATCAGTTGGAGAGGACCTGACGTATGCTAATTATCAATTAGAAAGAGCAGCTTTCAGGCATTCTGCTTCTCTTGCCACATGGACATACAACGGAAAGGTCTTTGTGAAACTAAAGAATGGTAAAACAATGAAGTGACATTTGGTGATGATGTGGACACTGTATTGAACAAAGCAATGTGAAATGGGTGATTAAATGACAGTGAAGACTATAAACTGTTCTATATGATTCCCCAATTCAAATCAGATGAAGACAGTTATTGTGGCACAACGCACTCTTCTTGAATTACGCGCCTTTCACTCCGCTTCTCTCAGACTGGGTAGGCCACGTGTTTACATTATACATGTGCCAGTGTGTCTACATGTATACGTAAGTAATAATACCTCTATGGTTTACTATTGGCTTCATTGTTTTATGTGGATAAACAAGGCTTAATGAAACATGAAAAAATGTAGGCTATGCAAAAATTGTTGATGTGAAGAAAAGAAGCTGAGAAAAAAAAAGTATTTGTCTAAGTCGTCAGTTATCCATGATGGTTTAAATACATAATTATTGTAATGATTGTCATAATTTTAGTATTAGTTGGGTATAATATTGGAAACACTCATTCATACGTCTATTTATTATTGATTGTTTTGACTATTATTGACTATTTAAACTTTAGCTGAAGGGAGGGAGGTGGGGTGTTGGTGCAGAGGCGAAGCTATCGCGCTATGATGGAGTCGTTGCTTGGTTTGGACTGATGTAGTCTATTTGTGTGAATATTATTTGCTCATCTGATTGTTTGCTTAATGTTTATTGATATATATGACGGCTTGATTGGTATTGACGTTTGATTTTTATTGATTACATGACGGTGAAAGAATATAATTTGTTGTACATAATTCTCAAATTCAAAGCAGATGAAGTTAGCTATCAGTGCTATTGTGCACCCTTCTTCAACCACGTGCCTCTGTGTCTGCTTCTCTCCGACTGTGTAGGCCATGTGTCTACTTGTGATATGACAAACTATGCATGGATCAAATATAAAAAATGTACGTTTATTTGGAAATGTTGATAACAAAAAAGTATTAACGATTATCATTACTGCTAATAAAAAAGCTAAGATGCAGGGGAAAAAAAATTCAGATTTGATCTAAAAGGGTCTGTTACTTAGGTGATGTAAACAATAATTTACTAGTCTATTTACTATTGATTGTTAGATTAATTATTATTGACTGTTTATTAGGGACGGTTTTATTATTATTGTGGATTAATTATTATGGACTGTTAGATTATTATGTACTGTTTATTATGGTTAGTTTACTATGACTGTTTACTATGACTGTTTACTATGGCTGTTTTATATTAGGGACTCGTTGTACATTATTGATTGATTTGATTTGATTATTACTGACTGACTTAATTATTAATAATTTATTTGATTTGATGCTTAAGGTTAAATGATTAGACTGTTGCCTTATTGCCTGTTTTATTATTATTGTGCATTAATTATTATGGACTGTTGAAATTAGTATGTACTGTTTATTATGGTTAGTTTACTATGACTGTTTATTATGGCTGTTTTATATTAGGGACTGGTTGCATATTGTGACATTATTGATCGATTTGATGTGATTATTATTGACTGACTTAATTATTAATAATTTATTTGACTTGATGCTTAAGGTTAAATGATTAGACTGTGGCTTTATTGCCTGATTTGTCTGCTTCCTTAGTATCAATTGGTTTTGACTGCTTGCTAGCATTTGTTCTTGAAATCATAATTTTGTATGACGCCTGTTTATTACTTGGCTCATGGTTTCTTGCGCCACCTGCTGGTCAGTTTATGCAAGTATTTGGTAAATATTGTTAGCTTACTGAACTACAATAATTATTAATGCATGGCCTTTGTTGTTGTTGTTGTTATTGCTGGTGCTGTATTGATGCTTGAGCTTTGGAGTTGATGTATGCTTGACTGATGGACTAATTAATTCATTTATACATAGACTATTATGATGTTTTAGATCTGAATGTGATTTATTGATGATTTGGAATTTTCTATGCATGATTGTTTGCTGGCATCTGTGTATGATTAGTTTGTTAATTTGCATATTGATGTTTCTTTTGTTTCTGCCTTGTTGGTATTTTTATGTAAGTATTCAGTAAATATTGTTTGCCTACTGGACTTTGATGTTATTATCCCTGCATGACGCTGTACTTAATGCTTTTTTGATACCTGAGCTTTGAAGTTTATGTATGTCGGCTTGACCGATTAGGTATTTTATGATGCTATTTAATTGTTGATTTGCCCATGTTGTTTTCTGGTTTCACCTTGATGACATTTTTATGAAAGTATTGTGTAAATACCTTTTGCTTACTGGACTCCAAGTAATTATTCATGCATGGCGCTGTATTGTCTGCTTTTTGACGCTTGTTGACATGTCAAACTTATATATATGCATGCTTGACTACTAATATTAGTTGTTTTTGCTGTTTGCTGTCTTTTTATTTTTAAATGGAGGGTTCTCCTAACCTTTATGTTGCCTAAGGTAGCAAATTTGAACTTAACCATCTCAACACCAATGATTAGAGTATATATATTTTCATAAGCCCGGTTGACGTTGTATATTCCATGTTCATTTTCTGTAATATTTTTTCTCTCTTTTGGAGCCTATTTATCTTAGCTCCTATATTACTACTACTACTATTACTGCTAGTGTCTCTTTTCTCCCTCTCTATCAGCTGTACGCCTAGCCGACTTCTTTGTTGGAGATCACAAACTTTAGTCTTGGACAGTTACACTTGCTCGCCTTCAGATTGTCTCTGTCTGTATATATGGCATTTGGTGTCTTCATTTATGTTTTTTCTTCTTTTGATTTTGTTTGTTTGTTTGTTGTTGTTTTTTCTCAATTTGGTCATGGAGCCTAAATACATGTTTTTTCAGAGTGTGAACTGTCAGTACTCTATTGTTACGTTCATTGTTTGAAATTGGCTTTTTTGTATGTTATTATGCTGAACTCCTCTAAGATTTTGCTTTTCTTTTTGTGTCTCTGGGTTTCGACTATTTAATTTTTCCACACATGTTTAGATGGGTGACAATATAACGGTGATGTAATTCGCGCACCGGCCGTTGGAGCGACAGGACGTGTCGCACGCGCTCTCCGCTATAGCCTATGTGAGCGATATTGACAATTAGGCCAATTATGTAGTGGATTGAAACTTCAACCGAGCAAAGGCATTATAGTAATGGTGTTGTGATTTGATTTTTCAAACAAAAAAAGAAGAGGATTTAGTTCTTGCCTAACGTGAAATGGATTGAAGAAAACGTTCCTCTATGTCTTCATCGTATAAAATCACCCATTTTCCTGGATTTTCATCTAAGAATAAAGACGTTATTGAAGACAAGGGTGGAGAGAGAGAAAAGAGAAAACTCTCGTCTACTTCGTCGTCTGTGAGTGAAGGTAGCCCCATTGTACACCAAGAAAGCAAGAGACAATATACACAGAGTCTATCCGACTCGAGTGAAAAGGAAGAGCCGGAGAAAATGGATTATGACAGTCTTTTGGCAGCTATAGACGGGAAGCTTCGACCGCTGGCAACGAAAGAAGATATTCAAGGCCTGAGCATAAAAATTGATAAACTAGAAGGTCAGTTATTTGATGTGTCTCAGTTGACTGATTCCCTAAAAAAAGAAGTCAGCAAGTTGAAAGAAGAAAACCAAACTTTGCGAGAAAGATTGAGCACCGTTGAGAGTCAGCAAAACGACATTGAACAATACGATAGGCGATGGAATCTCCATGTGTTCAATGTTGCTGAGAAATCTGGCGAAACTGCAGAGGATTGTGAAATTCGTTGTTGTCAGATTTTCTCCGATAATCTTGGAGTGGCAACAAGGAATGGTGATTTGGAAGCAGCACATAGAGTGGGAAAGATGGAGGCTGGCAGAAAGCGACCAAGACCAATTGTAGTCCGCTTCCACAACAGGCGGCTGCGGGATCAAGTTCTAGCAGCGCGAAAGAAGCTGAAAGGTCAAGGTATATCAGTTGGAGAGGACCTGACGTATGCTAATTATCAATTAGAAAGAGCAGCTTTCAGGCATTCTGCTTCTCTTGCCACATGGACATACAACGGAAAGGTCTTTGTGAAACTAAAGAATGGTAAAACAATGAAGATGACATTTGGTGATTATGTGGACACTGTATTGAACAAAGCAATGTGAAATGGGTGATTAAATGACAGTGAAGACTATAAACTGTTCTATATGATTCCCCAATTCAAATCAGATGAAGACAGTTATTGTGGCACAACGCACTCTTCTTGAATTACGCGCCTTTCACTCCGCTTCTCTCAGACTGGGTAGGCCACGTGTTTACATTATACATGTGCCAGTGTGTCTACATGTATACGTAAGTAATAATACCTCTATGGTTTACTATTGGCTTCATTGTTTTATGTGGATAAACAAGGCTTAATGAAACATGAAAAAATGTAGGCTATGCAAAAATTGTTGATGTGAAGAAAAGAAGCTGAGAAAAAAAAAGTATTTGTCTAAGTTGTCAGTTATCCATGATGGTTTAAATACATAATTATTGTAATGATTGTCATAATTTTAGTATTAGTTGGGTATAATATTGGAAACACTCATTCATACGTCTATTTATTATTGATTGTTTTGACTATTATTGACTATTTAAACTTTAGCTGAAGGGAGGGAGGTGGGGTGTTGGTGCAGAGGCGAAGCTATCGCGCTATGATGGAGTCGTTGCTTGGTTTGGACTGATGTAGTCTATTTGTGTGAATATTATTTGCTCATCTGATTGTTTGCTTAATGTTTATTGATATATATGACGGCTTGATTGGTATTGACGTTTGATTTTTATTGATTACATGACGGTGAAAGAATATAATTTGTTGTACATAATTTTCAAATTCAAAGCAGATGAAGTTAGCTATCAGTGCTATTGTGCACCCTTCTTCAACCACGTGCCTCTGTGTCTGCTTCTCTCCGACTGTGTAGGCCATGTGTCTACTTGTGATATGACAAACTATGCATGGATCAAATATAAAAAATGTACGTTTATTTGGAAATGTTGATAACAAAAAAGTATTAACGATTATCATTACTGCTAATAAAAAAGCTAAGATGCAGGGGAAAAAACAAATTCAGATTTGATCTAAAAGGGTCTGTTACTTAGGTGATGTAAACAATAATTTACTAGTCTATTTACTATTGATTGTTAGATTAATTATTATTGACTGTTTATTAGGGACGGTTTTATTATTATTGTGGATTAATTATTATGGACTGTTAGATTATTATGTACTGTTTATTATGGTTAGTTTACTATGACTGTTTACTATGACTGTTTACTATGGCTGTTTTATATTAGGGACTCGTACATTATTGATTGATTTGATTTGATTATTACTGACTGACTTAATTATTAATAATTTATTTGATTTGATGCTTAAGGTTAAATGATTAGACTGTTGCCTTATTGCCTGTTTTATTATTATTGTGCATTAATTATTATGGACTGTTGAAATTAGTATGTACTGTTTATTATGGTTAGTTTACTATGACTGTTTATTATGGCTGTTTTATATTAGGGACTGGTTGCACATTGTGACATTATTGATCGATTTGATGTGATTATTATTGACTGACTTAATTATTAATAATTTATTTGACTTGATGCTTAAGGTTAAATGATTAGACTGTGGCTTTATTGCCTGATTTGTCTGCTTCCTTAGTATCAATTGGTTTTGACTGCTTGCTAGCATTTGTTCTTGAAATCATAATTTTGTATGACGCCTGTTTATTACTTGGCTCATGGTTTCTTGCGCCACCTGCTGGTCAGTTTATGCAAGTATTTGGTAAATATTGTTAGCTTACTGAACTACAATAATTATTAATGCATGGCCTTTGTTGTTGTTGTTGTTGTTATTGCTGGTGCTGTATTGATGCTTGAGCTTTGGAGTTGATGTATGCTTGACTGATGGACTAATTAATTCATTTATACATAGACTATTATGATGTTTTAGATCTGAATGTGATTTATTGATGATTTGGAATTTTCTATGCATGATTGTTTGCTGGCATCTGTGTATGATTAGTTTGTTAATTTGCATATTGATGTTTCTTTTGTTTCTGCCTTGTTGGTATTTTTATGTAAGTATTCAGTAAATATTGTTTGCCTACTGGACTTTGATGTTATTATCCCTGCATGACGCTGTACTTAATGCTTTTTTGATACCTGAGCTTTGAAGTTTATGTATGTCGGCTTGACCGATTAGGTATTTTATGATGCTATTTAATTGTTGATTTGCCCATGTTGTTTTCTGGTTTCGCCTTGATGACATTTTTATGAAAGTATTGTGTAAATACCTTTTGCTTACTGGACTCCAAGTAATTATTCATGCATGGCGCTGTATTGTCTGCTTTTTGACGCTTGTTGACATGTCAAACTTATATATATGCATGCTTGACTACTAATATTAGTTGTTTTTGCTGTTTGCTGTCTTTTTATTTTTAAATGGAGGGTTCTCCTAACCTTTATGTTGCCTAAGGTAGCAAATTTGAACTTAACCATCTCAACACCAATGATTAGAGTATATATATTTTCATAAGCCCGGTTGACGTTGTATATTCCATGTTCATTTTCTGTAATATTTTTTCTCTCTTTTGGAGCCTATTTATCTTAGCTCCTATATTACTACTACTACTATTACTGCTAGTGTCTCTTTTCTCCCTCTCTATCAGCTGTACGCCTAGCCGACTTCTTTGTTGGAGATCACAAACTTTAGTCTTGGACAGTTACACTTGCTCGCCTTCAGATTGTCTCTGTCTGTATATATGGCATTTGGTGTCTTCATTTATGTTTTTTCTTCTTTTGATTTTGTTTGTTGTTGTTTTTTCTCAATTTGGTCATGGAGCCTAAATACATGTTTTTTCAGAGTGTGAAATGTCAGTACTCTATTGTTACGTTCATTGTTTGAAATTGGCTTTTTTGTATGTTATTATGCTGAACTCCTCTAAGATTTTGCTTTTCTTTTTGTGTCTCTGGGTTTCGACTATTTAATTTTTCCACACATGTTTAGATGGGTGACAATATAACGGTGATGTAATTCGCGCACCGGCCGTTGGAGCGACAGGACGTGTCGCACGCGCTCTCCGCTATAGCCTATGTGAGCGATATTGACAATTAGGCCAATTATGTAGTGGATTGAAACTTCAACCGAGCAAAGGCATTATAGTAATGGTGTTGTGATTTGATTTTTCAAACAAAAAAAGAAGAGGATTTAGTTCTTGCCTAACGTGAAATGGATTGAAGAAAACGTTTCTCTATGTCTTCATCGTATAAAATCACCCATTTTCCTGGATTTTCATCTAAGAATAAAGACGTTATTGAAGACAAGGGTGGAGAGAGAGAAAAGAGAAAACTCTCGTCTACTTCGTCGTCTGTGAGTGAAGGTAGCCCCATTGTACACCAAGAAAGCAAGAGACAATATACACAGAGTCTATCCGACTCGAGTGAAAAGGAAGAGCCGGAGAAAATGGATTATGACAGTCTTTTGGCAGCTATAGACGGGAAGCTTCGACCGCTGGCAACGAAAGAAGATATTCAAGGCCTGAGCATAAAAATTGAGAAACTAGAAGGTCAGTTATTTGATGTGTCTCAGTTGACTGATTCCCTAAAAAAAAGAAGTCAGCAAGTTGAAAGAAGAAAACCAAACTTTGCGAGAAAGATTGAGCACCGTTGAGAGTCAGCAAAACGACATTGAACAATACGATAGGCGATGGAATCTCCGTGTGTTCAATGTTGCTGAGAAATCTGGCGAAACTGCAGAGGATTGTGAAATTCGTTGTTGTCAGATTTTCTCCGATAATCTTGGAGTGGCAACAAGGAATGGTGATTTGGAAGCAGCACATAGAGTGGGAAAGATGGAGGCTGGCAGAAAGCGACCAAGACCAATTGTAGTCCGCTTCCACAACAGGCGGCTGCGGGATCAAGTTCTAGCAGCGCGAAAGAAGCTGAAAGGTCAAGCTATATCAGTTGGAGAGGACCTGACGTATGCTAATTATCAATTAGAAAGAGCAGCTTTCAGGCATTCTGCTTCTCTTGCCACATGGACATACAACGGAAAGGTCTTTGTGAAACTAAAGAATGGTAAAACAATGAAGATGACATTTGGTGATTATGTGGACACTGTATTGTATCACACAAGCCATTGGACAACACGATGACCTGCTAACAGTGGTGAAGAAACGGAAACTTCGGTGGTATGGCCACGTCACCAGATCATCAGGCCTTGCAAAGACTATTCTGCAAGGCACAGTGCAAGGAGGTAGAAGAAGAGGGAGACCGAAAAAGAGGTGGGAGGACAACATTCGAGAATGGACTGGTTTGACACTGAGCGAAGCCATCAGGGCTGCTGAGGACAGAGAAAGATGGAGTATGCTGGTTAAACGATCATCTGTGGTGCCCCTACGACCTTCGGGTTACGGGACAGGATAGGATAGGATAGGATAGGATAGTATTGAACAAAGCAATGTGAAATGGGTGATTAAATGACAGTGAAGACTATAAACTGTTCTATATGATTCCCCAATTCAAATCAGATGAAGACAGTTATTGTGGCACAACGCACTCTTCTTGAATTACGCGCCTTTTACTCCGCTTCTCTCAGACTGGGTAGGCCACGTGTTTACATTATACATGTGCCAGTGTGTCTACATGTATACGTAAGTAATAATACCTCTATGGTTTACTATTGGCTTCATTGTTTTATGTGGATAAACAAGGCTTAATGAAACATGAAAAAATGTAGGCTATGCAAAAATTGTTGATGTGAAGAAAAGAAGCTGAGAAAAAAAAAGTATTTGTCTAAGTTGTCAGTTATCCATGATGGTTTAAATACATAATTATTGTAATGATTGTCATAATTTTAGTATTAGTTGGGTATAATATTGGAAACACTCATTCATACGTCTATTTATTATTGATTGTTTTGACTATTATTGACTATTTAAACTTTAGCTGAAGGGAGGGAGGTGGGGTGTTGGTGCAGAGGCGAAGCTATCGCGCTATGATGGAGTCGTTGCTTGGTTTGGACTGATGTAGTCTATTTGTGTGAATATTATTTGCTCATCTGATTGTTTGCTTAATGTTTATTGATATATATGACGGCTTGATTGGTATTGACGTTTGATTTTTATTGATTACATGACGGTGAAAGAATATAATTTGTTGTACATAATTTTCAAATTCAAAGCAGATGAAGTTAGCTATCAGTGCTATTGTGCACCCTTCTTCAACCACGTGCCTCTGTGTCTGCTTCTCTCCGACTGTGTAGGCCATGTGTCTACTTGTGATATGACAAACTATGCATGGATCAAATATAAAAAATGTACGTTTATTTGGAAATGTTGATAACAAAAAAGTATTAACGATTATCATTACTGCTAATAAAAAAGCTAAGATGCAGGGGAAAAAACAAATTCAGATTTGATCTAAAAGGGTCTGTTACTTAGGTGATGTAAACAATAATTTACTAGTCTATTTACTATTGATTGTTAGATTAATTATTATTGACTGTTTATTAGGGACGGTTTTATTATTATTGTGGATTAATTATTATGGACTGTTAGATTATTATGTACTGTTTATTATGGTTAGTTTACTATGACTGTTTACTATGACTGTTTACTATGGCTGTTTTATATTAGGGACTCGTACATTATTGATTGATTTGATTTGATTATTACTGACTGACTTAATTATTAATAATTTATTTGATTTGATGCTTAAGGTTAAATGATTAGACTGTTGCCTTATTGCCTGTTTTATTATTATTGTGCATTAATTATTATGGACTGTTGAAATTAGTATGTACTGTTTATTATGGTTAGTTTACTATGACTGTTTATTATGGCTGTTTTATATTAGGGACTGGTTGCACATTGTGACATTATTGATCGATTTGATGTGATTATTATTGACTGACTTAATTATTAATAATTTATTTGACTTGATGCTTAAGGTTAAATGATTAGACTGTGGCTTTATTGCCTGATTTGTCTGCTTCCTTAGTATCAATTGGTTTTGACTGCTTGCTAGCATTTGTTCTTGAAATCATAATTTTGTATGACGCCTGTTTATTACTTGGCTCATGGTTTCTTGCGCCACCTGCTGGTCAGTTTATGCAAGTATTTGGTAAATATTGTTAGCTTACTGAACTACAATAATTATTAATGCATGGCCTTTGTTGTTGTTGTTGTTGTTATTGCTGGTGCTGTATTGATGCTTGAGCTTTGGAGTTGATGTATGCTTGACTGATGGACTAATTAATTCATTTATACATAGATTATTATGATGTTTTAGATCTGAATGTGATTTATTGATGATTTGGAATTTTCTATGCATGATTGTTTGCTGGCATCTGTGTATGATTAGTTTGTTAATTTGCATATTGATGTTTCTTTTGTTTCTGCCTTGTTGGTATTTTTATGTAAGTATTCAGTAAATATTGTTTGCCTACTGGACTTTGATGTTATTATCCCTGCATGACGCTGTACTTAATGCTTTTTTGATACCTGAGCTTTGAAGTTTATGTATGTCGGCTTGACCGATTAGGTATTTTATGATGCTATTTAATTGTTGATTTGCCCATGTTGTTTTCTGGTTTCGCCTTGATGACATTTTTATGAAAGTATTGTGTAAATACCTTTTGCTTACTGGACTCCAAGTAATTATTCATGCATGGCGCTGTATTGTCTGCTTTTTGACGCTTGTTGACATGTCAAACTTATATATATGCATGCTTGACTACTAATATTAGTTGTTTTTGCTGTTTGCTGTCTTTTTATTTTTAAATGGAGGGTTTTCCTAACCTTTATGTTGCCTAAGGTAGCAAATTTGAACTTAACCATCTCAACACCAATGATTAGAGTATATATATTTTCATAAGCCCGGTTGACGTTGTATATTCCATGTTCATTTTCTGTAATATTTTTTCTCTCTTTTGGAGCCTATTTATCTTAGCTCCTATATTACTACTACTACTATTACTGCTAGTGTCTCTTTTCTCCCTCTCTATCAGCTGTACGCCTAGCCGACTTCTTTGTTGGAGATCACAAACTTTAGTCTTGGACAGTTACACTTGCTCGCCTTCAGATTGTCTCTGTCTGTATATATGGCATTTGGTGTCTTCATTTATGTTTTTTCTTCTTTTGATTTTGTTTGTTTGTTTGTTGTTGTTTTTTCTCAATTTGGTCATGGAGCCTAAATACATGTTTTTTCAGAGTGTGAACTGTCAGTACTCTATTGTTACGTTCATTGTTTGAAATTGGCTTTTTTGTATGTTATTATGCTGAACTCCTCTAAGATTTTGCTTTTCTTTTTGTGTCTCTGGGTTTCGACTATTTAATTTTTCCACACATGTTTAGATGGGTGACAATATAACGGTGATGTCCATGAACTGTCAGGGTCTTGCAGACTCCAAGAAGCGTCGTGATGTGTTTCATTATTTGAAAGCAAAGGCTTATTCTATTTATTTATTACAAGATACCCACCTTGACCCTAAGTTAGAGAAATACATAAGAGCTGAGTGGGGCTTTAATGCTTATTTTGCTTCGTTTAGTTCTAATTCCCGAGGTGTAGCTGTGTTATTTAATAATAATATAGAGTTTAAAGTTAATAAAGTCATTACGGGATTAGACGGGAATTATATTATTATTTCTGTAAAAATAATGGATAAAGAGTTTTTGATTATAAGTTTGTATGGTCCCAATAGAGATGACCCAGACTTCTATACTGATTTAAAACAGCGTATCTTGGAGCTCAGATTTGACCATATCATCATTGGAGGTGACTGGAATTTAGTGCAAAACTTTTCTTTAGATTATTGTAATTACAAACATAATAATAATAGTAAAGCTCAAGAGCAAGTTCATGCGATGATGATTGACCTAGACTTGATAGATATATGGAGAGAACTTAATCCTGAGCTAAAGCGGTTTACATGGCGTAGAGGTAGTCCATTACAGCAAAGTCGCTTAGATTTCTTCTTAGTGTCAGAATCGTTATTGAATTTTTCTGTCGATGCAGACATACACCCGGGGTACAGAACAGACCATTCTTTAATATCTATGTCAGTAGGTGTTATGAAAGTAGACAAGAAACCAGGGCTCTGGAAGTTTAACAGTTCTTTGCTTATGGATAAAAAATATGTTGATGAAATTAATATAGTTATTAAAAATGTTATTGAGGAGTATGCTGCTGCTCCCTATTTACATGAAAACCTGGGTACTGTCCCCTTTACTGAGTTGCAATTTATAATAGATGATCAACTGTTTTTAGATACCTTATTAATGAAAATTAGAGCACAGACAATAGCTTATGCAACAATGAAAAAACGGATGAACAACGAAAAAGAACTGCATTTGGATAATTTGATAGAATGTTTAGAAAAGAAAGAGAAATTGAGTGATTTAGAAAAAACTGAATTAGCTAACAGTAAAGTAGAATTAGTTTCATTAAGGGAAAAAAGAATGGAAGGGGTGTTGCTTCGTTCACGAGCTAGATGGATTGCTGACGGAGAAAAAATAACTTCATATTTTTGTTCATTAGAAAACAGAAATTACGTTAATAAGAGAATATCTAAATTGGATAGAAATGGTACTATTATAACGAATGAAAAAGATATTGCTACGGAAGTTAATCATTTTTATTCAAATTTATATTCTGAAAAAGAAGTTGAACAGGTTGAAATCAATGATATTGTTCATGATCTTCCGACGTTAACAGAGGACGAACAAATCTCCTTAGAGGGGGAAATAACATTAGAAGAAGCATCCTTAGCACTGAAAAACATGTCCAACAGGAAGAGTCCGGGTAGCGATGGTTTTACTGTAGAATTTTTTAAATTGTTTTGGCGCAGTCTTGGTAATTTCGTAGTTAGATCGCTTAATGAAGGGTTTAGGAAAGGGGAATTATCTTCAACACAGAAAGAGGGAGTGATTATTTGCATACCGAAAGGGGATAGACCTAGGGAGTTCATTAAAAATTGGAGACCTATTTCTTTACTAAATGTAGTATATAAAATTGGTTCATCATGTATTTGTAATAGACTTAAGTTAGTGTTACCTTCTATCATTAATGAAGATCAGACTGGATTTATGCGTGATAGATATATAGGAGATAACATTCGTTTAATCTATGATACTATTGATTTTCTGCAAAAATATAATAAACCTGGTCTTCTGCTTTGCCTTGACTTTGAAAAAGCCTTTGATTCGTTAAGTTGGAAGTTTATGTTTAAGGTGTTACAAGCTTTTGGATGTGGCCATGATTTTTGTAGATGGATAGGTACTTTTTATAATAATATTAAGTCTTCTGTGACAGTGAATGGAGGCCTAACATCCTGGTTTCGTGTGCAGAGGGGCTGTAGGCAGGGTGACCCGATCTCATGTTATTTATTTATTATGTGTGTAGAGATTTTAGCAATTATGATTAGACAGAATAAGGAGATAAAGGGAATTAAAATTAAAGAAAATGAAAATAAAATTTCTCAATATGCGGATGATACGGAAATTATGTTAGAAGGTGACGAAAACTCATTTAAGCAAACCATTAATACTATTGAGTATTTTAGCTCTGTCTCTGGCCTAGCTTTAAATACAGAAAAAAGTAGCGCTATATGGTTAGGAAGTAAAAAAAATTGTCGTACTGTCTACATGCCTCATCTGCACATGGATTGGAACCCAGAGACATTTAAAATACTTGGAATTTGGTTTACAAATGACTTGAGGGAGTGTGTAAAGTTAAATTTTGAATTAAAATTTCTAGAAATACAAATACTGTATAAAATATGGCTGAAGCGTCAATTAACACCTTTGGGTCGTATTGCTGTACTTAAATCTTTAATTTTGTCAAAAATTATATATTTGTGGCTTTTACTACCTAATCCACCTGATACTATCGTCAATTCCATTCAGAAAAGTATTTTCCAATTTGTTTGGGGAAATAAAAATAACAAAATTTCTAAAAACTCTTCCGTCAAAAGCATACCTGATGGAGGTATTGGGATTCCAGATGTACGTCATTATATGAGTGCATTAAAGATTACTTGGATTAGAAAGTTGATTAACACAAAGCATAAGTGGAAAAATATTATTGAAGCCACACAAGAAAGAGTGTCACTGCTTGATAAGCTTGGCACTAAATTGTATACCACAGAAAATCCTAATCCGTTTTGGTATGATGTTTTTAATGCGTATGAAATTCTGGAGAAAAAAGTTAAACCTGATTGTGTTGAGGAACTTTTATCTGAACCATTATTTTGTAATAATAATATTTTGGTGGAAGGGAAAACAATTTTTTATCAGGAATGGATTGAGAAAAACCTATATACAGTTGGAAGTTTGCTTAATAATGATGGTAATGTTTTTACATATGAAGCTTTTGTTGATAATTATGGAGTTACTACCAATTTTCTGGCATACTATGGATGTGTTAATGCTGTTAACAAATATATTCGTTGGAGTGGATTGGTGACAGAAAATAGTAACTGTGTTAATTACAAAACCAGTAAAGTGCTGAGACTTGTAGGTAAATGTCCTAGAGGTGCAAGAATATTTTATGACGCATTAATTAATGATGAAGTAAAACCAAATTGTTGTAAGAACTGGGATAAAAGAATTGAGCGAAGATTAGAATGGAAAATAATATTTAAGAAGATATGTGGAGTTACGGATATACATTTAAAGTGGCTGCAAATTAGAATAATTCACAGAATTTTAGGAACTAATATAGTATTATCCAGTATGGGAATAGAGCAGGATAACAGCTGTACTTTTTGTGAAGATGAAAGAGAAAACATTCAACATCTATTCTTTAAGTGTCCGTATGTTCAAGTATTTTGGAAGGAATTTGAAAGGGCCATTAATTCTAAATGCTATAATTCTGTTGCCTTCCACTTTAGCGAGCATCTGGTTATATTTGGCTGTGACAGAAATATAAAAACTGATAAAATATTGGATTTAATATTATTATTATCTAAATCATATATTTATAGATGTAAAATGGAAAAACACACTCCACTCTATCAATCATTTACATATGTAATAAAACACAGATATGAGATAGAGAAGTATTTAGCTTGTGTACAGTTGACACAAGAAAAATGTATGCAAGCATGGCATCCCTATATCCCGCTGTTTGAGCACTTATAATTCATTTATTGTTTGTTTGCCTCAAAGGTTTTTATTAAGAAGTTGTTAAAAAAGTACTCCATGACCTATGTTTCTTTCTCTGTCTCTCTGTCGCTCTCTTTCTCTCTCTCTGCCTCTCTCTCTCGCTCCCTATCTGTCTATATCTATGTACAAAAACCTAAACCAAAATAGCTTGAATAGCATATAATTATTGTAAAATTATAATAACTATGTACACTCTGTAAGTTTTCTTTATATTTGATTTAATGACTAATTTGTAATATTGATATAATGCAAAATTTTCCGATTTACTTTCCATATTTTGTGCATATTAGTTATGATTGTATTTATTCATGTTATGTATTGATACTGGTTTGTATTCATGCTATTTTTGGAATTAAAAAAAAAGTTGATTATAAAAAAAAAATATAACGGTGATGTCCATGAACTGTCAGGGTCTTGCAGACTCCAAGAAGCGTCGTGATGTGTTTCATTATTTGAGAGCAAAGGCTTATTCTATTTATTTATTACAAGATACCCACCTTGACCCTAAGTTAGAGAAATACATAAGAGCTGAGTGGGGCTTTAATGCTTATTTTGCTTCGTTTAGTTCTAATTCCCGAGGTGTAGCTGTGTTATTTAATAATAATATAGAGTTTAAAGTTAATAAAGTCATTACGGGATTAGACGGGAATTATATTATTATTTCTGTAAAAATAATGGATAAAGAGTTTTTGATTATAAGTTTGTATGGTCCCAATAGAGATGACCCAGACTTCTATACTGATTTAAAACAGCGTATCTTGGAGCTCAGATTTGACCATATCATCATTGGAGGTGACTGGAATTTAGTGCAAAACTTTTCTTTAGATTATTGTAATTACAAACATAATAATAATAGTAAAGCTCAAGAGCAAGTTCATGCGATGATGATTGACCTAGACTTGATAGATATATGGAGAGAACTTAATCCTGAGCTAAAGCGGTTTACATGGCGTAGAGGTAGTCCATTACAGCAAAGTCGCTTAGATTTCTTCTTAGTGTCAGAATCGTTATTGAATTTTTCTGTCGATGCAGACATACACCCGGGGTACAGAACAGACCATTCTTTAATATCTATGTCAGTAGGTGTTATGAAAGTAGACAAGAAACCAGGGCTCTGGAAGTTTAACAGTTCTTTGCTTATGGATAAAAAATATGTTGATGAAATTAATATAGTTATTAAAAATGTTATTGAGGAGTATGCTGCTGCTCCCTATTTACATGAAAACCTGGGTACTGTCCCCTTTACTGAGTTGCAATTTATAATAGATGATCAACTGTTTTTAGATACCTTATTAATGAAAATTAGAGCACAGACAATAGCTTATGCAACAATGAAAAAACGGATGAACAACGAAAAAGAACTGCATTTGGATAATTTGATAGAATGTTTAGAAAAGAAAGAGAAATTGAGTGATTTAGAAAAAACTGAATTAGCTAACAGTAAAGTAGAATTAGTTTCATTAAGGGAAAAAAGAATGGAAGGGGTGTTGCTTCGTTCACGAGCTAGATGGATTGCTGACGGAGAAAAAATAACTTCATATTTTTGTTCATTAGAAAACAGAAATTACGTTAATAAGAGAATATCTAAATTGGATAGAAATGGTACTATTATAACGAATGAAAAAGATATTGCTACGGAAGTTAATCATTTTTATTCAAATTTATATTCTGAAAAAGAAGTTGAACAGGTTGAAATCAATGATATTGTTCATGATCTTCCGACGTTAACAGAGGACGAACAAATCTCCTTAGAGGGGGAAATAACATTAGAAGAAGCATCCTTAGCACTGAAAAACATGTCCAACAGGAAGAGTCCGGGTAGCGATGGTTTTACTGTAGAATTTTTTAAATTGTTTTGGCGCAGTCTTGGTAATTTCGTAGTTAGATCGCTTAATGAAGGGTTTAGGAAAGGGGAATTATCTTCAACACAGAAAGAGGGAGTGATTATTTGCATACCGAAAGGGGATAGACCTAGGGAGTTCATTAAAAATTGGAGACCTATTTCTTTACTAAATGTAGTATATAAAATTGGTTCATCATGTATTTGTAATAGACTTAAGTTAGTGTTACCTTCTATCATTAATGAAGATCAGACTGGATTTATGCGTGATAGATATATAGGAGATAACATTCGTTTAATCTATGATACTATTGATTTTCTGCAAAAATATAATAAACCTGGTCTTCTGCTTTGCCTTGACTTTGAAAAAGCCTTTGATTCGTTAAGTTGGAAGTTTATGTTTAAGGTGTTACAAGCTTTTGGATGTGGCCATGATTTTTGTAGATGGATAGGTACTTTTTATAATAATATTAAGTCTTCTGTGACAGTGAATGGAGGCCTAACATCCTGGTTTCGTGTGCAGAGGGGCTGTAGGCAGGGTGACCCGATCTCATGTTATTTATTTATTATGTGTGTAGAGATTTTAGCAATTATGATTAGACAGAATAAGGAGATAAAGGGAATTAAAATTAAAGAAAATGAAAATAAAATTTCTCAATATGCGGATGATACGGAAATTATGTTAGAAGGTGACGAAAACTCATTTAAGCAAACCATTAATACTATTGAGTATTTTAGCTCTGTCTCTGGCCTAGCTTTAAATACAGAAAAAAGTAGCGCTATATGGTTAGGAAGTAAAAAAAATTGTCGTACTGTCTACATGCCTCATCTGCACATGGATTGGAACCCAGAGACATTTAAAATACTTGGAATTTGGTTTACAAATGACTTGAGGGAGTGTGTAAAGTTAAATTTTGAATTAAAATTTCTAGAAATACAAATACTGTATAAAATATGGCTGAAGCGTCAATTAACACCTTTGGGTCGTATTGCTGTACTTAAATCTTTAATTTTGTCAAAAATTATATATTTGTGGCTTTTACTACCTAATCCACCTGATACTATCGTCAATTCCATTCAGAAAAGTATTTTCCAATTTGTTTGGGGAAATAAAAATAACAAAATTTCTAAAAACTCTTCCGTCAAAAGCATACCTGATGGAGGTATTGGGATTCCAGATGTACGTCATTATATGAGTGCATTAAAGATTACTTGGATTAGAAAGTTGATTAACACAAAGCATAAGTGGAAAAATATTATTGAAGCCACACAAGAAAGAGTGTCACTGCTTGATAAGCTTGGCACTAAATTGTATACCACAGAAAATCCTAATCCGTTTTGGTATGATGTTTTTAATGCGTATGAAATTCTGGAGAAAAAAGTTAAACCTGATTGTGTTGAGGAACTTTTATCTGAACCATTATTTTGTAATAATAATATTTTGGTGGAAGGGAAAACAATTTTTTATCAGGAATGGATTGAGAAAAACCTATATACAGTTGGAAGTTTGCTTAATAATGATGGTAATGTTTTTACATATGAAGCTTTTGTTGATAATTATGGAGTTACTACCAATTTTCTGGCATACTATGGATGTGTTAATGCTGTTAACAAATATATTCGTTGGAGTGGATTGGTGACAGAAAATAGTAACTGTGTTAATTACAAAACCAGTAAAGTGCTGAGACTTGTAGGTAAATGTCCTAGAGGTGCAAGAATATTTTATGACGCATTAATTAATGATGAAGTAAAACCAAATTGTTGTAAGAACTGGGATAAAAGAATTGAGCGAAGATTAGAATGGAAAATAATATTTAAGAAGATATGTGGAGTTACGGATATACATTTAAAGTGGCTGCAAATTAGAATAATTCACAGAATTTTAGGAACTAATATAGTATTATCCAGTATGGGAATAGAGCAGGATAACAGCTGTACTTTTTGTGAAGATGAAAGAGAAAACATTCAACATCTATTCTTTAAGTGTCCGTATGTTCAAGTATTTTGGAAGGAATTTGAAAGGGCCATTAATTCTAAATGCTATAATTCTGTTGCCTTCCACTTTAGCGAGCATCTGGTTATATTTGGCTGTGACAGAAATATAAAAACTGATAAAATATTGGATTTAATATTATTATTATCTAAATCATATATTTATAGATGTAAAATGGAAAAACACACTCCACTCTATCAATCATTTACATATGTAATAAAACACAGATATGAGATAGAGAAGTATAATTTAGCTTGTGTACAGTTGACACAAGAAAAATGTATGCAAGCATGGCATCCCTATATCCCGCTGTTTGAGCACTTATAATTCATTTATTGTTTGTTTGCCTCAAAGGTTTTTATTAAGAAGTTGTTAAAAAAGTACTCCATGACCTATGTTTCTTTCTCTGTCTCTCTGTCGCTCTCTTTCTCTCTCTCTGCCTCTCTCTCTCGCTCCCTATCTGTCTATATCTATGTACAAAAACCTAAACCAAAATAGCTTGAATAGCATATAATTATTGTAAAATTATAATAACTATGTACACTCTGTAAGTTTTCTTTATATTTGATTTAATGACTAATTTGTAATATTGATATAATGCAAAATTTTCCGATTTACTTTCCATATTTTGTGCATATTAGTTATGATTGTATTTATTCATGTTATGTATTGATACTGGTTTGTATTCATGCTATTTTTGGAATTAAAAAAAAAAGTTGATTATAAAAAAAAAACAATCGGTGTGCGTCAAGGATGCCTACTCTCTCCAACACTCTTCAACATCTTCATAGAGCGCATCATGTCAGATGCTCTTGCAGATCATGAAGGCACAGTCAGCATAGGGGGTAGAGCAATCTCCAATCTTCGTTTTGCGGATGACGTTGATGGATTGGCTGGAGAGGAACAAGAACTTGAACAGCTGGTACAGAGGCTTGACACCACCTCCAGAGCTTATGGAATGGAAATAAGTGCAGAGAAGACCAAAATGATGATCAACAACACCAATGGCATCAACACGGACATCAAAGTCCAAGGACAATCCCTCAACACAGTGCATAGCTTCAAATATTTAGGAGCCATTGTTTCAGACAATGGGTCTCGACAGGAAGTCCTCTCCAGGATCGCACAAACAATTGCTGCCCTGACAAGGTTGAAGCCCATTTGGAAAGACAGGGCCATCAGTCTACAATCCCAAGTAAGACTGCTGCGTTCCCTTGTCATCTCCATCTTCCTATATGCTTGCGAAGCATGGACCCTTACAGCAGATCTCCAACGAAGAATACAAAGCATGGAGATGAGGTGCTACTGAAGACTTCTGGGCATTTCCTATACCCAACCCATCACCAACGACGAAGTCCGACAGACCATCACACAAGCCATTGGACAACACGATGACCTGCTCACAGTGGTGAAGAAACGGAAACTCCGATGGTATGGCCACGTCACCAGATCATCAGGCCTTGCAAAGACTATTCTGCAAGGCACGGTGCAGGGAGTTAGAAGAAGAGGGAGACCGAAAAAGAGGTGGGAGGACAACATTCAAGAATGGACAGGTTTGACACTGAGCGAAGCCATCAGGGCTGCTGAGGACAGAGAAAGATGGAGTATGCTGGTTAAACGATCATCTGTGGTGCCCCTACGACCTCAGGGTTACGGGACAGGATAGGATAGGATAGGACACTCTCCCGTATACATTACGTAATTCATTAGAGGTAGTAGTAGTCGTCCTCGTCCTGCGGTCCTTCAGATGTTTATTTAATCGCATGGCGTGAGTACTTATCACAATCGTTCACACTGATTTCCGTCAATGATGTTTCTGAAGTATATATTATATTTGTCTTCTTCGCTCCTTGCATGGGAAATCCCGGGTTACTATATATTGGTCCTTTCACCTATATTCTCTTCACCCTTAAATTCTCCCAGTATACTATGCAGTTTTGACTCCCTTTCTTCTGCCTTACCGGACTTTCCGTCTTCTTTTTCCCCATCATTCCTTCTTTTTCCACCCTTCTTTTTCTCTGTGGCCTTCTCTTGGCCCCCTGCGTTTGCCGTGCAGGGCAACCCGTGTCGGGGGAGAATGGGATCCTGGAGGTTGAGGTCACTGAGGGACTGCGGTCCCTCACACTAACACACCTCTTTGGCCCGGACTTCTCCTAGACGGGAGGCTGGCGTGGCCCGCGTCAGTCAAGCGGCTGGTCGTGTATTGCCCTAGCTCTGCTAGAAGGCTGCGGCTCATGGGTCAAACTTGAACAAAACCGTAGTGGCAGTGCGGGATTGTCTGGGTGTATATCCCCCCTGTAGCCCTGGTGCGCTCCCTTGCTGGATTTTCCGCTTGGACGCATCCCCTTGTTGGACTCCGTGGTGGGTGGGGAGCAGGGGGGATGAATTCATAAATTAATAACATGGCTTCAAACAAAAAAAACCGACTTCACGGTGACGACTCTGACACGGATACGGACAGTGACATTGAGACGAGACAAAAAGCTTGTGCATCGGGGGTGGAAGGGGCCTGGCCTCGTTTTTTGGTAGTAGAGGGGGCGGATCCGGCTATGCCACTAGGCAAGCTGTCTCCGTTCGCCATCCATAAAGGGTTCCAGTCCGTTTGCACAACCGGTTTCAAGGATGTTAAAAAATTGAGATCTGGGGCCTACCTGGTGGAGTGCTCAACAAAAATGGCATCGGATTGTCTGCTGAAGAGGAATTCGACTGTCTTCGTTGATAGACCAATCAAAGTTTCTGTTCATGGACGGTTGAATTCCTCCAAGGGAGTCATCCGATGTCAGGATTTGATCGACATGTCGGAATTGGAAATCCGAGATGAGCTCTCCAGCCAGGGGGTCACAGCAGTCCAGCGGGTTTTCGTCACCAAAGGACCCCAACGTATCCCCACCAACACACTTTTTGTGACCTTCGCTATGGCCAAGTTGCCGGAGTCACTCAAGGTGGGGTACCTTAGGGTGAAGGTGACGCCGTTTGTACCATCACCGTTGCGATGCTACCGGTGCCAAAGATTTGGTCACGGTAGCAAGACCTGTAAAAGCAAGGAAATATGTCGTGATTGTGGTAAAGAGAAACACGAAAACGAATGCAAAAATCCGATTTGCTGTGTGAATTGCGCCGGGAATCATTCTTCCAGCTCCAAAGACTGTCCTCAGTGGCAGTTGGAGCTGGAGATCCAAAGGGTGCGGGCCACTGAGAGTTGCTCCTTTGGCGACGCAAGGAAAAAAGTTCTTGCAAGTAGGCCGGTGCTTAAAGAGAGGTCCTTTGCGTCTGTGGCGGGTTCCACATCTCATGTGGAACCTAGCGCACACCCGACAATGGACACTGCCATGAGTAAAATAACACAGATCTTGGAAACGTTGTGCAAACGGATGGATGCTTTAGAAAAGATGCTCGTGTTGTTTGCCCAGAAGGGGGTTTCTCCAGCCCCACCGATTCCACTGGAGAACGTGCCGACGGGCACGTCAAAAACCGTCACTCCAAGCGCGCAGACGGCCGTGCCAAAAGCCGTCACTCCTGCCACGAAGGAGGTTATGCCTCATGCCACCGCACCAGCAACGACCGGTTTTAGCGACCGGGTAGTTGCTGGGGCGACTAAAATTCTAGTTACCCAGCAGAAGAGCGTCAGAGGAGGAGAGGGAAAGATTGGCAGGGGTGAAGGGGAGAGGGAAGATATAAAGTCCGGTGCTGGGGAGAAGGGGAAGAAGTCCGCTGGCAGTTCGGGTTCCGGGGCTTTGACAAAAAATCAAAGGCCCGGACCCCTTTCTTCCAAGCCCCATCAGCCTCTCGAAACGGAGAACCGTTTCGGGGGGTTGATGGAACATGAAGAGATGGACGAGGGTCCAAAAGATAAAGACACGTAATTGTGCTCTCGGAGATGAAAATTTTAGCATTCTTTTACTTAATTTTTATGTCCATTTTACAATGGAACATCCGAGGGATAAGGGCAAATTATGAGGAGCTATGCTGTCTGCTGACAGAGCATCGACCTGAAGTATTGGCCCTTCAGGAAACTCTCCTGTCAGAAAAACATCCTATAGATATTACTGGTTATTCGTCTATTGATTGTCTATCTTCTAGAGGCGTTTCACTTTTTATTCATAGAAACGTCCCATTTAACCCAATTTCACTGAATACAAGTTTACCCGCAGTTGCAGCTAGAGTATCTTTTTTTAAATCCCTCACAGTTTGTTCTCTATATTTGACACCATCCATAAATGTAAACAAAAATGACCTTGAGAATTTGATTCAACAGTTACCTCCCCCTTTTTTGTTGTTGGGAGATTTTAATGGACGCTCTCCCCTGTGGGGTAGTGATCGTACCGATTCTCAGGGTAAAATAATTGAAGATATTTTAGACTCGTTAAACCTAGTAACTTTGAACGAGGGTGCTCCAACTTTTACCTGTTCTAGAACTGCTTCTTTGTCCCACATTGATATATCAATCTGTGATCCCTCGTTACTTTTGGATTTTAAATGGACAGTTTTAGAAGATCTCCATGGCAGCGACCATTTCCCGGTTTTATTAAAACATGATTCAGATAACCTTGAGCAAACTCATGGCAGGTGGAAACTGAAACAAGCTAACTGGAGTCTGTTTTCTAACCTGTCTGAGGCCCAGCTACGTGCTAAGAAACAGGAATTTTCAAATGCCTTAGATCCAATACAGCTTTATACTGACATAGTTATTAACAGTGCCAAGGAGTCCATTCCGCAAACTTCGTCAAACCCTCACACACTTAAAAAACCCTGGTTTGACGATGAATGTAGAAAACTTCAGCAAGCCCGTAAAAAAGCTTTAAGAACTATGTTTTTACACCCAAGCACTGACAATAAACAAAACCACCAACGTTTGCGAGCGCAATGCCGACAGCTCTTCAAACGAAAGAGAAGGGAATCGTGGAGAGGTTTCTGCTCCACGCTTAATTCGAAAGCGAAACTGTCAAAGGTGTGGAAAGTAGTCCGCAAACTCAAAAATAGAAGTAACAAACAGGTGAGCCCATGCCTTACTGTGCAGGGTGACGTAATCGGAGATAAAAAATTAGTAGCTGATCTTTTGGCTTCTTCTTTTGCTGCAAATTCTTCCTCTGAAAATTATTCTGTCCCTTTTCAAACAGTTAAAACCCGTAAAGAAAAACAACAGTTAAATTTTACCTCCGATAATTCTGAAGATTACAACATTCCGTTTTCATTAGTCGAGCTTGACGATGCAATTAACAAAAGTGCAGATTCAGCAGTTGGACCGGATGATGTACATTATCAATTTCTCAGACATTTAACGAGATACTCACGGTCTCAACTGCTGGACATCTTCAATCAGCTCTGGATCACTGGCACCTTTCCTCCCTCCTGGAGAAAGGCCATTATTGTACCCATCCCTAAACCTGGCAAAGACCATACTAACCCGACAAACTATAGACCAATAGCCTTAACGTCTTGCTTATGCAAGACGCTAGAAAGAATGGTTTATTCTCGCTTACTGTGGTATCTAGAAACAAATAATATTTTATCCAACACTCAGTGTGGCTTTCGAAGTGGTCGAAGTACTGTTGACCACCTGGTGCGACTGGAAACTTTTATCCGTAACGCGTTCATCCAGGGTGAACATGTCGTTGCCATCATGTTTGATTTGGAAAAAGCTTATGATACCACATGGAAATATGGCATTCTTTCAGATTTACAAGAAATGGGTTTGAAGGGACATTTACCTCTGTTTATATCCAATTTTCTAACGGACAGACTCTTTCAGGTTAAGGTTGGGGGATCTTTGTCAGATATGAGGGAACAGGAGATGGGAGTGCCTCAGGGTAGCATCTTGTCTCCCTTGCTGTTTAATATTAAAATAAATAATATTGTTCGTTCCGTTAAACGGGGAATTGACAATTCTTTGTTTGTTGACGATTTTGCGTTAGTAGCCAAAGGTAAAACTTTGGCATCTGCAGAACGTCAGCTACAGTTATGTGTCAAGGCCGTTGAAGACTGGGTTTTACAAAATGGTTTTAAATTTTCGGAAGCAAAAACTGAATGTATTCACTTTTCCCAGCACCGGGGAATTATTCAAGACCCTACTATTCTCCTCAATAAAACTCCAATAAAGGCGGTCCAACAAGTCAAATTTTTGGGTGTTATTTTTGATCAAAAGCTATCTTTCATTCCTCATCTGAAAATTTTGAAAACTAAATGTCAGCAGGCCTGCAATTTGCTCAAGGTTATCAGTGGTACAGACTGGGGTGCTGACAAGAAAACTTTATTGCTGTTATATCGTTCTTTAATTAGATCCAAGTTAGACTATGGTTGCATTGTTTATGGTTCTGCTAGAAAATCTTATCTTAAGATGTTAGATCCAGTTGCCCATCAGGCACTACGCATTGCTTTGGGTGCGTTTTGCACTTCCCCTTGTGAAAGCCTTTACGTGGAAGCTAACGAACCCCCGCTGGAGCTGAGACGTACAAAATTGTCAATGAATTACTATTTAAAATTAAAAACTGATCCTATGAACCCTGCTTATGACTGTGTTTTCAACCCAGATTTTGTTCAGAAATTTGAAGCCAAACCTAACACAATTCCTCCGTTTGGCATCAGAATGCAAGCTCATCTGGAAAAAGCAGGCATTGATGTTGCTTCCATCAACGACGATGAGCTTCGAACTGAAGCTCCCCCATGGAAATTATGTATCCCAAACATTAATTGGCAGTTGTCCGCTTTCCTTAAAAACAATACATCCGAAACCGTATATAACCAACTTTATTTAGAACAGTGTGCTTTATACCCAGGATATGAACAACTTTTTACAGACGGGTCAAAGAAAGGAGATTCAGTTGCTGCTGCGTCAGTCTCCGGGAGACACTTAGACCAGCCTTTGCAACAGCGTTTACCTGATTTTTGTTCTGTTTATACAGCTGAGCTCAAGGCAATTCATTTAGCTCTGAAACAAGTTTATCAATCCAAAAGAACCTCATTTTTAATCATGTCTGATTCATTGTCAGCACTTCAGGCTCTTTCCACGAGAAAGATATCACACCCTTTTCTGGCAGAGATCCATGACCTCCATACACAACTTGTTTCTGAGGGTAAAAAGATAGTTTTTATGTGGGTCCCTGGTCACATGGGCATCCGCGGCAATATTGCAGTAGACAGGGCGGCTAAAGATGCTCTGCATCTCGATTTCCCTCCAGAGATTTTCCAGTTTGTGCCCTACTCTGACCTACGTTGTATGACTGGATCTTATTGTAAACGACTGTGGCAGACTGACTGGTCTAACCATGTCAACAACAAATTATTTCAAATTCTTCCCGATTTGTCCACTTCTTTGCCTGGCTTTGCATCCACTCGCAAAGAAGAAACAGTGTTATCTCGCCTTCATATTGGTCATACTTATGTCACCCACAGTTTCCTTTTAAAAGGAGAAGAACCACCATGGTGCTTTGCATGTGATCAATCTTTTTCTGTTCGCCATTTTATGTCTGAATGTGCTGATTTGATTGAGGAAAGGGAAACATATTTTGGTTCCATACCTTTCAAAGAGATTTTTAAAGTATGTAATGGTCAACATCTGTTTCAATTTTTACATGATGTTGGTTTGTTCTATCGCATATAAATTGTATCGACATGTTTTGTTTAGTTTGGATTTTATTAGGACTGAATTTAGTGATTTGATTGAAGAAAGAGAATATATTTTTAATACATCAGTTTTAAAGAAGTCTCTTAAAGAAGCGTCATGTGAAAGTTTGTTTGTGTATTTAAGAGTAACAGGCCTGTTTTTTAAGACTTGAATCAATTTATAATATTTTAAGATAACGTCTCTCTGGTCCTGATTTGGCTCGGAAGAGTCCGCTGGACCTAAAGCAATAACCTTGTATTGTATTGTATTTCATCAGTTATATAGCTTTTTTTCATCTCTAGATCTGTTTAAGGAGTTAGCTGATACAGGATCTAACTCAAGCCGCCCAAGACGTCCACTTGCTGCCTTGACCGCACAGTTTGACACTCAGACCACTGAGCACAATCGTAGGGACCGGGGATGGGGAAGAAAGGAAAACTGTACACTGAAACAACCATCTGACTTTGTCACACATTAAAAATAATAGTTATGAGCTCTAGTGTGGAAGGGCGCTGTATGTTAACTATTATTATTATTATTATTATTATTATTATTATTATTATTATTATTATTATTATTATTATTATTATTATTATTAGCAACAGTGAGATGGCCAGAGCTCACAGCCAATGTATATGCCCGCGCCACCGGCAGTCGAACACGCAACCTTTGAATATGATATCGGCGCTCTACCAAATGAGCTATCCCATGTGTCAACAGGCAGGCGATCATCACGGTATAGTTAAATATTGAATCGTGTAGGAAACAAACTTTTCACCAAGAGCACGGGAAATGTCTCGTTCGATTTCAGTTCAACGCATAAATACGACAAAGAAATGCACCCGAGAATGCATGACTGAATTGTGCATGTACCAGACATATTCACATTTCACATGTTTACAAAATACTCCCATAAAGTTTGCAGTTTTCTTTCTTCAAATCATGGAATATGGTGAAAGAAAATTTCGATTTTGCCCGAAAAAGCAAACGGGAACAAACAACGCGCATGCGCAGATGCGATCGTTCTAACAAATAAACCAGAGAATCAACACGAAAAATATTTTTGTTGAGTTGCAAAAAGTCTCTTGTGGTGGTTTTCGCTGTTTTGATTTTGATTTCGACCAAAAAAGTGAACACGAGTTAACGTCGTCCGGCGCAGGGACGATCGTTCTAAAAAATAAACCAGGGAATCAAGGAGAAAAATATTTTCGTTGAGTTGAAAGAAGTCCATACTTTTAGTTTTCGCAATTTTGATTTTGATTTCGACAGAAAAAGTAAACATGAACTAACGTCACGCAGGTCCAGATGCTGTGGGAATCACCACGAAAAAATTTCTCGTTTAGTTGCAAAAACTCCCTAATACTTAATAGTTACGGGCAAGGAGCACTACTTTTTGTTTGAATAACATGTAACTGGTTGTAATCATCTATTATTTTACTTTTAGAAACCGTTTCTGAGCTCTCGTCTGGTGGTTCTGAGAATCTGGTAGGACCTATAGTTGGTGCCATTCTGGGTGCTGGCGTTCTCCTATGTGGCACTCTGCTGGCAATTGTATGGTAAACGTGTATTGTTTCTGGCTTTGCTCTGAATGTGTTTTATGTAATGTCTGTTTGCTTGATCAGTTCGGTTTAGAATAAAATTTATTCTCTAATCACATAATGTGATTTTAGACACCCACGCATTCACCTTAACAGTTGCTTCCACTCACAAATGCATTTAAAAAATCTTATTCTTTTAATAATTTAACAGTATATAAATAAACCATAACAATTTTCCAACTGGTGATCTTATCAAAACTCTAATAATTTCCACTATTTGGATGATATAATCTATCCTGCTTTGTTTAGCAATAATTTTATCTCATGTAGTCGTAATCTTTAAAGAATGACCTTAATGTTTGTTTGATTTAGCTCGAATAGTTTTCTGTTTTGTATTATTATCATAGCTTTGAAAACAATTCTCTACAAAATATATCTTCTCTGTTACACGTGTCTCTTTGGCTCTACTCATTCATACCTTGCTGATAATGTCCGACGCTACACTCCCTCTCGCAACTTGCGCTCCTCATCCGACACATTCCTTCTCTGGATACCCTACTGTACCACTTTCTCTCTGCAGCATACCAAATATCAACACGTTCAAAGCAAACCTCAAAGCTCATTTCTTCTCTAAAGTCTTCTCCTGATGTGCTCTGTCTTCAAACTTCTTCATCCATATTGCCTCACCCTTCGTGTGTGCGTGTGTGTGTGTGTATGCCTGTTGTGTGTGTGCGTGTGTGGGGAATCACTTTGTTTATTACTGCCTCTCCACCAGTCCGTTTTGATTTCGTCTGATCACAGCCATTTATGTGTGTATATATATATATATATATATATATATATATATATATATATATATATATATATATATATATATATATATATATATATATATATAGAGAGAGAGAGAGAGAGAGAGAGAGAGAGAGAGAGAGAGAGAGAGAGAGAGAGAGAGAGAGAGATTTGATTTGATTTTGATTTGATTTGTTTATTTCCAATAGGGCACACCCCTTTAGGAAGGAGTATGTGAACCATTACAGTGACAATCCAAAGATTACATCTAACAGCAAAACCAGTATCGACTTCCTTTATGAAAGTACTATGTCTCTCGATTTGAAAGCCTTTTATAGGTATACACACAAATTTCTAACAGTCGTGGCGTTGGTAGCAGACAATAACTATTGGAGATGAGAAGCACATGGCATCCTGTAATACCTTTTAGCAATGAACTTGTTCCTTAAAGTTTCATAAAATGGACAGCAAAAAAGAAAATGAATTTCATCTTCCACACTATTGTTACATAAAGGGCAAACTAAGTCTTGCGGTCTATGAAATCTATATCTATAAAAATGTACTTTAAGGTCAGAGACTCCAAAACGAAATATACTTTAGCTGACGATCAACATCCAAAGAAACATATGTAGGAATGTTATCAAGGGAGTTACAGAACAATCTATACGTGGAAAATCTATCACTTTCATTTATATGGCCGAATACATTCTGCCATTTGCAATCGATTAAACGTTGCTTAAAGACACGCCAAAACTCTTTTATAAAACCAACACCCTGCTCTTGCCAAACAAAACCCATTTTGAAATAGGCAAGTTCTTATGTTTGTAACCCACGTTATTTTTCCCTTGGCGTCCAAATCTTTTAACATTAAATAAGCTTTCTTCGGTATTCTGTCATTTGACATTTGAATCAATTTGAACCAGTAGCGAAGGCAATTAAAAATAGAATTTATAATTATAGGATATCTGTTCAATTCCTTATAAATAAAATCATTAGGGGTGCGTAGATTTACATTCAAAAATTTCTTTAAGGCAATTAACAAATGGACTTTTTCACAAGACTGTGCAGCTGCTTCAAACCCCCATAGTTCGGATCCATATTGCATAATTGGCTGTACTTGACAATCAAACAGTTTTAAATAGACATCTAAGGAATGATTATTGAAAAAGCGTAGTTTCTGAACGATACACAAAAGAGCTTTCTTCGCTTTGCTAGCCAAGTCTCTGCATGCAGCAGAAAAACTTAGCTTAGTTGAAAAATAAATACCCAAATACTTATATGCATAACAGCACCATCAAAAAACCATATTTCCCTTGCAGACAGATAACCCCCTTTTTTAAAAACAACAATATTACTTTTTTCCATATTAACTTTCAAGTCTAAATTTTTCGCAGTTCTTTGTAAATTATTTAACTGATTTTGAAGACCAGTAATGGTTTCTGACAAGAGTACAATATCATCAGCAAGTAAAAGCACAAAAATTTCGAAAGCATCCAATGATAATGTAACACCATGACGTCCGTTTCTAATAACTTCAACAGCAAGATCGTTAATAAAGAGTGAACACAGAATTGGACTACATATATCCCCTTGTTTAACGCCGAGAGAACAAGAAATAGGGTGAGTTAACTTAGCGCCACATCTGACACGGGCTTTCACACTAGCATACATGCTTTTCACACATTCCATTTTCAGGTAAAATAGGCCACAATAGATTTCTATTAATAGAATCAAAACATTTTTCACAATCAATAAATGCGACATACAACTTACGATTTTTAATAAACTGTTTTTAGACAAAAGTGTAAAAAGGTGATCAATTGTTGATAGGCCACGTTTAAATCCTGCTTGACATTCACCGGTTAAATTATTTTCTTCTGCCCATGTTTGCAAACGCTTATTGATAATAAAGCCATACAGTTTACTGCTAACGTTACAAAGACTAATACCTCTATAAGTCATAAGTCATAAGTCATAAGTCATAATCTTTAATAATCCATAAAATGGAAATTACAATGTCGTCAAGGAAATCTTTCACTCAGCACAATTAAAAATATGATAAAAACATACATGTAATATGCAACATTAAGGACGGCATGCTAACAATCAGGCAAAAGAGAAACACCACATACACTTATCTTTAGGCATGCATTATATTTTTTTTTATAGCAATGGGAGTCAAAAAGTATATAACACATAGTAAGCAAAAGTAAACTACAATCATAAAAAGGGTGTAAAAGACTATTATTTAAGAATTTATACACATAAAAACATAAAAGTGTATTTTAGCATTAGAAAGAGCATACTGCACGTTAATTCTATAGTGCGGTAGTGAGTCCCTCCCAGGTGGGAATGCAGCTAGTCAGTATGTTAGTTAGTCGTGTGTTTTGTGTTTGCCCTATCTAATTGCTCGTTGTACATCTGAATGGCTGTCGGAATAAATGAATGTTTGTGCCTCGTCGTTTTCGTCTTTACTGCCCTATATCTACCACTTCTCTCTATCAACCTACTGGCAAATTCCATGTACAGAGGATGATCGCTGTCAGCCAGAATTGCTGTCGTTTTCTTCACTACCTGTCTCTTGTGAATAGTCTGTATGTCGTCTTGCTTACTCCCGACCACCCCACCTGCTTTCTTGATGATTTTGTCCAGTCTGTCTTTGTCTCTCTTTGTCACATTACCACCCCAGCAAGACAGGCCAAAGGTCATGACACTGCTGACAACAGATGTGAAAAACATTTGCAGTATTTTATGTGATATTTTGAAAGATCTTAATTTGCGCAGGCAATAGATACGGCTGTGTGTTTTGTTGACAATATGATCTAAGTTGTCGTTCCATGTCAATTTTTCATCTAAAACTATTCCTAAGTATTTGTAACTTTTAACCCTTTCTACTGGTTGACCTTTAATCAAAATTTCATCAAAAACAACATTCTTGCGCCTAAAGTCAATTATAATTTCTTTGGTTTTTCCGACATTTAATTCAAGAAAATTGTTTTCACAGAAAGAAACAAAACTGTCAATCTCTTGTCTGTATGTCGTGTCGTCGTCATCCGTAATCAGTCCTGCCATGCCAGTGTCGTCTGCAAATTTCACAATAGGGCATGTCACCTGAGTATGCCTACAATCAGAAGTATATAGACTAAAAAGAAAAGGTGATAATACTGTTCCTTGGGGAGCGCCTGTGTTTGTAGAGAGAACACTAGAATATATTGCACGAGAAAAAGAAGTTCTATTACATACAGAGGCAAGGCGCACAAATTGTGGTCTGTTAGTTAAATAATCTAAAATCCAAGAAGCAGTATGGAAATCCACGTTCATTCTGATCAATTTCTCTAAAGGTAGATGACATTGCATGGTGTTAAAAGCAGAGCTAAAATCAAAAAACATCAATCGTATGCAAGTATTAGCATTGTCTAGGTGTGCATATATTTTATTCAACACATACAAGACTGCATCTTCCACATTTCTTTTTCTTCTATAAGCGAACTGCAAGGGATCTAAAAATGGATCAACTAAAATTTCTAGGCGCTTTAGGACAATTCTTTCGAAAACCTTTATCACAGACGAAGTCAGAGCAACTGAGCGGAGGTCATTTAAGCATGAAACAGGTTTCTTTTTGGGTATCGGTACAATACATGAAGTTTTCCAAATAGACGGAACTGTACATTGAGAAAACGACAAATTAAACAGAACTGTGAAAATGCCAGCTAATTGATCGGCGCAGGTTTTTAAAATCTTTGGTTTAATTTGGTCCGGCCCAATAATTACTAGGATTATTCGCATCACCTTTCTTGTACAATGGCAAGATAATTGACTCAGTCCAGCTATCTGGGTAAAGACCTTTATCAAACAACGCATTGAAAAAACTAACAAAAAATGGTGCTATGTGTTCTGCAGAAAACTTCAAAAACTCTCCACTAATACCATCAGGACCTTCAGCTTTCTTCAATTTCAAATTTCTCAGTGCTAAAATCACCTCTTCCTGCGTGATAGGTCTATTAGAAAACAAATCATTATTGAACGCATCATCTTCATAAGTATAGTCGTTACCATCAAATATATAATTTTCCAGAAGAGATTTAAAATGTTTAAACCAATCGTCGACAGAGATTTGACTTCTAACATGTTTTCTTTTAGGAATAATTTTGTGTACAATGTCCCAGAACTCTCTTTGACATTTAACAGATGCAACCAAAGTTTCAATCATCATATAATTATGGCCGTGGCTGCTCGTACGGGACCGTACGACAAGAAAACATTCTATTCGTACGGCACAGTTTGAATGTTAAAAACAAAAACAAAAAAATCAATGCGCCACTCTAAAATAGCTCGCCTTTCGTTACCTTTCTAATAAGTGTTTAAGTAAGCCTGGGCAAACAAAATATAAAAATAACTCTAACCCTAACCCTAACAGTTTCACAAACGAAGTTTCCTCAAACTCTTTAACTTTTGCTAAAAATTCATCATAGCTACAGTATGTATCAGTTTATAGTCCCCTCTCTTCCCGATAAGGATTTTCAGAGAGGAGACTCTAGCTACAGAAAGTTTCGCCGCGCTGAAAGCGCAGCGTGCTGTTGGCAGCCATTTTGACTTTTCTCACCAAGGCCCGTAACCGAGATTTCCCAAGTCCCGCAACAGAGATTTCCCGTACGAATAGAAGATTTTCTTGTCGTACGGTCCCGTACGAGCAGCCACTTCGTATAATTATATTGTTTTCTTTTATAACAAAGTATGTTTTATACTCTCTCCTGTTTTTACAAAATAAAAAACGGTCAGCAACACACAATGTGCGCCGAAACTTTTTCAATGAATTTCGTACGGTACGTCTTAGCTTCTTGCATTCGTCATCAAACCAATCATGGCTTTTCTTTTTTCCATTTAAGCATACACGCTTTTTCATGCTCACAGCAGCCTTTTTCATGCAAGTATTAAACAAAGACATTGCAGCATTTATGTCTGTGTCGAGTGCCTGGATAGAGTCTTTCATCATTAATTTTATATCTTGTGCCATAAAAGCCTTATTAAACGACAGCATTTTTTTCTGAATTCCAAACATATTTGTCAATAAAAAATAACCCATCATTTTGTTTTGGCGTACACATATTATCAGCTGGAAAACCTACAGATAAGACGACAGGTAAATGTCCAGAGTCAGTTCTATCACAAACAGTCAAATTACATTTATCAAGAACAACGGCAAATAATTCAGCAGACATCAAAAAGTAATCAATAACACTGCAATTATTGTCACTGATGAACGTGAAGCGGCCTTCTTGGTCGCCATAACACATTCCATTTAAAATACATAAATCCAGAGCAGTGCACATACTCAACTAAGATTTGCCAAAACTATTTACTGTTGAATCTTGAGAGCGTCTACTAACAATATCATTATCATCACTCAGATTATCAAAAAAGTCTGGGTCAGCGTTTACAGTCTGTGAAATATTGGAAGTGCGACTATTCAGGTCACCAGAGAAAAGGACAAAATAGTCATGATCCATAAGAGCCGAATCTAAAAGACAGTTTTCCAACATATTAATCCCATCACCCTCAATTTCTACAGAAGAGTAATATTTTGAACCTTCAGGCGGCGCATAGGCACACACATACAAAACATCTTTGCTCAAACCAAATAAAGATTTACCAATCACAAACAATAGGAAAAAACCAGTGTTTACTTTGATTTCTGTGACAAAAGGTAAAACCTCATTTTTCACAAAACAAATGACACCACCAGAGGGCCTTACTGTATCAGACAATTGTTTAGAGGGTTGACAAAAAGCTTTGTAACCAGGTAGAAAATCGTCCTGTAAAGAGACACTAAAAGTTTCTACCAGGCAGACAAAGCTAAAGGAAGAAACAAAGTGAAGAAAATCTCGATCACACAACTTCGAAGACAAACCATTAATATTCCAGTTCAAAAAGGAAAAAGACTCATTATGCAAAAAAAAGTCTTCAACACTATCATCATCTGACAGCGCCCCAAACAACGACTCGTTAAAAACACTACATGTAGGCCTAAGCCTATGTTCATTGTGAGTTACTGCGCTAGAGTGCGTAGCAAACAAGCGTGCACTTGAACTACTATCAACGTCTTGCAATTCATTCATAAAACCCGTTACATAACCATCATTAGGAGCACGTGAACAATGTTCTATTGAATAATCGGTTACACACGGTTTCTGCACATCAAAATACACAGTACTGGACTGAGAATAAGCAGAAGAACATGCAAGTGTATCAATTTCAAAATCACAACAGCAACAATTTTGATCAACTGAAGACTTACAAATAACATTAGGTCTATTAACAACCCCCACAGGCCTATGAATAACACCAGTAGACCTGCCAACAACGCCAGGAGGCCTATGAAAAACACCAGATGGCCTATAAACAACACCAGTAGGCCTTTCAACTATATTAAAAAAGCTAGAAGATGTTTTCAAAGAAGGGTCCTCATGACTATGTACAGAACCACCACACTCGTCATCATCATCCACACCTACGGGGCTGCCACACCCTTATTGTCCTCCATCACCACCCAGTTCTGTCACCCCTGCCTCAATCAGACTATTACCATCCTCTGAAAGAAACCATCGCCTACCTTCCACTACCAAATGATCATGTACCACCATCACTCTCTGTCCTGCACTTCGTTTTTCTTTGGCAAGCCTGGATAGTTTCTTCCTTATCTCTCTCACACCACTAGAAAAATCTTCACCAATGAAAATATGAGTTCCTTTCAATTTTTGTTTCGCTTTCAGAATCTTCATTTTGTCCTTGTATAACACACATTTTGCAATCAGAGGCGAATTGGGTTTGGTACCAACTCGATGCACCCGGTCAAACTGAATATCGTCTACTAAATCGAGTTTATCCGTCAACAGATCACGTAACCTCATTTCACACGTAACATTGGTTTCACCTTGTTACGTTGAAACGCGAATGGTGCGTATGAAATGCGCACGATGTTATGTGTGAAGCGCGTGCAATGGTAGGCTTGTGTGTGACGCGCGCGATAGATCTGTTCGTTTTATTTTGCAACGCATGCAGTAATAGAGTGTATTTACCTTTGATTTGATTTTGCGTTGTTATTAGTAGAGGCTTTGTGTAAAGTTAGTGTTTTTAGTTGGTCGATATTGTTTGAGAATTTTCGGGAATCAGTTGTTTACTATCGATCGAAGCGTGTGGATTATTCTGTTGGTTACCATGGAAGCTTCCATTCCAAATGAGGTTGTATGACGTGAGTCACGTGATGATGAAATTAATTTTGATTGGTTGTGGTGTTTTATGTAGGATTATTCTCGTTTGTTCCCGTGTATGTAGAGACTATATAAGCGCCGCACTGTTAAAAAAGTTGAGTTGTTGTTGATAGTAAGTTGGAAAGTAAACTTGAGAGTGGAAAGGCGATTGAGCGATTGTATGCAGTTGTTGATGTGTGCTGAATAAAAGTGGAAAACTTCATACGTCGACTTTGTGACTTGTATGCTGCTTGAGCGGGTTGCGTGAATAAACGAATCTGAGTTACACCCTATCAGGAATTCAGCATTGGGGCTGAATCAGATACTGATAGAAAACACCAACGTCAAACTGAGTGTAACATTTTGGGGGTCAAGCCGCGATTCACGCGATAGCTAAGGGTTCAACTGCTACAACAAGCGAGTCAACGTTACGAGAGGCAGTCATCGAGGGTAGCCGCCAACGAGTTGCGTCGAGAGGGGCCAACATACTGGGACTACATCACCGATAGGTTCGGGTTGACTGCAAGGGCGTGTAGTCGCTGAAGAGTTGCTTCGTGAGCGAACAACAGATCGGGACTACGTGGCTGCCGTAAGACTGCGTCGAGGGACAGTCTCGGAGCTACATCGCCAGTGTTACAGAGAGCGGCGAGCGGACGTCGCGTCTACTTCAGCACAGGAGTGTATACATCAACACCAGCGTGGTGCAGCGTCGCATACGACGAGGACAGCGGTGCCTGTGTCAGCGAAGGCGACTAGTGGCAAGCATCAGCGCTACTGCAGAAAGCGTGCTGTTCTAGAACAGTCTAGAAAGGTACAGCACAGTCAAGAACTTTCCAGAAAAAAAGAACTCTACAGTCAAGAACTTTCCAGAAAAAGAACTTTCCAGAAGCATCAAGATGGCTGACTTCTGGCAGAAAGGGATTCAACTGAATCTAAAAGGGAAACAGTTGACGGAGTACGTCAAATCCCAGGAGAGAATACAAGAAAGAGAATTGGAAGAGAAGCGTCTAGAAAAAGAAATAGAACTAGAACAGAAGCGTCTAGAAATTGAACAGCAGCGGCAAGAAAAAGAAGAGCAACGACGTCGTGAAGAAAGAGAGTTCGAGCTGAAGCGTCTTGAAGGTGAGCGTCAGTACCAGCTAGAGTTGGCGCGTATTCAAAACAATCAGCATGCGCCACAAGTTATCAGTGACAACAAAGCTCCAAAATTGCCAGCGTTTGTCGACGGGAAGGACCAGATCGACAGTTATTTGGCGAGATTTGAAAGGTTTGCCAAAAGCTCTAACTGGCAACCTCAAGACTGGGCGATTCGACTAAGTGCACTTCTGACGGGGCAAGCACTCGACGTCTACACCAGATTGTCGGACGATGACGCTAAAGACTACGACGTTTTGAAAGCGGCCCTATTGCAGTGCTACAACTTTACAGAGAAGGGCTACCGTAAACGCTTCCGTGAATGCCGGCCCAAGTCAGACGAAACGCCAAAGCAGTTTGTGGAGCGCCTGTCGTCATATCTACACAAGTGGGTGGAGTTATCAGGCGAAAGCAAGTCTTACGACAGTCTCCATGACCTGATCGTGAAGGAACAATTTCTCAATGCCTGTCACAAGGACCTAGCGACCCACTTAGAAGAACAAAAGCTGCAGACGCTTAAAGATGTGACTGAGGCTGCTGAAAGATATCTCATCGCTCATGGGAAGACCCTGGGGCCACCCAGCGCGACGAAACATTTTCAGAAGACTGGAAACCATGTGAACCAGATCCAGGGGAGTCAGACGAGCCAGAGACACACTGACTCCACGCCTCCTCCCAGGGAAGGGCATTCAAGAGGCTGTTTCACCTGCAACGCTACAGACCACAGAGCGGCTAATTGTCCTCAAAACAAAAGTAGCGGACAGCGGAGCAGTACGGACAATGCAGCGGTGGGCAACCGACAGAGACGTTTCTCCAATCAACGGCAAAACAGTAGATCTGACCATCAAGTGTGCGGCGGGAGCGTCATTCTTCCGAGTGAGACCGAGCGCGCAGCTACTCCCGCAGACGTGCAAGAGTGCATGACTGATGGCCAACTCCTCCTTGCCAACGGGAAATCCATCCCCGTCGTCGCCAGCGCAGCTGTGACCGTCCAGAACATGCCTGTTTCAAAGGGACGCGTCGGAAATCATGAAGTGACTGTCCTAAGAGACTCTGGCTGCAGTGGGGTCATCGTCAGAGAAGACCTAATCGCTAAAGAACATTTCACTGGCGAGTCAAAATGGACACTCATGGCCGACAGCAAATGTGTGAGAGCGCCAGTTGCGAAGATTCAAGTCAGCACCCCTTTCTACATAGGCGAAGTCGAAGCGGTTTGCCTGAAGAAGCCGCTGTATGATTTGATGATCGGGAATATCGACGGCGCGAGACGACCCGACGACCCCGATCCAGAATGGAGTCCTGCCTTAACCCAACACGTCGAAGTTGTGGAGGAGGATCCATTGCCGTTTCCCGATGGAGACCTTACAGAGCTGCTACGGGACAACGTGGCTACTCCGGCTCAGCCCTGCCGACCAGAGATCGTCGGTGCTGTTACTACCAGGGCCCAGACCAAGAGAGACAAGACGTCTACGCCACTGAAGGTCGCCGACAACTCTAAAGCTGCCATCGTGGACAGAGATAAGCTGATCCAGCTCCAGGAAGCTGATAGCACTTTAAACAAGTACAGGAACCGCCAAGACCACGTGACCAAAGGCAGTGGTACGGTCTATTTTGAGGTGAAGGCCAAGATCCTGTATCAAATCTTCCAGCACCCGAGGGTCAACGGAGGGAAACCACTACGTCAAGTCTTGGTACCGTTACCCCTAAGGCGCCAGGTGATGGAAGTAGCGCATGACTCAATCATGGGAGGTCACCTAGGCATCAAGAAGACGTCAGACAGAATACAGGCGGTGTTCTACTGGCCAGGACTTCATGCGGACGTCAGCCGTTTCTGCCGATCATGTGACATTTGCCAGAAGACCATACCTCGAGGAAGGGTCCCTAGAGTGCCAATGCAGAGAATGCCTTTGATCGACCGACCTTTCAAGAGGGTGGCCTTAGACTAAATCGGCGAAATAAGACCTCCGAGTGAAGAAGGTCATCGATGGGTACTGACTTTAGTAGACTATGCGACTCGGTACCCAGAAGCAGTGCCACTGAAGAAGATTGACACTGAAACTGTAGCAGAGGCACTGGTGGACATGTTCAGTAGACTTGGAGTGCCTGAAGAAATTCTGACAGACCTCGGGACGCAGTTCGTCTCTGACTGCATGAAGGAGGTCAACAGACTGCTGAGCATCCGGCATTTGACTACGACACCCTACCATCCAATGTGCAACGGGCTTGTCGAAAAGTTCAATGCTACGCTGAAGTCCACCCTGAAGAAACTGTGCAGCGAGCAGCCCAGACAATGGCATCGCTACATCAACGCCTTACTTTTCGCCTACAGAGAAGTACCGCAGGAGTCCACCGGCTTTTCTCCGTTCGAGCTGCTGTACGGAAGAACCATCCGAGGGCCGATGCACATCCTAAAAGAACTGTGGACGAAAGAAGTAGAGATCCCAGAGGTGAAGAACAGCTACCAGTACGTGTTTGAGCTACGGGAGAAGCTGGAGCAGACTCTCGAGATAGCCAGAGAAAACCTGAAAAAGTCTAAAGACTGTGGAAAGCACTATTATGATCGTAGGGCTGTGAACAGGAAGTTCAAACCTGGCAACAAAGTGCTGGTGCTGCTACCTACTGATCATAAAAAGTTGCTGATGCAGTGGAAAGGCCCGTACGAAGTGGAGACCGTGGTGGGGATCAACGACTATAAGGTGAAGGTCGGCCAGCATTCCAAGATATACCACGCCAACCTCCTTAAGCTGTACGTGGAAAGGCCATCAGAGACTGTGCATGCAGCAACAGCAGCTGAGATCGACGACAGCTTCGACAGCGAGGAACTGTTGGAACTGGGAGACTTCCATAGCAAAGAAGGCATCGATGACGTTAAGCTAGGACCAAGCTTGACGGAAGGTCAAAAGTTGGAGCTCGAGGACCTTATGGGCGAATTTCCCCATAGCTTCAGTGATGTCCCAGGCTCTACGACTTTGGTCGAACATGAAGTCCACACCCAGACCTGGAAGGAGCATCTGCAGACCTTGAGGGAGCTGTTCCACCGTCCCGCAGAAGCCAACCCGACCGTGAGACCCAGCGAATGCATTCTGGGAGCTGACAACGTCGACTGCGTCGGACATCCGACGGAAGAGGAAGACAACGGAGGATGCACTGACTCCAGGAAAGCCCACGTGATCGTCGTCTTTGACCCTGGGCCGATGACAACCGCAACTGACGAGGGCGTCGTTACCTTGCGGATGAAAGAACATTGACTGTGTGGATGAACTAAGAATATTGATAGTGACAGACTTGAAGATGAAAAACATTGACTGTGTAGATAAAGTGTGAACATTGACAATATCCAGATAGACTTGCGGATGGAAGAATATTGACTCTGTGTGAATGAACTGTGAACACTGACAGTATTCAGAAAGACTGAAAAAAGTTTCAATTTCTGCTTTTGTTTGTGCATTGCGTATCAACGTTGGTGAAAGAAATTAAGTACATTTCTTCTTGAGTGGGGGGTTATGTTACGTTGAAACGCGAATGGTGCGTATGAAATGCGCACGATGTTATGTGTGAAGCGCGTGCAATGGTAGGCTTGTGTGTGACGCGCGCGATAGATCTGTTCGTTTTATTTTGCAACGCATGCAGTAATAGAGTGTATTTACCTTTGATTTGATTTTGCGTTGTTATTAGTAGAGGCTTTGTGTAAAGTTAGTGTTTTTAGTTGGTCGATATTGTTTGAGAATTTTCGGGAATCAGTTGTTTACTATCGATCGAAGCGTGTGGATTATTCTGTTGGTTACCATGGAAGCTTCCATTCCAAATGAGGTTGTATGACGTGAGTCACGTGATGATGAAATTAATTTTGATTGGTTGTGGTGTTTTATGTAGGATTATTCTCGTTTGTTCCCGTGTATGTAGAGACTATATAAGCGCCGCACTGTTAAAAAAGTTGAGTTGTTGTTGATAGTAAGTTGGAAAGTAAACTTGAGAGTGGAAAGGCGATTGAGCGATTGTATGCAGTTGTTGATGTGTGCTGAATAAAAGTGGAAAACTTCATACGTCGACTTTGTGACTTGTATGCTGCTTGAGCGGGTTGCGTGAATAAACGAATCTGAGTTACACCCTATCAGGAATTCAGCATTGGGGCTGAATCAGATACTGATAGAAAACACCAACGTCAAACTGAGTGTAACACACCTTGTTCCCTGTCCATTCCAAAGAAAAGCAAATTGTTTCGTCTGGATCTATTCTCTAAATCATCTGTCTTCTTCTCCATGCTGTTCATTCTTTCCATCAATGTATCGTTCTTCCTTCTCAATTCACAGTTCTCAGAGTTCAACATTTCCACCATCTCCTTCAGCTCGTTAACTTCAGTCTGCAACTGCCCCATATTCGTCTTGATAGTTTGTAAATCACCTTGACATCGTCTAGTTTTCCATTCATTTTCGTGTCCATTTGGTTTAACTTTGTCATGACATCCGCCAACGACAACTCTCCACCACCACCACCACCAACAACAGCACCGCCACTACCTCTCCTCTCTTTGCTCGAACTCTGGAGTCTCGTCTGTACCATGCCAGAGCCAGAGGCCTGCTTGTCAAGGGGACCAGGATTCAGTTCTACTGCTCCACTTCTCAATAGCAGTAGACTTCCCCAGAACAGGTAGGTCAACGTAAAGCCAAAAAGTACACCGAACAACTTGCACCTCAAAGACACAACACGTATCGCCATTTTCTTTACAAACACTTCTCTCCTCGTCATGAAGTTCATATAAACAAAAAGCTTCCACAAACAGGTCGAAAATCAACAGAAGAACACGGCATGATGTTTTGTATCAATATTTCAAACACTCGGCTGAGCAGAATATACTAATATTTGGTGGTGATACACGAAATTGGAGAGCGTAGGCAAAACACGTCCGATCCGCATGAGCGCTGATCACACACCCATAGAGAGAGAGAGAGAGAGAGAGAGAGAGAGAGAGAGAGAGAGAGAGAGAGAGAGAGAGAGAGAGAGAGAGAGAGAGAGAGAGAGAGAGAGAGAGAGAGAAAACTCCAAGTCAATAGCCGCATCCTTCAGACTTTTTACTCTTCTTTTATTGAGTCTGTTCTTACCTTTTCTCTTATCTGCTAGTATGGAAGTTTGTGCATAAAAAACAAAAGTGTTTTGGATCGAGTGGTGAATGTCTGTGGGAAGGTTGTGGGAGTGAAACAAGAGAGTGCAGGTGTTGTATGAAAGGCGTGTTGTGCGGAAAGCCAGTTGCATTGTGCTGGATAGCACTCATGTGCTTGCGCACCACTTCCAGCTCCTGCCTTCTGGAAGGCGCTACCGAACACCAAGGATCAGAACTTTCAGAACAAAAAACAGTTTTATCCCAAAGGCTGTCTCATTACTTAATAAATGACATGTGTATGTGTGTGAGTGTGTGCGTTTGTATATGTCCAAAATAATTTCATGTAACATTTGCTGTCGTTTAATGTTATCATGTATAAGTGTATTAATCTTTTATATTAATGTGTGACAGTTTTATCTTCATTGTCATTGACATTGTTGTTTATATTATTATTGTGAAGTTTATTCCTTGTTGATTGTAATTGTACACCACAATGAAATTGCTTGTAAAAGATAATACAGTAAGTTGTCTTATCTTATCTTATAAATAAATAAATATAAATATATATATTTAAAAGGTAATGGTAGTCCCATAGCCTGTGGCCGTAGGGGAGCGTGATGTTGGAGATCACACTTATCTTGGGCCAGCGTAATGAGGGTAATGCCCATCTCTCTCCCTCGGTGCTTTACCTTCCCCACCCTTAAAGGCGGCGATAAACGGTAAGACTAGATCTTATGATACCCGCATATGACTACGGAAATTCCCGGATCGGTAGGAATTGTCGTCAAGTCTTATCGATAGAGCATGTTCTATTTTTTCACGGCGCGATACGACAGTGGAGGTCAGACAGCCAATCAAAACAGCTATTTGATTGACCTCCGAGGTGAAGGTCACTGAAAAACCGCGACCTACAAACTGAAAAATGGAGGACCTGTCGAAGCACCAAACAGGAACTTTGATTGAGTTGTTCCATGAATATAGCTGCTTATGGGACACATCATTGCAGGTCTACAAAGACCAAGGGACCAGAAACCGCGCACTTTCATCAATACAGGCGCGGTTTCATGAAGCCTGCAATATTTTGCTGGATCGTAATACAGCCGACAGTGTGATTTTTGTTGTCGTGTGACTCATGTCAATGAACGATATGAAAATAAAGAATAATATATTTGTGCAATGCATATTAATATTACTTGTAAAAAATGAATGTAATGACGTTTTGAAAAACAAGCGTCATCAATTTATCACGCGCTAACAACAATTGCTTTTGCAACTATTTAGATCTAGTTAGCCGTAGGCTACGAGATGCCTTTACCGACAGGCTTATGACTCGTACATACCGTGTATCAGCAAAGACATCAGATCTGCAGCGGCATACGCGGGTATCATAAGATCTAGTCTTACCGTGTATCGCTAGCTTAAGAGAGTAGGTACTCAGTCACAGGTGAGTCAACTGGGGGCGTTGTTATTTGTCGCTTCACGTTTTGCGGTCACCCATCCAAGTGCTAACCGCACTGGACGATGCTTAACTTGCGACACAGTAGCGAGTGCTCCAACCACTGCGCTATCTGACACCCATATATTGTACTAATGTTAAATGCTTGTGAGGGTGCGCCTTGAACTGTTCTTTACTAGGAAAGCCTTATAAATATCCTTAGTATTTATTTATTATTATTATACTGTAATATCAATAATTTATTTTCAGACTTTCCTTTATGCTCTAAACTGACAATAATATCGCACCATTTGAGTTGACAAATGTTGCGGTATTATTTTAAGATTGGAGTATAAGTTTGGAGTATTAGTATGGAGTATAAGTATGGAGTATAAGTTTGGAGTATAAGTTTGGAGTATAAGGTTTATTTCTCACTCGCTGTGTTGTAGCTGGAAACGGCGTGCAGCAGGTCCGAACATCAGAAATACAACGACCAGTAAGTGTTTTTGTTTGTTGTTTTCCCTTTGTTTACCATCTGACTCCAGTCCACCTTTTGACCTTCGTCATGATTGTTGTCACACTTGGAAGAAACTGACCGTGGCTAACGGGTAACACACAGAAATCAAAGAGGCAGGAGCAGAGGTGGAGACAGCTCATTTTGCAAAGAGAACTTAATGACGATTTTGTTGAACAATAAATTATTATTTAGTTAATATGTAAGTTTTGTCAGTGCTGATATCAATAAACTTTTGCTTAGACCGAACTGTTTCGATGTTCAGGAGCCCTGCCTATGACACAAGTACCCAGCACATCGGGAGAAAGGGAAGCGGAAACTTCCGACACCCTTCCCAACCCCGAGCAACCCATGCCTGTGGGAGAAAGTGGCGTCAACCTGTATGAGGTCGTCCGCGAAAACTCTTATGACGCATTTCATCCTTACTCAAATGACGGCACACAAGAAAATGACGTCAACCTGCATGAGGGCATCGGCGAAAACTCTTATGACGCACTTCATCCTTACTCAAATGACGGCAAACAAGAAAATGACGCATACACCATCCTCGTGACAGGAAAGAAATAATGTAATTAAGAACAAAACCAGTTTAGCTGAAGATGTAGTTATGTCGGTTGTGTACAGTAGACGCTTCCACAGCTTTGTCCCCTCTGTGTATAATTATGTTGTGTATGCACCAACAGCATTAGCAATAGATTTTGCCCTTTCTGGTTGTTATTTGGGATTCATCAAATAAGCATACACGGAAGTTACCATTAATGTCTTCATATGTGATGTTATGTTACACATTTGCTGTGAAAAGTAGTTTCCATTGGTTATGTTACTGCTTGGAATTTGATTAAATCAGTTCAATTCAATTCAATTCAATAATTTATTTTAACGTCTGTTCACATGAGACTTTAGACCATAAACAATTTATCACTCATAGACATACAAACATTACAGCAAATCTAACAATTTATAGTTGAACCATAACCATAAAAAGTAATAATAGCCTACTACAAAAACTTACCAACTGCGCATTTGTAAATTATGTGGGCAAAGTCTGTAATAAGAATTGCTCTATAACTGTAATAATTTTAAAATGTTTATGTTCTGTCCACTTGTGGAAAAATAATTGAAAACAGTTATGAGTGACTGTATTTAAAAAAATTATATTATTATATTATGTTATCTGGAAATACTTTGAAATACTCAAAAATCAGAACGAGCAAAATGTCAGTCTGTCGGTTAGTCGATCATCGCCCTTTCTCAAGGACCACCAAACAGAATTTGAGAAAACTTCATAGGAACATTACCTGGGTTGATGGTCAGCCTTCCCTTGCCATCGTGTTTGCTCTACCCCAAAAGTCAAGGTCGCTGGTAGCAATTCTTTGCCTAACAGGCAAAGTGGAGCTCTGACGATGCACTCAGCAAACTGTATAGTTTGTTTAATTCCTATCTAATCCTATTCTATCCTATCCTGTTCCGTAACTCGAAAGTGGTTGGAGCTTTGTTTAGTTACTCTATTTCAAAGCTGGTTTGGGTGGTCGAGTGGTTAATGATAGGCGACATATTTTGCCTTGACTGGTTAGCTCAAAGTATTTATATGGCTATCCTTCTTTGCTTACATATTGTTCTCCTTTGAAAACTGATCATCTGACTGATACATTTACTGGTCAGTTCGCATTCATGATTAATGAACTCATTAATACATTTGTTATTTGTACATGCAGTTTGGTTATTTACAATTCTGATTCAATTTGGTGTTTGTACTTTAGGCAGTTTATTATTTTTTTACAAGGGGTATGTTGATTAAGTAATATTGAATAAAATTATGACATTTGTTCATATGTTTTATTTACAAATATACATATTAAACCATGTAACATTGATTCATGCTGCATGTTTCATTTAAGTTGATTTTGTTTTTAATTAAATCATTTAATTTGCAACAATTATGCAGGTGACAGTGAATAAACTGTTAAGGGTGACTGTGAAGCTTTTGTTTTTATAAAAACCTTTTCCCTCATCATCATGTGTAGCAACTTCTCTGGGCTTTCTTTAAACGCTGACATTGACAAATCTGATAGTGAAATATGACTTGAATTTTGGTGTGATGCATACTTTGATTTTGGTAAAACAAAATTTAGGTGCAAAATGAGGAAGAGATAGTTTGTGGACCATTGATGTGCAACGACAAGATTTTGATTGGTAATGGACCTTTTCGCTGTTGAAATTGGATTAAAAATCATATTGAATATCACATGTAAAGAAAGAAAATTGACAATGTTTAACAGTACAAGCGTTCGAAACTAAATAGAACACTGACATCGAACAAAGAATTGAATATAAAATTACTTGCCTCTGCTTCAATGCTATCTCTTCATCCGGTCCTTCTTATCTCAAAACCATGGTAAACCCCTACATACCCTCTACAACCCTTTGATCTTCTTCTGCCCCAAATCTCTTCATTCCACGAGTGAACAAATCATTTGGTGAACGCTCATTTTCATTTTCTGCTCCCACCGTCTGGAACTCCCTTCCCACGTCTCTCCTATTGTCGCGATACAAGCGCCTACTCTACGCATCCTCGATATTCTGCTATAGTCCAGACAATGCGTCATAGACAATACGTCATAGACAGTGACGATAATAATATTGTTTTCGGAATGACGCAGTATGCGACATTGTTTTTATTTAGTGTAGTTCAATTTTAGATTATTGTTACCATAGACAATTTGTGTATTATCCTTTCGATTGGCTGGATGTGGGAAATATCGTTAAGAAAAACCATTCGAGCGACCATCTTGGAGGGCAAGGAACGTATGTTTACGCCAGACCACTATTTCGGATTACTGAGGTCATAAAGTTGGTTCGAAAAGCTCGTCTCACCCTAAACAACACGTGTCGTAGACACCACAAACGAATCCTGAGCTGGTAAGTTACGATTCGATGTGTGAAGCTGGGGAATGGGTAGTCTTGTCCATTGCGCCATGCGAATCATTCATCGTCCTTCATCAAGGTGATTCGTTATTATTCTTCAATGTATGCAAATTGTATGATAATAGTTATTTTAACATGTTGTTCTCATTTCATATAAATTCTTCAGCGCGTGAAGTTTATATGGTGATAGTTAATTTAACATGTTTAGCTTAGTTCATAAAGAATGTTGGTGCATTCTTAAACATTGGAACAGTGTGGATGAACAGCGAGGAAAGAACATTATTATGTTTTGAGAATAAGATACAATAACCCGTGAATATGCAGGGTTCTTATTCAAACAACGTCAACGGCGTTCCTCGCTGGTCATTCATCAGGATACAGATTGTGTATTTAGTCCCTGTTAATTTGTCTGTGCGCAGGGAAAGGATTTTTGTTTTTGCTTCCTTCTTCATAATATTTTCGACTGTCGGATTCCTGATATGATCGTTTTAACCTACTTCCATCCTCAACGCTTATTCTTCTGATGACGTGGAGCTCGTCATAACCCTGACGTCCATGTGAAGCCAGCTGGACGATAATCCTTTTGGTCAAACGTGAGGACACAAACTGAGTTAAACAAAAGAGACAATTCTTCTTCTCCATCAGGGAATCTACGTCAGATAAGTCACAACTTTAATCAACAGTGAAATTCTTTAGAACCATGATTTCACGGGTTTTCGTATCATATCATATGAAATAAATATCATCAACCATCAACCAGTGGTATTCTTTTTTAGTTGTAAAAAAGCAAACAGGACGAATGAATAGCCAATAATTTCTTTTATTCTTTATTTTCTATTTCTCAACATCACTTTCTTGTTTCTTATCGATTTTTAGGCATAATACAAAGAGGAAATTGATTCTATTTATATAAAATACTTTCAACTGTTCATTCATCTTTTAACATCTATATATATATTAATATAAATTATATGTATAACGCGACACCATTCTTCCCAAACATCTGCCGCCTCTTTGTTCTGGCCTCAAAACCCATGTGTTCAAACGTTCCTTTGATGACACCACAATGTGAATTTGTGTTGAACTCTGTATAAGTTTGTGTGTGTGTGTGTGTGTGTGTGTGTGTGTGTGCGTGCGTGTTCTTATTATCTAATGAAATTTTGTATGTTTTGTTTACCATGTTTAATATTGTTATTGCTTAGCCATTTTAGTTTTTAGAAGTGTCTTATGTGAATATAAAGCGCTCTGAGCTATATAAATGTTTATTATTATTATTATTATTATTATTATTATTATTATTATTATTATTATTATTATTATTATTATTGATTTTGTAACATAAATGGGTATGCACAGGCCATGAAAAACTACATACGAGAATATATCTGGCTTTAAGATTATTAACATGCAATGTCTTTGTTACATTTGAGAACAGCAAGGCCCAGCGAACTCTGTTTGTGTTCTGTTTTACAAAATTCAGAACTGCTGTGACACTCTTTAAAAACAAAACAAATATAATTCCATTCAATTGAGTTCAGTTCAATAAATCTTGATTAACATTACATGATTTATGCACATCAATTTGTGTCGCATTTGAATAAATAAAACATGCAAAATAAATAACCATTCTTAAAAGTAACACTATATATTTTTTTTAATGAATTGATGAGAGTAAAAACAAAGACAACAATCTTCGTTAATAATAAATTCATTAAAATGCAATATCAGGAATACATTAATTATCAATTCATCAATTCACAACAAATGTCAATCAAGAATGTACTGTATCCAAAAACTTCGATCTCAAAATTTGAACATGTCTGTCCTCTGTTCTTTTTACAGGTGTTTTATTGAATCTGTTCTTACATTTGGTTTTATATTCCAGTATGGTGGCTTGAGTGTGAAGAACAAGAATGTGTTTGACAGAGTGGTGAAAGTGTGAGGAAAGTAGTGGGTGAGCAGCAGAAGAGTCTGCATGAATTCTATGAATGTAGTTTGTACAAAAGGCTATGATGATTGCGGGAGACACTACACGTGTTCTGGCCAAACAGTACGACGTTCTCCCATCTGGACTCTGTTTCCGTGTACCCAAGAGTTTCCTTACTATATACCAACCAGATCTAGCTTCGTCCACAATTCCATTTATTAAAAATCGTTAATAATACTATGTCTCGCAGAATGAATAGAAGTGTGTTATTGTGTGCATGTTTGGGTGTAAGTTTTTGTATAGTGTGTGTGTGTGGGTGTATGAAGAGGGGGGAGGGGAGCGGTTGTCTTAATTTTGTCTCTCCCCTCCCAACTATTTCTTATTGGAAACTTTGTACATTTTATTACTTTACTGTTGCCTGTTGCTTTGTTATAGTCTATGCATTTGTTTCAACCTTTATTGAGTAAATGTTTGTAATTGCTTGAAATAAATTGTGTTTAATTTTTTGTAGCACTGTCAGAAAAGCATGTGTTAATTTATCTGTTTGAGATAATAAAGTATTCTTGAATTTTGAATCCTGAATTGAATTGCACAACAAAGCATTAAAACATCGCAATCAATGACAGCAAAGGGAAACAATGCAGTATAAAACACAGACCACCACAGGGGAGGCAAACATCAAAACAGACATCACGCATTCACACACACGCCCACCCTCAACTCCCACTCACAAATACACACACACACACACACCCACATACACTCACACACACACACACACACACACACACACACACACACACACACACACACATGCAAGCGAGCTCTCGTTCACGCTCACACCCTCTAACAGCGCATGCGCCGTAGTGTGTAGCATGTGTTCCAATATCAATGTAAATCATACAGCTGGTCATTTAGAGCAGCAATGTTGCTGGAGACTCTGCAGCAAGACAAGGCAATAGCCATGACATTTGGTTGAGTGTTCGTTTAGACGGTTGATTGCTGTAGGGATGAAACCAAAGGGAGACGCGTCACAGGCATAGGCGCTCGCGTGTCCAGATACAAGCGTCTGTGGTTTATTGATATTAGCAATGACAAAACTGACATCTGAACTGAATAATAATTTATTGTTGAACAAAATCGTCATTAAGTTCCCTTTGCAAAATGAGTTGTCTCCACTTCTGCTCCTGCCTCTTGGATTTCTCTGTGTTACCCGTTAGCCACGGTCAGTTTCTTCCAAGTGTGACAACAGTCATGACGAAGGTCAAAAGGTGGACTGGGGTTAGATGGGAAGAAAATAGGGAAGACAACAAACAAAAACACTTACTTTTATATATACATTCCCGTCATCATCCTTTCTGGCCGTTAGATTTATGAAGCTCGGACCTGCTGCACGACGTTTCCAGCTACAACACAGCGTGTGAGTACTAAACCTTATACTCCAAATATACACTCCAAATTTACAATAATACCAAAACCTTTGATGACTCAAAGAAAACTGAAATATAAATGATTTATATTACAATAAAATAATAATAATAATAATAATAATAATAATAATAATAATAATAATAATAATAATAATAAATAAATAAATAAATAAATAAATAAATAAATAAATAAATAAATAAATAAATAAATAAATAAATAAATAAATAAACATAAAGGATATTTATGAGTTTTTCCTAGTAAAGAACAGTTCAAAGCGCAACCTCACGCATTCACACACTCATTAAACATTGGGACAATACATACACATAAATGGCTGGGAGCAGACGACATCAAAGTGGACTGGGGGAGAGGCAGTAATAAACAAAGTGATGCCCCCACACATGCACACACAAAACAGGCATACACACACGCACCCACCGACACACACACGCACACACAAACAAAGGATGAGGCAATATGGAAGAAGCAGTTTGAAGACGGAACAGGTCATGAGAAGACTTTAGAGATGAAATGAGCTTTGAGGTATGTTTTAAAGGTACTGATATTCGGTGAGCTGCGGAGAGGAAGTGGTCATGAATTCCAGGCAGTTGGTCTAAAGACAACAGAAGACAGTTTGTGGTGGGGTATTCTGAGAAGGACTGTGTCGGGTGAAGAGCGCGAGTTGCGAGAGGGAGTGCAGCGTTGAACATTATCGGCAAGGAGGAGCGGAGCCATAGAGACACTTGTAACAGAAAAGACATATTTAGTGATTTAGTTATTCATTGCTTACAGGGTTCAGCGGACTGCAAAGAGTCGAATCAGGACCACAAAATCAAGGCTACTACTTGGATGAAAGAGGACTCACCCCTGATCTGCATAAAAGATCCGCCGAAACAACCCCAGCGGTAACACTGAAGGCACTCCACACACCTCATAATAGTCATCTTGCACGGGCATGCATCTTTTAAAGTAGGGGTTGTGGATAGCTTTGGTGGCTCCCTTTTGGTCGGTGATGTAAGCCTTTGTATGACGATCGCGTCGCATCAGGGTTCTCCCATACGAGTTTTGCCCTGTATCAAACATTAAACAAAACAACAAAATTAGCCATATGTAATCAAGTGGCCTAGCCTTGATTACTAAGCATGTTTGATCTATCACTGATGCTATTCCTTGAGACACGCTATGTACATCTAAATAAACGCTACAGTGTTAGATATTTATTAGGATAGACTATTAGATTTTGCAGTGCGGATCCGAGTGTCCCGTAGATGATAATTGAACAGGAGTGCTAAGGGCTATCAGACAGAGAGGACAATGAGAGCAGCACTAATTCAACCATATCTTTCACCTTTCAGTAAATAGATTTAGACAGCAGATTAGTAGCTGCTGCGGAAACTGGAAGTCCAGAGAATTTGTAGAATCTCGGATAGCAATGCGTGATATGGCAGGCTCATGGTACTGCAAATATAAGTTGACAGACGGTCCATACCAACAATGATGTTCGCATTAGACTCACTCTGGGCATTCGGTGCATAGACTTAAATATAGAATGATAATAATGAATGAAGAGATATGTTTAGTTAGTAAGGTTATAGAGTTCTTTTAACCAGTAATTGATATTCTTTTGTTAGGAATGTAATCATTGTGCAAGCTATGAATTATGTGTGCAAGCTATATTGTATTATAATGAATGTAGGCTAGTTGATGTGATGCATATTCTGTATTCTCTCTGTGACTCTATCACGTATCTCATTAAGAGTATGGGTTTCTGTCCATTCTCCATATAGACTATGTGTGTGATTTTGGATTGCTGTACTTGTCCGTATTGTCATCATCAATGTTACATACAGGTCATAAAGTGCAGTCAGTAGAGGAGAGTTTGTAGCGGGGTATGTGAAGCATATGAGGGTGTCATATCTGATCTGTCAGAACAGAGGATAGAAACGATACAATAGCCAGTGGGAAAGTCAGTGGGGGGAGTTTGTGTCTGCAAGTGCCAGACTCAAGGGCAATTTGCATTTCAGAGGTTCACGAGGTCAAAGAGTATGTGCCATGCCGATGTTAATGGTTATGTTTATGTTTCATCCGTTTGTGTGTTTTAGAGAAGGGGTTCCTTGGGGTGTGGGAATCCGGGTTTTGAAATGTTCGAGGAGGAGCTTGAAGGGAAGCTAGGAGAGGGAATTACCATCACAGATGGGTCTAACGGGATACATTATTTAGAAGAGACAAAGCTTGAACGACAGAAAGGGGGAGGGGAGAATTAGGGTTAGGACCAATAGTCGAGTTTGTAGAGCTGAACTGCACTGGGATGAGGAGGATAAAAAACGAGTGCAAGAGGGATTCGAGGTAGTCAGAAAAGGATTAGTAGTAGTAGTAGTAGTAGTAGTGTGAGGACAAAATAGGCCGTGAGGCCTTTGCGAATGTCCCTTCTTTGACAGTATAATTACTGTTATGGGTCTGTTATGCATGCAATTTTCCTACAAATCATTCATCATAGCAATAGAAAATCTCTTTAGATTTTGGTAATTCATCCAACTGATTTTTGAAAGAATTTATGTTAGGTGCTTGCTTTAATGTAACTGGTAAATCGTTCCAAAAGGTAACAACTCTGTTAGAAAAACAAAACTTCCGCAGGTTAGTATTGCAATGTTGTACAAAGATTAGGAAGAGAAGTAGTCAGAAAAAAAAGATAGAAAGACTAGGGCGGTCCCGAGAGAAGACATGGAGTGTAGTTAGAGTTAGTTAAACCGGGAACATAGACTGTAGGGAAGTAGAAACAAATGTTGTAGTCAGAAAATAGAGAGGGTGTGAACTGTAGAAGAGTTACATATATATTTGTGAAGACTGTCAATTTAGTTAGTAACGAGTGTTTTCTGTGCCTGTGTCCAGTAAAGTTGCTAAAACGCACAACCTTCCAGCCTGCGTGTTTTATTTATGTTTGTGAGTGTATTTGGTGAAATGTGTGGTGTGACTACGGACAATGGTCTAACAAACCACACTTAACATCTAACACCATCACCGGACACGACCAACACACACCACAACCACCCCTCCATCACTACACATATAAAACACACACACGCACACAAGAGGGAAGAGGGGGAGGGGGGGTCGCTAATATTTTACTGAGCCTTACCACCACGTCAAATCGCATTCAATGGAAATGGTGAAGAATGGGCCAAGAAAATACTGATCACCGAATAACAATATAAAACGAATGACCTTAGGAATATAGCTCAGTTGCGCTACGATCGTAAAACATATTCTTCTCGGTACATCGGGATCCTATTTTGCTCCAAACCGTAAGGTGTGGGTGTGTGTGTGTAAATTTACCTATCCTATCATATCCTATCCCGAAACTCGGAGGTCGTAGGGGTACCACAGATGATCGTTTAATCAGCGTACTCCATCTTTCCATGTCCTCAGCAACCCTGATGTAACAGGCTTGTTTTTTAAGATTTGAAACATTTTATAATATTTTAAGATAACGTCTCTCTGGTCCTGATTTGGCTCGGAAGAGTCCGCTGGACCTAAAGCAATAATCTTGTATTGTATTGTATTGGTTTCGCTCAGTGTCAAACCAGTCCATTCTCGAATGTTGTCCTCCCACCTCTTTTTCGGTCTCTCTTCTTCTACCTCCTTGCACTGTGCCTTGCACGATGGTCTTTGCAAGACCTGATGATCTGGTGACGTGGCCATATCATCGGAGTTTCAGGTTCTTCACCACTCTGAGCAGGTCATCGTGTTGTCCAATGGCTTGTGTGATGGTCTGTCGGACTTCGTCGTTGGTGATATAGGAAATGCCCAGAAGTCTTCTGTAGCACCTCATCTCCATGCTTTGTATTCTTCGTTGTAGATCTGCTGTGAGGGTCCATGTTTCGCAAGCGTTTAGGAAGATGGAGATGACAAGGGAGCGCAGCATTCTTACCTTGAAATGTAGGCTGACGGTCCTGTCTTTCCAAATTGGCTTCAACCTCGCCAGAGCAGCAGTTCTTTGTGCGATCCTTGAGATGACTTCCTGTCGGGACCCATTGTCTGATACAATGGCTCCTAAATATTTGAAGCTATGCACTGTGTTGAGGTATTGGCCTTGGACTTTGATGTCCATGTTGATGCCATTGGTGTTGTTGGTCATCATTTTGGTCTTATCTGCACTTATTTCCATTCCATAGGCTCTGGAGGTGGTGTCAAGCCTCTGTACCAGCTGTTCAAGTTCTTGTTCCTCTCCAGCCAATCCATCAATGTCATCCGCAAAACGAAGGTTGGAGATTGCTCTTCCCCCTATGCTGACTGTGCCTTCGTGATCTGCAAGGGCATCTGACATGATGTGCTCTAGGAAGATGTTGAAGAGTGTCTCGAAATGTACCTACAAAATCTAATTGGAGTTTTGTTTTTTTTTCGTAAAAAATTGCAAGAGATTTTAATGAAGTCATAAGAGTAATGTCATTTTTACACCCAAAAGCGACGTATGGCGAAGGTAAAAGATCTGAACATTTTGCAAAACCAACAGGTTGTCAAGTACTAAGCCTGCATAGTTGTAGTTAAGGTCAACTTCTTTATCGCTATCACAGGTATTATCCGCATAGTAGCTAAGTATTTATTCACACTCACACACGACACACACACGTACGACCGCGTCTCTCTCTCTCTCTCTCTCTCTCACACACACATACACACACACAACAGATATTTTTACGTCAGTAGGGAATGTAGACTACATATACAGGGTGGCCCAAAAGTAGGTTTACAATTATCACGTAGACTATTTATTTGGGGGCCGGGTAGCTCAGTTGGTAAGAGCGTCTTGCTAGTAACCGAAAGGTCGCTGGTTCGAATCCCGGATTGGTCAACGTGTGATCATATTATTTTCCCCTTTACCAACAACTGGCCCGCTGGTGTCAGTATAAATCGGTCCAGTAGTCACCTATATGCGAAAGTGTCGTGTGATTATAATCTACAAACAAACATTTATTTGAAAATTTCGACACTAGAACAGCGGGAAATTCGTTAAACCTGTTAACATAATTGTATAAATAATACAACCTCTCAGATGCTCAAAATGTCCTCCTTCAACATTGCAACTGTGAGGAATGTTTTATATTGGTATCACTAAGCAAGTAACTTCAACCATATAAAAGGTAGTTTAGTAACGGTAAACCTACTTTTGGGACACCCTGTATATCTGTATATTTCTCAAACCAAAATGCAAAAATAAGTTACTGATAAAATAACCATAGACGGTTAAGACGCTTTGACAATGGCGACCTCTTGCCATCTGGTGGAAAAGATCCCTTTCTAAAACTAGTTTACTTATTAATGGATCTTCGTCTACTAATGGCTGGGATACACGCGCTTTTACGAAAATCAGTGGTAAACACGCGCACCCACTACAGCGTCTGTAAACTGTCCGCCGATGAAAGATGAGCGTTCTTGCTCCCTTCAGCACCACCACTCTTATTCACAACTTTCCGGCACCTCTCATAAAAACTCGTGGGTATCGCCATTATAAATTAAAACGAGGTTATATGAAACCAAGTTCCGGTTTGGCTTGTTTTGCTTTTATCAAAGCTTGATGCGTGACTTTTAAATATGGCAAATTGCCGAAAACGACGATTGTTAGAGCCAGAAAACGAGTGGGATAAGTTTAAAAACGGTGGAGGAAGTACATGCTCAGTGAAAGAATGCAAAAAACAATCGTAGAGGCCTGTATTTGTGGCGACTTCGGAGGTGCGTCGATCATCGACAGAAAGTGAAACAGGACCTGAAAACTCTTGTAGTTTTCCATAGCTTCGCCGTCGCAACCTTCACAAAACACGAAGTAACTGACTATGTTAGGCTAGCGTTGTGGCCAAGTGGGCTAAGGCGGGACTAACTTGACTTGTCCACAAGCCAGAAACCAATGGCGCCTGACAGGTGTGGGTTCGAGCCAGCATCTGGGCGTTATGTTTTTTCGAATATTTTTCAAAAATTCGCAAATAATGTTAGGTAGGTAGGGTTTAGGCGCGCCACTGGCGATAGAAAGGGATAATAAACTGCAGCAAAAAAAAATAAAAATATGTGAGGGTACGATACAGGTGGCCAGTGACACATGTTATTATTCTTGAATATTTGGAAATAACTCACTAAAACACGCGGAGAAAAAAAACCGGAAGTATTTTTCATAGAGGGGATTCCCGTTGGTGCATAGGATAGCAGAAAAGTGTGAATAGAGCGTTGGCGCCAAGAGCGAAAAAGCTCATTGTCTCTGAATTTGTTCATGTTATTAGCAGGCTACCGGTGGTATAGACCCTCTCTCTCACTCTTCACTACCCGTGGTAATTATTTTTTTTAAAGTTATTATTTAATAAAGGTAATGTAATACGTTTATAACAAAAAAATGAAGCAGCGAAGCTCGTCCCCCCACCTACCCCATCCACCCACCCCTACTCTATCGCCACCCCCCCCCCCTTCTTTCCAAAGACAAGAAAAAAAAAACAAAAAAAAAAACACACACACACACATAAACACACATGCACTCCCATTCCCCCACAGTCACCTCACACTCTGAATAGTATAGTCGTACGATATCAAGGGAGCACAGCAATGCAAAATGAAAGTCTCCATACACCAGTACAAACACACAAGGGGAAAAATGGTAAGCTTTATAAGAATAATACATACAGCATTAAAATACGTCCAAACAAACAGTAATAATTTAAAAAAAACATATAATATTAACTATTACATCAAAACAAGCTGTTAATCTAACTCATCTAAACACACAACTTTCACACACACACATACACACACACATACTCTCTCTCTCTCTCATTCGAACACACACACATACACGCGCGCATACACGCTACATCAAACACACTACATCACACTCTTCTACTCTGGTAAACAAGTCCCCCACCCCATCGCTCCCCGTGGTAGATATACTCCCTCCCTCTCTATCACCCGTAACACCGTCCCTCCTACAGTATAGATCTACCACTTCTCACAGTAGACTACGATATTCTCTAGCTCTGTCTGTTCATAGCTATTTAAGGGGCATAACTAAATCGACCAGGAAATCAAGATGGCGGCAATTTTGGAGCGTGGTGATTGAAAATGTTGAATATAAATTATTTGTAAACAGTTGAAAAAAAAAGTAATACACTGTCCCAGAGACAGAAGCAATGTTCATGTCAAATTTAGTGACAATGACAGCCAAAATGGATTTCCATTGATGACATAGGCCTACTAACAGACAAACAGATACACACAAACGCACACACAAACTTTCAATTTTTTGTAATGTGTAACTGTGTAACTGTGACGACTGAGTGTGATCAGACTATGACGACAGCGAAGTGGAGGATTTTTATGAAAATCTACAGGCGGTCCTTGACCAAGTGCCGAAGAAGGACATAGTCATAGTGCAAGGCGACTGGAATGCCAAGGTTGGCCAAGATGCGCACCACAACTGGGGAGACACATGTGGACCCCACTGCAACAACGAGACAAATGACAGGGGTCTGAGACTCTTGGAGTTTGCCAGATACAACAATCTGGTACTGGCAAACACGCTTGGTCTCCACAAAAACTCCAGACGATGGACATGGCACAGTCCTGGCGGGGAGCATCACAACCAAATAGACTACATCATGGTCAAGAAACGCTTCAGATCAAGCATCAACATTGGCAGGACACGTACTTTTCCAGGAGCAGACATCGGAAGTGACCACGATCTCGTGATGATGTCTTTCCGGCTCCACTTGAAGAGAGTAAATACAGCAAAGTGCACTAGACTGAAGTTCGACCTGGACAAACTGCAAGACCCGGAGGTGGCAGAACTATTTCAGGCCACAATTGGAGGGAAATTTGCACCACTGCTCATTTTGGGGGCTGGTGAAGTAGATGTCAACACCATGACCACCACCTTCAACTCAGCTGTGACAGATGCCGCCACTGAGATCCTTGGCAAGCACCGACCAAAGAAGAAGCTGTGGATCACACCTGAACTTTTGGATCTGTGTGATAAACGAAGAGAGATGAAAAAGAAAAAGAACACCTCACAGGGAGCTGATGTCTACCGAAAAATCAACAATGACATCCGAAAAGGCATGCTCACAGCAAAGGAGAACTGGATAGAAGATCAATGCCAGGAAATAGAGAACAGTCTGAACAAGAACAACAGCAAGAAGGCCTACCAGACTGTGAAGCGGCTGACAAGTGTCAAACAGCCCAAAGTCTCCACTATCCAAAGCAAGTCTGGCATATGCCTTACAGAAGAACAAGAAGTCTTGGACAGATGGACAGAGTACTGCTCTGACCTTTACAACCATACACCAAATGGAGACCCATCAGTTCTAGCATGTCCCGAGAACAGAGAAGAAGAAGAAATCCTCCCAATTCTCCGGGAAGAAGTTGAGGCAGCAGTGCAAGCGCTAAAGAAAGGGAAGTCAGCGGGAGTGGACAACATACCCGCGGAACTGCTACAAGCAGGAGGAGAAGCGATGATTGATGCCCTCACCATTATCTGCAACAAGATCTGGCAGAGTGGGGAGTGGCCTATACCATGGACCCAGTCGCTTGTCATCACTCTTCCCAAAAAAGGTAACCTTCAGGAGTGTGAAAATTACCGGACCATCAGCCTCATCAGCCATCCCAGCAAGGTCCTCCTGAAAATAATACTCAACAGGTTGAAACCCCAAGCTGAACAAATCATAGCTGAAGAACAAGCAGGATTCAGAGCAGGGCGAAGTACCACTGAGCAGATTTTCAACCTCAGAATAATCTGTGAGAAATACCTACAGCACCAACAACATCTATATCATGTGTTCATAGACTTCAAGAAGGCGTTTGACCGAGTCTGGCATGCAGCTCTATGGGCAACAATGAAAGTGTACAACATCAGCCCTAAAATTATTGAAGTCATCAAAAGCCTGTATGACAAGGCTACCAGTGCAGTCCTCCACAACAGAGCCATCGGGAATTGGTTCAGAACAACAATTGGTGTGCGTCAAGGATGCCTACTCTCTCCAACACTCTTCAACATCTTCCTAGAGCGCATCATGTCGGATGCTCTTGCAGACCATGAAGGCACAGTCAGCATAGGGGGTAGAGCAATCTCCAATCTTCGTTTTGCAGATGACATTGATGGATTGGCTGGAGAGGAACAAGAACTTGAACAGCTGGTACAGAGGCTTGACACCACCTCCAAAGCCTATGGAATGGAAATAAGTGCAGAGAAGACCAAAATGATGACCAACAACACCAATGGCATCAATACGGACATCAAAGTCCAAGGCCAATCCCTCGACACAGTGCATAGCTTCAAATATTTAGGAGCCATTGTATTAGACAATGGGTCCCGACAGGAAGTCCTCTCCAGGATCGCACAAACAACTGCTGCCCTGACAAGGTTGAAGCCCATTTGGAAAGACAGGACCATCAGTCTACATTCCAAAGTAAGACTGCTGCGCTCCCTTGTCATCTCCATCTTCCTATATGCTTGCGAAGCATGGACCCTCACAGCAGATCTCCAACGAAGAATACAAAGCATGGAGATGAGGTGCTACAGAAGACTTCTGGGCATTTCCTATACCCAACACATCACCAACGACGAAGTCCGACAGACCATCACACAAGCCATTGGACAACACGATGACCTGCTAACAGTGGTGAAGAAACGGAAACTTCGGTGGTATGGCCACGTCACCAGATCATCAGGCCTTGCAAAGACTATTCTGCAAGGCACAGTGCAAGGAGGTAGAAGAAGAGGGAGACCGAAAAAGAGGTGGGAAGACAACATTCGAGAATGGACTGGTTTGACACTGAGCGAAGCCATCAGGGCTGCTGAGGACAGAGAAAGATGGAGTATGCTGGTTAAACGATCATCTGTGGTGCCCCTACGACCTTCGGGTTACGGGACAGGATAGGATAGGATAGGATAGGTGTAACTGTAAGAGGTATAGCCCTAGTTCTGTGAATTTACTGTAATTTCAGCTAATAATTCAGCACGGATGGAAGTTTTTGTGTGTGTGTAGATAAGACCCAACCGTAAACTAACAATAGATACGGCTTTACTGGGTCATGGTAGTAGGCCTATGTCATAGGCCTACTTCCTGGTTATTGTATGTTTGTGATTTTAAAACATTGAGTGTAGTTGACACAACACCGCTGAATACGGTGAAAGAGAAAAACCTGCAGAAGCTGTAGAATAAAAGACAGATGCAAAAATGAAGCTTTGGTGTTTGGTGCTAAGTTTTCTCCATCTGTCGGCCTTGCAACAGAGTGCAGATGCTTCTTCGGATGTTGCCATAGGTAAGATTATAAATTTCATGACAATTAATTTTTTTTAAAGTTTTTCATGGACGTGTCATTGTTCTGGACACGGGTTATAAGCGGTATGAATTTATCGAATTGATAAAAATACAGATTATTTAAAATATACTTATTTTTAATTAGCCTAGAAACAACCTGAATGCGTGTATTGTTGAGCTTGTCACTTTGATACGAAGATTTGTTGCATGCTTGTTACATGTAGTTGTATGAATTTATCAAAGTGAGAGCGTTAAAGATTATTTAATAAACTATATAACAAATAAGACACTAATAATACTTGCTATTCACATTTGTGCTCCTAGTTGCGACTTCCGTCAGTTTCTTACTCTCCCTTAATGTAAAAAATATGTTGTCCCATGCACCTGCTCCTGTAGGTAACTATTGGTGTCTTGTACACTATACATTGGTTTCCACTTGCTTGATGTGGCGTATGTTGATTTTTGGTTTTACCTCCCTCTCCTTTAATGTAATATAAATATTGGTAATATTTATTGGAGTGTATTTTGTGTGTGCTTGTGTGTGTGTGCGTGTGTGTTTTAAAGGCGCCATGGATCGCCATGTATCGTGAGATATGTGCGCTATATAAATCGTATGATTATTATTATTATTATTATTATTATTATTATTATTATTATTATTATTATTATTATTATTACTATTATTATTAGTCTAGAACCAAACATGTATGCATTTATTGTTGAACTTTTAACTTTAAAATGAGAGTGAGTTGATACCAGCTACTAACTGAATCACATGACATTTTGATTGCTGAGCACACTCTTTTACAAATGGTAAAAATGCATATGTGTTAACTTGTGTTTAGTTTGAAATTAAACTGTATGTTCGTTCATCAACTTTCTTTTGGAGTTGGCTTTTAACTCCTGAAGATGCTTTTGGCGAACTACATGTATAGATAACCTTGTATCTCCTTTGATTACTAGTTCTCTGTCTGTCTCGTCTTCTTCAGTGTATTCACCTACGTAAACTGAATGCACGGCACCCAACCATTTTATTTAGATTAGATTAAAAGCACAGTTGTTATAAAGCTTAACAATATTATAATCTTACTAGCGATACCCGTGCTCTGCGCGAACCGGATATGAAATGGCTCATTAATAAAAATCAATGTTCAATAAGGATGCCAAAAGATAAAGACAGATAAAATCACCAAAACAGACAACACTACGTTTTGTATTTGAAAATATTTATTTTTGTATTAATGAATGACAATGCATTATACCAATTACAGGTCAAACGTAGTAGTTATCATGAGAGCATACAAACAACACGTCAACAACGATTAGAAGAGAAGATAATCGCTCACATTCTACCCCTCCCCCTTCACTTCCCTCTTGGCATTCTGCCAAGCCAAGAAGCGAATCGCACAAATTTATGTGTTTGGACATTGTAAGGGTATAACACCCATTATAAATACATTATATCAGTTACAGTAAAAACTTAGTGACAAAATTACCTTAGGTTGTGATTGTCTCGCCTATAAAGGGGGGACCGGAGTTAAAAAGTAGCATTCTGGACATAAGCCTTAAAAGCTATCCCACTGGGTAAAAGATGTCCACAAATTGGCTGGGAGGCAACATAAATGGAAAGGAATCTATCTATTGGAAAGAGACTTTATATCCAACACTATTTCTAAAATCTAGTATTGCAGTCTAGGTTAGTTATAATGAAGAGCGACCCCTGGCCAGAATGACCAAGGGAGACAAACCTACTTTAGGTTGTGATTGTCTCGCCTATAAAACGTATAGTTATCAGGCGACATACAAACACGTAAGTGATAGTGTAGCAATGCTTAGAAGAGATTCCAGTCACTCACAATTCATTTTTAAAAGTCCCAGTCAGATCTACCGATCAAATCATAAAATTTGTTCAATGCGATGTAATCTTAAAAAAAAAAAAAAAACGTTTTCGCTGCGGCTCGCTCATAGGTGGCTTACTTTGTTACTATAATAAGTCCCCTAAACGCTGTCTGGGGACGTTAATCTATTTAACTAACTATTATGTGTCCGGGGACGTTAATCTATTTAACTAACTATTATGTGCCCGGGGACGTTAATCTATTTAACTAACTATTATGTGTCCGGGGACGTTAATCTATAAAACTAAACTAAACTCTCCCTTGTTGCTTCCTACATATTGGGCATAAAACTAGATATAACCTTTCACTGTCTTTCTATCTGCTTTTATGCCCAAGCCAAACTGGTACACAAACTAAACTATTACCAATAACTGTTTGCTCTGTTTCCCTACAAATTAGTCATAAAACCAGATATTGCCTAACTGTTTTTAGTAGCAGATGAGGAGGAAATTCGAAAACGGAGACGACAGAGACGATGGTGGGTACGGTCGTCGTGTTGAATATTGTTCGCCATTTCTTCGTCGTTCGAAGGAGACGGAAGTCGCGTGACAGTTTGAGGCGACCGACTTCCTGGAGTACTTCGTGCGATTCCGTGAAAGCCCAATTTTAGGGGTGGGGATGGGAAGCCCTCAAACTACAAATTTAGGCTAAATTCCGACACACAACATAGTGGAATTGCATTCATCCTTCACCTTCCTTCCTGTGACAGTGGCATCGGGTAGAGCTTCTGGCGGACGGGTGTTGGGTCGGTCACCGATATGGTTACTTCGACGAGGTCTGTCCTCGCTGGTCGGTCTGTGAGCACAGTCTGATGTTGTCGAATGACCTGCAGTACTTGCTGTTGTTGTTTGGCTGCGAGATTTTCGTTGAGTATCACATCCTTGTGGGTTTCCTTAGACTGCAGGGGGTACTCTACGGCATTTGTCTCCATGCTTTCTCCTTCCTCCGCGATGTCGATGGCTAGCAAGTTGTGAGTGCTGGGGGTCGCGGGTAGGTCCGTATACTTCTTGAGGAGATTGATGTGGTGGTATCGGGCTCTCCCGTTCACCTCTACTTGGTAGACTGTCTTGGATTTATTGACAGTCACCTGGTACGGTCCTCTCCAAGCGATGTCCAGCTGGTTGGTTCCGCTTGGAAGTAATAGTAGCACTTGATCGCCGACTTGCAGTTCTCGGCCCTTCGCGTGGCGGTTGTAGTACTTCGCCTGACGGGCTATAGCCTTCTTCAGTGCTTCACCAGCTTTCTTCCACGTGGCTTTGAGTGTTTCCTGCAGGTCTGCGACGTACTTGGTGGCACCTCTAGGTGTGTCGTCTATCTTGGCTTCCGTTCAACTTCTGCGTAGGGCTTCTAGCGGTCCTGCTAGTGGTCTGCCGAAAAGCAATGTTGACGGAGTGTAACCTGTGGCTGCATGGGGCGTTTCTCGGTATGTGAATAGTGCCGCATTCACGTAGGTGTCCCACGCTTCTGGATTGTCGTCGGCGACTTTCCTGAGGATGGTGAGAAGGGTACCATTCAGTCTTTCTGCCTGTCCGTTGCTGGCTGGGTGATACGGTGGTGTGCGAATGTGATGAACTTTTATCAACTCGTACACTTCTTGCATGAGGCGGCCGGTGAACTGAGATCCGTTGTCCGTTCTAATGCTGTCCGGGAATCCCACTCTAGTAAAGATGGCGATGAGTGCATCTGCAATCTTCCTGGTGTCGATCGCTGGCAACGGGACTGCTTCGCACCACATCGAACAGGCGTCGACGAGTGTGAGAAATCTGTTCCGCTTCTTCGTCATGGGCAGTGGTCCTACTATGTCTACTGAGACTTGCTGGAATGGCACGCCGACTACTACTGATGGTCCTAAGGTAACTGGTACGGTGTGATGGCGCGGGGAATATCGTTGACATTGGTGACAAGATTTTACATAGCGTTTGACATCTTTCGTGATTCCTGGCCAATAGTAGTGTGCGCTGATCCTCTGTACTGTGGCACCAATTCCCATGTGTCCGCTGAGTGGCATGCTGTGGCCTAATTATAGTACTTGGGCTCGAAGGGTGGCGGGCAGTACTAGTTGAGTGTGATCTCCATCTCCTTGCCGATGTAGAACTCCATCTTCCATGTAGAAGTCTCCTTTGTGCGGGAGGGGGGGGGGGGGGGGGGCGTTGTGCGCCTTCGGTAACTTCTGAAAGCACTTGGATATCGAGGCGTCCGCTTTCTGTGCTGTTTTGATCTCTTCGAGTCCTGGATTCGGATCTAACTCGGGCTGGGGTGGTTGGGTTTTAGCCTGGGCCCTGGTTTGCACTGCAGCTATCTCTACAGTTTGAGGGGGCGTGCCTAAAAACACATACCTACAACCTAGCACTAGATCATACAGGGATTTCTGTAAAACTGCTGCTTGGATTCGTCCTGTGACGTATCTGCTCTCTACTTCTATCCAAGCTGTTGGGCAAGTGGTCGTCGGTTTCGTCAAGTCTGCTCCTTGTAAGTCGACTGTCTTGTCCGTCAAGTCCGCGCGCGATACAAGAGATTCGCTAACTATCGCGTCGTATGATAGACCTGTGTCATACAGACAGTTCGCTTCTTTACCGTTGACCTTGACCGTGTCTGTCACCAATGGGTGATCTCCGATGGGTTTGGGTTTTTACCGCTGCTTTGAGTTAGTACTCTATGAGCTGGCCGGCTTTCGCGCTCGTCCCTACGTTGTGCTGCCAACTTGAAACATTCCGCGGTGGAGTGATTATTTTTGTTGCAGAACGAGCAATACCGTCTCTGTTCTGCGGTACCTTTTTTTACCGAATTCCTCGAGGGGTCCTCTATTTTGCCCAGGTCTGGGGTGATTCGGCCGATTCGCGGTGCGCTCCTCCCGGTGAGGGCTTCGTTTCGGTACCTCTTTCCCGTTAGGCTTTAGGTCCTGCCTGAAGCTCTTGGCTTCTCCGTGTGCGGCCACGTACCTATCTGCGATCTTGACCAGATCCTCCAGTCTTTCCGCGCCCTGCTCTACTGAGAATATTTTTTTGCTCGGGGGGTCATGGTTTCCCGCAGCTGTTCCCACATTAATAGTTCGGTCAGTCCATCATATGTCTTAGCAGTGGCTGACTGGCAAACCCACTACTTCATCATTGTTGACAATCGATCTGCGTACTGCGCATAACTTTCTCCTTTTATTCTCCGATTGGTGCGGAATTTTTGCCGATAGCATTCTCCTGTGAGTTCGAATCCCGTTAGGAGTGCCTCTTTTACTCTGTGATAGTCAGTCACTCTGTCAGTCGGCTTACTGTAGATGTCATATGCCTTACCTCTAAGCCCTTGACTAAGCTTAAAAGACCAATGGGTGGGTTCTAGTTTGTACTCTGTTGCTAGGTGCTCAAATCTAGTTAAATAGAGATCTAGACCTTCTCTTTCGTTGAATGGCCCAAGAGGAAGCGACATACCTAGTACGGGGTTGGATGCTACATCTAGTTGATCTGAGTGGGGAGGGGTTGTGGCAGAACTTGAAAGACCTAATCTCCTCAGTTCCAACTCGTGCTGTCTGTCTCGTTCCTTTTCTGCCCTTTCTCTTTCTTTTTCTGCCCGCTCATATTCCCATCTCCTAACTTCTGCTTCTCTCTCTGCTGCTATCTTCTTCTGTTCTCTCTCTGCTTCTCTCTCTCTCTTTCTCTCTCTCTCTATCTCTCTCTCTCTGCTTCTTTCTCTGCTGCTATTTCATCTGTTCTCTCTCTGCCTCTAATTCTAGTTTCTTCTGTTCTCTTTGTGCTTCTCTCTCTGCTGCTCTTTCTGCCGCTTCTAGGTTCTTCTGTTCTCTCTCTGCTGCTCTCTCTGCCTTCGCTTCCTGTTTATCTACTTCCTCATTGATATACACAATTAAATCTGCTATTGCTAAGTGTAATGCTTCTCCTAATTCCTTGAAGCGCAATCTCAAGGCTAATGGGTCTGACATTGTCAAAAGTGTCTATGACCAACCTCTGACTCACTCAGAATACAAAAAACACTAGCAAAATGGCAATTCAATAAAAACAAGGCAAAGACAATCAAAGTCGTAATCAACAATAGAAAACACAAGAGTCAAATGGCATACAACAGTTATTTAAGCAAACCCTGCAAAAGAACTATGGAACATACAGGCACCAAAAAAAATTGAAGCACAAACAGTTTTTAACAAAAGAACTGTGTACCAACACTGCCTGCTACCTACACTTACACTATTCTAAGTTATACTCCACTACTATTACTGTTATCAAGGCAAGGCAAGGCAAGACAAGGCAAATTTATTCCAGAGAAAAACCATTAAGGGCACATGGACATGGTTAAAATAATATACACAAACATGCAAAATAATTAATTATATAACATTTTAGATTTAAAAAAAAACAATTTATTTAAACAGTGGGATAGCGTGGGGGTGGGGAGGGAGGGAGAGGTGGCAAGGGGGGGTATTCTATTATACACAGATCTGGTTAAACTCAGTTCCTATTATACACAGATCCTGGCAGGCTCGCCAATTAAGTATGTGACGGTGGGTCTATTGTTGCTGGGCTCTGCACAATGGAATGCTATTACCCACTCGTCTTTCGTTGATGGGGATTGCTAGTTAATCTCCCTGTGACTAATCTTAATACATTTATAAGTTTAGCTCGGTCTGTGTTTAGGCTGGGGTACAGAGATAGAAAGAAAATTGTAAGAAATTCACTGACATGCTAGCTCTCAAACAGCTTTGAAACATAGGTAGTCCAGCCACTTGTTAACAGTAAACATCAGACATTTATTTCCTCTACTCTATACAAGATCTTCTAATCACTTATACTAACTTAAAAGTCCACATATCACTTTGCATGGGTCGCTCCTTGATAATTCTAGGCAGCTACTGTTTCATCATCGGGCTACTGATGTGTTCTGCCCAACGGGTCAGTCTTCTGGAAAGGTGGACTAGTGATGTCCTTTTCTAACAGTTTTGGTGCACTGGTGCAAATATAACTTAACTCTAGATTCGATGAGCTGTGTTGTTGTGGATTCTTCTCTTTGTTGACAGACTGTTGGGCTCTCGTCGCTCAGTGCGTGAGGCTCCCATGCAGGCCGAATGTCAGTGTCGCGAAAATACGCGTCTCTTCTGCCAGTTTTCCTGACAGCAACGGTACATCGTTTGTTTTATTTTTTCGTATTGTTCAAATGACATATTTTGGGTGCCTTTGGATGAAATGCTCAAGACTCTATGTTTTGACGTCGGTGTATACGTCATAGACCGATTGCGTCATAGCAGAGCACGGAGACATTTTGTCAACAACACCGTTCACGGGCCAACAATCGAAGAAGACTCCTAGATGCGGCATTAACTGTGCAAGGCACACCAGTTGAAGGAAGCCAAGAGGGATACTGAGAAGTACCTGAGGATACTGAATGAATCAGCTTTGGGTGGAAAAGGTCCGCCAACTTTCACCTGGTTCAACTATCCAAGGTCGTCAATCAACTGGGCGTTACCCGTATCAGGAGCCATCGTGGCCGTCACGAACCGTTGGGTTCTTTCTTCATGCGCCATCGTGGGTACGTGTTTAGCTAAACTGTACTGAGCTAACAGAGGCTAGATAGATAGCTAGACAGGTAAACGTATCAATAATAATTATTCATGCACCATTGTGGGTACGTATTTAGTTAGCCTGTACTGGGCTAGCAGACGCCAGATAGATAGTTCTAAGATATACAAAAATGTGTTTATTCCACGTTAGTTAGTTTGTTTTCGTATGAAATAATTATAATTTTTCCATTATTGTTTCTACATTTTTTAGCCTTAGTGCGTTCTAGACCGATTCGTAGATTTCTTAGACGTCATCTAACAGCGTTGATAAATATATGATTCTGTTTAGATTTAGATCTTTTGCAGAGGATCCGGTTTGGAGAGCACTTGGCAGAAGTGTTTGTTTATGTCATTGTATGTAAGGCATGAAAGTGGAAGGATGAAAGTAGGATCATCAGTCATCTCATCTATCATTCATTATCAACTATCGTGTGTTATAAATTATACAACGTTTTTTAAAGGTTCGACGAACGAGCATTACATCATACTTGTGCTTCATTCTAGAAAAGTCATCCATTCATATTTGGGACATTAGGTCACCACCTGATCGTGTCAGGGCGGAAGAAGTGGTGCAGGCCAGAAGAATTGAGTGCAGGCCGGAAGAATCGGTGCAGGCCGGAAGAAACAAGTGCAGACTGAGAGTTGTATAGAAGTCGCCGGGTGACAACTTCAAGATATCCAAGAACATCATGGAAAAGCCAGCGACAATGAAGTAACAATATAAAGAAAGACATCGACACTCCGCGACTGCAAGACAATTTGAGTATATTCTCCAGTCTCGATACTGCAGATAAGTGATTTATCTTATTACAATTTGAACAACAGCTGGAACATCTCTGTCCAAGTACTATACCATCGTATTTGACTATATCATTCTCAGCCCATATCGTTCTCAATCATTCATAATTTCATATTTGAGTGAAGAATTTGATTTATATCACTATCATATTCTGAGTGTACACATCTATGGTGCAAATGCGCGCGTGTTTCTTATCTTTGATGCTATAACTCTATCCTGAATTGCACACACCACTTATTATTTACGGATTCGGAGGCAACCACGGCAGGTGGTGCAGCACCCCCTGAAATCACTGCGTATTTGGGCAAGGGCTGCACAAGGATCCTCCCGTGCGTTGACATACTGGGGGCTCGTCCGGGATAGGTGTGTGTGTCAGTTGAGGATACGGTATCAGAACCGAGAATAAGCATCAAAGAGATTTGACCATGACGTGTGTCTTCAAAATTTAATGCGGGCGGTTGGAGGGAGCCACTATTACAACTGGGTGGACGTACCTTCTGCCACAGTGTAACATCCACTTTTATCGGACGATCTAGCAATAAGACCAAACATGCATTAGCCATCATTTTAGTTTTATTTTGAGCCTGTACAATGTTCGTTCTTTGGGAAAATACACACAGTAGTAGGTGAGTAACTAGCAGATCTAGGCTTTCCGCAAGGGTTACAGCGGTAAGTCACGTGAGAAGAGGTACGAGGTTACCATCACGATATATGATCTAACACTAGTTACGAGAATCAAACTATACTCGTATTCACATACGTATAGACGTTTTCACCTCTAAAGATAGTGCAGTTAGCAGTTTATTTGAAAGTAACTTGCGTTTGAGATCGTTATAGGTAGATAACATGCTCATGATAACGCATGTATGGTAAAGCTATCTGGCACTTGAAAGTAATTTATTTTCCAAACGAACATCGACAAAGTGTCGAAAGCAGTTCATGTGATTGTTGAATCACAACCAGATATTCAAGTAATAATTGTATTACAGCGGGTACCCAATTATTATCACTATGTCGCAAGAACGCGTTAGAACGCGTCAGGGAACGTCACGAACGAACGACCAAGAGGAGGTACCAGACTGGAAGGTTCGCATGGAACAGTGGAAAGTGAGGGGGAGATGTTAGGCCTAAACAGGTATGGACCTTTTCGATATGTCTCAGGAGTAGGAAAGAAGAAAAAGGAAAAGAAGCACAGAAGACGGAAGGAAGAAGAGGAAAGAAAGAGCACTAACAGTAGAGAAAGAAATGGTCTGCACCGTAAGAGAAGAAAGAAAAAGAAGACGCCGAGCGCCGACGAAAAGAAGAAGAGGAGGAAAAGAAGAGTAGCGCCGGAGGAAAGAAGAAGAGGAGAAAGAAGAGCGCCGGAGGAAAGAAGAAGAGGAGAAAGAAGAGCGCCGGAGGAAAGAAGAAGAGGAGAAAGAAGAGCGCCGGAGGAAAGATGAAGAAGAGAAAGAGGAGCGGGAAAGAGAATTTCGCTTACGGGAGCGAGAACAAGAACAGGTCGCGGAAAATCAGAAAGCAGAACGGGAGCTTACGATCAGGTTGAAGGAGCTTGAGCTAGAAATGCACCGAGAACTTCAATCGACGGCTTCCGCATCCAGGATAAGTAATAACTCTGTAAACGGAAGTAGGATAAAAATCAAACTGCCGTTTTACGAGGACAACGACGACCTCGAAACATACCTGAAACAATTTGAGCGAGTAATGAAGGCGGAGAAACTGTCAGCAAGAAGACTGGGGAGTTAGGCTAATAGCTCTATTAAAAGGGAAGGCCAGAGAAATCATGACTCAGCTCAGTGATGCCGACGTGTTCGACTACGACACTCTAAAAGAAGAGTTGCTCAAGAGGTTTCAGTTAACCACAGAAGAATACCGCAAGAGATTGAAAGACGCAAGACAGACGTCGACTGAAATGGCCAAGGAATTCATGTTCCGAATCAGGTTGTATAGGAAGCGGTGGTTCGAACTGTCGAAGAGATCATCAACAGTCAAGGACTGGGAAGACTTGATAGACATGGCACATTTCATCGAAGGCTTACCAGCTGACAAAGCCCGATTTGTCAAGGAACACAAGCCGAGCACTGGCGACGAAGCAGTAGAGGCTGCATCATTATTCGAATCAATCAGGATGTCTGAGACTCCGCGAGTCAGATTCGAAGAGCGCCATCGATCGCTTAGAAGGGACCACCAGCAAGAGGCGAAAAGACACAGATCGCCCAGTGTAGATTCGCGCGACAGCCGCAGTCCAAGCCCTGGAGAACATAATACTGGAAATTCAAGCACATTTAGGGCATCGAGTCAGCGCAGCCGAAGCGGTACCATAGAATGTTATCGTTGCAGCGGACCACACAAGGCATCAGACTGTCCAACAAGGTCGCAGTCACCAAGGCCACAATCGCCAAGCCGTCACGTACAAGCGCACAGCGTCAAGACTCTAACAGCTTCCAATGCCGCTTGTGCAATACAGACGGGATCGCAATTGTGCGAGAAATGCAGCAGTATTCCGTTTAAACCGGAATGTACCCTCATCGTCGAAGGGACATTAACGGAGGGAATACGTGACACCGGAGCCACTATGACAGTGGTGAAAGCAAACCTGATCCCTGCAGAGAAGTACACTGGGGAGAAAACGAAAATCAAACTCGCTAAAGCAGACCAAGAAATAGAGGTGCCTTTAGCGAAAGTACACTTGGACACACCTTCTTTATTGGGGAGACTGAAGTGCTTGTTTTGGAGGACACATTGTACCCAGTATTGATTGGAAACTCCACAACTTTGAGAAAGAATGACAACGAAACGATTCCCGTTTATGCAACCAGAGACATTTGTTGCAAGTAGAGACCCGGTGCAGTTCAAGAGGGAAAGCAAACCGAGAGCTCTTGATAGAGGGAAACACTATCGGAGGAGTTACCAGTGCCGAGTTAAGGAAAGCCCAGCAAGAGGACGAGACCCTTAACAGTGCGAAGGAAGCAGCCAAAGCACCAAGACCCATCCGTAGAGACAACAAAAGAACATGTAAATATCTTTGGAAGGACGGCATCCTTTATCGAGAGTTTGTTTCGACAGAAGGAACCAAGAAGCAGATCGTGGTACCCAAAAAGTACAGAAACGGTATCATGAAGCTGGCACATGACATGCCAATGAGCGGCCATTTGGGCAACAAGAAAACACGCGACCGCATATGGGCGAATTTCTATTGGCCAGGAATCATCGGAGATGTACAAAGATATTGCGCATCATGTGATGCATGCCAAAGAACAGCGCCAAAAGGAACTACCAGGAAACTTCCCATGGGACGCGTGTACCACTAGTGGAGTACCATTCGAAAAGGTAGCCATTGACTTGATCGGACCGTTCACCACGCCATCAGATAGGAAACATCGTTACGTGCTGACGATGGTGGACTATGCAACACGTTACCCAGAGGCAACCCCTTTGAAAACTTGCAAGGCACCCGAAGTTGCCGAAGCCCTATGGACGATGTGGACCAGAGTAGGAGTGCCAAAAGAAATAATAACAGATCAAGGGTCACAGTTCACTGGAGAAGTGATGAAAGATCTACAACGATTGTTGAGTGTCAAGGGGATAACAACGACACCTTACCACGCTCAAGCAAACGGGTTGGTTGAAAGATTCAACGGCACACTAAAGCAGATGATCAGAAAGATGTGTCTGGAACAGCCTACAGAATGGGACAGACTAATACCTGCCTTGTTGTTTGCATACAGGGAGGTTCCACAGGAGTCCACGTCATTCTCACCGTTTGAATTACTGTACGGGAGAACAGTAAGGGGACCACTACAAATACTCAAAGAGCTGTGGGTGAACACGAATATAGCGCCTGAGACCCGAACAGCCGCGCAATACGTGACTGATTTGAGAAACAGGATCGAGGAAACATGCGCTATTGCCAGAAAACACCTGGAAACGGCGACAGCACGACACGCGCGCCAATTCAACAAAAAGGCCAAGATGAGAGAATTGAGAAAAGGAACAAGAGTTCTGCTACTACTTCCAGAGAAGAACAACAAACTGGAATTGACTTGGAAGGGACCTTTCACAGTACAGGAGAAAGTGAACCAATACACCTACAAGGTGGAGATCAACGGTAAGTTGAAAAAGTACCATGCAAATCTCCTGAAAGAATATGTGGAAAGAAACCAGAACCCGCAATAACGGCGGTGATGCATACAGACGTAGTAGAACCAGTGTTGACAAGACTAGAGCACGCTGGACTCACAGCCAAACCTTCAAAATGCCACCTTGGGTTCCAGGAACTGTCATACCTGGGACATCAAATAGGGAAAGGGAAGATTCAACCAGAAGACGACAAAGTAGGGAAACTGGCAAAAGCAGAAAGACCTACTACAAAGAAAGAAGTACGAGCTTTCCTAGGACTAGCCGGTTACTATCGGAAGTTTGTTCCAAACTTTGCCGAAATCGCTAGCCCACTCACAGATATGACCAAAGCCAAGCAGCCAGACCGAGTGCAGTGGAACGAAACAGCTGAAAAAGCTTTTTCCACATTAAAGAGTCATCTGTGCAGCAAACCCATCATGAGGTTACCCGACAAGGAAAAGGAGTTTGTGCTACGCACAGACGCATCTGACAAAGCCATAGGAGCAATCCTATTGCAGGATCACGGAGAGGGACCGCAACCTGTGGCTTACGCTAGCAGGAAACTGAAGAACGCGGAAAGAAACTATGCCACAGTTGAGAAGGAATGCCTAGCATCCGTCTGGGCCATCAAGAAGTTTGAACCATACTTATATGGGAAGCAATTCATTCTTGAGACGGACCATCAACCACTCCAATACTTGGAGAAGTCAAAAACAGAAAACGGCCGACTGATGAGATGGGCTCTTGCTCTCCAACAATACGACTACAAAGTGAGAATCATCAAAGGGAAAGACAACGTGGGTGCTGACTACTTGAGCCGCTCTTTCACGAACGAGAATTAGCTAAAAACTAGAGTTTTTAGTTTCAGAAGGGACCTATGTCGCGAAAATACGCGTCTCTTCTGCCAGTTTTCCTGACAGCAACGGTACATCGTTTGTTTTATTTTTTCGTATTGTTCAAATGACATATTTTGGGTGCCTTTGGATGAAATGCTCAAGACTCTATGTTTTGACGTCGGTGTATACGTCATAGACCGATTGCGTCATAGCAGAGCACGGAGACATTTTGTCAACAACACCGTTCACGGGCCAACAATCGAAGAAGACTCCTAGATGCGGCATTAACTGTGCAAGGCACACCAGTTGAAGGAAGCCAAGAGGGATACTGAGAAGTACCTGAGGATACTGAATGAATCAGCTTTGGGTGGAAAAGGTCCGCCAACTTTCACCTGGTTCAACTATCCAAGGTCGTCAATCAACTGGGCGTTACCCGTATCAGGAGCCATCGTGGCCGTCACGAACCGTTGGGTTCTTTCTTCATGCGCCATCGTGGGTACGTGTTTAGCTAAACTGTACTGAGCTAACAGAGGCTAGATAGATAGCTAGACAGGTAAACGTATCAATAATAATTATTCATGCACCATTGTGGGTACGTATTTAGTTAGCCTGTACTGGGCTAGCAGACGCCAGATAGATAGTTCTAAGATATACAAAAATGTGTTTATTCCACGTTAGTTAGTTTGTTTTCGTATGAAATAATTATAATTTTTCCATTATTGTTTCTACATTTTTTAGCCTTAGTGCGTTCTAGACCGATTCGTAGATTTCTTAGACGTCATCTAACAGCGTTGATAAATATATGATTCTGTTTAGATTTAGATCTTTTGCAGAGGATCCGGTTTGGAGAGCACTTGGCAGAAGTGTTTGTTTATGTCATTGTATGTAAGGCATGGAAGTGGAAGGATGAAAGTAGGATCATCAGTCATCTCATCTATCATTCATTATCAACTATCGTGTGTTATAAATTATACAACGTTTTTTAAAGGTTCGACGAACGAGCATTGTTGTGCTTCATTCTAGAAAAGTCATCCATTCATATTTGGGACATTAGGTCACCACCTGATCGTTTCAGGCGCAAATCAGTGCAGGCCGGAAGAATCAGTGCAAGCCGGAAGAATTGGTGCAGGCCGGAAGAAATCGGTACAGTCCGGAAGACGTAGGCAAGTCGCTGAGGAACGAACAACATTAAGTTTCCAAGACATCACAGCAAAGACAGAGACAATACGTTCCAGAGTGTAAACATTGACATTTATTTCAAGCCTCTACGACGAAGATAAGTGAATTTTTATTCCTTCACAATCTCATAAACAACGGCAGAGACGACACTGGAGTAAAACACAGATTTCACTTTTATCACATATGATCACTCATCATTGTTGTCAATCATAAACATCATCAGTGAATGAATAAGTGATTTGCATTACCATCACACTCTGAGTGTACACATCTATGGTGCAAATGCGCGCGTGTCTCTTATCTTTGATGCTGAAATTCTATTCTTAATTGCACACACCACTTATTTATTACGGATTCGGAGGCAACCACGGCAGGTGGTGCAGCACCCCCTGAAATCACTGCGTATTTTGGGCAAGGGCTGCACAAGGATCCTCCCGTGCGTTGACAGTCAGTGAAGACTTTTACTTGTCTTGCTTCTGCTCGGGCCCTCGATGCCTGCTCGTCTTTTTGACAATGTCAGGCTGTGGCTAACTAGGTTGAATAGAATTTCACCAGTTCCTGCTTTTAGTCTTCAAGTAGAGAGCCGAGCTCTTTCCTCTAAGAAAGTCGATCAGAGAATCACCCTCTACCGCTGTGATCAGCCAGAAGCCGGGGAAAACTAAAACCACAAGAGGCTCTCTCTACCGGGGGTAGTGGTACTACTGACTAAACGTAAGCTGGATAATGTCACGGCCTAAATGAGCCAGCGTCAGCATACAAATGTGTAGCCCACAGTAAACTTTCGTCGTCTGCTGCAGACCAAGATTACTCTAATAAGGTTACAGCTGACGAAGGAAGGCGAGAAGCTATAGTGCTGTGTAAATCTGGCCTCTTATCACACTTCCAAAGCCCAGCTCACCGAATTTTCTTACATCGGATGCTAATAACCTTGCAAGCATAAACTCAGTAATATAATTATGCTAATGTAAATGGTCTGTACATTGGTTTTGGTGACTTCAGTTTGATTGATCTGAGTGAAGTTTGTGTGTTTGGTTATAATTTTACTTTAGCGTAATTAGTCCGTGGTTGAGTTCAGTTTATCCCAGTTTAGTTACATTACATTACATGAGTCTCTTCGCGCTTCTGCCCTCTGGCCATCGGTTCCGTGCTTTAAGAGCCAGAACTTCTCGATTCAGAAACAATTTCTTCCCAGATGCTGTCCTCAGTACATCACCATCCATGGAATGATCTGTATAAACTGAAAATTCACAACCATTGCTTGATTTGTACCTTTGTGAAATAGGAGTATGCTATGTTGTGTGCGTGTGTGTGTGATGTGTGTTGTGTTGTGGTGTGTGTAGATTTGGATGTGAAGCTTAACATTCTTAATCATTCTCATCATTTTATTTAATGCTGTTAAATTGTTTTACTGCTGTATTTTGTTTTACTTGCAGGGTGTGTTTGACTCCATAACTTTATATGGCTGATGTATGTTTAACACTGTGTTTACATATCCTTTAGTGCTGTATACATTTTGTATGCCAAGGAAGCGTATGACACGATGAATGCATGTGTGACTGTGCAAGAAATAATGTATTTCATTGTCGCCATGCCACATGTCACGTGGGGTTTTTTTAGTTGTTGCTGGGCTCTGCACAATGGAATGCTGTAACCCTCACGCTTTATTCGATGGGAACCGCTAGTTAGTCACCCGGTGAATTACTTTAATAAATTTATTTGTTTAGCTCGGTCTGTGTTAAGGCTGGGATACAGAGATAGATAGAAATATGGTAAAAGATCACTGTCACACTAGCTTTCACACGGCTATGAATCATATGTAGTCCAGCCACTTGATAACAGTTAAAATCACACATTTATTTCTTCTACTCTATACAAGATCTTCAAAGTACTAATCTACCTTAAAAAGTCATAAGTCAATGCAAATAATTCGATCGCTGATAGTCTAGGCAGCTGTTATGTCTTCATAGGGCACTGGCTACTAGAGTTCATGTAGATTGGACTACCGTGGTCCGTTTTACTATAGTTTCTGAAGAGTGGACTACTGTGGTCCTTTTGCTACCAGTTTTAAGTGCACTTTTTCCTAGGCACTTAACTGTCATGTAGTGTGTTTGAAGTCCTTTGATGAGGTAGCTTCTGGTACACGCTGGGTCGTCGTGTAGTTTGGTTCCTTGACAACCTGTGTTGTCTTGGAGAGTGTTTTCCAGGGGAGCTCTCTCAGTCCTGTGCTGTAGAGGCTAAACAGCCAACTCGTGTTTTCTGTGGAGTCGGGCGCACGTTATATCTCGCCTGCTCGTCTGTAACATAAGAGACGAAATTCTGCACAACCTTGAATAATAGGTCTGTGCAGAGCGTCTCACTGAAAGCCAAAGTAGCCCTCAGTGATAGCTCCACATCTCCATACATAAGCGACGAACATTCTGCTACGTCCGTGGTCCACTGGAATCTCAACTCTAATTTCCTATACATACATAAATATAAATCGGGGCTAATTATACACATACCGAATTAATAATATTATAAACATTCACTGGTACAGCCACTGGTCTGCAAACATACATATAGGTTAACCAACAGTGGTTCTGTCAGGTATACAACATGGCGTCCAAACCAGTCGTGCTTAACACGTGTTCGGCTTCTCCACGTGGTAAGGCAAAGTCGGATTAACAATTCAAATCTATGCATAGCAAATTCCACAAACATAATTTCAACAATAATATAAACACATCACGATGAAACAGAAGTATATTCATTTACCTGTTTGACAAAGTCAGGCTCGTGGCTACTTGATTGAATTCTGAAATTCACAAGTCCTGCTTCCTGGTCTCTCAGTGGAGATCTTTCTCTACTCAGGTGTAGCTGTGTACACTCTGGCGTGTTTTTCTCACTGAATCTAAAACCTCGGCTTACCCAGTCAGAACTGGCTCTAACCACTCTGCCTGAGTTCTATTGGTTAAGACTTCCGATCTAACGCACACAGTGCTGACGTCACTGCATTCTTCGCGTCAGGCTCGCAGTGTGTGTACCTCAGTAATACTCTCATCGTCTGCTCTATACTACATTAACTTTCTAAGATTTACTGACTATACAAGCAAAATCGTAAATAGTGAGGGTAAACGGGTCTGTTCGTGACAGGCTCCCTCAACTGAAAAAAGGCGATGACTACTGGATTCGACCTTTTTCTACTACAGAGCCTTGTTTAACACTGCAGTATCCTAGGGTCCTATTTACAAACTAATTAAGTTGCTCTACCTGAGCTGCAATGCTATGCCAGGTAGCTATGGACACTAGTGACAGGGTTTTATTGGACGGGGACGAATTCTGGTGCTGTGGCCCTTAGATGTGTTGGGTGGGCGACAGCTGCTGTGTCCTCCACGAGATGGCGACTGAGGTAGTCGGCTCCGTGGTTCTCTTTGCCGGGGATGTACTCGATTTGGAATGAGTATGCCTGAAGGGTGAATGCCCATCGCATCAGGCGAGAGTTCAAAGCTTTGGAGGCTGCCAGGAACGATAGTGGTTGATGGTCCACCTGAACTGTGAAGTGGGTCCCATACAGGTATAGTTGGAACTTCTGTATGGCCCAGACTAGTCCAAGGCATTCTTTCTCCGACGTGGCGTAGTGTGTTTCGGCGGGTCTCAGTTTTCTGCTGGCGTAGGCGACAGGGAATAGCGTCTCTGCATTCTTGGGGTCGCGCTGTAGCAGTACTGCTCCGAGTCCTAAGTCACTTGCGTCGGTGCGAAGAACGAATGGCTGAGTCGAATCGGGTAGGTGGAGTACTGGCGCCGATGTCATTCTGTCCTTGAGGGTTTGGAATGCTGTCTCTCATTCCGCTGTCCAAACTACTTTGTCCGAGGCGGTTTTCCGGGTTCCATTTGTCAGTGGCACGGCGATGCTGTTGTAGTTGGGGATGAACTTCTGGTAGAAGCCGCAGAGTCCTAGAAACGACTGCACTTCCATCTTGGTCTTGGGCCTAGGAGCGTCGAGTAGGCGTTTCACGGTCTTTTCTACCGGTCGCAGGCTTCCTTGACTTATGGTGTGTCCCAGGAATTCTAATTCCGTGAATCCAATCTGACACTTGGTGGGTCTTGCCGTCAATCCAGTGTCTCTGAGGCGGGCGAGTAGTTGTTGTAGGAGCGTGACATGTTCCTCCCACGTAGATGTTGCGATGAGGACGTCGTCCATAAACGAGTGTAGGTGCTCGCTGCTGAGGGGTGCCAGGAGTTTCCGCATCATGGCGCTGAAGATGCTGGGTGCGTTGTGGAGTCCGAATGGAAGCACGTTGAACTCGAAGTGTCCTTCCATAGTGCTAAACGCTAGGTACTTTCGGACTTGTGGTTGTACTGGTATCTGATAGTATCCTTTGCTGAGGTCGATGCGTGAGAAGTACTTCGATCGCTGTAGCTTTGCAAATAGGTCTGTCTGGTCCGGGAGTGGCTCTGGCTGGAACTGCGTTACCGCATTCAGGAGTCTGAAGTCGATGCACAGTCGATGCTCTCCGTTGGGTTTTCGCAACAATACCGTGCCTGCGCTGTAGGGTGAAATAGACTCTGAGATGATTCCGGCTGCCAGTAAGGTGTCTATCTCTTCCTTGATGGCTCGCTGCTGCGACAGTGGCATCGGGTAGAGCTTCTGGCGGACGGGTGTGGGGTCGGTCACCGTTAGGGTTACTTCGACGAGGTCTGTCCTCCCTGGTCAGTCTGTGACCACAGTCTGATGTTGTCGAATGACCTGTAGTACTTGCTGTTGCTGTTTAGCGGCTAGGTCTCCGTTGAGTATCACGTCTTTGTGGGTTTCCTTGGAGTGCAGGGGATACTCTACTGCATTGGTCTCCATGCTTTCTCCTTCTTCCGCGATGGCGATGGCTAGCAAGTTGTGAGTGCTGGGGGTCGCTGGTCGGTCCGTGTATTTCTTGAGGAAATTGATGTGGTGGTATCGGGCTCTCCCGTTTACCTCTACTTGGTAGACTGTCTTGGATTTATTGACAGTCACCCGGTACGGTCCTCTCCAAGCGATGTCCAGCTTGCTGGTTCCACTTGGAAGTAAGAGTAGCACTTGATCGCCGACTTGCAGTTCTCTGTCCCTCGCGTGGCGGTTGTAGTACTTCGCCTGACGGGCTCTTGCCTTCTTCAGTGCTTCACCAGCTTTCTTCCACGTTGCTTTGAGGGTTTCCTGCAGGTCTGCGACGTACTTGGTGGCACCTCTAGGTGTGTCGTCTATCTTGGCTTCCGTCCAACTTCTGCGTAGGGCTTCTAGCGGTCCTGCTAGAGGTGTGCCGAATAGCAATGTTGACGGGGTGTAACCTGTGGCTGCATGGGGCGTTTCTCTATATGCGAACAATGCCGCATTCACGTAGGTGTCCCACGCTTCTGGATTGTCGTCGGCGACTTTTCTGAGGATGGTGAGAAGGGTTCCATTCAGTCTTTCTCCTTGTCCGTTGCTGGCGGGGTGGTACGGTGGTGTGCGAATGTGATGAACTTGTATCAACTCGAACACGTCTTGCATCAGGCGGCCGGTGGACTGAGATCCGTTCTTCGTTCTAATGCTGTCCGGGAATCCGACTCTGGTAAAGATGGCGATGAGTGCATCTGCAATCTTCCAGGTGTCGATCGCTGGCAACGGGACTGTTTCGCACCACATCGTACAGGCGTCGACGAGTGTGAGTAGAAATCTGTTCCGCTTCTTGGTCATGGGCAGTGGTCCTACTATGTCTACTGAGACTTGCTGGAATGGCACGCCGACTACTACTGATGGTCCTAAGGTAACTGGTACGGTGTGATGTCGCGGGTATCGTTGACATTGGTGACAAGATTTCACGTAGCGCTTGACATCCTCCGTGATTCCTGGCCAATAGTAGTGTGCGCTGATTCTCCGCACTGTGGCTCCAATTCCCATGTGTCCACTGAGTGGCATGCTGTGGCCTAATTCTAGTACTCGGGCTCGAAGGATGGCTGGTAGTACTAGTTGGGTGTGATCTCCATCTCCTTGTCGATGTAGAACTCCATCTTCCATGTAAAAGTCTCCTTTGTGCGGGAGGGGGTGGGGGGGTTGTGCGCCTTCGGTAACTTCTGAAAGCACTTGGATATCGAGGCGTCCGCTTTCTGTGCTGTTTTGATCTCTTCGAGTCCTGGATTCGGGGCTAACTCGGGCTGGGGTGGTTGGGTTTTAGCCTGGGCCCTGGTTTGCACTGCAGCTATCTCTACAGTTTGAGGGGGCGTGCCTAAAAACACATACCTACAACCTAGCACTAGATCATACAGGGATTTCTGTAAAACTGCTGCTTGGATTCGTCCTGTGACGTATCTGCTCTCTACTTCTATCCAAGCTGTTGGGCAAGTGGTCGTCGGTTTCGTCAAGTCTGCTCCTTGTAAGTCAACTGTCTTGTCCGTCAAGTCCGCGCGCGATACAAGAGATTCGCTAACTATCGCGTCGTATGATAGACCTGTGTCATACAGACAGTTGGCTTCTTTACCGTTGACCTTGACCGTGTCTGTCACCGATGGGTGGTCTCCGATGGGGTGTGGCTTGTTACCGCTGCTTTGAGTTAGAACTCTGTGCGCTGGCCGGCTTTCGCGCTCTTCCCTACGTTGTGCGGCCAACTTGAAACTGACTGGCTAACCCACTTATCTAGCATTGTGGACAACCGATCCGCGAACTGCGCATAGCTCTCTCCTTTCACTCTCCGGTTGGTGCGGAATTTTTGCCGGTAGCATTCTCCTGTTAGTTCGAATCCCGTGAGGAGTGCCTCTTTTACTTTGTGAAAGTCAGTCACTCTGTCAGTCGGTAGCTTACTGTAGATGTCATAAGCCTTTCCTCTAAGCCCTTGACTAAGCTTGAAAGACCAATGGGTGGGATCTAATTTATACTCTGTTGCTAGACGCTCAAACCTAGTCAGATAGAGATCTAGACCTTCTTCTCTTTCATTGAATGTCCCCATTGGAAATGACATCGCTAGTAAGGGGTTGGATGCTACCTCTAGTTGATCTGAGTGGGGAGGGGTTGAGGAAGAACTTGAAGCTCCTGATCCTAATCTTCTCAGCTCTAACTCATGCTGTCTGTCTTTTTCCTTTTCTGCCCTCTCATACTCCCATCTCCTAACTTCTGCTAACTTCTGCTTCTCTCTCTGCTGCTACCTTCTTCTGTTCTCTTTCTGCCTCTAGTTCTAGTTTCTTCTGGTCTGCTTCTAATGCTAGTTTCTTCTGCTCTGCCTCTAATTCTGCTTTTCTCTGTTCTGCTTTGAGCTTCTTCTGTTCTCTCTCTGCTTCTAATTTCTTTGCCTCTCTCTCTGCTTCTAATTTCTTCACCTCTCTCTCTCTCTGCTTCTAACTTCTTTGCCTCTCTCTCTGCTGCTCTCTCTGCCTTAGCCTCCTGTTTCTCTACCTCTGCATTGATATACGCAACTAGGTCTCCCCCTGCTAAGTGTAAAGCTTCTCCCAATTCCTTGAAGCGCAATCTCAAGGCCAATGGGTCCGACATTGTCAAAAGTGTCTATGACCAACCTCTGAATCACGTGGAATACAAACACACTAGCAATATTGCAATCTACTAAAAGCAATGCAAAAACCATAAAATTCGTAATCAATAATAGAATAAAACAAGAGTCAAAAGGCATACAACAGTTATTTAAGCAAAACCTGCAAAAGAACAATGCAACATACAGGCACAAAAAGAATTGAAGCAAAAAAGTTTTTAAACAAAGAATAGTGCACCAAAACTGAGTCCTTGTTCTACACTTTCAACTATTCTAAGTTATTCTACTTCTACTGTTATCTAATTTTGATGTACCTCGATCCGGTTATACCCAATTCCTATTATACACAGATCCTGGCTAGGCTCGCCAATTAAAGTGTCACGTGAGGTTTTTAAGTTGTTGCTGGGCTCTGCACAATGGAATGCTGTAACCCTCACGCTTTATTCGATGGGAACCGCTAGTTAGTCACCCGGTGAATTACTTTAATAAATTTATTTGTTTAGCTCGGTCTGTGTTAAGGCTGGGATACAGAGATAGATAGAAAAATGGTAAAAGATAACTGTCACACTAGCTTTCACACGGCTATGAATCATATGTAGTCCAGCCACTTGATAACAGTTAAAATCACACATTTATTTCTTCTACTCTATACAAGATCTCGAAGTACTAATCTACCTTAAAAAGTCATACGTCAATGCAAGTAATTCGATCGCTGATAGTCTAGGCAGCTGTTATATGTCTTCATAGGGCACTGGCTACTAGAGTTCATGTAGATTGGACTACTGTGGTCCGTTTTACTATAGTTTCTGAAGAGTGGACTACTGTGGTCCTTTTGCTACCAGTTTTAAGTGCACTTTTTCCTAGGCACTTAACTGTCATGTAGTGTGTTTGAAGTCCTTTGATGAGGTAGCTTCTGGTACACGCTGGGTCGTCGTGTAGTTAGGTTCCTTGACAATCTGTGTTGTCTTGGAGAGTGTTTTCCAGGGGAGCTCCCTCAGTCCTGTGCTGTAGAGTCGGGCGCACGTTATATCTCGCCTGCTCGTCTGTAACATAAGAGACGAAATTCTGCACAACCTTGAATAATAGGCCTGTGCACAGCGTCTCACGGAAAGCCAAAGTAGCCCTCAGTGATAGCTCCACATCTCTATACATAAGCGACGAACATTCTGCTACGTCCGTGGTCCACTGGTATCTCAACTCTAATTTCCTATGCATACATAAATATAAATCGGGGCTAATTATACACATACCGAATTAATAATATTATAAACATTCACTGGTACAGCCACTGGTCTGCAAACATACATATAGGTTAACCAACAGTGGTTCCGTCAGGTATACAACATGGCGTCCAAACCGGTCGTGCTTAACACGTGTTCAGCTTCTCCACGTGGTAAGGCAAAGTCGGATTAACAATTCAAATCTATGCATAGCAAATTCCACAAACATAATTTCAACAATAATATAAACACATCACGATGAAACAGAAGTATATTCATTTACCTGTTTGACAAAGTCAGGCTCGTGGCTACTTGATTGAATTCTGAAATTCACAAGTCCTGCTTCCTGGTCTCTCAGTGGAGATCTTTCTCTACTCAGGTGTAGCTGTGTACACTCTGGCGTGTTTTTCTCACTGAATCTAAAACCTCGGCTTACCCAGTCAGAACTGGCTCTAACCACTCTGCCTGAGTTCTATTTGTTAAGACTTCCGATCTAACGCACACAGTGCTGACGTCACTGCATTCTTCGCGTCAGGCTCGCAGTGTGTGTACCTCAGTAATACTCTCATCGTCTGCTCTATACTACATTAACTTTCTAAGATTTACTGACCATACAAGCAAAATCGTAAATAGTGAGGGTAAACGGGTCTGTTCGTGACACCACACCAAAATCCTTGTAACGTTTTTAGTTGGTGAATAAATATTCTTATCTTATCTTATCTTATCTTATCTTATCTTATGATTATTGCTTTGGGTCCAATGCCCAGTTTAATTACATTACATTGCATGATTATTGCCTTGGGTCCAATGCCCAGTTTAGTTACATTACATTGCATGATTATTGCCTTGGGTCCAATGCCCAGTTTAGTTACATTACAGTACATTACATGATTAGTGCTTTGGGTCCAATGCCCAGTTTAGTTACCTTACAGTACATTACATGATTATTGCTTTGGGTCCAATGCCCAGTTTAATTACATTACAGTACATTACATGATTAGTGCTTTGGGTCCAATGCCCAGTTTAGTTACCTTACAGTACATTACATGATTATTGCTTTGGGTCCAATGCCCAGTTTAATTACATTACAGTACATTACATGATTAGTGCTTTGGGTCCAATGCCCAGTTTAATTACATTACAGTACATTACATGATTAGTGCTTTGGGTCCAATGCCCAGTTTAATTACATTACAGTACATTACATGATTATTGCTTTGGGTCCAATGCCCAGATTAATTACATTACAGTACATTACATGATTAGTGCTTTGGGTCCAATGCCCAGTTTAGTTACCTTACAGTACATTACATGATTATTGCTTTGGGTCCAATGCCCAGTTTAATTACATTACAGTACATTACATGATTAGTGCTTTGGGTCCAATGCCCAGTTTAATTACATTACAGTACATTACATGATTAGTGCTTTGGGTCCAATGCCCAGTTTAGTTACCTTACAGTACATTACATGATTATTGCTTTGGGTCCAATGCCCAGTTTAATTACATTACAGTACATTACATGATTAGTGCTTTGGGTCCAATGCCCAGTTTAATTACATTACAGTACATTACATGATTAGTGCTTTGGGTCCAATGCCCAGTTTAATTACATTACAGTACATTACATGATTAATGCTTTGGGTCCAATGCCCAGTTTAATTACATTACAGTACATTACATGATTAGTGCTTTGGGTCCAATGCCCAGTTTAATTACATTACAGTACATTACATGATTGTTGCTTTGGATCCAATGCCCAGTTTAGTTACCTTAGCTTATTTATTTCGTTAAGCTTTATTTCCATGTTTCTTGCCCTGACTTTCTTTTTGTTTTCTTCTTTTACTTTCTTTTCGTATTCAATTCTTTGAAAACAGTGAACGTTGCTCAAGGAAAGCCGTGCAACATGAGTTCCCTGTACAAGCCAGAACACCCAGAGAATTCGTGTGACGCTGCCAACAACGGAAACACAAATACAGTGTTCGAGTCACACAACTGCATCCATACTAGCGACACCGATACCAATCCTCAGTGGGACGTGGACCTTGGTGCTCTCTACGACATCGTCAACATCACAGTGTACGGCCGTTCTGTCATAATTGGTAAGAATCTACATTATATACAGAGATGATTAGTTGAACACATTGATGGAATCCTAAAGTAGATAATGTGATAAGATTATTACAATAAAAAAATGTAGCCCAGTAGAAGTGTCTACAAAATTCTAGTCTTAATACAACAACTGTATGTTTTGTCTCTTCCTACAATTTTAAACTTACTAATTTACGTTTTGTTGTAATATTACTAAATGTTTTTACAAGTAGTTGTCTAGCTAAAATTTAGTTTTTTTGTTTATATAACTTTTGTTTAATTTATATATTTTACGTTATTTGTCTTTAAAATAACTAACTTACGTGTTTTTTACTATAACGTTATGTCAACATAATGTGTTGTATAAATGCAATTTATTAATATTTATTATTTTTATTATTATTATTATTATTATTTTTATTAAATTATTATTATTATTATTATTATTATTATTATTATTATTATTATTATTATTATTATTATTATTATTATTATTATTATTATTATTATTTTTATTATTATTATTATTATTATTGTTGTTGTTGTTGTTGTTGTGTCGTACTACAATGTTACTTTGTTGTGCCTTACAGTACTATAACTTTACATTGTTTTGTCTTAATATAACTTTACGTTGTCTTGTTTTACCATAACTTTATGTTGTTTTGTTTTTACTATAACTTTACGTTGTTTTGTTTTTACTATAACTTTACGTTGTCTTGTTTTACTATAACTTTAGGTTGTTTTTTTACTATAATGTTACATTGTTGTGTCGTACTACAATGTTACTTTGTTGTGCCTTACTTTAACTTTACGTTGTTGTGTCTTACTGGGATATTACCTAATTGTACCTTACTTACGTTGTTATGCCTTGCTATAACATTACATTGTTGTGTCTTACTATGGTTATAGTAAAACACAATAACGTAAATTATATAAAACAACAACGTAAAGTTATAATAAGACACAACAACGTACAGCTATAGTATGACAAAACAAGACAGCACGATACAAGAACGTAGTAAAGTTTATAACTTTACGTTGTTGTGTCTTATTATAACTTTACGTAGTTGTGTTTTATTATACCTTTACGTAGTTGTGTCGCGCTACAACTTTACATTGTTGTGTTTTACTACAATTTCTCATTCTTGTGTGTTTGCCGTGGGGCTTTCCCTCTCTGACCCCTCCCCACCACTATCCATTCCTCTTTCCACCCCTACCCACACCCTTCTCCTTTCCCCTCTCCTTCCTCCTCTACCCCCGTTTATTAATATACATCCAATGTGTATTCGCGTATTTATGTTCAAACAACCAAGGGATCTTCATCTTGCTTATCTCTGAAATTCAAAATGACTGTTAACAGTGAAAGCCTGATATCGAAAGCGAGGAACAACGAAGAGCCTTATCATCCTCTTCAACGCAGTTGAAGCTTGCTGTGTGAACATAGAACATTCACGCTGCATCGTTAAAGAAGTTGATCATTGAAGCTCGACGTCATTCCTCGCGCTGTCTTACTGTTTTTGTTTTATTGTTGTTGTTGCTTTTTACCTTAAGAAAAATAAGATAAGTTAGGCTACTTCCTCAATGCCATGTGTCACAGGGCAGCCTGTGTTGAAACCGAGTAGTAAGTGCGGGTGGGGAGTTAATGAGTTGGGGTAGTAACTGCGCGGTGTCGTATGTATGGTTATGTGCGTGGAAAGCGTGATTTTTGAACAGCATGGTTTGGCCAGCCAGTTTTGGGGAATGTGTTCACTGTTAGTCAGAACAGGTTTTGGCAGAGCTACGGTGTAGACCGGGTTGTTTTGTTGCTCTGGGTGTTTTGGTTGTTCTGGAAAAGTAGGGGGGACAGTTATTAACGAATAATAGTAACTGGTTCCAAAAAGAGTATACTAGTTGGAAAAGGTGCTGTGTTTTGTAGTTTAACTCTCAGATTGGAGTGCAGCTATAATATAGCAAAGTTTGTGCAGTGTGGTAGTTTAGTGTGAGGCATTGTCCACTAATGGAAACTATGCACTGGATTTACCCTACTTGGAGTACTGTGTAGGCAAGCAGTGGAAAAGGGCTAGCTACAGGTACTTTTACAATCGAGCCGTTGGGTAAGTGTGATGGTGATCTTTCTTTACTGTGCTAGTGACCGATGGCCGGCTGTTTGGGGTGTTGAACGATAGCTGTGCGTGAGGCTGGTAGAAGGATGGTTGCACTGAGGAGAGGAAGGGTGCGACTGAAGGAGGGAGAATGAGGGGGGGAGAATGGGGGTGAAGTGTGATGAAGGTAGGATGGAAGTGGTTGCTGTTGTTGAGGTTGCGGTTGCTCAAGATGGATAATGTGTTGATGATTTCATGTATTCATTTGCAGCATTGTTCATTTCATGCATTCATAATGTCATTTAGTTTTTGAATTATGTTGTTTGATTACAAGAGACAGTAAAAGTAGTCAAGGGAAGTGAAATGAACAGCAGTGGCGCTCCCTCAAGATACAGGAATTAGTTAGTGTAGTAGGGGGGGGGGAGAGTGTGAGGAGGGAGGGGGACAGAATCGGGTGGACTTGACATTAACAATACGGCAAGCATGTTGCAGGTTCGAAAGTCTTTGTTCGTCGCTCGGAGGTTCGTCGAACTCTTCAGCGCGACGACGACGACGACATCCGGTCGTTGGACCCACATCATCATCACCACCCATTCGTCCACGTCCACGTTTGTGAACATCCTCATCGTTCCACAACCCCATCTTTCCCGCGTGATCGTGACGTCTGTTGCGGGACCTAGCCTCGGCGTTACGAGGTGGCCGACAGGAGGAGTCAGGCTGAGAGGCGTCGACGGCGGCAGGGCCGCCGCAACTACCACGTCATCATCACCATCATCGTCATCGTCAGCGGCGGAGGGAGTGGCGACACCACAGCGCCTGGATTAGACAGCGACAGTCCAGCGTCAACCACAACGAGGAGGCAGCTACCTTTCGGAGGCATCAACGGGGACACCCTACTATCAGGTCGGCTCGTTCTTTATTTGTCCCCCTCTTGACACTTGCCCCCTCTGTGCCCGGACATTGGCGTTGCACAGTCGTTAGTTAGACGTGGTTGATCAGCAACCCCCGTTCATCTGACATTTCCATTTCATTGCTCATTGATCCATTGATTGTTCCATCACCATTTTTCTCGTTTCATGTGTAAATGTTGTATGTGTATGAGTGTGTGGTATGAATGAATAAATAGCTTGAAAGTTGTATATATAATTGTTGTGTTATCATCGCTTCACGTCTGCGGGAAACTGTCATTCTGTCTGGGTTGTCTGCGTGTGTAAGGTGTTTGTTTGTGGTGTCTACCCAGGGGGAGTCGTGGCAGTGACACCATGCCAATAGTCTATGTCAGTATTGAAGGCTGATGTTGTTGTTGTTGTTGTTGTTGTTGTTGTTGTTGTTGCTTTCTTTCTTACGAAAAATAAGATACGTTAGGCTACTTCCTCAACGCGATGCCAACAGTCGATATCAGTTTTGAAGACTGGTGTATACACTTACGGATATTACAGTGGACTGCAGTTGTAGCATTGCACATGGTAAACGTTTCAGGTTATTAATATACCTAAATTACATTGTTTTAGTTGTAATTGAGTGTTCCCTTGTTTTTATTCTGTTAGTAATTTTATTTCGGTTAATGACCCAGATAACCGACTGTCGGGCGTTACTATCTCCATTGATGGCAAGGTATTCTACAGTTACCATCCTCCATATTCAGTAATAACCACTTACACACCACAAACTCCAACAAAAGGACGCTACATCAGTCTGTCTCGAAACGCAGCACTTTTGAACATATGCGAAGTCCAGGTGTTTGGTGAGTAGACCTTTTCCAGTACTTTCTAGCGCATAAATAAAAAACGTAATTTTCTCTCTCTGCATAATGTTTCTCGTCCTTAAAACTTTGAAGAGCAGTGGAGGTGGAGCTATGTTATAAAGGCGTTATTAAAGTTGAAGATTTTCTTTTAGCAGCATACAAGCACCAGTCAGACCACACTGGCATTAAGCACGTAGAATGGAACCGCGATAGCAAAAGGAACTGGATCCTCGCTAGCATAGCAATAGAAGAAGCAGCGTACAACCAATGTATCATAGATATATAGCAGTAGAAGCGTACAGCCTTTGTATCATAGATAGCATAGCAGTAGTAAACATGGTTATTGCTTTAGGTCCAGCGGACTCTTCCGAGCCAAATCAGGACCATATAGTATAGCGTACAGCCCATATATCATAGATGTATAGCAGCAGCAGCGTACAACCTATGTTTCATAGATATATAGCAGTAGTAGCGTACAGCCAATGTATGATAGATAGCATAGCAGTAATAGCGTACAGCCCATGTATCATAGATATATAGCAGTAGCAGCGTACAACCTATGTTTCATAGATATATAGCAGTAGTGGCGTACAGCCTATGTTTCACAGATAGCATAGCAGTAGTAGCGCACAGCCCACGTATAATAGATATATAGCAGTTGTAGCGTACAGCCTATGTATCATAGATAGCGTAGCAGTAGTAGCGTACAGTTTTTGTGTCGTAGATATATAGCAGTAGCAGCGTACAGCCCATGTATCATAGATATATAGCAGTACATGTAGTAGCGTACAGCCCATGCATCATAGATATATAGCAGTAGTAGCGTACTGCCCTTGTATTATAGATATGTAGCAGGAGTACTGTACAGCCCATGTTTCATAGATATATAGCAGTAGTAGCATACAGCCCATGTTTCATAGATGTATAGCAGTAGTAGCGTACATCCCATGTTTCATAGATATATAGCAGTAGTAGCGTACAACCCATGTATTATCGATATATAGCAGTAGTAGCGTACAGACCATTGCATCATATATATAGCAGTAGTAGCACACAGACTTCATATTATACATAGCATAGCAGTAGTAGCATACAGCCCATGTATCATAGATATTATGATGGTGGGTCTATTGTTATTTGGTGAGATGCTCTGCACACCCTTAGTGAAACCGGTGTTGCAGAAATTCGTCTCATATTTTGCAGACGAGCAGGCATCGTTGGTCCGAAGCAGAATAATAATAATAATAATAATAATAATAATAATAATAATAATAATAATAATAATAATAATAATAATAATAATAATAATAACAGATTTTTATATAGCGGGTACTCCAGCCTATGACCAGACTCACCCGGCTTTACATAGTCATTACATAAAAATACCTGCACTCGATCAAACATCGCTTTTGCTCCGATACACCAAAAGACAGAACAGCAAAAGTAAAAACTATTTACAACTATGTACACAAATGACAAAAAAGACAAAAATAGAATAGCAAAAACCTATTCACAGCTATTTATATACCTGGTTAGACCCAGGAAGGAAAACAGTATAAATATTTACAGCCGTGTATACACTTACGGATCAGACAGAGACAAAAGAGGAGAGAATGGCAGCAGTATACAAATCTGCCGTGAACTGACAAAACCGAGCAAGTCCACAAAACCTACTTTCGAGAAAATCGACGTTTTGTGTTGCGCTATATTACGCGATCGTTTCTGGAAGTTTAAGGGCATATTATAATGCAATTCCTTGATTTAAGAGTGCATACCTTGAAAGTTAAAGAAATGTTTAATAGATTTGATGTTTTAAGACTATTTGTGGACTTGCTTTGTTTTGTCAGATTATTCTTGAGATAGGTCTTTGTTGAGAACATGACAAAACCAAGCAAGTCACCCACTTGGTTTTGTCAGTTTGTTATTGAATTAAATCCTTGTTAAAAAAAAATTCACAAAACCAAGTAAGTCAAATCCGCTTGGTTTTGTCAGTTTATTATTAAGTAAATCCTTGTTTTCAAAATTCACCAAACCAAGTAAGTCCCATAGGCCGTTTCTTTGTTAAAAAGGCTGACGAGAAGAGTCACATAAGTTGGGTTTTGTAAGATGTGGGTGGGGCAGTTAAAGTGGGTGTATGTGTTTGCCTGTTTATTATTATTTTTAGCCATTCTTCACTAAATATTCCTGGGTTGGTATGCAGGAGTCATGGTTATGGGGTAGCCCGTAGCGCAGTGGGTAGGCGCCGGTGTCCAATGCCGATGGTCGCGGGTTCGAGCTCCGCACGGGGCAAAAATTTTTGATTCTTTACGGGTCACCGAGGGTTCTCTCCGGGTACTCTGGCTTCCTCCCTCCCTTCAAAATAATATTAGATGCAGCCAATTTAATTTAAAAATACAAAACTATTTTCCTTTCAGTTTCCTATTGTAGCGATCTTCCTGCCTTTACACTACGTGCATGTCTTGTATTTTGTTGCCCTTGTTGTGTGTTTGTAATATATTTGTTGCTGTTTGTTTGTGGGTTCGGGCACTGAATAGAATAGACCCAACGTTTCCCGGCGTGTCGTAAGAGGCGACTAACAGGGGTAATGTTAACACGGCATCACTGGGCAAAAGTCTTTTACACAGAAGTCACCGGCCAGGGCGAGGAACCTCACGTTACTACAGGTTCAACGACCACGTGCTCAGGGCCAAGGCGAGCCACACTGTATTCGTGGATTCGGCTGTGGACAACAGCCTGGAGAGAATTGGGCACCGCCAGGTCTTTTTTTTGCCCAAGACACACTACATGATGAAACTATCCACTAATTCCATACCGGATCGGTCGTCGCCCGGCTCAAGGACCGCGCCTTCCATTGGCCACCAGGACGGAGGTGTTAAGTATGCTACTGATGGACAATTTAGCAAGATCCGCACGAGAAACAACATCGTCATAGGAACCTGGAATGTCAGGACCCTAACTGCGGAAGGAAAATTAGAAGAACTGGCCCACGAGTTGGACCACTATCGATGGAACGTTCTAGGCATCAGCGAACTGCGCTGGAAAGGCCTAGGGAAACAACGACCGACAAAGGTCACAAGCTCTATTTCAGCGGTAGAGATGACAGGCACGAACACGGCGTTGGATTCTTGGTCCACAAGAATATTCTAGCCACTGTCATGGCTTGCAGCTCAGTCTCCAGTAGACTCATTACCATCCGCCTGAGAGCAGCCCCTTTCAACATCACCATCATCCAGGCCTATGCCACAACATCAGACTATGACGACAGCGAAGTGGAGGATTTTTATTAAAATCTACAGGCGGTCCTTGACCAAGTGGCGAAGAAGGACATAGTCATAGTGCAAGGCGACTGGAATGCCAAGGTTGGCCATGATGCGCACCACAACTGGGGAGACACATGTGGACCCCACTGCAACAACGAGATAAATGACAGGGGTCTGAGATTCTTGGAGTTTGCCAGATACAACAATCTGGTACTGGCAAACACGTTTGGTCTCCACAAAAACTCCAGTCGATGGACATGGCACAGTCCCGGCGGGGAGTATCACAACCAAATAGACTACATCATGGTCAAGAAACGCTTCAGATCAAGCATCAACATTGGCAGGGCACGCACTTTTCCAGGAGCAGACATCGGAAGTGACCACGATCTCGTGATGAGGTCTTTCCGGCTCCTTTTGAAGAGAGTAAATACAGCAAAGTGCACTAGACTGAAGTTCGACCTGGACAAACTGCAAGACCCGGAGGTGGCAGAACTATTTCAGGCCACAATTGGAGGGAAATTTGCACCACTGCTCATTTTGGGGGCCGGTGAAGTAGATGTCAACACCATGACCACCACCTTCAACTCAGCTGTGACAGATGCCGCCACTGAGATCCTTGGCAAGCACCGACCAAAGAAAAAGCCGTGGATCACACCTGAACTTTTGTATCTGTGTGATAAACGAAGAGAAAAAAAAAAAAAAAAAAAAAGAACACCTCACAGGGAGCTGATGTCTACCGAAAAATCAACAATGACATCCGAAAAGGCATGCGCACAGCAAAGGAGAACTGGATAGAAGATCAATGCCAGGAAATAGAGAACAGTCTGAACAAGAACAACAGCAAGAAGGCCTAACAGACTGCAAAGCGGCTGACAAGTGTCAAACAGCCCAAAGTCTCCACGATCCAAAGCAAGTCTGGCATATGCCTTACAGAAGAACAGGAAGTCTTGGACAGATGGACAGATTACTGCTCTGACCTTTACAACCATACAACAAATGGAGACCCATCAGTTCTAGCATGTCCCGAGAACAGAGCAGAAGAAATCCTCCCAATTCTCCGGGAAGAAGTTGAGGCAGCAATGCAATCGCTAAAGAAAGGGAAGTCAGCGGGAGTGGACAACATACCCGCGGAACTGCTACAAGCAGAAGGAGAAGCGATGATTGATGCCCTCACCATTATCGGTAACAAGATCTGGCAGAGTGGAGAGTGGCCTATACCATGGGCCCAGTCGCTTGTCATCACTCTTCCCAAAAAAGGTAACCTTCAGGAGTGTGAAAATTACCGCACCGTTAGCCTCATCAGCCATCCCAGCAAGGTCCTCCTAAAAATAATACACAACAGGTTGAAACCCCAAGCTGAACAAATAATCATAGCTGAAGAACAAGCAGGATTCAGGGCAGGGCGAAGTACCACTGAACAGATTTTCAACCTCAGAAAAATCTGTGAGAAATACCGACAGCACCAACAACATCTATATCATGTGTTCATAGACTTCGAGAAAACGTTTGACCGAGTCTGGCATGCAGCTCTATGGGCAACAATGAAAGTGTACAACATCAGCCCTAAAATTATTGAAGTCATCAAAAGCCTGTATGACAAGGCTACCAGTGCAGTCCTCCACAACAGCGCCATCGGGAACTGGTTCAGAACAACAATCGGTGTGCGTCAAGGATGCCTACTCTCTCCAACACCCTTCAAAATCTTCCTAGAGCGCATCATGTCAGATGCTCTTGCAGATCACGAAGGCACAGTCAGCATAGGGGGTTGTTACACTCGTTTGATGTTAGTGTTTTTTTATCAGTAGTAGATTCAGCCCCAATGCGTGACACAGCAGCTTGGAGAGAACTTCTAGGTTCCCAGCTATAAATATATTCGCTGTTGGAATGTCCCAGCATAGCGAGCCCTCCTTTCCCAAAAGTACAGGCACGCGCATATAGGATATAACCACAAGTATATCAACTAACAAGTTAGTATCTCCCTTCTATGTCTCTGTCGACGTGCGCGTACAACCGGTTGCTTCCCTTTACATGCTTTGTGCTCCATAGAGCGTCGTCGGCCTAAAATAATTTTTTAGAAACTTCAAAACCCAGGGGAATTATGGGTAGGGAAATCCTTTTCTGAAATGACGTCGGCAGGACTCTTCGCGATTGATGCATGGCACACGAGACACACGCAAAATGGCGTCACAAGAAGATTGATTAGATCTGAATTCGTCTAATTTGACCACGCATGCTGCTGGATAACAATGCAATTTGAATTTGCTTTCAAAAATCAAAAGAGAGCGAGACCACAACAAAGTACAACGAGCCAAGGCGACGCAAACACTCAAGGCCGACAGAACAAAAAGCACACAAACTACAAAAGGTAAGTACCCGTGACCATACACAATAAAGTAGGCCTAACCACCATTGCAAAATAGGATTGATCATCCTATCCTATCCTATCCTGTCCCATAACCCGAAGGTCGTAGGGGCACCACAGATGATCGTTTAACCAGCATACTCCATCTTTCTCTGTCCTCAGCAGCCCTCATGGCTTCGCTCAGTGTCAAACCAGTCCATTCTCGAATGTTGTCCTCCCACCTCTTTTTCGGTCTCCCCCTTCTTCTACCTCCTTGCACTGTGCCTTGCAGAATGGTCTTTGCAAGGCCTGATGATCTGGTGACGTGGCCATACCATCGGAGTTTCCGTTTCTTCACCACTGTGAGCAGGTCATCGTGTTGTCCAATGGCTTGTGTGATGGTCTGTCGGACTTCGTCGTTGGTGATGTGTTGGGTATAGGAAATGCACAGAAGTCTTCTGTAGCACCTCATCTCCATGCTTTGTATTCTTCGTTGGAGATCTGCTGTGAGGGTCCATGCTTCGCAAGCATATAGGAAGATGGAGATGACCAGAGAGCGCAGCAGTCTTACTTTGGAATGTAGACTGATGGTTCTGTCTTTCCAAATGGGCTTCAACCTTGTCAGGGCAGCAGTTGTTTGTGCGATCCTGGAGAGGACTTCCTGTCGAGACCCATTGTCTGACACAATGGCTCCTAAATATTTGAAGCTGTGCACTGTGTTGAGGGATTGGCCTTGTACTTTGATGTCCGTGTTGATGCCATTGGTGTTGTTGGTCATCATTTTGGTCTTCTCTGCACTTATTTCCATTCCATAAGCTCTGGAGGTGGTGTCAAGCCTCTGTACAAGCTGTTCAAGTTCTTGTTCCTCTCCAGCCAATCCATCAATATCATCCGCAAAACGAAGATTGGAGATTGCTCTGCCCCCTATGCTGACTGTGCCTTCGTGATCTGCAAGAGCATCTGACATGATGCGCTCTAGGAAGATGTTGAAGAGTGTTGGAGAGAGTAGGCATCCTTGACGCACACCGATTGTTGTTCTGAACCAGTTCCCGATGACGCTGTTATGGAGGACTGCACTGGTAGCCTTGTCATACAGGCTTTTGATGACTTCTATAATTTTAGGGCTGATGTTGTACACTTTCATGGTTGCCCATAGAGCTGCATGCCAGACTCGGTCAAATGCCTTCTTGAAGTCTATGAACACATGATATAGATGTTGTTGGTGCTGTAGGTATTTCTCACAGATTATTCTGAGGTTGAAAATCTGTTCAGTGGTACTTCGCCCTGCCATGAATCCTGCTTGTTCTTCAGCTATGATTTGTTCAGCTTGTGGTTTCAACCTGTTGAGTATTATTTTCAGGAGGACCTTGCTGGGATGGCTGATGAGGCTGATGGTGCGGTAATTTTCACACTCCTGAAGGTTACCTTTTTTGGGAAGAGTGATGACAAGCGACTGGGTCCATGGTGTAGGCCATTCCCCACTCTGCCAGATCTTGTTACAGATAATGGTGAGAGCATCAGTCATCGCTTCTCCTCCTGCTTGTAGCAGTTCCGCTGGTATGTTGTCCACTCCCGCTGACTTCCCTTTCTTCAGCGATTGCACTGCTGCCTCAACTTCTTCCCGGAGAATTGGGAGGATTTCTTCTTCTTCTCTGCTCTCGGGACATGCTAGAACTGATGGGTCTCCATTTGGTGTATGGTTGTAAAGGTCAGAGCAGTACTCTGTCCATCTGTCCAAGACTTCTTGTTCTTCTGTAAGGCAAATGCCAGACTTGCTTTGGATAGTGGAGACTTTGGGCTGTTTAACACTTGTCAGCCGCTTCACAGTCTGGTAGGCCTTCTTGCTGTTGTTCTTGTTCAGATTGTTCTCTATTTCCTGGCATTGATCTTCTATCCAGTTCTCCTTTGCTGTGCGCATGCCTTTTCGGATGTCATTGTTGATTTTTCGGTAGACATCAGCTCCCTGTGAGGTGTTCTTTTTCTTTTTTAACTCTCTTCGTTTATCACACAGATCCAAAAGTTCAGGTGTGATCCACGGCTTCTTCTTTGGTCGGTGCTTGCCAAGGATCTCAGTGGCGGCATCTGTTACAGCTGAGTTGAAGGTATTGGTCATGGTGTTGACATCTACTTCGCCTGCCCCCAAAATAAGCAGTGGTGCAAATTTCCCTCCAATTGTGGCCTGAAATATTTTTGCCACCTCCGGGTCTTGCAGTTTGTCCAGGTCGAACTTCAGCCTAGTGCACTTTGCTGTATTTACTCTCTTCAAATGGAGCCGGAAAGACATCATCACGAGATCGTGGTCACTTCCAATGTCTGCTCCTGGAAAAGTGCGTGTCCTGCCAATGTTGATGCTTGATCTGAAGCGTTTCTTGACCATGATGTAGTCGATCTGGTTGTGATGTTCCCCGCCGGGACTGTGCCATGTCCATCGTCTGGATTTTTTGTGGAGACCAAGCGTGTTTGCCAGTACCAGATTGTTGTATCTGGCAAACTCCAATAGCCTCAGACCCCTGTCATTTGTCTCGTTGTTGCAGTGGGGTCCGCATGTGTCTCCCCAGTTGTGGTGCGCATCTTGGCCAACCTTGGCATTCCAGTCGCCTTGCACTATGACTATGTCCTTCTTCGGCACTTGGTCAAGGACCGCCTGTATATTTTCATAAAAATCCTCCACTTCGCTGTCTTCATAGTCTGATGTTGGGGCATAGGCCTGGATGATGGTAATGTTGAAAGGGGTTGCTCTCAGACGGATGGTAATGAGTCTACTGGAGACTGGGCGGCAACCCATGACAGTGGCTAGAATGTTCTTGTGGACCAAGAATCCAACGCCGTGTTCGTGCCTGTCATCTCTACCGCTGAAATAGAGCTTGTGGCCTTTGTCAGTCGTTGTTTCACCTAGGCCTTTCCAGCGCAGTTCGCTGATACCTAGAACGTTCCATCGATAGTGGTCCAGCTCGTGGGCCAGTTCTTCTAATTTTCCTTCCGCAGTTAGGGTCCTGACATTCCAGGTTCCTATGACGATGTTGTTTCTCGTGCGGATCTTGCTAATTTGTCCATCAGTAGCATACTTTTCACCTCCGTCCTGGTGGCCAACGGAAGGCGCGGTCCTTGTTCCGGGCGACGACCGATCCGGCATGGAATTAGTGGATAGCCTCATCATGTGTTGTGTCTTGGGCAAAAAAAGACCTGGCAGGGCCCAATCCTCTCCAGGCTGTTGGCCACAGCCGAAATCCACGAATACAGTGTGGCTCGCCTTGGCCCTGAGCACGTGGTCGTTGAACCTGTAGTAACGTGAGGTTCCTCCGCCCTGGCCGGTGACTTCTGTGTAGAAGACTTTCGCCCAGTGATGCCGTGCTAACATCACCCCTGTTAGTCGCCTCTTACGACACGCCGGGAAACGTTGGGTCTATTCTATTTGCCCGAACCCACAGAGCTGAGTTCAGCATAACGTTTTAAAGAAAATGTCTTGAGAGACTTCCTGAAGCCAGTTGACGACTGACATTCATTCAAAGCAGCTAGTGTTCCAGCCAGGTCAGGCAGTTCAGATATGCAGTTGTCTGTGTTTTCTAATTGTTTTGATAGATACAGGACAGTGCAGTAAGCATGGTTGAGGACATTCCAAAACATATGGCGAATTTCTCCATCAGAATGCAGATACAGATGTTTTATCCATTTTCATATTCCATACCTCACTATGACAAACAACTTCTGCTACAACATTCACTACAACTATTACCACTACTACTACCCCATCTACTATTACTACTAATACGAGAATTTATATAATGCACACATACCTCACTACATGCAAAAGGTGCTAATTGCGAATTGCTAGTAGTGCTACAACTCCGGCTGTTGTTGCTGATGAACCCATGATAATGTCTGTTAGTCACGGAATGCCTACAATTAGTTTTCTGTTATCTCATTTGTGAAACTACCGCCACTACATGTACTGCCGTTAAATAAAATGATGACTGATGCTATTTTGTCAAGTTTGAAACTGTAACTTTTCGTTACAGTTCAAGTAAGGAGATTTATTTTGCCTTCTTTTCTGGTGTGACAATGATGTCTGGGGCTGTTTGTGTCAGCTGCTCTTGCATAAGATGATGCAGTCTTTCTTTTTTATGCTCCATGCTCGTCTTTTCAGCAAATTAACAACAGCATGGACTTGCTCGCCAGCTTGTTCGCCATGGAACGCCATTCCCATTCCCCACCTCCTTACCCACTCTGTGATGTGCGTTTCTAAGATGTGATGCTTGAGTGTGACATTTACACCTTTTTCACAGCTAAACTTGTCTCGGAATGTAGACATGTACAGCTCAATAGCTTCCTCAATTTCAGGGATTTCAGTTTCTTGGATTGAATTGTTATGTGCAACCAGCTCGTGTACTATTGAATATTGCATGTTGAGTCTTAAAAAATCTGTACGAATTTGCCATGCTTTGGTATGGATATCTGCCACCGATGACAGTGGCACTGCTGCATTTGGGATGCTGTCGACAATAATATCATTGATGACCTCCTTCTGCATATACATGTTACAGTGATTGCCAATCATGGCGCCGCTGTGGTAGGCCTGTCTCCTGATATTGTTTCTGTAGGACAGCTTCAACAGCAGCAGCAACTGGTCCTTCATATGATTCAAATTCTAATTGACTATAGTTTATTTTATCACCTCGGTTTCGCATCGTATGCATGTTTTTGACACAACTTTGAAATTCGCTGATTGTGTGTACCATTCTATCTGGAAGATCTGCTGGTTTCTGTTTGGATAGTTCATCTGCAAGTTGTTTGTCTAGACTGTGACACTGAACTAGAAGTGCGTCATGATGTTTCTTGACTACACCCAGAAGAATGTGCAGGTAGGGTGGACATACATGGTCTATTTCTATGTTCCAAATGGGGTCTCGTGTTACATTAAAGTATAGCTTTGCATCTGATTTGTGGCAGCCTTGTTTTTCATAGTTTCTGTAATCTCTCTTCAAACTGCCTATGTGTCTTTCTGGCATCGCTTCATTTCCTGGATATGACTGCATTTGTTCTCTTGACGATTTACACCATAATAATAATAATAATAATAATAATTTATTTTATAAAGCGCGATTCCAGACAACTGTCTGCTCAAAGCGCTCACACGCATGCACACACTCTCACACTCGCAGGTTAACATTATAATCTTAAAGTATCGAGTTTAAACGAAGGGTAAAATATGTATACTAAAAGAAAGATGTACATGTACAAGATTTAAACTTTAACACTAAGGTAAAACACAGGACAGCAATTTTTAAAAAGTTAGGGCCAAATAGGTACAGTGGTTACAAATACAATATATAAATCGCACAAGCTAAGAAATAATTGATTTTAAATGCGAATCACAAAACCAAACCATAAACAGAATTTTAAAAAGTTTGTGATAAAACAAAATGACATCGTACTAAAACGTATTGCACATAACATTGCATTGCACAAACACACACACATACACACACAAAGAATGAAATTACGGATTTAACCGTCTTATAAAATATTATTACGTATTACATTTAAAAACAAAAATTAAAATAATGAAAATGGCCAAAATTTAAAATGAAAGACTCCAGCGTAAGAAAATAATTTTCATAGTCTACACCTCGACCGACAGAACGACCCATGCCGAAAAATTGTTGAAATTCTCTCTCTCTCTCTCTCTCTCTCTCTCTCTCTCTCTCTCTCCCCTCATCTCCCTCCTCCCTCGCCTCACTCCAAAACTCATACATACACATTTATTCACAGATGTTTCAAAAACAGGTGTGTCTTCAGTGATTTCTTGAACGATGAATGGGACTGGGCAAGACGAAGGTCGGACGGCAGGGAGTTCCATAGAGCTGGGGCATACCGGGAAAAGGACCTTTTACCAAAACTATTAAGGGAGTATCTAGGAACTGTAAGGAGGGATGCATCTTGTGATCGGAGAGTGCGTGTTGGCCTATAGGGGCTGAGGAGTTCGGAGAGATAGGAAGGGAATGTTTCAGAGTGGAGGCACTGATAGTAGCAGAGAGAGGCAATCTTGTAGTCAATTCGAGCTTTAACAGGGAGCCAGTGTAAAGTTGTCAGGGCAGAAGAGGCACTAGAACGTCGAGACTGACGAAGGACAAGACGGGCAGCGTTGTTTTGGATGCGTTGAAGTCTGAGGAGCTTGTTTTCAGGAAGATCAGCTAAGAGGGAATTGCAGAAGTCAAGACGAGAGAGAATGAAGGCCACAGCAAGTTTGTTTGGTGATTCCATTGAAAGATATTGTCTGATTTTGCCAATTCTACGAAGGTGGAAATTCAAGGTTTTGCACATGTTGTTGATGTGAGTGTCCAAGGAAAGACATTCATCAATATGAACGCCAAGATTTCGAACTGATTTGGAAAATTCTATATTGTTGTTCATCAAGCTTAGGGAGTGTGTTGATAGCTGCTGAAGTTTACTACTTGTGCCAATGGCGATCACCTCGGTTTTATCATTATTCATCTGCAGTTTGTTTGTGCTCATCCAGTCAGCAACCGAGTTTATGCAACGCGACAGGTCGGAAGCAAGTTCCGGGATATCGGCCGGAATAGCAGAGTTTTGTAGTTGAGTGTTATCGGCAAAGAAGTGGTAAAGGTGGTCAAAAGTCTTGATGATAGAGCTTAACGGCTGGGTGTACATAGTGAAGAGTACAGGCCCAAGCACGGAACCCTGTGGCACACCATACTTCAAAAGAGAAGGAATAGACTGAGTATTGTTAACAAGGACAGATTGAGTTCGTTTAGAAAGGTATGAACGGAACCATGCAAGAACCGTTCCAGTGCAACCAAAAACCGTCTCCAGGCGATAAACAACAATGTGTGCTTGATGGCCCTGAAATACCATACATCTTAAGCAAAAAGTCCAGATCACCAAACATAAAGACCCTAAGCTGTTTGTCCCTCCAAACTCCCAATTTCAGCCTCTCAATTTCTCCTTTTAATGGGCCTAGAATGGATGCAAGATTTTCATTGGTGTCTTTACATTCAGCCAAAACAATCATGTGCATTGTCTTTAGCATTGGGGCTTTCTACATTAAGAACTTGCAAAACCATCTTGAAGCTTTCCCCCCCCCCCCCACCTAGTTTTATCCATACTTCATCTGTTGGGATGTTGCCATCATGCCAGTCTAGCATTTTCTTTTCATGATACTTTTCCAGCAAATTTAACACGAATTGGGTTATGTCTGTGATCAACGCCACAGGCTCTTCCTTTTCTTCACACTTACCTGATTTATTGGTACTTTTGATTTGTTTATCTTCTACAACGATCTCACCACACATTGCCCCCTTTTGAAACTCTCTTTCTCTATGCTCACTTGCCATTGAAATCCCATGTGATCTGTTCAACTGCCTAAGTTTTTTCTGCTTATTCCATGGCAAATTAAGTTGTGACCTCATACGTGCTGCTTGTTTTGCAGAGATAATTGGTGCAATACATTTGGCGTGTGTAAGAATTTGTGTCTTTCTCTGTGTGGGTTGAACTTTCAGTTCTGTCCCTTGTTGTTTCTCCAAGTCTTCATGTGTGGATCCTGAAATGTCTTTTCTGAGTTTATTGATCTCAGCTGCCCTTTTTTTCTTAAAGGGCTGCTTGCTAATGAAGATGTCTTTTTAGCTTTTACTATCTTCTTCAAAACAATGGACGTTCCTTTGGTTTTACAAATAACGGTTCGTCTGTCATCTGATTGACTCATTTTGATCTGAACCAAACATGTTAAATAGGCCTCTTCTTCTCTTGTGAGTGGTGCTGCTAGCTGCTTAAGAGGTCGGATTGAGTTTGTTTGTGTTTGCTCACTGTCCGTTTGTGATGCAGAGTCTGCTGTGCTTGTGTGTTGCTCAGGTGTCGGACATTGCTGTGTGGTCGTGACAGATGAGTTAGATGTGCAGGTATCTCTATTTGTTTCTTGTCTTTCTCTATCAGATGTCACTCCCTTCTTTTCCAAGAAGTCTAGAAGTCGCCTTTTTACCTTGACTCGTATGGGAGTAGATGTGACTGTTGGCTGAAAACTAGTGACAGTGCTAGTGGAGGTGGAGGTGGAGGTGTTAGTGGAAGTGACAGTCGAGTTATGCGTAGCTGTTTTAATTTTAGCGCATCCATATTTTTCAGGTTTCTTCTTTATGCGTCTTTCCATTGCGTTCCTGTTCACATATTTATACTGACTACAAACTGCACAGTCACTCACCTGTATGCTGGGATTGTAAACTGACCACAGATGCTGTGAACCCTCGATACGCTTTGCAGCTATATGACGCAACAAACTTGAATCAGACTGTGATTTGATTTTTCGTGTGCGCTGTCGACATGTGACGCATAATGCATTCGGATATATTATACCATCAGTTTCAACAGAATACTGCAAACCATAGATTTCCAAAAGTTCAGATGCCACGGTTTTACAGAATCTATTTTTTTGTATGTTTTCTCTCCACCTTTTCGATTTTTCTCCACACAATCTGCATAATGAGTTTAACTTATCTATGTGATACTGTTCGGTATGAGCTATATGAGATCCACTATCCATTTTAATATATATACAATAAATTAAAAGCTAACTGAAACTTTCCAGTGCATAACATAAACTAGATCTTCCACAGTCATGAATTAAAGACAAAACTAGCTGGGCGTGGGCTCACAGTAAACTCTAAGGAAATAATTGGGCGCCTGTTGCACACAATTTGCCAGTAACGTACCACAGCCCAAAAACTCACTAAAAACACAATCCCAGCTACGAATAGTTTTCAAAGATTACGTCAACTTGAAGAACACATATTAACGTTTCTTCACACAAAAAACCACACACACAGAGTCACTAATACCTTGACTATCCCAACTCGAACACAGAATAATCCAAGTTCGTCAAAGTACTTGAAATTTAGTGTATTTTGCAATCACTGCAAGTCTAGGAAAGGAAAAATAAATTCACCAAAAAAAAGGAACTCGGCTAAATCCACGACACTTTTCTACAATATACTTGAAACAATAACGGGCAAGCATCACCAAATGTATCCCAAAAACTCTTGTTAATACAAATTCATGAGCAATTCCCAACACCACACTATCAGACTACAAACTTCGCGCTTGCTATGATTTTCTACTAATTTTTCCCACTCAGCATCTCGTCCTTTGTCTGCATGAAAGGAAAAAAAATTTCACAAAAAAATTCACAACAAATTCAGTACATCAACAAAATCCACGAAACTAGTCCACAATATAGTTGAAACATTAGCGTTTTAACTTCACCAATTTTCTCTCCGCAACTGAGGCTATTAGAAATTCCCGATCAATAAATGCACACTTGCCACAAATTGCATTCAGAATTTACACATGGCAGCGAAGACCGGCGTGTGTCCGAGGAATTTGGTCTGCCAGCCTACGCGGGCTTTGTGTGATAGCAGGGCAATGTATAGGCCTAATGCTGGAAGCTGCATGCGTGCCGATGCCAGACAAGAATAGCACAGTGCGCTGCTAGTGACTGAGACCTAAGAGCGGAGTTTATAGAAGACTTGAGCTGGTGTGGTTAATTCTCCTGATGAGTGTAAGTTCGGATTCGATTATCCACGCAGCCTGCTCACTCATCAACAAGTCAGGAGTCGTCGTATGAAGTTTTCCACTTTTATTCAGCACACATCAACAACTGCATACAATCGCTCAATCGCTTTTCCACTCTCAACTTTTACTTTCCAACTCACTATCAACAGCACACTTTTGAAACAGTGCGGCACTATATATATATACAGTCTCTCTAAACTCCAGAAAGAGTGAGAAAAACCCCCCAACGTGACACACCTCAACCAATCAGAATTAATTTCATCATCACTGTTTTACGTCATACAACCTTTCCTTCTGTCAAAAGAATGTTCTCAAATATCCCGAAACTTCGATCGATAGAAAACAAGCAGATCTAGAGAATTCTCCAATAATATCGACTAACGAAAATTATCAACGTTATACAAAGCTTCTTCTAACAACAATGCAAACTCAAATCAAAGGTAAATACACTCTATTATTGCATGCTTTGCAAAATAAAACGAACAGATCTATCACGCGCGCTTCACACATAATATCGTGCACATTTCACACGCACCATCATGCGCGTTTCAACGTAACATATAACCCCCCACTCAAGAAGAAATTTACTTAATTTCTTTCAACAACGTTGAAACGTAATGCACAAACAAAGTAAAGAATTAAAACTTATTTCAGTCTGTCTGAACACTGTCAATGTGCCCAGTCCATCCACACAGAGTCAATGGTTTTCATCTTCAGGTCTGTCTGGATATTGCCAATGTTCTCAGTTCATCCACATAGTCAATGTTCTTTACTCACACACTCTGCTGAGGAAGTCCGCACCAACATTGTCTGATCCTTTAATAGATTCTACTCGCATGTTAAAGTTCTGCAAGTACATAGCCCATCTCATGATGCGACTGTTCACAAATTTGGTAGAGTTTAAGTAAGTTAACGGCTTATGATCAGTCTGCAGCACGAACTTCACTCCTTGAAGGTACAGTTCGAACTTCCGGATTCCCCATATGATGGCAAGGCACTCTTTCTCCATGGTCGAGTAATTTTTTTCAGCCCTGGACAGCTTCTTGCTGGCGTAACTGATCGGAAATAGTTTCCCTTCGTGTTCTTGCATCAGTATGGCGCCGATGCCTTCGTCCGCTGCGTCTGTTCTTAAGACGAATTCCTTGGAAGTGTCGGGCAGTCGTAGCACCGGATCCTTCGAAAGAAGGTCGCGCACAGTCTGGTATGCCTTCTCTTGAGACGGTCACCACTGCACTTGGTTCGGACAGCCTTTCCGTACCAGGTCCGACAAAGGTGCTATGATGGCTGAGTAGTTCGGTACGAACTCCCTATAATACCCAGCCAATCCCAGGAAAGACCGCACTTGCTTCTTCGTTTGGGGACGTGGAGCGTTCAGAATCTTGGTGACGTTTTCTAGCAGAAGCCCCTTTTGTCCTTCTTTCAGCGAATGGCCGATAAAGTCGACGTTGTCAGTTCCCCAGAATGCACTTACTGGGTCTCACGGTCAGGTTAGCTTCTGTTAGACTGTGAAACAGCTCCCTCAAGGTCTGCAAATGCTCTTCCCAGGTGGGGGTGTGGACTAGCAGATCGTCCCAGTAACACACGACATTGTCCATCCCTTTGAGCATCTTCTTCATTCCTCTCTTCAGGGTAGCTCCGCTGTTGACCATGCCAAAGGGCATCCTTAGGCACTCGTACATCCCATCAGGAGTTATAAAAGCAGTCTTTGGTATGTCCTGTTGACGCACGGGGACTTGCCAATAACCCTTGCTGAGGTCAATCTTTGAGAATATTTTACTCCCCGATAGTTGGCGGAAGAGGTCTGCTGCAGTAGGCATCGGCTCGGGGTCGAAGACGGTGATCTTATTAACCTTCCTGTAGTCGATGCATACTCTGTTGCTCCCGTCCTTCTTCTTTACGACCACGACAGGGGACGCGTAGGGGGAACTGGACTCCCTGATGATGCCCATCTTCAGCGCATCTCATCGATATCTTTCTTCAAGGATTCACGTGCCTTGAAAGGGATCGGGAATGGTTTGGTTCGAACAGGGATATTTGAAGTGAGGTGGACTTCATGTTCGACCAAAGTCGTAGAGCCTGGGACATCATTGAAGCTATGGGGAAACTCGCCCATAAGGTCCTTGAGCTCCAACTTTTGACCTTCCGTCAAGCTCGGTCCTAGCTTAACATCATCGATGCCTTCTTTGCTGTGGAAGTCTCCCAGTTCCAACAGTTCCTCGCTGTCAAAGCTGTCGTCGATCACAGTGCGTGCACAGTCTCTGATGGCCTTTCCACGTACAGCTTAAGGAGGTTGGCGTGGTATATCTTGGACTGCTGGCCGACCTTCACCTTGTATTCGTTGATTCCCACCACGGACTCCACTTCGTACGGGCCTTTCCACTGCATCAGCAACTTATTATGATCAGTAGGTAGCAGCACCAGCACTTTGTTGCCAGGTTTGAACTTCCTGTTCACAGTCTACGATCATAGTAGTGCTTTCCACAGTCCTGTGACTTCTTCAGGTTTTCTCTGGCTATCTCGAGAGTCTGCTCCAGCTTCTCCCGTAGCTCAAACACGTACTGGTAACTGTTCTTCACCTCTGGGGTCTCTACTTCTTTCGTCCAAAGTTCTTTTAGGATGTGCATCGGCCCTCGGATGGTTCTTCCGTACAGCAGCTCGAACGGAGAGAAGCCGGTGGACTCCTGCGGTACTTCTCTTTAGGCGAAAAGTAGGGCGTTGATGTAACGATGCCATTGTCTGGGCTGCTCGCTGCGCAGTTTCTTCAGGGTGGACTTCAGCGTAGCATTGAACTTTTCGACGAGCCCGTTGCACATTGGATGGTAGGGTGTCGTAGTCAAATGCCGGATGCTCAGCAGTCTGTTGACCTCCTTCATGCAGTCAGAGACGAACTGCGTCCCGAGGTCTGTCAGAATTTCTTCAGGCACTCCAAGTCTACTGAACATGTCCACCAGTGCCTCTGCCACAGTCTCAGTGTCAATCTTCTTCAGAGGGACTGCTTCTTGGTACCGAGTCGCATAGTCCACTAAAGTCAGTACCCACCGGTGACCTTCTTCACTCGGAGGTTTTATTTCGCCGATTAGGTCTAAGGCCACCCTCTTGAAAGGTCGGTCGATCAAAGGCATCCTCTGCATAGGTACTTTCGGGACCCTTCCTAGAGGTATGGTCTTCTGGCAAATGTCACATGATCGGCAGAAACGGCTAACGTCCGCATGAAGTCCTGGCCAGTAGAACACCGCCTGGATTCTGTCTGACGTCTTCTTGATGCCTAGGTGACCTCCCATAATGGAGTCATGTGCTACTTCCATCACTTGGCGCCTTAGAGGTAACGGTACCAAGACTTGACGTAGTGGTTTCCCTCCGTTGACCCTCGGGTGCTGGAAGATTCGGTACAGGATCTTGGCCTTCACCTCGAAATAGACTGTGCCACTGCCCTTGGTCACGTGGTCTTGGCGGTTCCTGTACTTGTTTAAAGTGCTGTCAGCTTCCTGGAGCTGGATCAGCTTATCTCTGTCCACGATGGCAGCTTTGGAGTTGTCGGCGACCTTCAGTGGCGTAGACGTCTTGTCTCTCTTGGCCTGGGCCCTGGTAGTAACAGCACCGACGATCTCTGGTCGGCAGGGCTGAGCCGGAGTAGCCACATTGTCCCGTAGCAGCTCTGTAAGGTCTCCATCGGGAAATGGCAATGGATCCTCCTCCACATTTTCGACGTGTTGAGTTGAGGCAGGACTCCACTTTGGATCGGGGTCGTCGGGTCGTCTCGAGCCGTCGGTATTCCAGATCATCAAATCGTATAGCGGCTTCTTCAGGCAAACCGCTTCTACTTTGCCTATGTAGAAAGGGGTGCTGACATGAATCTTCGCAACTGGCGCTCTCACACATTTGCTGTCGGCCATGAGTGTCCATTTAGAATCGCCAGTGAACTGTTCTTTAGCGATTAGATCTTCTCTGACGATGACTCCACTGCAACCAGAGTCTCTTAGAACAGTCACTTCATGATTTCCGACGCGTCCCTGCATACAATCACTCAATCGCTTTTCCACTCTCAACTTTTACTTTCCAACTCACTATCAACAGCACACTTTTGAACCAGTGCGGCACTATATATATACAGTCTCTCTAAACTCCAGAAAGAGCGAGAAACCCCCCCCCCCCCCCCCAACGTGACACACCTCAACCAATCAGAATTAATTTCATCATCACTGTTTTACGTCATACAACCTTTCTTTCTGTCAAAAGAATGTTCTCAAATATCCCGAAACTTCGATCGATAGTAAACAAGCAGATCTAGAGGAAATTATCAACGTTATACAAAGCTTCTTCTAACAACAATGCAAACTCAAATCAAAGGTAAATATACTCTATTATTGCATGCTTTGCAAAATAAAACGAACAGATCTATGGCGCGCGCTTAATAATAATAATACATAATAATACAGGATGCTATGTACGCGCCTTTCCCCAAGGCTCAAAGCGCGGCGATCTATACCAACATACACGCTCACCTGTCTCATTTACCCTCGCACACACCAAATACACATACATCACTCAAACAGGTGGTGTAAAGGCAGGGAGATCACTATTAGAAGGTGGAAGAAAATAGAATTTTTATTTTTGAAATTTTTATATTGACTGCATCCTGTACCATTACCTTCACACATAATATCGTGCACGTTTCACACGCACCATCATGCGCGTTTCAACGTAACAGGGGTAGAGCAATCTCCAATCTTCGTTTTGCGGATGACATTGATGGATTGGCTGGAGAGGAACAAGAACTTGAACAGCTGGTACAGAGGCTTGACACCACCTCCAAAGCTTATGGAATGGAAATAAGAGCAGAGAAGACCAAAATGATGACCAACAACACCAATGGCATCAACACGGACATCAAAGTCCAAGGCCAATCCCTCAACACAGTGCATAGCTTCAAATATTTAGGAGCCATTGTATCAGACAATGGGTCCCGACAGGTAGTCCTCTTTAGGATTGCACAAGCAACTGCTGCCCTGACAAGGTTGAAGCCATTTGGAAAGACAGGACCATCAGTCTACATTCCAAAGTAAGACTGCTGCGCTCCCTTGTCATCTCCATCTTCCTATATGCTTGCGAAGCATGGACCCTCACAGCATATCTCCAACGAAGAATACAAAGCATGGAGATGAGGTGCTACAGAAGACTTCTGGGCATTTCCTATACCCAACACATCACCAACGACAAAGTCCGACAGACCATCATACAAGCCATTGGACAACACGATGGCCTGCTCACAGTGGTGAAAAAACGGAAACTCCGATGGTATGGCCACATCACCAGATCATCAGGCCTTGCAAAGACTATTCTGCAAGGCACAGTGCAATGAGGTAGAAGAAGAGGGAGACCGAAAAAGAGGTGGGAGGACAACATTCGAGAATGGACTGGTTTGACACTGAGCGAAGCCATCAGGGCTGCTGAGGACAGAGAAGATGGAGTATGCTGGTTAAACGATCATCTGTGGTGCCCCTACGACCTCAGGGTTACGGGACAGGATAGGATAGGATAGTTTGTTTGTTTCCACACTTGGTGGAAGTTGCCGCGTAGGCAAAAGATCCACAGGATCCTTCATGGTGGGCAGGAAAGTACATGAAGAAAACTCTTTTTCAAAAAGCCGAACACGTCCTTTGCTGACCGAAATTTCGCCATCTTTTTTCACAGGAAAATAATATTGCACAGCAGCAATAACATGGATTCTCACTGGTCCAATTCATCTTAAGGCACTTTCTCATTGGTCGGGAGGACTTACTTTTCTTTGTCAGGTTATTGTAGAAGATGACGTCATCATGCCAACTCGAGCATCAGCCAGAGGATCGCCGAAACAAAATCGCAGGGGACTTGCTTGGTTTTATTAGTTTATTCCCCCACTTAAATGTTTTTTAACAAGGACTTACTCTATGATATCTCCAAATCTAAACATAGTTCGGATTTGATTTTTACAGGTAAGATGCGTCATTCTCTTGCAAGTTTGATGGCGCAAAAAACTCAATTTCGACCTTAGGTGGACTTACTCGGTTTTGTCAAATCACGGCAGAAATCAGTCTGAATAATGCAGTTTGAAGAGGTGGGTTTTGAGGGCCATTGGACAACACGATGACCTGCTCACCATGGTGAAAAAAACGGAAACCCCGATGGTATGGCCACGTCACCAGATCATCAGGTCTTGCAAAGACCATCCTGCAAGGCACAGTGCAAGGAGGTAGAAGAAGAGGGAGACCGAAAAAGAGGTGAGAGGGCAACATTCGAAAATGGACTCGTTTGACAATGAGCGAATCAATCAGAGTTGCTGAGGACAGGGAAAGATGGAGTATGCTGGTTAAACGATCATCTTTGGTGCCCCTACGACCTCCGATTTACGGGATAGGATAGGATAGGATAGCGTGCAGCCCATGTATCACAGATATATAGCAGTAGTAGCGTACAGCCCATGTATCATGCTTATATAGCAGTAGTAGCGTACAGTCCATGTATGATACATATATAGCAGCAGTACCGTACAGCCCATGTTTCATAGATATATAGCAGTAGTAGCGTACAGCCCATGTATCATAGATATATAGCAGTAGTAGCGTACAGACCATGTATCATAGATATATAGCAGTAGTACCGTACAGCTCATGTATCTTAAATATATAGCAGTAGTAGCGTACAGCCTATGTATCAAAGATAGAAGGGTGGGATCACTCTGCGTCTGTGGCCAAACGAATCCGCCACTGAAACAGTTTATTCTCAAACCGCGTAGGAATGAACCTATAATATCTTCATTTATATCGAACAATACAACCCTATTTATGGGAAGACCTTGATTTAGACCAATTTTATTATATGCAGAACTTAAATCTTTCGTAGGCCTATATCGTTTCGATTTAAAGGAAGATTACGTGTGCGTTGTTACGCAGTTTGAGAATAAACGTTTAATGGAGCAAACGATTGGTTTGGGCAAAGATGCAGTCAGATCCCACCCTTCTGTTTACATACATGGGCGGTATCGTAGCTACTGGTTTGACATTGAATGAAACCATGAGGGTTGCCGAGAACAGAGAAAGATTGAGTACGCTGGCTAAACGATCATCTTTGGTGCCCCAACGACCTTTGAGTTACGGGATAGGATAAGATAGGGTAGGTACGCTACTACCGCTATGCTATCGAAGATACACTTTCTTTTTGCTATCGCGGATCCATTCTACTGGGTTAGTGCCCCTGTGAGAGAAACCCACCTCGTTCACAGTGCTTCTCTTCTGTTATCGCGCACATAGTTTTCAATTATTTTATTAAAGCCGTCACGACCAGGCAGTTGTTTGTACTCTAGAAACGTCTTCAGTGTCCTGATGCTGCTTATAATTTAGGCGCGTGAGCCGGTAGGGTGGTAGTGATTGTTAATTACATTTCCCAAATGTACATTGGTAAAATCTGTTACAGGTTTATTGCCGCACTAACGTCTGTTTATTTATTTATTTCTTTTTTTGTTGTTTCAGCCTCAGTCGCGAGCTACAGTAAGTAGTTCACATTTTTTTGAGTCAATCGCAGTAGCGGGCTACAGTAAGTAGTTTACAATTTTTGTTACATTACATTACATTATTATTGCTTTAGGTCCAGCGGACTCTTCCGAGCCAAATCAGGACCGTACAATCCGCATAAAAGATCTGCTGAAACAACCCTAGTGGTAACACTGAAGGCTCTCCACCAGCCAGTCACTTTACAATAAAGACATCCCACGCAGGGGACGCTGAGGCTGTACTCTAATTTATCGAACCCCCGTTTATAGAAACAAAATAGAATACAAACATCATTATAAATTATCAACAAAACACATACATATAAAATGCCTACATTGCTAAATAATAACATCATAGGAAGCCCTAGTGACCACCTGGCAGAAAGTGTCCAACATTCCCAAGCTGATCCAACAGATCTCACACACAAATAAGGAGTCTTATCCCGGAAGATTTTTCAAGAAAAAAGGTAGTTGACTGGTCTAGTGAAGAAGAAGACAGTATAGCAGATTGATAGAACAGAGCAGGAATGAGAAAGAACAAATGAGAAAGACAGCGACAGTGGGAATTTAAAGCACTAAATTTATAGAAAGTGGGGATACTATTTATACTGAAACCCCCGGCACCCCAACAGGGGTACATTTTTTGTTCAATCTCCGTCGCAGGCTACAGTAAGTAGTTTACATTGTTTGTTTAATCTCTGTCGCGGGCTACAGTAAGTAGTTTCAAGTACATGTATAATTATCGACCAAAGACATTAATAACACCCAAAAACAACAAAAGAAAATACATAATAAAATAGTAGCTATATTTAGCTGAACATGAGTGCGCTCGAGAATGTTTTCTGTTTGACCGTATGCATGTGTGTGTGGGTGTGTGTGTGGGTGTGTGTGTGTGTAGGTGTGTGTTTATTTGTGTGTGTTTGTTTGTGTGTTTGTTTGTGGGGGTGTGTTTGCGTGAGTGTGTGTGTGTGTGTGTGTGTGTGTGTGTGCTCTTGTACATAATATGTGCAAAAACGTAATATTCTTCGATACCTCTACAGGAAATTTAGCCCTTGGGAAAAACTGCGACATGACTTTACCTTATTACGTGGCTGACAGCGACTGGTATAACACCAACAACAACACGTGCAATGCCGCCAACAACGGGAACACCTGCACTGTCGAGTCAAAAGGCAACTGTATCTGGACTCACAGGGATTACCATAGGCCACACTGGACCGTGCTGCTGGGAGATGGACACTTCAGTATCCGTGAGATCGTGGTCTACGGTGTACAAGGTGGGTGAACAATTACACAATGGAGACAAACAAACGTTCATGTAAAATACTGGAAGTAATGGATTTGTCGCCATTGGCAAACTCAGGAATAAATACACACATATATTTATATCATCTCTCTCTCTTTCTCTCTCTCTTTCTTTCCCTCTCTCTCTCTCTCTCTCTCTCTCTCTCAATTTAAATCTATGTATTTATTTATTCTAATAGCGCTTTTCCTGCTCAAGAGCTGCTCAAGGCGCTGGCCAATGCAGAATATAACCCAAGCTGGCCGAAGCGCCCACTGAGCACAATCCTGGGTGACGGAGGATGGGGAAGAGGGACCTAGTGGTTGCTGGGTATCTATGTGTACCGGCACTCACCCGTCAAGGACATGAGCGTCAGGACCTAAGTGATGGAATTCGTGCATGCACAGTCTAGATCTCGGTTTAATAATAATAATAATAATAACGGATTTTTATATAACGGGTACTCCAGCCTATGACCAGACTCACCACGCTTTACATAGTCATTACATATAAATACATGCACTCGATAAAACATCGCTTTTGCTACAATACACCAAAAGATGGAACAGTAAAGGTACAAACTATTACAACTATGTACACAAATGACAAAAAAGACAGAAATAGAATAGCAAAAACCTATTCACAGCTATTTATATGCCCGGTTAGGCCCAGGAGGAAAACAGTATAAATATTTACAGCCGTGTATACACTTATGGATCAGACAGAGACAAAAGAGGAGAGAATGGCAGCGGGATACAAATCAGTCTGAATAATGCAGTTTGAAGAGGTGGGTTTTGAGGGCCTTTTTGAATGCTTGTGTTGATTGTATGTTGCGGATATGGGAGGGAAGGGAATCATGCTCTTATCCGAAGAAATAGGGGCGTAGTCAGCGTTTCTCATTACGCACATATGTGCGTAATTCACGCATAAAAATCGGAAGATGACGCAAAGATTTTGATTAAGAGGGTCCCACGGACGCACACGTTGTTGCGCCCAGCGAAAGTGTCGTACCCAGAGCTGCCAACCACTACGGAATTTCCGTAGTTTACTCCGGAAATGAATACGCGGCAATTCGAAAATTTACTACGGAAAGTCAATTTTCGACGATAGTATTACAGTTTTAACGAGTTTTATTGAGCGCCTGTGCCTCCCGTAGCACCTCAAGGTCACGGTCATTCGGTTTACGTGCACCAGAGAGAAAGGAAGAAGAGAGAGATCACTTCGCGATATCGCCTCTATGAGAAGTGATGTACGGTGGAGGAGTTACGTCCCTTCAACCTCACATGGGCTTGCTTTCGGTTCTTAGTCTCTTGTCTATATATGGGGGTTTTTAATTATATTTTTAAAAAATGTTTTAGACCGCGATTTTCACCTTTTGCTGTTGAAAATGTTTGAAATAAGGCTTTTCAAATTTGAGAATTTTTTTTTTATGCACATCTGTTTATTTTTTCATGACTTGCTGCCTCTTGACCGTATGGGTGTTATGAGCGCTTCCTAAACTGTAACCCGTGATATAGGTGGCTTTTGCATTGTTTTGTTGCTTGAAATAAACAGTATGTATAAGATAAATTGAGTTAAAATAAAAATAATAATAATATTTAAAAAAAACCACACACTAGTCTAGAATATGTGTCATACATGCGTAATTTATTTTTTGTTCAGTATGGGGTTATACAGCATACGGATTGATTGGCAGTTTTAGTGTGTATAATTTGTGCGTGGTGTGTGTGTGTGTGTGTGTGTGTGTGTGTGTGTGTGTGTGTGTGTGTGTGTGTGTGTGATATAGAAAGAGATGGAGATCGAAATATAAATAAAGATATTGACTAATTCGAAACGTAAATCTAGTTGTGCACACGGAAATTCATTTATTTACAAAAATATGCTTCGATTGATTTCAACATAATAATTAGGGTACGTAATTATTATACTCTTACTCTCTCTCTCTCTCTCCCTCTCTCTCTCTCTTTTTCTTTCTCTCTCGTATTTAAAAAAAAGGTGAACAAGGCAACTTTTTGTGATCACAAATGAAACCATCCTGCAATCAACCCTATATATTTCATTCAAATTGACAATACATTCAGTGAGTCCTGTGACAAAATAAAGGGTTGGCATCTGTGTTTTATATTAGAATATTCTGCCACAACCTAATTTAATTATAACAGGATACGAAGTTGAGGAATTACAGACACAGTTTGGTGGACAGCAAATAACAAGCCGCTGAAATTTTACTTTTCTCATACTGTCTTACAATCTTTTTTTTTTTTTTTTAGGGCTAATCCAAACCGTTTCTTACACGAAACATCACCTTAGTTCCAATCCGTCTTGTATCATTGACAACCATTCATTGACCGGTCTTGGTCATCATAATTCTTTTATATCACGATTCTTGTCTGTCAGAATAGATCTACAATTTCTTCAAGAACTTACCGTTCTTCTTCCGTTGGGAAACCAAACAAACTCTTCCCCTTGCATGCTGCCTTTAATCTTGCGTTTGTGCAGTTCAAAGCTGCACAGTGGTCACCGTAACTCTTCCTGCGATTTATTTTCCCCCTCTCCATCAGATCTTCGCTCTGTGACGCAGCCATTTTCACACATGTTACAATAAAGTCGCATAACTCGTGACGCGTCATCACACCAAAGGCGTCACTGCGCGGTCTAAGTATTCCTGGTCTATGCGTGCACGGAGTAATAGATCACGCTCCCAGTGCATGTTAGGAAATTCGACCAATCACCGTGAAGTGGTTTTGCAAACGGCCAATCGCTGCACAAAACCTCGACCTTTCTGTGACACTTTCGTTTCCGGGTCACTTCTACACTGCGAGAAGAAAAGTTTGTGTGCGGCTTATTTTGAATCCGTGATGCCAAAAAGAAAGAAAACTAGCGATGAAAGCCCAGAAAAAAAGAAGAGGACAGCAAATCAAGAGTACAGGAAAGAGTATTCTGAAAAATTTCCGTGCATCACTGCGTCATCGAGATCAAAACACAGCGTGTATTGTACAGCGTGCTTGGCAGATTTTAGCATACAACATGGCGGCTTCCACGATGTGACGCGACACGTGAATGGCAATCGTCACAAAAGTCGTTGCCCTGATCCAGAAAAGTTAGTCCCTGTTCAGTCTGTAGCCACCTTTTCCAGCCCGATATGGATCTCTCAATAATTCGTGCGGAAACACTCTTCACGACCTTCGTTGCAGAGCACAATTTGCCTGCGTCGGTAGCAGATCACTTCAGTAAGTTAGTGAAGGCAATGTTCCCGGACTCCCAAGTTGCCAAGAGCTTTGCATGTGAAAGTGCAAGGCTGCCACCAGATTGGGCCTTGCTAAAGACTAGACATGTTCCCAGAGAGAGAATAGAGCAAGTTCAGTAAATGTGGAGTATTGTATGAAGTGTGTCATCTTTCCTTGCAACTGTGCTTGTTTAGTAGTGTGTGTGTATATGCATGTCTTCGTTAAAAAAAAAAAAAAAAAAGCGAGGACGTATGGCTACTGAAAATGTCATAAAACTACTGAAATTCAGAATTTTTGCTACTGAAAACTTTTTTTGGGGTTGGCAGCTCTGCGTACCCCCACGTTATCACAGTGGACATCGCTCACACACACACACACACACACACACACACACACACACACACACACACACACACACACACACACACACACACACACACACCGGCATAGAGTTCTTGTGCTGTTTATTGACTGGTCAGCTGATATTGCACTATAAGACATTGTATAAGCACTACACTTTATCTTATTGACTTTAGTCACATTTGTATGCACACATGGAAGGGACCCTCAGAATTTTTAAAAGGACCCTCAAAATTTTCAACAGAGGGTCCCTTGGACCCCTTGATTTGAAGCTTGTGGGAAACACTGGTAGTGTCACAGTCATGCTTGTTTGTTTGTTGAATTTTTATTATTATTTTATTTTATTTATTTATTTATTTATTTGTATTTTTTTTATATTTATTTTTGACTAACACGCATAGCAATATGGGTCTATGTATTTACCCCCAAAACTATGTTTTGTGCAAATCTGAGCGAGATGAGTCCTACATAGTCCAAAAATGAAAAGTTTAAAGAAATTTGTTTTCGTCCGTCCGTCTGTCCGTCCGACAATCCGTCATCCGCCCTTTGTCCATCTGTGCACAACTTTAAAGTGGCTAATTACTCGGACCCTATTTTATGTATCACACCCAAACATGGTAGGGCGATCTATTTCCATGAGACCTCGAAAATGATCAGTGAATGAATGGCTTTACTTAAAGGTAAAGGTCACAGGATCAGTAAAAGGTATTTTAAAACATGACCATATTTTACAAAAGGTACGTTTTCCACAAGTTTTTGATACTGAACAGATGTTTTGATGCATGTTAGAGATCAATGAGACACACATGCTCCAAGATCAAGGTCGCTGGATTAAGTTCATATGAGTACTTTGAAGTGACCTTGACCCTAAACTATGAGAGATAAAAGGTTCAAACATTTTGCATGCTTTAAGGTCAAGGTCATGTTAAGCCTTCCAAAACATGAACAAATTAGTCATAGTACTGTGGAACCCATAGTATGCATTAACATTGAGTAATTTCATCATACATGAGCATCAGGGTCATGTGAAGTCCAAGGTCATCCCAAGGTCAAGGTCATTTAAGGTCAATGTCATCTCAAGGCCGCCGTTTTGGGCATAATACAACTTTTGCTGTACTTTATTTCATCGTGCAATAGTGGGCACTCATTTTCATGTAGAATATTGCAAGTTCCATAAGGAGCATGTGAGTCAAATGGACCTTGCCCTTCTATTTTTTTATCTTTTTTTTTTTAAAAATCCAAGCCGTCAACTTACTTCGAACCATTGACTGTACAGGCTGCAACGTTATCGTTTTACATTCAATACGTCAGTTGTTTTGCATAATACAATGTTTGCTGTACTTTATTTAGACGTAAATGAGTGTATTTGGAGCCGGAGGTCAAGGTCATCTCAAAGTCAAGAGCATTTAAAGATCAAAGTCGGTATTACTTTACATTTTAATGCCACCGTTTCGTTTCGTTTTTTCTGGACACTCATGTTCATGGTAAATTTTTTAAAGTTCCATAAGCTTTGCCCTTCTTTTTTTTTCTTTCCTTTCTTTTTTTTGGGTGGGTGGGTGTGGGGGTGAGGGGGAGTAATGGCGCACAGGTCAAAGGTCATGCAAGTTGAACCCCAAAATGTTCAAATAGAATAGAACCAACGTTTCCCGGCGTGTCGTAAGAGGCGACTAACAGGGGTGATGTCAGCACGGCACCACTGGGCGAAAGTCTTCTACACAGAAGTCACTGGCCAGGACGGACGAACCTCATGTTACTACAGGTTCAACGACCACGTGCTCGGGGCCAAGGCGAGCCACACTATACTCGTGGATATCGGCTGTGGTCAACAGCCTGGAGAGGATTGGGCCCTGCCAGGTCTTTCTTGCCCACTGCATGATGAATAAAACCATTTACTCTATACTCGCCTGGGTCAACAAGGACCGCGCCTTCCGTTGGCCACCAGAACGGAGGTGATAAATGTGCTACTGATGGACAACTAAGCAAAATCCGCACCAGAAATAACATCGTCATAGGAACCTGGAATGTCAGGAACCTAACTGCGGAAGGAAAATTAGAAGAACTGGCCCACGAGCTGGACCACTATCGATGGAACGTTTTAGGTATCAGCGAACTGTGCTGAAAAGACATGGGTGAAATAACGAACGACAAAGGCCACAAGCTTTATTTCAGCGGGAGAGATGACAAGCACGAACAAGCGTTGGATTCTTGGTCCACAAGAACATTCTAGCCACTGTCATGGGTTGATGCCCAGTCTCCAGTAGACTCATTACCATCCGTCTGAGAGCAACCCCTTTCAACATCACCATCATCCAGGCCTATGCCACAACATCAGGCTATGACAGCGAAGTGGAGGATTTCTATGAAAATCTACAGGCTGTCCTTTACCAAGTGCCGAAGAAGGACATAGTAATAGTGGAAGGCGACTGGAATGCCAAGGTTGGCCAAGATGCGCACCAAAACTGCGGAGACACATGTGGACCCTACTGCAACAACGAGAAAAATGACAGGGGTCTGAGACACTTGGAGATTTGTGAGATACAACGATCTGATACTGGCAAACACTCTTGATCTCCACAAAAAAATCCAGACGATGGACGTGGCACAGTCCCGGCGAGGAGTATCACAACCATATCGACTACATCATGGCAAGAAACGTTTCAGATCAAGCATCAGCATTGGCAGGACACGCACCTTTCCAGGAGCAGACATCGTAAGTGACCACGATCCCGTGATGATGCCTTTCCGGCTCCACTTGAAGAGCGTAAACACAGCAAAGTGCACTAGACTGAAGTTCGACCAGGACAAACTGCAAGACCCGGAGGTGGCAGAAATATTTCAGGCCACAATTGGAGGGAAATTTGCACCACTGCTCATTTTGGGAGCTGGTGAAGTAGATTTCAAAAAGCCCAAAGTCTCCACGATCCAAAGCAAGTCTGGCATATACCTTACAGAAGAACAAGAAGTCTTGGACAGAGTACTGCTCGGACATTTACAACCACACACCAAACGGAGACCCATCAGTTCTAGCATGTCCTGAGAACACAGAAGAAGAAGAAATCGTCCCAATTCTCCGAGAATAAGTTGAGGCAGCAATTCAATCGCTGAAGAAAGGGAAGTCAGCGGGAGTGGACAACATACCCGCGGAATTGCTTCAAGCAGGAGGAGAAGCGATGATTGACGCCCTCACCATTATCTATAACAAGATCTGGAAGAGTGGGGAGTGGCCTACACCATGGACCCAGTCGCTTGTCATCACTCATCCCAAAAAGGTAGCTTCCAGGAATGTGAAAATTACCGCACCATTAGTCTCATCAGCCATCCCAGCAAGGTCCTCCTGAAAATAATACTCAACAGGTTGAAACCCCAAGCTGAACAAATCATTGCTGAAGAACAAGCAGGATTCAGGGCAGGGGGAAGTACCACTGAACAGATTTTCAACCTCAGAATAATCTGCGAGAAATACCTACAGCACCAACCACATCTATATCATGTGTTCGTAGATTTCAAAAAGGCGTTTGACCGAGTCTGGCATGCAGCTCTGTGGGCCACCATGAGAGTGTACAACATCAGCCCTAAAATTATTGAAGTCATCAAAAGCCTGTATGACAAGGTTACCAGTGCAGTCCTCCACAACAGCGCCATCGGAAACTGGTTCAGAACAACAATCGGTGTGCGTCAAGGATGCCTACTCTCTCCAACACTCTTCAACATCTTCCTAGAGCGCATCATGTCAGATGGCCTTGCAGATCACGAAGGCACAATCAGCATAGGGGGTAGAGCAATTTCCAACCTCCGTTTTGCGGATGACATTGATGGATTGGCTGGAGAGGACCAAGAACTTGAACAGCTTGTACAGAGGCTTGACACCATCTCCAGATCCTATGGAATAGAAATAAGTGCAGAGAAGACCAAAATGATAAACAACAACTCCAATGGCATCACCACGGACATCAAAGTCCAAAGCCAATGTGTAACGAAAGCCCCTCTTTGGTCTAACTATACCTATATCTAAGTGAATGGATAAATAAAACAGACGAAAGAATCACTAACTATCTTATCTAGTCTTCCACTCAGAAACAAGGTATTTGTTTAGTGATGTGAATGTCTATTCTGCATGTGCGCGTTCTCCCGTTCTTTCTTCTAATACAACTAACTCTGACTCCAATTATCTGTCACACCCTCTTATAATACAAAATACGACAAACACATATATATATATTATCTTACAAACATTCCAAATCAATATTTCCACGAGTACAACTCGTCTTCAAAACCCACCTCACAAATATTTTCAAATAATCATGTACAGAACAGTAGAAAAACGAATACTCACAGTTTGCTTTGTGCCACACAATATTATAAGTCCAAAGGAATTATTCACAATATTATAAGTCCAAAGAGTTATTCACAATATTATAAGTCCAAAGAATTGTTCACAATATTATAAGTCCAAAGAATTGTTCACAATATTATAAGTCCAAAGAATTGTGCACAATATTATAAGTCCACAGAATTATTCACAATATTATAACTCCACGACTCCCACTGTCATAATCTCTCTACCTACACCGTCTTTCCCCCTTCGTCGCTCTTCTCTCATTCTACTCCTCCTCTTCTTCTTCGTCGCACTTCTCTCTTCGTCAGCTCTCCTCTTCGTCACGTCAGCTCTTCTCTCTTCGTCGGCTCATCTCCTCGTCAGCTCTCCTCTTCATCAGCTCTTCTCTTTGTCAGTTTTTCTCTCGTCGTCGGCTCTTCTCTTCGTCAGCTTTTCTCTCGTCGTCAGCTCTTCTCTATCGTCAGCTCTTCCCTTCGTCGGCTCTTCTCTTCGACAGCTCTCTCTCTTTACGTCAGCTCTTCTTCTTTCGTCAGCTCTTCTCTATCGTCAGCTCTCTCGTCTTCTTCTCGCTTCCTCTTCCTCTTCTTCTTTCCCTTCTTCTTCGTATTCTTCTTCTTCTCTCTTCCCGTTTCCCTTCTCACTTCCTCTTCTTCTCTACTTCTTCTTCGTCGTATTCTTCTTCTCTCTTCTCCTTCTCTCTCTCTTCCCGTTCCCCTTCTCACTTCCTCTTCTTCTCTACTTCTTCTTCGTCGTATTCTTCTTCTCTCTTCTCCTTCTCACTTATTCTTCTCATATCTTCTTCTCCTCCTTCTCACTTCTTCTTCTTCTTCTTCTTCTTATTCTTATTCTTCTCTGTAGCCCCGCTACAGGTCCCTCTCTCTACAGGGAAATTATCAGCAAACGCTGTCGCCAGAGAGCACACACCCTCTCTCCACTCAAAACATACGAAGACTGACAAAAATCAAGCTCACGAATTTGCCGCCAACTAAAAATTCGTGACGTCATTGACTAGTAGGCCTATATTACTACAACCGTACTGTCAATGTCTTATACACAAATATCGGTCCGTGACACAATGCCTTAACAGAGTGCATAGCTTCAAATATTTAGGAGCCATTGTATCAGACAATGGGTCCCGACAGGAAGTCCTCTCCAGGATCACATAAACAACTGCTGCCTTGGCGAGGTTGAAGCCAATTTGGAAAGACAGGCCCCTCAGCCTACATTCCAAGGTAAGACTGCTGCGCTCCCTTGTCATCTCTTTTTTCCTATTTGCTTGCGAAACATGGACCCTCACACCAGATCTACAACGAAGAATGGAGATGAGGTGCTACAGAAGACTTCTGGGCATTTCCTATACCCAGCACATCACCAACGACAAAATCTGACAGACCATCACAAAAGCCATTGGACAACTCCATGACCTGCTCACAAGATCTTCCTATCCTATCCTGTCCCGTAACCCGGAGGTTGTAGGGGCACCACAGATGATCGTTTAACCAGCGTACTCCATGTTTCTCTGTCCTCAGCAGCCCTGATGGCTTCGCTCAGTGTCAAACCAGTCCATTCTCGAATGTTGTCCTCCCACCTCTTTTTCGGTCTCCCCCTTCTTCTACCTCCTTGCACTGTGCCTTGCAGAATGGTCTTTGCAAGGCCTGATGATCTGGTGACGTGGCCATACCATTGGAGTTTCCGTTTCTTCACCACTGTGAGCATGTCATCGTGTTGTCCAATGGCTTGTGTGATGGTCTGTCGGACTTCGTCGTTGATGATGTGTTGGGTATAGGAAATGCCCAGAAGTCTTCGGTAGCACCTCATCTCCATGCTTTGTATTCTTCGTGGTAGATCTGCTGTGAGGGTCCATGCTTCGCAAGCATATAGGAAGATGGAGATGACAAGGGAGCGCAGCAGTCTTACTTTGGAATGTAGACTGATGGTCCTGTCTTTCTAAATGGTCTTCAACCTTGTCAGGGCAGCTGTTGTTTGTGCGATCCTGGAGAGGACTTACTGTCGGGACCCATTGTCTGATACAATAGCTCCTAAATATTTGAAGCTATGCTCTGTGTTGAGGGATTGGCCTTGGACTTTGATGTCCGTGTTGATGCCATTGGTGTTGTTGGTCATCATTTTGGTCTTCTCTGCACTTATTTCCATTCTATATGTATCTGTGGGTGGTGTCAAGCCCCTGTACCAGCTGTTCAAGTTCTTGGTCCTCTCCAGCCAATCCATCAATGTCATCCGCAAAACAAAGATTGGAGATTGCTCTACCCCTATGCTGACTGTGCCTTCATGATCTGCAAGAGCATCTGACATGATGCGCTCTAGGAAGATGTTGAAGAGTGTTGGAGAGAGTAGGCATCCTTGACGCACACCGATTGTTGTTCTGAACCAGTTCCCGATGACGCTGTTATGGAGGACTGCACTGGTAGACTTGTCATACAGGCTTTTGATGACTTCAATAATTTTAGGGCTGATGTTGTAAACTTTCATTGTTGCCCATAGAGCTGCATGCCAGACTCGGCTCAAACGCCTTCTTGAAGTCTAAGAACACATGATATAGATGTTGTTGGTGCTGTAGGTATTTCTCACAGATTATTCTGAGGTTGAAAATCTGTTCAGTGGTACTTCGCCATGCCCTGAATCCTGCTTTTTCTTCAGCTATGATTTGTTCAGCTTGGGGTTTCAACTTGTTGAGTATTATTTTCAGGAGGACCTTGCTGGGATGGCTGATGAGGCTGATGGTGCGGTAATTTTCACACTCCTGAAGGTTACCTTTTTTGGGAAGAGTGATGACAAGCGACTGGGCCCATGGTATAGTCCACTCCCCACTCTTCCAGATCTTGTTACAGATAATGGTGAGGGCATCAATCATCGCTTCTCCTCCTGCTTGTAGCAGTTCAGCGGGTATGTTGTCCATTCCCGCTGACTTCCCTTTCTTCAGCGATTGCACTGCTGCATCAACTTCTTCCCGGAGAATTGGGAAGATTTCTCCTTCTTCTCTGTTCTCGGGACATGCTAGAACTGATGGGTCTCCATTTGGTGTGTGTTTGTAAAAGTCAGAGCAGTACTCTGTCCATCTGTCCAAGACTTCTTGTTCTTCTGTAAGGCATATGCCAGACTTGCTTTCGATCGTGAAGACTTTGGGCTGTTTAACACTTGTCAGCCGCTTCACAGTCTGGTAGCTCTTCTTGCTGATGTTCTTGTTCAGACTGTTCTCTATTTCCTGGCATTGATCTTCTATCCAGTTCTCCTTTGCTGTGCGCATGCCTTTTCGGATGTCATTGTTGATTTTTCGGTAGAGATCAGCTCCCTGTGAGGTGTTCTTTTTCTTTTGTATCTCTCTTCGTTTATCACACAGATACAAAAGTTCAGGTGTGATCCACGGCGTCTTCTTTGTTCGGTGCTTGCCAAGGATCTCCGTGGCGGCATCTGTCACAGCTGAGTTGAAGGTGGTGGTCATGATGTTGACATCTACTTCACCAGCCCCCAAAATGAGCAGTGGTGCAAATTTCCCTCCAATTGTGGCCTGAAATAGTTCTGCCACCTCCGGGTCTTGCAGTTTGTCCAGGTCGAACTTCAGTCTAGTGCACTTTGCCGTGTTTACTCTCTTCAAGTGAAGCCGGAAAGACATCATCACGAGATCGTGGTCACTTCCGATGTCTGCTCCTGGAAAAGTGCGTGTCCTGCCAATGTTGAAGCTTGATCTGAAGCGTTTCTTGACCATGATGTAGTCCATCTGTTTGTGATGCTCCCCGCCAGGACTGTGCCATGTCCATCGTCTGGAGTTTTTGTGGAGACCAAACGTGTTTGCCAGTACCAGATTGTTGTATCGGGCAAACTCCAAGAGTGTCAGACCGCTGTCATTTGTTTCGTTGTTGCAGTGGGGTCCACAAGTGGCTCCCCAGTTGTGGTACGCATCTTGGCCAACCTTGGCATTCCAGTCGCCTTCCACTATTACTATGTCCTTCTTCGGCACTTGGTCAAGGACCGCCTGTAGATTTTCATAAAAATCCTCCACTTCGCTGTCGTCATAGTCTGATGTTGGGGCATAGACCTGGATGATGGTGATGTTGAAAGGGGTTGCTCTCAGACGGATGGTAATGAGTCTACTGGAGACTGGGCGGCAACCCATGACGGTGTCTAGAATGTTCTTGTGGACTAAGAATCCAACGCCGTGTTCATGCCTGTCATCTTTACCGCTGAAATAGAGCTTGTGGCCTTTGTCGGTCGTTGTTTCACCTAGGCCTTTCCAACGCAGTTCGCTGATACCTAGAACGTTCCATCAATAGTGGCCCAGCTCGTGGGCCAGTCCTTCTAATTTTCTTTCCGCAGTTAGGGTCCTGACATTCCAGGTTCCTATGACTATGTTGTTTCTCGTGCGGATCTTGCTAAATTGTCCATCAGTAGCATACTTATCACCTCCGTCCTGGTGGCCAACGGAAGGCGCTGTCCTTGAGCCGTGCGACGACCGATCCGGTATGGAATTAGTGGATAGTTTCATCATGTAGTGTGTCTTTGGCAAAAAAGACCTTGCGGTGCCCAATCCTCTCAGGCTGTTGGCCACAGTCGAAATCCACGAATACATGTGGTGTGGCTCGCCTTGGCCCTGAGCACGTGGTCGTTGAACCTGTAGTAACGTAAGGTTCCTCCGCCCTGGCCGGTGTCTTCTGTGTAGAAGACTTTCGCCCAGTGATGCCGTGCTAACATCACCCCTGTTAGTCGCCTCTTACGAAACGCCGGGAAACGTTGGGTCTATTTTATTTAATGCCCGAACCCACAGGGCAAACCAGATCTTCAGGTCTTGCAAAGAGCATCCTGAAAGGCACAGTGCAAGGAGGTAGAAGAAGAGGGAGACCGAAAAAGAGGTGGGAGGACAACATTCGAGAATGGACTGGTTTGACACTGAGCGAAACTATCAAGGTTGCTGAGAACAAGGAAAGGTGGAGTACGCTGGTTAAGCGATCATCTGTAGTGCCTCTTCGACATCTGAGTTACGGGATAGGATAGGATAGGATAGGATAGGATAGGGGTACCACCAAGACGTGTAGTGCGAACAGCACAGCCTTCTGTACACCGAACAGTCTTTAAATAGCCGAGTCTCATCACCAAAATATTAATGAACTAGGAAATATAGTACCAACGCAAAGCGAATACATACCTACGTCAACATCCGTCGCACGCGTTATAGCCCTATAAACACGTGATGTATACACAAATGAAAATATTTGCCAACTCACCTCGTGACATATGTAAAAACATGAGCCAATATTGTCCACTGTTAGAGCTGTAAATGATGGGTTGCTGCGCATCAAGCAGCAAGTTGGTACCTTGGATGGCTTCAGCTACATCATGTTTTCGGCCAGCGCCTTGCGTAACTCTTTGAGCTGGAAAAGCTTTATGTAGGAACCATTCATAATAATACACCCACCTTTAGTACGTTAGAAATAAAAATGACCAAACAATGAAGAGATGCGCTTTCAGAGGGGCTAATACAAATGACGGAAGTTGAGGTGTTGATCGATGGAAGACTAGTCTACACCTTTCCTAGCAACGTGAGCTACATTTCACTCCAGACTAACATTACCTTGGCCCCACCTCGGCTTGGCAACAATGTCACACTGTATCGCCATGACGTGACGTCGAATCCTTATCAATGGACCTTTCTGAGATTCTGTGAGGTGCAGGTTTGGGGTAAGTCCATTATTTCAATTTATAAATGTTATCACTCTCCTAGAGAATTGGTAGTGAATCCCCGTGACCTCCTCTGGGATCCCAGTGGCTTTAAGTTGTTTACACGCTTGTCGGACCGCCTTGTGGATTGATAAACTCTTCTACGATCACACTATTTAGTGTAGACGTTTGACCACAGCCTCACTGTAATTATTAATGTTGTTTTACTTTGTTGTGACTTGTAACATGTGTATGCGATTCACACTAAGCCTGATGACATGCTCAAAATCGTCATTAACTTAAACGTCACGCATTGCCTGTGCTATAGATATTGTGGTTCAATTTGTGCAGCACTACAAACACATTTTCTTGTTCCTGGGTATTGTTCATGTTGCTTTTCGATGCTGATCTGTGAAAAAGGTGGAGGTACAAATGTTATCTGTTGGTCAAAGGAGAGAGAAGAGTTATAAACCATCCTTTTCTCAGGGCTAGCTGCGTAAAGTCTCCTCTCTCTCTCGCTGCGCTACCATCCACTGTTCAATGTAGAGCCTGGTAGACCTGCTCAATTACACTTTTATGGGCTTGGGTATTTGTAGGATTAATATTTTGATAAACCATATGACGCATTTATAACAATATTTATAACTGTTGTGTGTCCAGGAACGTGTGCTTCTGGCTCCTACGGTCCGCAGTCAGACTGTCAGAACACGTGTTCTGTTGGCTGTTCCAATCCTTGTGACTGGCAGAATGGGACCTGTTCTTGTCGTCCAAACTGGGCGTCACCAACGTGTGATGGTAAGTTGATCAACCAGCTGTATGATTCCTTTATACCTGAAATAGACATTCACTTTCAATGGGCATTCTGTTTTTACACATCGATAAAGCATCATCTTCTTTGTTCACTAGAGTCAAAACCTACATCCATGTCGCAAGAGGACCAGTTCAACACAGCACTAAGGCTACAAGCCTACACGCTCAGTCTGCGTTGTCCTGTGTAAGTTAAGTCGCTGACCATAAGGCTAGTAGTTAGGGTGTACTACACATGTGTAGGCCATAGCTTCACAGATAGGCCGTAGCATAAGCCTGCTGACGTTTAGCCAGTAACACCCACCCACTCTAGAAGGAGCCTCTTGTAGTCTAGATTTCACGGGCTTTGGCTGAACACACAGCTAGGTTGATTAATTCTGTGCCTGACGCTCATAGGAGAAGGAGCTAAGCTCTGAAAGATCTCTCTAACTGAAGACTAAAGCAGGGACTGGTGAAATTCAATTCAACCTAGTTAGCCACAGCCTGACATTGTTAAAAAGGTAAATGATCTATATTTTGTTTCATCGAGCTTTATTAATATTATTGCTGTATTATGTTTGTGAAGTTTTGGCATGTTTAGAATTGTGAATGTTAGTCAAACTTTGCTGGACCACATGGCAGGCACGCAGAAAACTGACCAGTTGGACAGAAAGCAGTATTAGCTCAAGGATAAGACAGTAGCTGCATAGACCTATCAAGGAGCGAACTATTCGAAGTGGTTTTGAACATTTAAGTTAGTATAGTGATTAGAAGATTATGAGGGAGTAGAGGAAATAAATGTGTGATATTTACTGTTAACAAGTGGCTGGACTACCTATGTTTCATACGCGTGAGAGCTAGTGTGTCAGTGAATCTTTTACCATTTTCTCATAATCTCTGTAACCCCATTCTATCACAGACCGAGCTAAACTTATAAATGTATTAAGATTAGTCACCGGGCGATTAACTTGCCGATCTCCACAGACGAAAGACGAGTGGGTAATAGCATTCCATTGTGCAGAGCCCAGCAACAATAGACCCACCGTCACAATCCACACGCAGGCATACTTTAGACTATAATATATACAGCTTGATCCTGTGATCATACCAATAGTTCTCTCTAGCATTTGTTCACCCAGCTTTAGCTTCTTTCTACAGTTTAGAATTATTATTATTATGGATTGGGTCCAGGGGTTGCGGTCCCACCCCCGTCCCAACCTCCTCACCCATCCCCAGTCCAACACCTCTCACCCCCACCTCCCACTGCCCACCCCACACAAATAAAAAAGGAAGGAAAAAAAACGAAAAAAAAAACAATAAAATAAAATTAAATTAAAATAAATTAAAAGTTTGTGTGTGGGTTTTTTTTTCTATGTGTGTGTGTGACCTACACGTGGTGTGTTTCTTCTTCTTTTCTTTACGTCAAAACAGTGTTCCGTTAGAGTTTGAGCTATGTTATGTTAAGGGTTAGGGTTAGCTTTAAAAAAAGGACAAATTTGTAAAAATGTCAAAGTAACCTATGTAGAATTTCATGAAAGTCATCACAACGGCTTTTTTACACGGTTGTGTGTGTGTGCGTGTGTGTATGTGGCTAGGTAGAAACGCCTTTATTCTGACATACACTTGAACCTCTACGTACTTTCTTTTGACGGACCCCGTTATTTTGACGTCAAAACAGTGTTCCGTTAGGGTTAGGTCTGTCTTAGGCTTAGGTTAATGGTTAGGGCTTGGGTTAGGGTTAGAGTTAGGGATAGCTTCAAAAAATGGACAAATTTGTAAAAATGTCAAAATAACGTATGTAGAGTTTCATGAAAGTCATCACAACGGCGTTTCTACACAGTTGTGTGTGTGTGTGTGTGTGTGTGTGTGTGTGTGTGTGTGTGTGTGTGTGTGTGACCTACACGTGGTGTGTTTCATTCTTCTTCTTCCTCTTTTCTTTACGATTACTTTTAAATCACTTTGGAATAAGGAATTGTAAACCAATTATATTGCTCTACACAGTAGCTTACTATTAGGTTTTGGATTGTGTAAGATGCCGAGGGTCATACAAATCCCCATTTTGTTAAACACGTATGTTGGCTTTCAATGCACAAAATAAAATTGGATACATGTTGGCAGTGTATAAGACGCCATACATTTGTTAGTTAGTTTATCATTGGTTAAATTGTCCAATGGACTACAAGGAGCCGAATCAGGACTTCCACATTTCATTCATTCAATAAATAAATCATTCATTCTGTCATTTTACTCCGAGATGGTTTCAGAGGCAACGATAAGGTGTGAAAGCGGAATGCGATGATATAAACCACAAAATTCCCACTGCTCACAAATAGATGAGCGTTTAATACTTATCATAGCATCATATTTACTTTGAAAATGGTGATCGCTTAGGCAATTGTATTTGTTGGTGGTGGGAGTGTTGGGGATGATTTTGGTGATGTTGCTGCTGTTCTTGATACATTGATAAACTTTGTCATGCACAGCTTGTGATGACGGACACTATGGAATGGATTGGTCCACGATTCATTCATTCAATAAATAAATCAATCACTCTGTCATTTAGTCAGTTTACTCCGAGATGTTTTCAGAGGTAACGATAGTGTACTGTGTGAAAGCGGATTGCGATGATATAAACCACAGATGTCCCACTGCTTACAAATAGATGAGCGTTTTACACTTACTATACCATTATATGAAGAACTTTGAAAATGCTGATCGCTGAGGCAATTGTAGTTGTAGCTGTTTGATGATGGGAGTGCTGGTGGTGATGGTGGTGATGTTGTTGTTCTTGCTACATTGATGAACTTTGTCATGCACAGCTTGTGATGACGGACACTACAGAATGGATTGTTCCCACACTTGCGGACACTGTGCTGGAAGAGCGTCGTGTAACAAGACGACGGGAGACTGTCCTCTCACAATCAACGCACATTGTCAAACCGGTTGGCAGCCACCTTTGTGTCAAACCAGTGAGTATATAAACTATACGTTACACTTGGAACTGTGTCATAGATAAAATGGCATCAAGTCCTGTGGTCATTACGCTAACACACAGGTGTGTAACAAGATTGATGGACATTGTGTGCACTGCCAGCCTGGATTCTCCCTTCCCCTCTGTCAGCAAGGTAAGGAACAATAGTTGTTTGCATTGTAAATATTGACATTATAGTTATCATTAATTGTCCCTTCCCCTCTGTCAGCAAGGTAAGGAACAATAGTTGTTTGTATTGTAAATATTGACATTATAGTTATCATTAATTGTCCCTTCCCCTCTGTCAGCAAGGTAAGGAACAATAGTTGTTTGTATTGGAAATATTGACTTTATAGTTAACATTGATTGTCCCTTCCCCTCTGTTGACCAGGTAAGGAACAATAGTTGTTTGTATTGCAAATATTGACTTTATAGTTATCATTGATTGTCCCTTCCCCTCTGTCAGCAAGGTAAGGAACAATAGTTGTATTGTAAATCGATCAACTCACAATGAGTCATGGTTCTGTTTTGTTTTTGTTTCCTATAGAAACACCTTCTATCAAACAATAGTTGGTTAAAGTGTGTTTGTGTGTGTGTGTGTGTGTGTGTGTGTGTGTGTGTGTTTCCTGATTTTCGGGGTGTTTCTTTCTTCTTCTTCCTAATTTCTTTACGATTACCCTTGAAGCACTTTGGAATAAGAATTGTAAACAAAATACTAATCCATTTATGTTTGGGATCGTGGGGAGAGAGAGAGAGATAATAATTTTTTTAAATTTATTTTGCAAGGGTAAAAGAGTAAGCGCTGGATGCGCTTTTTTACATCTTGCTCTTGGGGCTTTAACAATAACAATTAAATACAACTCAATGTTATAAAATTCACATCAAATAAACATAGTCATCGTTAGATAAAATCATTTTCACACCATTGAAATCAAATTAATGTTGTTAATATCAATCAACAACAGTAGTAATATACTCTGCCTATGGACTAGTATTTTATTTTTAGCTGCTGATGTCATGATGACGTCATGCTGACGTCATAGGTGCTGATGGCGGGGGTGGGGGTAATGTGCGGGTCATGTGAGGTCATGTGCGGGTCATGTGTGCTGGGTTGGTGTTAAGAGCCTGGAGTTTTATAAGTTTTTTATGATGATGAGTTTGTTATGGTTTGGTGATTGCCTCTTTTGATGTGGGCTGATAATTGATTTTATATATGTGGAAAGCCATAGAAGAATGATTATGGGATAATTATTATTTATGAATAGTCTAAAGACTATGAGTTTGTTTGGGACACACAACCACACTCGCTTGCACGCATAAATATATTATTTTTATTTATCAATGATTATTCCTATATCATCTGGCAGTGTCTCAGATGATAGGATGCACAAACTATTCTCATGGGAGTGCTAGGGGGCATGCCAAAGAGAAAGAGAATTTTAGTGCCGATCGTAAAAGTCAAAAAGATGAATATGTATGACTTGAAGGCATAGTTATTGATTTATGACCATTCTCATGGGAGTGCTAGGGGGCATGCCAAAGAGAAAGAGAATTTTTGGCCTAAGATTGTGGGAATTTTACAAAACGGCTGATGCAATCGTAGGGTATATATAGAGAGGTACTAGATAGAGTAAAATTATAGCAGAGTTTGTGCAGAATTTTTTTTTGTTGAAAAGAACTTGTTATAATGGCAAACATTTTACACTGGGTGATTTTGACAGGTTAATACTGTATGAATGGGTGCATATAGTATCTGGTTGAGGCACAGATGATAGGATGTTAGGTACTAGGTGCTAAGATAAGATAAGATAGATAAGAATATTTATTAACCAAGTAAAAACGTTACAAGGATTTTGGTGTGGCATGGCGACAATGAAATACATCCTTTCTTGCACAGTCACACATGCATTTATCGTGTCATACACTTCATTGGCATACAACATATATACAGCACTAAAGGATAGGTAAACACAGTGTTAAACATACATCACTCATCAGTCATATAAAGTTATGGAGTCAAACACACCCTGCAAGTAAAACAAAATACAGCATTAAAACAATTTAACAGCATTAAATAAAATGAGAATTATTAAGAATGTTAGGCTTCACATCCAGATCTACACACACCACAACACAACACACCACACACACACCCACGCACACACACACACAGCATAGCATACTCCTATTTCACAAAGGTACAAATCAAGCAATGGTATTGAGTTTTTAGTTTATACAGATCATTCTATGTTTGGTGATGTACTGAGGACAGCATCTGGGAAGAAACTGTTTCTGAATCGAGAAGTTCTGGCTCTTAAAGCACGTAACCGACGGCCAGAGGGCAGAAGCTCGAAGAGACTGTTGGCTGGGTGTGATGGATCGCAGACTGTCTTTTCCGTTTTCCGTTTTATTCGCGTTGTGAAAATGGAGGCGACAGATGGAAAGTCACAGCCAGCTATTTTGGAGGCAGTCTTAACAATGTGCTCGAGCTGTTTCTTTTCTATCACGGTTATGCTGCCGTACCAGACAGTGATAGAGAAGCACAAAATGCTCTCTATCACCGTGCGATAGAACTGTGCCATAATTTTACCAGACATACCAAACTTTTGCAGCTGTTTGAGAAAGTGGAGACGCTGTTGGCACTTTTTAACAATAGACGTGGTGTTATTATTCCAAGTCAGGTCGCTCAAGATGATGGAACTGAGAAATTTGAACGAGTCGATCTGCTCAACGGTTTCCCCATTGATGACAAGGGGCAATACCGGGACCTTTATTCGGCGAAAGTCGATCACGACCTCTTTTGTGTTCGAGACGTTTAGTTCCAGGTCGTTGTCCGAGCACCAGCCAACCATTCTCCGAACCTCTTCCCGATACGCAGTCTCGTCCGTATCAGAGATCAGACCTTCGAGGGTAGTGTCATCGGAAAATGTCAACATTTTTACAAACGGGGTTGCAGATACACAGTCATTTGTGAACAGAGTGAAGAGTAGTGGAGAGAGAACGCATCCTTGTGGAGCGCCAGTGTTCAGTGTTACCGAGGCAGAAAATAAGTTGTTGAGTCTGACGACCTGAGGACAGTCTAGAAGAAAGTCAAGAATCCAGTGACAGATAGAGGGGTGAACATTGAGTTGAGAGAGTTTGTCAAAAAGCTTGTGAGGGATGATCGTGTTAAAAGCACTGGAGTAGTCAATAAACAAAACTCTGGCATAGGCACGTGGGGTCTCCAAATTCTGCAGGATGAAGTGCAGGCCAAGAGCGACTACATCATCAACTGACCTGTTCGCTTGGTAGGCAAACTGGAGTGGGTCAAGCAAATGACCCGTGGAGACCTTCAGGTAGCGAAGAACAAGCTGCTCCAAAACCTTCATGACAACAGACGTCAGCGCCACTGGGCGGTAGTCGTTCAGCTGGGTGACCTTGGATTTGTTAGGAACAGGGACGATCACGGACGACTTGAAGCACCGCGGCATTGACATCTGCTGTAGGGAGCTGTTGAAGATGTCGGTGAAGACAGGAGCGAGCTGGTCAGCACAGGACCTCAAGGCAGCCGTAGACACGTGGTCGGGACCAGAAGCTTTCCTGGGATTCTGCCTCTGGAAGAGACGCATCACCTCCACCTCCTGAACGCTGAAGGGTGTTGACCATGGCTAGCAGTGTTATGGGCCTTGACGGAGCGTGACCAGTCTTGAGAGAAGATAATCTCAGCAGAAGCGCCCATTAATGAGCATTCCAGAAAAAAAGGCTTTTATTTTCAGAAATAATTATTACTGGACCTTGATTGAATTGTAAACATTTGTTTTAATACTCTTTTTATATGTGTTATTCACCTGGGGAAAAAATGGCATGGGTGGGGTTTGAACCCACGCGGATATGAATCGATTGGATCTTAAGTCTAACGCCTTAACCACTCGGCCACCGTACCTTAAAACAAAATGCGGCTTTTGTGAGGTTAATACTGTATGAATGGATGCATACTATCTGGTTGAGGCACAAAATCACCCATTGTAAAATGTTTGCCATTTTAACAAGTTCTTTTTTAAAAAATGCTGCACAAACTCTGCTATAATTTTACTCTATCTAGTACCTCTCTATATATACCCTACGATTGCATCAGCCGTTTTGTAAAATTCCCACGGTCTTAGGCCACCTCCTAGGTTTGTCTTTTTGGTACTAAACTTTTCTCTGATCATAAATAATCTTTATTTTCTCATAACTGACAGGTACTAGCATTCCTTTCCTCCTTGGTTAAAAGGACGAGAATGGTCATAAAATCAATTAACTATGTTTCAAGTCATACATATTCATCTTTTTGACTTTTACGATCAGCACTAAAATTTTATTCTTTTTGGCATGCCCCCATGAGAATGGTCGTAAAATCAATTAACTATGCCTTCAAGTCATACATATTCATAGTTTTGACTTTTACGATTAGCACTAAAATTCTCTTTCTCTTTGGCATGCCCCCTAGCACCCCCATGAGAATGGTCATAAATCAATTAACTATGCTTTCAAGTCATACATGTTCATCTTTTTGACTTTTACGATCAGCACTAAAATTCTCTTTCTCTTTGGCATGCCCCCTAGCACTCCCATGAGAATAGTTTGTGCATCCTATCATCTGAGACACTGCCAGATGATATAGGCATAATCATTGATAAATAAAAATAATATATTTATGTGTGCAAGCGAGTGTGGGTGTGTGTCCCACACAAGCTCATAGTCTTTAGACTATTCATAAATAATAATAAATATCCCATAATCATTCTTCTATGGCTTTCCACATATATAAAATCAATTATCAGCTCACATCAAAAGAGGCAATCACCAAACCATAACAAATTCATCATCATAAAAAACTCATAAAACTCCAGGCTCTTAACACCAACCCAGCACACATGACCCGCACATGACCCCCACCCCCACCATCAGCACCTATGACGCCAGCATGACGTCATCATGACATCAGCAGCTAAAAATAAAATACCAGTCCATATGCAGAAAATTAACAATTAATATGTATTTGATTTTTAATGTATTTTAATAGGCGTTTTAATTTAGATGCTGGAGTGCGGAGATCTTCAGGAAAGTTATTCCACAAAGTAAAACCGGAATAAGCTAGACTAGTTTTGAAGAGATCAAATCTTGGAACATTTAATTTTGTGGACGATCTGGCAGGGGTTTTTTTGGAAAAAAGAGAAGAAAAATAGGGAGGTGCACTGCCAGAAAGGACCTTGTGCATGAAAACACCTTTATTAAATATTAGTCTGTCGATAAGAGGTAGAATATTGATCCGTTTTTTGTCATCTGGAGAGAATTTTTTGTTTAAGAATAACTTGTTTAACTGCAAATCAAAGTAGTGTAGAGAGTAGTAGTAGTAGTAGTAGTAGTAGTAGTAGTAGTAGTAGTAGTAGTAGTAGTAGTAGTAGTTGTTGTAGTAGTTGTAGTAGTGGTAGTAGTAGTAGTAGTAGTAGTAGTAGTAGTAGTAGTAGTAGTAGTAGTAGTAGTAGTAGTAGGAGAGAGAGAGAAAGAGAGAGAGAATTGACACGCGTCATCAATTGTCTGGTATATCTTAAAATAATTATTGTTTCCTCCTTTATGTACCTGTATTGTTGTCTGCTGGTAAACAGCTGTGACATCCAGCATTAGGGCTGGGATTGTCTGCTCACGTGCGGCTACTGCACAAACAATACTTCAGGCTGTGACAAGGTCAATGGAGAGTGCCCCATCCCAGTTGGAAATGCTACAAGATGCCGAGGATCATACAAACCCCCTATCCTATCCTATCCTATCCTATCCTATCCTATCCCATAACTCGGAGGTCGTAGGGACACCACGGATGGTCGTTTAACCAGGGTACTCCATCTTTTCCTGTCCTCAGCAACCCTGATTGTTTCGCTCAGTGTCAAACCAGTCCATTCTTGAATGTTGTCCTCCCACCTCTTTTTCGGTCTCCCTCTTCTTCTACCTCCTTGCACTGTGCCTTGCAGGATGGTCTTTGCAAGACCTGATGATCTGGTGACGTGGCCATACAATAGGAGTTTCCGTTTTTTGACCACTGTGAGCACGTCATCGTGTTGTCCAATGGCTTGTGTGATGGTCTGTCGGACTTCATCGTTGGTGATGTGCTGGGAATAGGAAATGTTCAGAAGTCTTCTGTAGCACCTCATCTCCATGCTTTGTATTCTTCGTTGTAGATCTGCTGTGAGGGCCCATGCTTCGCAAGCATATAGGAAGATGGAGATGACAAGGGAGCGCAGCAGCTTGACCTTGGAATGTCGACTGATGGTCCTGTCTTTCCAAATTGGCTTCAACCTCGCCAGGGCAGCAGTTGTTTGTGCGATCCTGGAGAGGACTTCCTGTCGGGACCTATTGTCTGATACAATGGCTCATAAATATTTGAAGCTATGCACTGTGTTGAGGGATTGGCCTTGGACTTTGATGTCCGTGTTGATGCCATTGGTGTTGTTGGTCATCATTTTGGTCTTCTCTGCACTTATTTCCATTCCATAGGCTTTGGTGGTGGTGTCAAGCCTCTGTACCAGCTGTTCAAGTTCTTGTTCCTCTCCCGCCAATCCATCAATGTCATCTGCAAATCAAAGGTTGGAGATTGCTCTTCCCCCTATGCTGACTGTGCCTTCGTGGTCTGCAAGGGCATCTGACATGACGCGCTCTAGGAAGATGTTGAAGTGTTGGAGAGAGTAAGCATCCCTGACGCACACCGATTGTTGTTCTGAACCAGTTTCCGATGGCGCTGTTGTGGAGGACTGCACTGGTAGCCTTGTCATACAGGCTTTTGATGACTTCAATAATTTTAGGGCTGATGTTGTACACTCTCATGGTGGCCCACAGAGCTCGGTCAAACGCCTTTTTGTAGTCTACGAACACGTGATATAGATGTTGTTGGTGCTGTAGGTATTTCTCGCAGATTATTCTGAGGTTGAAAATCTGTTCAGTGGTACTTCGCCCTGCCCTGAATCCTGTTTGCTCTTCAGCTATGATTTGTTCAGCTTGGGGTTTCAACCTGTTGAGTATTATTTTCAGGAGGACCTTGCTGGGATGGCTGATGACAAGCGACTGGGTCCATGGTGTAGGCCACTCCCCACTCTGCCAGATCTTGTTACAGATAATGGTGAGTGCGTCGATCATCACTTCTCCACCTGCTTGAAGCAGTTCAGCGGGTATGTTGTCCACTCCGGCTGACTTCCCCTTCTTCAGCGATTTCACTGCTGCCTCAACTTCTTCATCGAGAATTGGGAGGATTTCTTCTTCTTCTCTGCCCTGTGGGTTCGGGCACTGATTAGAATAGACCCAAATTTTCCCGACGTGTCGTAAGAGGCGACTAACAGGGGCGATGTCAGCACGGCATCACTGAGCGAAAGTCTTCTACACCGAAGTCACCGGCCAGGACGGAGGAACCTCATGTTACTACAGGTTCAACGACCACGTGCTTGGGGCCAAGGCGAGCCACACTGTATTCGTGGATATCGGCTGTGGCCAACAGCCTGGAGAGGATAGGGCCCTGCCAGGTCTTTCTTGCCCAAGACACACTGCATGATGAATAAAACCATTTACTCCATGCCGGATCGGTCGTTGCCCGGATCAACAAAGACCGCGCCTTCCGTTGGCCATCAGGACGGAGGCGATAAGTGTGCTACTGATGGACAACTTAGCAAGATCCGCACCAGAATTAACATCGTCATAGGAACCTGGAATTTCAGGACCCTAAATGCGGAGGGAAAATTAGAAGAACTGGCCCACGAGATGGACCACTATCGATGGAACGTTTTAGGGATCAGCGAACTGCGCTGGAAAGGCATATGTGAAACAACGACCGACAAAGGCCACAAGCGTTATTTCAGTGGTAGAGATGACGGGCACGAACACGGCGTTGGATTCTTGGTCCACAAGAACATTCTAGCCACTGTCATGGGTTGCCGCCCAGTCTCCAGTAGACTCGTTACCATCCATCTGAGAGCAGCCCCTTTTAACGTCACCATCATCCAAACCTATGCCCCAACATAAGACTATGACGACAGCGAAGTGGAGGATTTCTATGAAAATCTACAGGTTGTCCTTGACCAAGTGCCGAAGAAGGACATAGTCATAGTGGAAGGCGACTGGAATGCCAAGGTTGGCCAAGATGCGCACTACAACTGGGGGACACATGTGGACCCCACCGCAACAACGAGACAAATGACAGGGGTCTGAGACTGTTGGAGTTTGCCTGATACAACAATCTGATACTGGGAAACACGCTTGGCCTCCACAAAAAATCCAGGCGATGGGCATGCTACAGTCCCGGCGGGGAACATCACATCCAGATCGACTACATCGTGGTCACGAAACGCTTCAGATCAAGCATCAACATTGGCAGGACACGCACTTTTCCAGGAGCAGACATCGGAAGTGATCTCGTTATGATGTCTTTCCGGCTTCAATTGAACAGAGTAAACACAGCAAAGTGCACTAGACTGAAGTTCGACCTGGACAAACTGCAAGACCAGGAGCCGGCAAAAATATTTCAGGCCACAATTGGAGGGAAATTTGCATCACTGCTCATGTTGGGAGCTGGTGAAGTAGATGTCAACACCATGACCACCACCTTGAACTTAGCTGTGACAGATGCCGCAACGGGATCCTTGGAAAGCACCGGCCAAAGAAGAAGCTGTGGATCACACCTGAACTTTTGGACCTGTGTGATAAACGAAGAGAGATTAAAAAGAAAAAGAACTCCTCACAAGGAGCTGATGCCTACCGAAAAATCAACAATGAAATCCGAAAAGGCATGCGCACAGCAAAGGAGAACTGGATAGAAGATCAATGCCAGGAAATAGATAACAGCCTGAACAAGAACAACAGCAAGAAGGCCTACCAGACTTTGAAGCGGCTGACAAGTGTTACACAGCCCAAGGTCTCCACGAGCCAAAGCAAGTCTGGCATATGCCTTACAGAAAAGCAAGAAGTCGTGGACAGATGGACAGAGTACTGCTGTGACCTTTACAACCACAAACCAAACGGAGACCCATCAGTTCTAGCATGATACACTTTGTCAAAAACGTATGTTGGCTTTCAATGCACAAAATAAAATGAAAGGTAGGTAGGCCTACATTTGATAAGCTATATACACACGCATACAGATCGACAAATGTAATGACGACGGCACGTTAAACTGTAGCACAGGATGGACGCCGCCTACACGTCAATGTAAGTCTCCTTCATTTCCTGTACCGTTTATGTTTTCTGTAGTGTACTGACCTCACAGAACGTTTGCTCTAGCTAGAGGTAACATTGGATACATGTTGGCGGTGTATAAGACGCCATATATTTGTTAGTTAGTTAATCATTGTTTAAATGGTCCAGTGGACTACAAAGAGCCGAATCAGGACTTCCACAATGTATTCATTCAATAAATAAATAAGTCATTCTGTCATTTAGTAATTTTGCCCTGATATGCTTTCAGAGGAAACGATAATGTGTGAACGCGGAGTGCGATGATATAAACCACACTGCTCAGAATTAGATGAGCGTTTTATACTTATTATAGCACCATATTTCAATGGTGGTGATGTTGGTGATGTCGTTGCTGTCCTTGATACCTTGATGTACTTTGTCATGCACAGCTTGTGATGACGAACACTACGGAATGGATTGTTCCAACATTTGCGGATACTGTGCCGGAGGAGCGTCATGTAACAAAACGACGGGAGACTGTCCTCTCACAAACAACTCTCATTGTCAAGCCGGTTGGCAACCACCTTTGTGTCAAGCCAGTGAGTATACAAACTATAAGTTACACTTGGAACTGTGCCATAGATAAGATGGCATTGTGGCTGTGCTGTGTTCTCAGCTCCTCAGTGTATCGGCTGGGCTTGAGTTATACGTATCTTGGACGTGAAATATGAGGATTTGTTATACCCTATATTTGATGACACCAACTAGACATTTTCATTTGCATCAGGTACACCCTCGTAAAAATGGCACTTACTATTAAATATACTATTAGTAGTTTTACATGCATTAGAGGAAACTAGATAGTCTTATATCTATTTCAATCCAATGTAGGCCTACTGCTGCATAAAGACAATTACATCCCTTTACATGCACTTTATTAAGCAATGATATTTTTATTTTATCGATGGTTTTCAGGTACATGTACGTACGCAATATATTTGTCAGTAAGAACTAGTCACCACTAACACCACCAACACCAAAATCATCGTCATCATCATCGTCATCATCATCATCATAATCATTTGTACCGTAGCCGGTCGGGTCTTTGAGGAGAAATGCATGAGATATGCTACTGCGACGGTGCAAACTTTTTTTTTAAGCGCTTATCGGAAAGTTTTCAATGCAATGATGTGGATTACTAAACTTTATTGTGATCCTAAAATCTGCTGTATCTTCACCTACTGTAAAAGTTTTGAGAAGAAGATGTCTTTTTCTCATTCTCTTAAGGGACAATAGTTATTTGTATTGGAAATATTCACCTTATAGTTATCATTGATTCTCCATTCCCCTCTGTCATCTTGGTAAGGAAAAATAGATGTTTGTATTAGAAATATTCACTTTATAGTTATCTTTGATTCTCCCTGTTACGTTGAAACGCGAATGATAGTATGGCTGAAGCGTGTACGATAGATCTAATCGTTTCGTTTTGCAAAGTATTCAATGATGGAGTTTATTTACCTTTGATTTGAGTTTGCATTGTTGTTAGGAGAGGCTTTGTATAACGTTGATAATTTTTGTTGGTCGATATCGTTGTAGAATTTTCTGGACCCGCTTGTTTACTATCGATCGAAGTTTCGGGATAAATATCGAAGTATGGCGGAAGGAGAAGAAATATGTATGACGTAAGTCAGTGATGACGATCTTTTAATTGATTGGCTGTAGTGCGTCATTTTAGTCTACTGGGTTCGAAATTTTTCGGGAAAAGAGAGAGAGATTATAAAATTGTGTGCCGCACTGTTGTTGAGAGATTGTTGTTGATAGTGAAGCTGGAAAGTAAATTTGAAAGTTGTTGAGTTGAGTTGAGAATTGTATGCAGTTGTTGATGTGTGCTGAATAAAAGCGGAAAACTTCATACGTCGACTTTGTGACTTGTATGCTGATTGAGCAGGCTGTGTGAATAAACGAATCTGAGTTACTCCTTATCAGAACTTCAGCATCGGGGCTGAATCAAATACTGATAAAGAAAAACACCAACAACTAACGGAGTGTAACATTTTGGGGGCCAAGCCGCGATTCACGCCATAGCCAAGGGTTCAACTGCTACAACAAGCGAGTCAACGTTACGAGAGGCAGTCATCGAGGGTAGCCGCCAAAGAGTTGCGTCGAGAGGGGCCAACATACTGGGACTACATCACCGATAGATTCGGGTTGACTGCAAGGGCGTGTAGTCGCTGAGAGTTGCTTCGTGAGCGAACAACAGATCGGGACTACGTGGCTGCCGTAAGACTACGTCGAGGGACAGTCTCGGAGCTACATCGCCAGTGTTACAGAGAGCGGCGAGCGGACGTCGCGTCTACTTCAGCACAGGAGCGTGTACATCAACACCAGCGGGGTGCAGCGTCGCATACGACGAGGACAGCGGGGCCTGCGTCAGCGAAGGCGACTAGTGAAAAGCATCAGCGCTACTGCAGAAAGCGTGCTGTTCTAGAACAGTCTAGAAAGGTACAGCACAGTCAAGAACTTTCCACAAAAGAACTTTCCAGAAAAGAACTTTCCAGAAAAGAGCTTTCCAGAAGCATCAAGATGGCTGACTTCTGGCAGAAAGGGGTTGAACTAAATCTAAAAGGCAAACAGCTGACGGAGTACGTCAAATGCCAGGAGAGAATATTGCGTGAAGAAAGAGAAGAACAGCGACGGCGCGAAGAAAGAGAATTAGAACAGAAGCGTCTAGAAATTGAACAGCGGCGTCAAGAGAGAGAAGAGCAACGTCGCCGGGAAGAAAGAGAAGAGCAGCGGCAAGAAAGAGAAGCTGAGCGTCAGCACCAACTAGAGTTGGCGCGCATCCAGCAACAGCAGCGTGCGCCACAAGTTATCAGTGACTTCAAGGCTCCAAAATTGCCAGTGTTCGTCGACGAAAAGGACCAGATCGACAGCTATCTGGCGAGGTTCGAAAGGTTCGCCGAAAGCGCTAAATGGCAACGTCAAGACTGGGCGATCATACTCAGCGCACTACTGACGGGGAAGGCGCTCGATGTCTACAGCAGACTGTCGGATACTGACGCCAAAGATTACGACGTTTTGAAAGCGGCCCTATTGCAGTGCTACAACTTTACAGAAAAGGGCTACCGTAAACGCTTTCGTGAATGCCGGCCTTTGTCAGACGAGACGCCAAAGCAGTTTGTGGAGCGCCTGTCATCATATCTACACAAGTGGGTGGAATTATCAGGCAAAGGGAAGACTTACGAGAGTCTCCATGAGCTGATCGTGAGGGAACAATTACTCAACGCCTGCCCTAAGGACCTCGCGATCCACTTGGAAATACAAAAGTTGCAGACGCTTAAAGATGTGACTGAGGCTGCTGAAAGATATCTCATCGCTCATGGGAAGACCCTGGGGCCACCCAGCGCGACGAAACATTTTCAGAAGACTGGAAACCATGTGAACCAGATCCAGGTGAGCCAGACGAACCAGAAACAGACGGACTCCACGCCTCCTCCCAGGGAAGGGCATTCAAGAGGCTGTTTCACCTGCAACTCTACAGACCACAGAGCGGCTAATTGTCCTCAAAACAAAAGTAGCGGACAGCGGGGCAGTACGGACAATGTAGCGGTGGGCAACCGACAGAGACATTTCTCCAATCAACGGCAAAACAGTAGATCTGACCATCAAGTGTGCGGCGGGAGCGTCATTCTTCCGAGTGAGACCAAGCGCACAGCTACTCCTGCGGACGTGCAAGAGTGCATGACCGATGGCCAACTTCTCCTTGCCAACGGAAAATCCATCCCCGTCGTCGCCAGCGCAGCTGTGACCGTCCAGAACATGCCTGTTTCAAAGGGACGCGTCGGAAATCATGAAGTGACTGTCTTAAGAGACTCTGGCTGCAGTGGGGTCATCGTCAGAGAAGACCTAATCGCTAAAGAACAGTTCACTGGCGATTCAAAATGGACACTTATGGCCGACAGCAAATGTTTGAAAGCGCCAGTTGCGAAAATTCAAGTCAGCACACCTTTCTACATAGGCGAAGTCGAAGCGGTTTGCCTGAAGAAGCCGCTGTATGATTTGATGATCGGGAATATCGACGGCGCGAGACGACCCGACGACCCCGATCCAGAGTGGAGTCCTGCCTCAACTCAACACGTCGAAGTTGTGGAGGAGGATCCATTGCCATTTCCCGATGGAGACCTTACAGAGCTGCTACGGGACAATGTGGTTACTCCGGCTCAGCCCTGCCGACCAGAGATCGTCGGTGCTGTCACCACCAGGGCCCAGGCCAAGAGAGACAAGACGTCTACGCCACTGAAGGTCGCCGACAACTCCAAAGCTGCCATCGTGGACAGAGATAAGCTGATCCAGCTCCAGGAAGCTGACAGCACTTTAAACAAGTACAGGAACCGCCAAGACCACGTGACCAAGGGCAGTGGCACGGTCTATTTCGAGGTGAAGGCCAAGATCCTGTACAGAATCTTCCAGCATCCGAGGGTCAACGGAGGTAAACCACTACGTCAAGTCTTGGTACCGTTACCCCTAAGGCGCCAGGTGATGGAAGTAGCGCATGACTCAATCATGGAAGGTCACCTGGGTATCAAGAAGACGTCGGATAGAATCCAGGCGGTGTTCTACTGGCCAGGACTTCATGCGGACGTCAGCCGTTTCTGCCGATCATGTGACATTTGCCAGAAGACCATACCTCGAGGAAGGGTCCCGAAAGTGCCTATGCAGAGGATGCCTCTGGTCGACCGACCTTTCAAGAGGGTGGCCTTAGACTTAATCGGCGAAATAAGACCTCCGAGTGAAGAAGGTCATCGATGGGTACTGACTTTAGTGGACTATGCGACTCGGTACCCAGAAGCACCACTGAAGAAGATTGACACTGAAACTGTAGCAGAGGCACTGGTGGACATGTTCAGTAGACTTGGGAGTGCCTGAAGAAATTCTGACAGACCTCGGGACGCAGTTCGTCTCTGACTGCATGAAGGAGGTCAACAGACTGCTGAGCATCCGGCATTTAACTACGACACCCTACCATCCAATGTGCAACGGGCTTGTCGAAAAGTTCAATGCTACGCTGAAGTCCACCATGAAGAAACTGTGCAGCGAGCAGCCCAGACAATGGCATCGCTATATCAACGCCTTACTTTTCGCCTACAGAGAAGTGCCGCAGGAGTCCACCGGCTTTTCTCCGTTCGAGCTGCTGTACGGAAGAACCATCCGAGGGCCGATGCACATCCTAAAAGAACTGTGGACGAAAGAAGTAGACACCCCAGAGGTGAAGAACAGCTACCAGTACGTGTTTGAGCTACGGGAGAAGCTGGAGCAGACTCTCGAGATAGCCAGAGAAAACCTGAAGAAGTCCCAGGACTGTGGAAAGCACTACTATGACCGTAGGGCTGTGAACAGGAAGTTTAAACCTGGCAACAAAGTGCTGGTGCTGCTACCTACTGATCATAATAAGTTGCTGATGCAATGGAAAGGCCCGTACGAAGTGGAGACCGTGGTGGGGATCAACGACTACAAGGTGAAGGTCGGCCAGCATTCCAAGATATACCACGCCAACCTCCTTAAGCTGTACGTGGAAAGGCCATCAGAGATTGTGCATGCAGCAATAGCAGCTGAGATCGATAACAGCTTTGACAGTGAAGAACTGTTGGAACTGGGAGACTTCCACAGCAAAGAAGGCATCGATGATGTTAAGCTAGGACCAAGCTTGACGGAAGGTCAAAAGATGGAGCTCAAGGTCCTTATGGGCGAGTTTCCCCACAACTTCAGCGATGTCCCAGGCTCTACGACTTTGGTCGAACATGAAGTCCACACCCAGACCTGGAAGGAGCATCTGCAGACCTTGAGGGAGCTGTTCCACCGTCTCGCAGAAGCCAACCTGACCGTGAGACCCAGCGAATGCATTCTGGGAGCTGACAACGTCGACTGCGTCGGACATCCGACGGAAGAAAAAGACAACGGAGGATGCATTGACTCCAGGAAAGCCCACGTGATCGTCGTCTTTGACCCTGGGCCGATGACGACCGCAACTGACGAGGGCGCCGTTTCCTTGCGGATGAAAGAACATTGACTGTGTTGGTGAACTAAGAACATCGGTAATATCTAGACAGGCTTGAAGATGAGAAACATTGACTCTGTGTGAATGAACTGTGAACATTGACAATATCCAGACAGATTTGAAGATGAAAACCACTGACTCTGTGTGAATGAACTGAGAACATTGACAGTGTTCGGACAGACTGAAGTAAGTTTTAATTCTGTACTTTGTTTGTGCATTACGTTTCAACGTTGTTGAAAGAAATAAGGTAAATTTCTTCTTGAGTGGGGGGTTATGTTACGTTGAAACGCGAATGATAGTATGGCTGAAGCGTGTACGATAGATCTAATCGTTTCGTTTTGCAAAGTATTCAATGATGGAGTTTATTTACCTTTGATTTGAGTTTGCATTGTTGTTAGGAGAGGCTTTGTATAACGTTGATAATTTTTGTTGGTCGATATCGTTGTAGAATTTTCTGGACCCGCTTGTTTACTATCGATCGAAGTTTCGGGATAAATATCGAAGTATGGCAGAAGGAGAAGAAATATGTATGACGTAAGTCAGTGATGACGATCTTTTAATTGATTGGCTGTAGTGCGTCATTTTAGTCTACTGGGTTCGAAATTTTTCGGGAAAAGAGAGAGAGATTATAAAATTGTGTGCCGCACTGTTGTTGAGAGATTGTTGTTGATAGTGAAGCTGGAAAGTAAATTTGAAAGTTGTTGAGTTGAGTTGAGCATTGTATGCAGTTGTTGATGTGTGCTGAATAAAAGCGGAAAACTTCATACGTCGACTTTGTGACTTGTATGCTGATTGAGCAGGCTGTGTGAATAAACGAATCTGAGTTACACCTTATCAGGACTTCAGCATCGGGGCTGAATCAAATACTGATAAAGAAAAACACCAACAACTAACGGAGTGTAACACTCCCTTTCTTCTCCATTCTCCCTGTCAACGAGATAAGGAACAATAATTGTTTGTATTGGAAATATTTACTTTATAGTATCATTGATTCTTCTTTCGGACAGCAAGGTAAGAAACAATAGTTGTTTGTATTGAAAATATTCACTTTAAAGGAATCAATGTAGTTAATAATAACAATAGTTGTTTGTATTGGAAATAGGTCATGTACAATGAGTCATGATTCTGATTTGTTTCTGTTCCCTATAGAAATAGCTTCTGTCAAACAGTATTTGGTTCAAATGTGTGTGCGTGCGTGTGTGGGTGCGCGGGCGTGTGTGTGTGTGTGTATGTGTGTGACCTCACATGTGGTGTGTTTCTTTCTTAATCTCCCTCTTTTCTTTACGATCACTTTTTAAACCACTTTGGAATAAGCAATTGTAAACAATTTATAGTGCTCTACACATTAGCTTACTGTTAGCTGCGGGATCGTGTAAGAGGCCAAGGGTCATACAAAGAAAATGCACAAAATAAAATTGGATACATGTTAGCGGTGTGTAAGACGCCATACATTTTTTAGTTTATCATTGTTTAAATGGTCCAGCGGACTAAAAGGAGCCGAATCAAGACTTCCACAATTCATTCACTCAGTAAATAAATCAGTCATTCTGTCATTTTACTCCGAGATGGTTTCAGAGGTAACGATAATGTGTGGAAGCGGAATGCCATTGTCACGTCACCCTAGTGGGTGCCGTGAGCGTTCAGCTCAAACAGCGAGTGAGGGAATACAAACTCAAACAAAAGAAACTAACACAAAATGCCAGATGAACAATCACACTCTTTTATTCAACAATAAACACACACACACACACACACACACACACACACAGGATAATGGGACACTAAACCACCCTCAACCCCTATCCAGACCCACAACCCAATATTTACTGAACAGTTACCTCCCTTGTCTAAACTGAAGACCCCAAAACCGTACAAAAGAAATGTCCCACAACAATATGTAACAATTATAATATACAACAATAAACAATAGGCAACAGTGAATAAATCAGCAAGAAGTAAATAGATTTAATCACAAGTTAAGTCACTAGCCAGCAAAAAGCTTGATGAATAATTAGTTTAGGTTGGCTGGCTTACTAAATCACTGTTGTAGCACTTTGTCTTTAGCTAATCTCAAAAGAAGATGAAGAAACTATGCTCAGATAATAAAGTATACTGCACAGAATCCAGGCGATGAAGTGTGTTTATGTGAGTGTATGCAAGTATGACTGAGAAGAACGATGGTGTGGTATGCAAACGCCCAGGCGGTTATCTTTCTGTCGTCCGGAGCACACGAAGTGTACAGGCGACGACGAATCCCACAGTCCCTCAGACAGCACTCTCGACCAGCGTGGAGGAGTAGAAACAATAGCCCACAGACACTTCAAGTGGAAGTAATAGAAGTAAACAAGTAGTATGGCAATATAGTAGGTGTAGTAGTAGAAGTAGGCAAGCAGTAGTAGAAGTAGCCCAAATCTGGTCAACAAATAAATTGTCTTACTAATCTATTTCACACAGAATGTAACCACTACATAAACAAATATCTCCTTCGGCCGTCCGCCATCTTGACCTGTTTATATGTGCATGTAAACAATTCAATGCAATTCTCGATTGTAATAATTTATATCAAACAATCCTATTTCATTTCCATTCTCACCTTCATCACCCCTCTCCATGTTACATGTATAGTCCATTATCTCCCTTCATTCACAATTATCCCTCTCTGGCATGCTATAATACAACGTCATCCTCCCGTCATATTCATCACCCCTCTCTCTCTCTCTCTCTCTCTCTCTCTCTCTCTCTCTCTCTCTCTCTCGTTTTAACATACATATTTCATCATCACCCCTTGACCCCATTTTAGCAACAACAGCAACAACATTATTCATTCTACATATTTCACCAAGAAAATCATAAAAATCATATAAAAAAATACTATTAGCAAAATCTCTCCCTTTTCCCCTCATTCACCATCATTCATTCACGTACGCAAGCTCGGAGTGCATAGCCACTAAGGAATAGTATTACTGGGTTCACACTCACCTTTAAGTTCTTGGCCTGTGAAACATGGATACACAACACCAACACCACAACACAAAACACTACACCACAAATGGTTATCCATGAGAGTATAAAGTTCGTTAACGTGCTATTGTTATGCTTTGCACCGGGAGCATCTCAGTACTGATGAGGTCACTGAGCCTTGGGAGGTTCCTAATCAAAGGACACACACCCTTAAGAAGATACTCTACACTTACTATCCTGAGTAAGTGGCAGTAATAATCTTTCCGTTAGTCTTCTAGTCACTCTTGTCCTGACGAGGGCACAAGACCTTGGGTGGTTCGAATCACACGATACACTACCCTTACGAAAACCAACTACTTTATCCTAAGATAACACAGTCTCAAAGTCACTTTTCGTCCAAAAAAAGTCTGCTTCCAAGTCTGCTAGGCTAAATCTTTTCCCGGCTCACATTACAAGGTATCGAGTTTCGCTCAGCACCCCATTCTCCCACTATGCATTATGCGCTATGCGTAAACCACGTGAAACCCACACATACTTAGCTTGAATACACAGTAAAGAATGCTGATACAAAACTATGTACACTGTAGAGCTAGAGATGTGCAACTTTGCACAATATGCAACTACAGCACAACTACTATTATCGTGCATTGAAAATTCGTGTCGTCACAGCGATGGTAAAAACCACAAAATTCCCCTGCCCACAAATAGATGGCTTTTTATACTTATAGCATCATATTTCAAGAACTTTGAAAAGGCTGATCGCTGAGGCAATTGTAGTTGTTTGGTGGTGGGAGTGCTGGTGGTGATGTTGTTGTTCTTGCTACATTGATGAACTTTGTCATGCACAGCTTGTGATGATGGACACTACGGAATGGATTGTTCCCACACTTGCGGACACTGTGCTGGAGGAGCGTGGTGTAACAAGACGACGGGGGACTGCCCTCTCACAAACAACACGCACTGTCAAGCCGGTTGGCAGCCACCTTTGTGTCAAGCCAGTGAGTATACAAACTATAAGTTACACTTGGAACTGTACCATAGATAAGATGGCATTGTGGCTGTGCTGTGTTCAGTATACAAACTATAAGTTACAGTTGGAACTGTGCCATAGATAAGATGGCATTCTGGCTGTGCTGTGTTCAGTATACAAACTATAAGTTACAGTTGGAATTGTGCCATTGACAAGATGTAATTCTGGCTGTGCTGTGTTCAGTATACAAACAATAAGTTACACTTGGAACTGTGCCATAGATAAGATGGTATTCTGGCTGTGCTGTGTTTAGTATACAAACTATAAGTTACAGTAGAAACTGTGCCATAGACAAGATGGCATGCTGGCTTTGCTGTGTTCTCAGCTCCTCAGTGTATGGGCTGAGCTTGAGTTATACGTATCTTGGACGTGAAATATGAGGATTTGTTACAATTATATGTATGCTAACGTACACCATATTTTTATGACACCAAATAGACGTTTTCCTTTGCATAAGCTAGACCCTCGTAAATATGGCACTTACTATCTATGAGTAGTTTCACATGCATTTGATGAATCTAAATAGACTTATATCTATTTCAGTCCAAGGTAGGCCTACTAACTGCTAAATAAAGAAAACTACATCACTTTACATGCTTTTTAATAGACAGAGACAGTTTGCTTTTATCAATGGTTTTCAGGTACATGTACGTAAGCAGTATAATTGTTTGTAGGAACTAATCATCACCAGCACCACCACCACCAGCACCACCATCAACATCATTATCATCATCATCATCATCTTAATCTTCATCATCATCATCACCATCATCATCATCAGTACCGTAGCCGGCCGGGTCTTCGAGGAGACATACATGTGGCCTGCCGACGCGAACGTGCAAACTTGTTTTTTAAAGCGCTTATCATATAATTTTCAAGGCTATAATGTGGATTCATAAACTTTATTTTGATCCTAAAATCTACTGTATCTTCATCTACTGTAAAGGTTTTTAGAGAGGAAGATGTCTCTTTCTCATTCTCTTAAGGAACAATAATTGTTTGTGTTGGAAATATTCACTGTATAGTTATTACATCAACACGGGGACCCCTCAGGGCACTGTCATCTCCCCCTTTGTCTTTACACTCTACACAGATGACTGTCGCAGTGACCGAGAAGATCTCAGGATCATCAAATTTTCTGATGACACGGCTCTTGTTGACACTTCAGATTCAGCAGCTAATTATGAGGAAAGTATATCAACCTTCGCACAGTGGTGCGATCAGAATTGTTTGGAACTAAATATGACCAAAACAAAAGAGATGGTAATTGATTACAGGAGAAATGTAACAGATGTGGCGGCACTCCAGCTGAAGGGACAGGTGGTAGAGAGGGTGGAAGAATACAAGTACTTGGGCACAATTGTTGATCACAAATTAAACTTTTCCAGAAATGCCGAGGTTGTCTCCAAGAAATGCAGACAAAGAATGTACATCTTGTATCAGCTGAGATCTTTTAAAGTGTCCAGTCATATCATTGAAATGTGTTACCATGCGTTTATTGAGTCTATTCTAACCTTCTCTTTGTCTGTTGGTTCAAGGGATTGAATGTGAAGAGCAAAAATCAGGTGTGTGGAATAGAGAGTGTGTGCAGCAAGATAGTTGGCAAGACGCAGGCGACTCTGAAACAACTGTTCCACAAAAGAGCCCTCAGCAAGGCAGTCAGAATTCAGAGAGACCCTACCCACCCACTTTCCTGTCTGTTTGAACTTCTTCCATCTAATCGCAGATTCCGCTGTGCACTAATGCGTACACAGCGCTACAAAAACACCTTCATCCCTACTGCCATATCAATGCTAAATGAGGCCAATGACAGACCCTCACACAAAAGACTGTCTTGATGTAGGAGTCTCCCAACTATCTCGCTGAGTGTATGTGCATGTTTGTATGAAGGCATGCGCGTGTGCATGTGTGTGTTTGCGAGTGTGTGTATAATATGTGTGTGTTTACTATGAATGTCTGTAAACCAACTTTTAAAATACCATTTACGTGCTTTACCTGTATTTTTTGACAACTGTTATAATCAGTCAACAGTATTATTGCTTATGTTGATCATAGTTTCATACAGTTATATATTGTTGACCTACTAAGATTCATATTAAACTGAGATTATTTATCTAACACTGTTGCAACAAAATAATTTTTTATAAGTCCAGAGTGGTAAACTATCATATACACTATGTTTGTATGTATTTTTATTATATTTGAACTGTCTAAAAAGGGCATTGACATACGTGTGATAGAACCAGAGTGCGTGGATAGGTGTTTGAAGGAAAAGATGAAGTGTAAGAGTACGCAAGTGATAAGATTTATAGAGTGTATATAAATTTAGTATTGATTTTGTAGCTCTGTTAAATGTTATAACATGACTGTTTTTAATTATATGTTTTATATGCCTGACATACATTGCTGTGAAGTTCCTTATGGGATAATAAAGATTTGTTGTATTGTATTGTATTGTATTATTGATTCTCCCTTCCCCTCTGTCAGCAGGGTAAAGAGCATTATTTGTTTGTATTGGATACATTCACTGTATAGCTATCATTGATGGTCCCTTCCCCTCTGTCAGCACGGTAAAAAGCATTAGTTGTTAACTATTAGAAATATTAACTTTATAGTAATCAAGGTAAGGAAAAAAAGTTGTTTATATTGGAAATCGGTCATGGACAATGAGTCTTGATTCAGTTTTGTTTCTGTCCCCTGTACAAATAGCCTCTATCAAACAATATTTGGTTCAAATGTGTGTGTGTGTGGGTGAGTGTGTGTGTGTGTGTGTCCGTGACCTTAAACATGATGTGTTTCTTTCTTCTTCTTCCTCTTTTCTTTACGATTACTTTTAAACCACTTTGGAATAAGGAATTGTAAACCAATTATATTGCTCTACACAGTAGCTTACTTTTAGGTTTGGGATTGTGTAAGATGCCGATGGACATACAAACCCCACTTTGTCGAAAACGTATTTTGAATTTCAATGCACAAAATAAAATTGGATACATGTTGGCAGTGTATAAGACGCCATACATTTGTTAGTTAGTGTATTATTGTTTCAGAGGTAACGATAATGTGTGAAAGAGGAGTACAATGATAAAAACCACAAAATTCCCACTGCTCACAAATAGATGATCGTTTTATACTTATCATAACATCATATTTCAAGAACTTTGAAAAGGCCAAGGTAAGGAACAGTAGACGTTGGTATTGGAAATGTTCATTTTATAGTTATCATTGATTCTCCCCTCTGTCAGCAATGTAAGGAACAATAATTGTTGCTGCTGTTCTTGATACATTGATGTACTTTGTCATGTACAGCTTGTGATGACGGACACTACGGAATGGATTGTTCCCACACTTGCGGACACTGTGCCGGAGGGGCGTGGTGTAACAAGACGATGGGAGACTGTCCTATCATAAACAACAATCATTGTCAAGCCGGTTGGCAGCCACCTTTGTGCCAAGCCAGTGAGTATACAAACTATAAGTTACACTTGGAACTGTTTGTTTTTTTCGATGGTTTTCAGGTACATGTACGTACGCAATATATATGTCTGTCATCCTAATCATCGCCGTCATCATCATCATCATAATCATCATCATCATCATCATCATCAGTACCGTAGCCGGTCGGGTCTTCGACGAGACATGCATGAGGCATGCTTTTTGAAGGCAATATTGTGGATTAATAAACTTTATTGTGTCCTAAAATCTACTGTATCTTCATCTCCTAAAAAGGTTTTGAGAGGAAGATGTCTCTTTCTCATTTTCTTAAGGAACAATATTTGTTCCCCTCTCCCACCACTCCTACCACTCACGTGGTCCGCCATTTTGTTCCGACAGTAACATTTTATCCACAAGCTACACACGCGATGAGCTGTTGTCATTAAAGCCTAGACGTACACAGATCGCTCCCGACCTTGTGTTCCGATTAAAGGAGTTCTCGATCGGCCGTCATTTGCCCAGAAAACGGACTAGTCGTGGAGGCAAACGGAAACAAAACATCTAGTTTTTCCCTGTTGTGCTTTTACAGAGATCGTCTATGCTTTCCAACTCTGACCCCACGCTTCACATTGCATCACACCCAGTGTGTATCACTAGGCCAAAGACACATCGCAGTAACACAGACAATCTCATTCACATCAACCTCTCCCCTCCACCTCTGTCTTCACACCTCGATAGTCACAGCCCACTACGCATTGCATTATTCAACGCTCAGTCATTAGGTCCCAACGAAAAACGTACCGCTCTGCATGAATTCATCTCAGACAGCAGGACTGACATTATGTTCATTCAAGAGACTTGGTTTCGGCAGACTGGTGACGAGGGCAAATGCTCGGATATAACTTGCTATTATATACAGAGACAGTCTGTCCCGTGACATTGGCTTCATTACAGATTTCGCATTCACTCACTCGTCCTTTGAAGTTGTTCACCTTAGTTTGTCCGTTCCACAGCAGAACATTCACTTCATATGCATATATCGCACCTTTCCAAGCAAGAAAAATAAATTAACTGATGCAAATTTCCACCAAGAATTTCCAGTCCTGCTCGATTATTGCAACACACTGTCAGGAACATACATAGTTTTAGGAGACATTAACTTTCACTTTGACCAACCCCAGCAACCTTTCACTGCAAAAATGATTGAACTTTTAGATCAGTTTAGTCTTTCTCAGTCAGTCACAGAGCCCACCCACAGCCGTGGTCACATCATAGATTGGGTTATGCATAGGCCTCAGGATAATGTTGTTAGATCAACTTCAGTCACCCAGGAATTAACATCTGACCATTTCTGTGTCGTGTGCGAACTAAACGTCGCAGCCCCCCTCTCCCCCCATGTCCAGGGAGGTTCGCAGCCTGCGTACCATGGATAGGGATGCTTTCAAGCAAGAGCTTACCGCTAAAGTGACCCCAGAACTGTGCCCCACTGTGGATCAGCTGAATAGTACACTTCATGCGGTGCTTGATCGGCACGCTCCCGTGGCCCAGAAAAAGGTCAAGGCAACACGCTCAGCACCCTGGTACGAGTCTATTAAGGATGAGCTCTCCGAGGCGAAGAAACACCGACGCAAAGCAGAGAAAAAGTGGCTTAAATCAGGTTTAGAAGTCAGCAAGCAGAATTTCACCGCTGCAAAAAAAACGGGTCACTAAAATAGTCCAGACTGCCAAAACACGGTACTTTAGCGACAGAATTAGCAGCAGCGAAACGTGTAAACAGTTGTTCGACATTTGCAATCAGCTAAGAGGTAAGAGCAATGCAACATCACTCCCATCCATGCATCCACCATGTCAGCTCCCAGATGTATTTTGTAATTATTTCACACAGAAAGTGGCTGACATATTAAGGGCCGCTCTTGATACCCATGAGATCCCACTCATTAACCCATTCTCACATTCCCTCACCACCGCAAAGATGGAAGTTTTTCAACCAATAACAGAGCAAGAAGTCAAGAAAGTCATCTTAAGCTCAAAACCAACATCTTGCTCTCTGGACCCCATTCCTACCCCCATGTTGATAGAGAATCTTGACCCTCTACTCCCGACCATTACCCATATTATCAACGAGGGTCTGTCCTCTGGTGATGTTCCATCTGTGCTCAAAGCGGCTGTCATCAAACCCCTCCTTAAAAAACAAATTTAGACAAAAATAATCTAAAGAACTATAGACCTGTTTCAAACCTCTCCTTCCTGTCCAAAGTCATAGAAACAATTGTTCTCAAACAACTGTTTGCCTACCTATATGATAACGCTTTACTTTGCCCCAACCAGTCTGCCTACCGACCCTTCCACAGCACTGACACAGCCCTCCTAAAGGTAACCAATGATCTGTTGCTTGCCTTAGATAATGGTAACGTCTCCATTCTCACATTATTAGATCTCTCAGCCGCCTTTGACACAGTCGACCATCACATTTTCTTTAACACTGTTCAACACTACTTTGGAATCTCTGGCTCGGTCCTGGCTTGGTTCCACTCATATCTTTCTGACAGATCACAAGCAGTCACTGTCGATGGCTGTTTCTCCAGCATAGCAGACTTGGTGTGCGGCGTGCCTCAGGGTTCCGTTTTAGGGCCTGTGTTATTCACTCTGTACACCAAGCCACTGCTTCTCCTGCTCGGAAAGCAAGCTGTTGAGAGTCAGTCATTTGCAGATGATACACAACTTTATAAATCCACTGCCCCCTCTCTCATTAATTTCACTGTTCAGACTTTGGAGAACTGCATCACAGACATTAAGTCATGGATGACACTCAACAAGCTTAAGCTTAATGACGATAAAACCGAAGCCCTCCTCATTAACAATCACAACACCTCCTCCTCACTCTCGCCTCTCCCAACATCGCTTACAGTAGGGAAAACAAACATTCAGTTCTCATCCTCAGCGAGAAATCTCGGCTACATTCTCTCCGATGACCTGTCCCTCAACAACCACATCTCCAACGTCTGTCGCTCTGCATACACGGCCATCCGCAAAATCAGCTCCTTTCGCCACTATCTTACAGTCACTGCCACCAAAACCCTAGTCTGCGCTCTCGTCCTTTCTCGTCTTGACTATTACAACTCTCTCCTCGCTGGCTCCCCAAAAGACATCATTGACAAACTACAAAAGATTCAGAACTCAGCAGCTAGACTAGTATTCCGAGCAAAGAAACGCGATCACATCACACCTCTACTACATTCCCTTCACTGGCTTCTTGTGCAAGCACGCGTAGAGTACAAACTCTCTGTTCTCTGTCACAACTTCTTCACAGACTCTTGTCCTTCCTACCTTGCTGATCTACTGTCTGTCTACTCCCCTTCACGCACTTTAAGATCTTCTGTTGACACTCGCACACTCAAGGTTCCCGTCATCCGCACTAAGACATACGGCCAACGTGCATTCGCTTACTCCGCACCCAAGCAGTGGAATTCCCTTCCCTCCCATATCCGCAACATACAATCAACACAAACATTCAAAAAAGCCCTCAAAACCCACCTCTTCAAACTGCATTATTCAGACTGATTCGTATCCCGCTGCCATTCTCTCCTCTTTTGTCTCTGTCTGATCCTTAAGTGGATACACGGCTGTAAATATTTATACTGTTTTTTCTTCCTGGGTCCAACCGGGCATATAAATAGCTGTGAATAGGTTTTTGCTATTCTATTTCTGTCTTTTTTGTCATTTATGTACATAGTTGTAAATAGTCTATTTCTGTCTTTTTTGTCATTTGTGTACATAGTTGTAAATAGTTTTTACCTTTACTGTTCCGTCTTTCGGTGTATCGTAGCAAAAAAGATGTTTGATTCTGTGCATGTATTTTTATGTAATGACTATGTAAAGCGTAGTGAGTCTAGTCATAGGCTGGAGTACCCGCTATATAAAAATCCGTTATTATTATTATTATTATTATTATTATTATTATTATTATTATTATTATTATTATTATTATTATTATTATTATTATTATAAATATTCACTTGATAGTTATCATTGTTTTCTTATATTTATATTTATAGTTATATTTTTATTAATGATTATCATTATCTGTCTCCCTCTTAAATTTTGGTATTAGTGTTAACAATGTACCACTTTCTGAGTCGGTCAATGATACGTAATATGTGCCAGGTGTGTATGTGTGTGTGTGTGTGAAAAGGAGAGTCAGTCAGTCCAGTGACAAATAATACATATATATATATATATATATATCAATTATGTTATATATTATGCTGTAATGTCATTTTTCGTGTAAGCGTGTGCGTGCGCGAATAAGTGTGCAAACACGAGCGACATGGGCCTACTATTTTACTACATACAAATTTGTCAATTCTAGTCATTCCTGATGAGACATTGTGTTAATCTATAATTGATTTAACCACCTTAGTGTCGAAAGGTTGTTGATGCAGGAATATGTGTACAGTATGTATGACTGTGTTTGAAATGCAGGATTGCTTGCTTTTAATTGTCTAACGTGCAATGGCAAAACAAAGTATCTGCAGTTTTGGGCGAAAATGAGTTATTGATATTGCCGTATAGATGAGGAGGAGGCGCATCTTTAAAAAAAAATCCCGAATAAAAATGTCAAATTTTGACGAAGATATTGCAGTTTTTATTTTAGTATGTTGTGCTTGTTAAATATTTTTTAAGTACCAGAATAAAATGGCAAAACGAAGTAAGTGAGCAACGCTATAAATAGTACTGATTCAATAGTACTCTCTCAAGTAACTGTTTTCTTTGCTAGCGTGAACAAAACGGCAAAACAACGTATGTCTTTTACCAATCACGCGCCAGCTTTGATTTTGGTTGACCAATTAAAAGGACCGTTACTACCTGGGCTTGTCAGACAGTCCTGACTTTTAATGAGATGCGATAAACGATGAATAGTGACGGCGAGAAGCAGCCGCACTTTTCAAGTGCTGCAAGTGTTTTCAATAACTTGAAACAAAGGTAAGCCGCAGTTTATTCTTTTTGTTGTCATTGATTTATAATATTCTTGTATATAGTATTCAGATAAAGCGGGTATAATTAAAAGAATTGATGTTTAGATTTCCATTGACATTGCTTTAGATATACTGTTTTTGCATCAAAAGTTGCATCAGCGTGTAAACAACTCTACCGTGTTTGTATGAATTATTTTCGATTCTATATATTTTTAACATCTTTTTGAATATTGATGTTTGTAGACTATTAGTGTCTAGCACAGCAATGTCAACGTAAAGCCAAGTGTCAATTGTCAATATAATATGCCTATACTTTAGGCCCCTAAATAATTGCTCAATGTATTATTTTGTATTGCGATTACAGGCGATGAAAGCTAGGAAAAGCTAGGAATTTACCTTAGTTACCTTCAAAATCTTAGTAGCTAAAAACATTAACTTCCTAGTTTCCTCGTTTTCCTCGTCTAGATCTAGCTTATGAAACGTGTGCCTGGTAATGGTTTTAGAAAGATGCAGCTTAATTGATACTTGATAGGGGCGATGTTGAAGGCTTTTTAAGACTGTTCATCTTTCTATTTAGTTGTTTACTAATATAGGCCTACTGGCTTATTGCGGCAATGAGTGGCATTAATATTAGGCCTAGATCTATTTTTGGCAATCTGCTGGGTTATAGGTTGGTCTGCCCAGATATTATTATTATTATTATTATTATTATTATTATTATTATTATTATTATTATTATTATTATTATTATTATTATTACAAATTCCAGTTAAGCCCAGGGACATATTTTCTAACGTTAGAGAAAGGTAGTTGTTCCTTACTTTATTTACTTCATAAAATTAGTGCAGTCGCTTCTGGCTGTAGCCTACATGTATAATGCATTTCAGTTAATGAGACGCACGCAGCGTGCGCTTTGATAACGCTGCGCTATGAAACTCACTTTCTTCGAATGTAAGGAAAATCTACCTGTTTCCTGCACTTAGGAAACACGCTAATGAGAAATGTACCCCTTCTAGAGCTTCTAAATGTACAGTTTTACTACTTGAGGAGTCCACTTGCAAACAGGCTAAATCCACTGCGACAGCTTTTGACAAAAATGGCATTTTCTGGTTGCCTAGAATACATTTTTAAAAGAGGTGCAATTTTTTGAAACTGTTTTAAACCACTGTGCAAAATATTTTATAGTAGTATTTTATATAGTAGTAGAAGTAGTAGTTGTAGTAGTAGTAGTAGTAGAGTGACAGATATTTGGTTCATTGTATGACTGTTCAACAAAACTCAGGGCAATTAATTACCTTGTGCATTAACATTGGCACTTGGTTGAATAACATCTGAATTCCTGTATTCCCGTGTAAGATCTGATTCAGGGCATTTTTAATGTAACAAGTGCATTCTCTCTCTCTCTCTCTCTCTCTCTCTCTCTCTCTCTCTCTCTCTCTCTCTCTCTCTCTCTCTCTCCTCCCTACCTCTCTCTCTAGCTTGTCTTCTGATACATTTAAAATTTGTTTCAGCAATATCATCCGAGATGCAAGAGATGCTTCTTCACATATACCAGGTCCACCAACAGGAGTCCAACCATCTACTCAGAAAGTTCTTCTGAAAGTTATTCCAGAGATGAAGTTCTTCTTTGCCTTGAATCAGATTCAGAGATCAATGCTATAGTTCCTGAAAGCTAACAAAAGAAAATAAGATCAAAAGTTGAGAGAAAGAAAAGATATGCAGATAAACATCCCATCCATAAATCCTACAAATGCAGAAAGAAATGTGATGACTTTTAGAGAAGAATCAAGATCAACAATTCATGGCGAGTACTGGCAGATTGATTACACCGATAGAAAAAGGTTTGTGCAGCAGTGCATTGAGCGAAGATCGCCAAATCGTAGCAGATCTCCAAAGCGAGAAACAGAAAGTAGATCTTTTTCACTGGTGTCAAATGGACAAATAATTAAGTTGTGCAAATTTTTTTTTTAATGCCACCTTACCTTCATAACAACAATTTGCAAATCATATAGACGTTCGAACGGCTGCTGATATGGCGAGTGCGTACGAGCAAGCTATCAAGTGGTACTCTGAATCAGCTGACACAATTAACATCTGGGTAGACAATTGTTCAAGCCAGAACAAGAACTTGACTCTCTTCTCGATGCTGGCTGTAAATCGTGACAATAGATTGGTCTTTGTTGTTGTTATAGACTATGTTGCTGTGTAAAAGTAATCTGCATATCTGTCCTCTTGATAAGGAAGGATTCATGGTTGTGATATTCAGATACATATTATACATAAATAAATAAATAAATAGTTTTTTTGTTATTGCTTTATTGAAGAATATTCCCACAAGAACAAGAAATGAAGTAAAGGGACAAAAAGCAGTATTGTAAATCTATCGATACAGTTTTTTTCTTATGATATTAATTTTTCATATTATATTTATGCAGGTCCAAAATATTAGGAAGGTAAACTTTTGTTTTAATGTCGTTGTTAGCTTTATTTACAAAATAATTTTATTGAGAACAAAATAAAGTATTCACAGCTTTGAAACCTCCTATGTGAACTGTCTTAATAACGGGCAGATTGGTAAATTGCATTCAATATAAGCGTTAGTAATTAATCTAAAAACAGGCAAAATCAGCTTTGAACACAAAACATTTTGTTTCAAGATATACCATAAACCTGTCTCTTTTTTTTTTGAAGTGGAACACCAACATAGATGCACGTTAGTGTGCAGAAGAGAGTAATTTGAAAAAATAAAACAAACAAACTTGTGTCTTGGTTTTCATTTAATAAAATATTTATTCAAACTAATTTTTGTGTTCAGTAATATACATGTATTTTAAAAAAATTCTCCATCTCTGTCTTTCTCAGAATATATGATTGTTTGTGTGTATGTATGTATGTATGTATGTATGTATGTATGTATGTATGTATGTATGTGTATATATGTCTAACAAGATCAACAGCCAAATTGGTATACTTCTTCTACTACTACTGCTAATATTTTACTACAACCACCAGCACCATCAACAACAACAACAGCCAAATTGTTGCTATTATTATTATTATTATTATTATTATTATTATTATTATTATTATTATTATTATTATTATTATTATTATTATTATTATTAATTATTATTATACTAGACCTCCAGTTTAGAATAAATATTTACCAAAATTAAAAACTTTCCTAACTTGTCAAAGAGAAACATAATGTACAAGAACGTAGGCTTATAGATTAGAGAAACAGAAACAATACTAATTAGGAAACCAAACTAAAACTGCAGAGCACAACAGCAGGCTGATTAAAAGAACCCAAATCATAATTCTTCAGTTATGATTATAATATCTTTAAAAAATCATTGCATTCTGAGTATATGTGCAACTTCCTTCTCTAATAAAATTCAGACATAAACAAAAGAAAAAAAAACTAATTGACAGAAGGTTTCCATTAAAGTTTAAATCTAAATATCGAAACTGATTTGCGAAAAAAAAAAGCGTATGTTGTTTTAGAAAGAAAGAAAAGAAAAATCGCATTTCTGTGGAGATAATAATTAGATCAATTAAGTCGTGTAATCTATATTAAAAAAAATTAACTGCATTTGTTTTATTACACATGCACAGGCCTGCATGAATAGGACTATACACAATCATGTAAACTGTGAGTTTGACTGTTAGTGAAAAAAGATAATTATTACAGTCAAATAGACTAAATTAGTAAACATTTTTACAAATCGGTGCAATATTAGCCCAAATTATGTATTCGGATGGGAGTATACACCGAGGTCTAGTCTGTGTTGCATACATTCCATCATAACGGACTTTATAGATCCTGACGCTCATGTCCTAGACGGGTGAGTGCCGGTGACAAGAACACACCCAGCATGCACCTAGGTCCTTCTCCCCCATCCCAGGCTGCCCAGGATTGTCTTCAGTTGTCTGGGGCGTTATTACGATGCGCCCGAAGGCTGCAAGTTGGCGCAACGGGCGGCTTGAGTTACATCCTGTATCGGCCAGCGCCTTGAGCAGCTCTTGAGCTGGAAAAGCGCTATATAAGAACGATTAAATAATAATAATAAAAAATAAATAACAATATTTATGAAATATAACAAGATTTGTTTTACGTTTTAGAACTAAAATTTAACAAGTACAGTTTTTTATTAAAAGAAAAACGAGAGCTGGCAGGCGCCTGTGGTAAGCAGCAATAAATTTTCACAATAATCTTGTGTTCGAAAGAACTCACCCACATTTGCCTTTTTTAAAAATAAGCTGAGGAAAGTCAAATAATTTGGTAAAAGAGAGTATAACTCACTCGCTTTTACCGATGTTTAAGCAAGCGTTCCAAGTCAGAAATACAAAGACAAAACAGAGTATTTTATACTTCGTTTTGCCATTTTTTTTAACAAGCCTCCCGTGTTCACAATAAAATGAGATTGAAGTAACTTCAGAAAAAGACGAAATATCTTTCAAACTGTAAATGTGATGTATGTAATATTTTGCATGGAACATTTTTTTGTGATTTTCCGCAGATCTACGTCAAAAAAGGTGCGGGTTATAGCTCAAAATACTGCGGAAACAGAAAAAGTCGATTTTCTCAAAACTTGCTTTTCGCAACATACTTTGTTTTGCCATTGCACGTTAGTTGTGTGCTTTTTTTTCTGTATAAATATAAGCGAATTACATATATAGGCCTACACAACTGAGTACCCCATGTGCACCAAAATGTCTTCGATGTAAAAGTTGAAGCGAAATAAAATGTCTGATGTCTTATGTCTTGATTCTCCCTTCCCCTCTGTCAGCAAGGTAATGAACAATGGTTGTTGGTATTTGAAATATTCACTTTATAGGAATGAAGGTAAGGAACAATAGTTGTTTGCATTGGAAATCGGTCATGTACAATGAGTCGATTCTGTTTTGTTTCTGTTCCCTATCGAAATAGCTTCTATCGAACAGAATTTGATTCAAATGTTTTTATGTGTGTTTGTGTGTGTGTGTGTGTTCGTGTGTGTGTGTGCGTGCGTACACATAAGCCTTGAAATGGGTGACTGACCTTGCTTTTTATGCAGAAAATGGGTGAGTGTATCAGTCACCCAGAGTTTTCCAGCCACCCATTTTTTTAAGTGCGCGGGAGTGCTCTTTTAGTGCATGGGAGTGCAGTTGTAGTGCATGAGAGTGTTTTTAGTACACAGGAGTGCTCTATCCGGGACGGAGAAAATACAGTGAAGTTCCGAAGAATTTTTGAACAAAATTCGACCTATTTCGTCGCCCATAGGAGACGAAATAGGTCAACTTTCTAGAAAAGGGTTAGGGTAAGGGCTAGTTGCAGCGCTACAACTAACCCTTGCCCTAACCCTTTTCTGTCTAAAATCACTTTCCGATTCTTACATTCTTAGTAAAACCCAGTTTAGGTGTTCTGTGTACGTGCGTGCGCGTGTGTGTGTGTGCAACCTCACACCAGGTGTGTTTCTTTCTTCTTCTTTCTCTTTTCTTTACTATCACTTTAAAACCACTTTGGAATAAAGACTTGTAAACCAATTATATTGCTCTACACAGTAGCTTACTATTAGGTTTTGGATTGTGTAAGATGCCGATGGACATACAAACCACACTTTGTCAAAAACCTATTTTGGCTTTCAAAGCACAAAATAAAATTGGATACATGTTAGCGGTGTGTAAGACGCCATACATTTGTTAGTTAATCATTGTTTAAATAGTCCAATGGACTCCAAGGAGCCGAATCAGGACTTCCACAATTCATTCACTCAATAAATAAATAAATCATTCTGTCATTTTACTCCGAGATGGTTTCAGAGGCAACGATAAGGTGTGAAAGCGGAATGCGATGATATAAACCACAAAATTCCCACTGCTCACAAATAGACGAGCTTTTTATACTTATAGCACCATATTTGAAGAACTTTCAAAAGGCTGATCGCTGAGGCAATTGAAGTTGTAGCTGTTTGGTGGTGGGAGTGCTGATGGTGATGTTGGTGATGTTGTTGTTCTTAATACATTGATGAACTTTTTCATGACCAGCTTGTGATGATGGACACTACGGAATGGATTGTTCCCACACTTGCGGACACTGTGCTGGAGGAGCGTGGTGTAACAAGACGACGGGAGACTGTCCTCTCACAAACCACTCTCATTGTCAAGCCGATTGGCAGCCACCTTTGTGTCAAGCCAGTGAGTATACAAACTATAAGTTATACTTTGAACTGTGCCATAGACAAGATGGCATTGTGGCTGTGCTGTGTTCAGTATACAAACTATAAGTTACACTTAGAACTGTGCCATAGATAAGATGGCATTCTGGCTGTGCTGTGTTCAGTATACAAACTATAAGTTACCCTTGGAACTGTGCCATAGATAAGATGGCATTCTGGCTGTGCTGTGTTCAGTATACAAACTATAAGTTACACTTGGAACTGTGCCATAGATAAGATGGCATTCTGGCTGTGCTGTGTTCAGTATACAAACTATAAGTTACACTTGGAACTGTGCCATAGACAAGATGGCATTCTGGCTGTTCTGTGTTCAGTATACAAACTATAAGTTACACTTGGAACTGTGCCATAGATAAGATGGCATTCTGGCTGTGCTGTGTTCAGTATACAAACTATAAGTTACACTTGGAACTGTGCCATAGATAAGATGGCATTCTGGCTGTGCTGTGTTCTCAGCTCCTCAGTGTATCGGCTGGGCTTGAGTTATACGTATCTTGGACGTGAAATATGAGGATTTGTTACAATGAAATATATGTTAACATAACTGATATTTGATGACACCACCTAGACATTTTCATTTGCTCCAGGTAGACACTAATAAATATGGCACTTACTATCCATGAGTAGTTTTACTTGAATTTCAGGAAACTATATAGTTTATGTCTATTTCGTTCCAAGGTAGAATTTACTGCTGCATAAAGAAAAATACATTCTTTACATGCACTTTATTCAGCAATGGTATTTTCCTTTTATCGATGGTTTTTAGGTACATGTACGTAAGCAGAATATTTGTCTGTAGGAACTAATCATCACCAGCACCACCACCACCAACATCATCAACAGCATCATCATCATCATCATCATCATCATCATCTTCATCTTTATCATCATTATCATCATCATCATTGGTACTACCGTAGCCAGTCGGGTCTTCTAGGAGACATGCATGAGGCATGCTGACGCGAACATGCAAACTTGTTTTTTATAGTGCTTATTGTAAAATTTTTAAGGCTATAATGTGGATTCATAAACTTTATTTTGATCCTAAAATCTACCGTATCTTCATCTACTGTAAAGGTTTTGAGAGGAAGATGTCTCTTTCTCATTCTCTTAAGGGACAATAATTGTTTGTGTTGGAAATATTCACTGTATAGTTATCATTGATTGTCCGTTCCCCTCTGTCAGCACGGTAAAGAGCATTAGTTGTTAACTATTAGAAATATTCACTTTATAGTAATCAAGGTAAGGAAAAATAGTTGTTTATATTGGAAATCGGTCATGGACAATGAGTCTTGATTCTGTTTTGTTTCTGTCCCCTATCGAAATTGCTTCTATCAAACAGTATTTGGTTCACATGTATGTCTGTGTGCTTGCGTGTGTGTGTGCGCGTGCGCGCGTGTGTGTGTGTGTGTGCGTGTGTGTGTGTGTGTTTGAAAGTAGGGGGTTGTGGGGGACAAATTGAGACTTGCCAAGTTGGTAGTGAGTTACCTTTTTTTTGTGGGGAACTTTTTCCCGTTACTCCACAAGGCAAACCCCAAAACCTGCTTCCTGATGCTATCCTTCTCTCCCCTGTGCAATTTTAGCGACTCCCCCAAAAAGACGCTGTTCTGCCGTTTGTGTGTACGCACACACAGTACACACATTTTGGACTCTTTCGAGCTTTCGCTGGGAAGATAATGAGGTGACGTCATGAGACAATTTCATTGGCTGAAATTGGGACTGACCCTTAATTATGCATAAGATCCGTTTCCGGTTTGAATAAGCCATGAGATGGAGCCTGCCATTGTGTGGAAAGATGTTGTGAAGGTAAGTTGTTCTTTTAGTTCATGTTGTGTTATATTGATTGATTGATTGATTTATGTAACCATGATTGATTGATTGATTTATTTATGTAACCATGCATCCCTGTTGCATTATACCCCGGCCACTGACATTATAATAATGGGGGAACAATACCAAGGAAGCGAGTCATACTGTTGAGTAAATAGGCTACAGCCCATCACAGGCTGTGAAGTCCGTTGTTGGCAGCCATCTTCTTCTTCTTCTTCTTTGTTGCTGGCAGCCATAATATATGTTAAAGAAACTTGCTGCACTGAGATGTTGAAATACTGAAGTTTGGGGTAAATTATCTAGGAGCATGGACCAAAGCTTTTCATGAAAAATATAAATGGCAAATATACTGTTATGCATTTACTGATGAATTTTTAAGTTTTCCCTTGTGGCGTCTGCTCAATTGTTGGTTTCGGTTCGTTCCTGTGCACGAGTTTTTTCTTTTTCCTGATAAGTAACCACAATCGTCATGTAGATCACTACGTTACTATGTTAGTTTAGGGCACCTTTTTCTAGTTTAGATAATTTTCAGTTTTTGTTTTTTGTTGAAACAAAATTACTAGTAGCAAGATAACTGGCATGTTTACATTCTATGTAGTAGGCTACTCAACTAATGAAAGACGAGAACCTATAACACGTGACTTTGAAGGTCATGGCTGCTACTAGTGAAAATTGTGCTTTGACCTGGTTGGACTTTGCTATGATTTTCGATAAAATCAGTGCCATTATTATAAAGTTAAGGATAAGCATCAACTACAGTCTTGGATTGACCAGTTTCTGGTAAATTGTAATGAGTTTATGGTGTGGTATGTTGATAATTTAGCAAAATATTCGCGTACCGTTTACCGGAAATGCATAGGAAGTGTCGTCTGCTACAATGTTTAATCGATAGTTTTTGGTCTGTAAAATTCCCCGTCTTGTAATGCTGTATACGTTTCTTTTATTATAACACCTATTATGTAATTAGTGGTTGGCTTAGCTTGAGTATTAAACGTTAAATGACTGAACAACTAACATAAAATTTACCATTAATGCCATTGTGTCAAGCTAAATAAATCATGATAATACAAAGTGATCTGATCTAGCCAAGTCAACAAATCTTACACAGAACATTGCAACAAGGTTATAAAATTAATAATAATAATATTAATAATAATAACACAAATATATTCTAATTATATCTTTGTAATAATACTTGTATTTCTTTACATCATGGTCTCAGGAGTCTTTCTGCCAAGTTTTATGATTGTGTGTAAAGTTAGTTCAAAAAATATGATTACACTGAATTTTACTGATGTCTGTAAAGATTACAATGTCATCTATCTATCTACACACCAAAAATGTTGGTTGCATCTTAAATAGTTTCTGAATTATTGGCATTGAAGTGCAAATAAGTAGTAGTAGTAGTAGTAGTATAAGTATTTTTATTTTTTCTTTAACAGGTGCTGAAGAGTTTTCCGGAGTGTCTGCAGGCGAACATCTGTCTTCACCTGAAGTGGCTGAACCGTAATCTTAACACCTGTCCTGCATTTAAGGGCGCAAGTGCAGGTGAGATATGCAGTCTACTGACAATTAATGTAGTTATCATTTTATTGATTTTTTTTATATTATTGTATGTTTCTTATAAAGCGCTATTTTTAGCTTAAAAGATATAGAATCTAACAGGATCTAACTCGAGGTGCCCGCTTGCTGCCTAATGACCTGTCTTAACTTCAAGTTTCGTGAAGGTTCAAAAGCTTGTTTTCGAGGTTCTCAGGTCCCAAACAAAGGTTGCTGAAGCTTTTTGGAAGAAAAAAAATTGAAATCTGACATATTGGAAAACAAGTTTTTGAACCTTCACGAACCTTCCAATTAAGACAAGCCCTTTGGCGCATCGTCTGACTAACCAGACAATAGAGCACAATCCGGGATGACCAGAGATGGCAGAGAACAGTCCTAGTGTGCGCTAAATCCACAAGTACAGTACTAACAAAAGTTGGAGGTACCCTAACATTGGTCACAATTTTGAACTGGTTAAGAGGACTGTTAATACTAACATTATTATACAAGCACTTAGTTGCCAATAGAATCACTAATATGTGGAACAGTCTGCCAAATGAAATTGCCACTGTTGGTTTCTAGCTTCCAAAATGTATTCCACTGATCTGCAAATTGGGAATAGGCAACATTTTTTTCAGGTGGTTGATGCCTGATGTTCCGATCAAAGTTTCAAATAAGTGTGCTCCAAGCACGTTATCAAGAGGGTAAGAGGTTTAACAGGATATGATGCCAGCTATACTATTCTATAGTTTGACGATTATTAGGATTGGCTGTGTCTCAGAAGTGTCCATTGCTAATAATTATATGACTAATAGGCCTAGTTTAGGCTAGGTTTTGTACACTTGCCCTCCAAAACTAATTCATAAAACCAATCTGTATTGTCCAGTTTAAGCTGCACTTCAAATGGTGTACCTTAAAATTTGCTTTTATTTACCAGCGGCAGCGTGTCCGGAGAAGGCAGTGACAGTGATTTGGAAGAAATAGCAGAATTGTCAGCCTCAGAAGGTATGTAATACTTTTTACTTTTTAAATGAAGAGAATATTTATAATCTAATCAGAGGTTTGCTCAATTCGAGTGACTAATTAAAAGAATGTTTCCACTTTTAGCTTGACATGGATTTTGTTTTACATTATTATTTTGCACCCTACCTGAAAACAAAAAAGACGGGAGACTGGTCACTATTAGTTGCTATGTGCTTGATTTTTTATTCTAGCTATATTGTTTTCTTATTTGTCCCACAATCTGTTAAACAGTGTGATATATTTAACAACAAATATAATGTATTTCATTTTTATAAAATGATGCTAGATTATTATTCTGCATTATTCATGTATACTTGACATCATTTGTTCCCACAGGATGGGACGTATTACAATCCACACATGTACACGCATTCAAACGGGGTCAATACATTTTTAAAGAGAGTGGTTTTATATATATAAGTTACATTAAGCGTTCAAGAGCTGCTCAAGGCGCTGGTCAATACAGGATCTAACTCAAGCCGACAGAGGCGCCCACCAGCAGCCTTTGGGCGCATAGTGCGAACACAGAAAGTTGTTGTGCAGGTCAGTGATCTTTTATGAGACCTATATATATATATATATAGCGAGAGAGAGAGAGAGAGAGAGAGAGAGAGAGATAATTTATTTTTAACTTTTTTTTATTGTTTATTTTCTTGTGTGCCAGGGGTTAAATACAAGCCAGCAGCACCAATGTCTCTCACTTCGATGGTAACATCTGATCCACCAGCAGCAATTCCTGTCTCATCAACAGCAGTGCCATCGTCTCTCACTCCATTGAAGACATCTGATCCTCCAACACCACTTCCTGTCTCATCAACAGCAGCACCACCGTCTCTCACTCCATTGAAGACATCTGATCATCCAACACCACTCCCTGGCTCTTCGTCATCTTCCTGCAAGCTGTTTGTGCAAACAAAAAGTCCAAAAAGCAGAAATGACAGAATATCCACCAAGAATGGAGGCGCAGGGAAGAAGTCTTTGCAAAATAAAGACTTTATGACAAGTGATCAGATGAAAGCAGTTAAAAAGCACTTTAAAGCACAGATAGAAAGTTTGCAAGTTCCTAGAAAAGCAGAATGTGAAAGTGTGTTGAACAACGAACCTTTTCTTGCAGGGAAGTCTTGGCTGAAAATCAAATGCACTGTTCGAAATGAAATTGAGAAAAGGAAACGTGAAGTCAGAATTTTAAGGCTTCAGAAACGATGAAATGATTTTTCTATCATCATACTGACTATTTTATCTGATATGGATGTTGCTAAGTGCTGCAGGTAGTCATGATTTATTACTTCATATTCAAATACATGTATGACTATGAGTGATGGCATTGTTATGTGTGTGGTCAATTATCGGAAGTCCAATTATTGGAAGTCTATGTACAGGTAATTTGCAGAACGATTGTTTTGATTGCCAGAGAACTTGTACAGAATTTGTGCAAAGGGACACATATGCTTAGGTGAAAGATGAATGAATAGGTATATTTCAAAATTATGTATTTAGATTGATTTACACTGATGTGTGAACTCCCGTTGGGGTGCCGGGGATTTCAGTCTTCTTCGCTAGACCAGTCTCCTACCTTTTTTCTTGAAAACTCTTCCGGGACAAGACTCTAGTTTGTGTATGAGGTCTGTTGGATCAGCTTGGGAATATTGGACGCTTTCTGCCAGGTGGTCACTAGGGCTTCCTATGATGTTATTATTTAGCAATGTAGGCATTTTATATGTATGTGTTTTGTTGATAATTTATAATGATGTTTGTATTCTATTTTGTTTTTGTAAACGGGGGTTCGATAAGTTGGGGTGAAGCCTCAGCCGTCCCCTGCATGGGATGTCTTTATTGTAAAGTGACTGGCTGGTGGAGAGCTTTCGGTTTTACCACTAGGGTTGTTTCAGCAGATCTGTTATGTGGATCAGTGGTTGTCCGGTCCTGATTTGGCTCGGAAGAGTCCGCTGGACCTAAAGCAATAATAATGTAACTGATGTGTGACCACCACCCTCCCCCTCCTCCCCCTCCAAAACTCCTCATTTGAGTATGGGGTCTGTTGGGTCAGCTTGAGAATATTGCATTCTTTCTGCCAAATGTTCAGTAGGGCTTTCAAATATATTATTATTATATATTTAGCAATGTAAGCATTGTATATGTATGTGTTTTGTTGAAAATTTATATTGATGTTTGCATTCTATTTTGTTTTTTTAAACGGGGGTTTCATAAATTAGAGTATAGCCTCAGCGTCCCCTGCGTGGGACTCCTTTATTGTAAAGTGACAGGCTAGGCTTGTGGGGTGCCTTCAGTTTTACCACCACAGTTGTTTCAGCAGATTTTTATATAGATCAGGGGCGAGTCCTCTTTCAACCTAGTTGTGGTCCTGATTCAGCTCTTTGTAGTCCGCTGGACCATGTATGTAATGAATAACTAATTATCAATTGCTCTTAATCTTATATCCCCACCTAAACCTACATTAACATATTATAACATTACAGGTTTTAGCGTAATTCTGAAGAAATGTAGATTACAACAAAATACAATGTAACATGCGTTAAACTTACGGGTGGTGGTGTAGTGACTGGGGTGAATGGAGACAGACGGGAGAGGCAGACATTTGTGCTTGACAATATTACAACCATATCAAATTAGCAAATTCATTTTTTAAAGTTTAACATTGCACTGGCTTTGTATCCTATAGTATATATATATATAACATCCTTAAATGTGAAAAAAAAGAACAAGCTCAGTTTTAGATGCCTACTGTTACGTCAACTTGTGCAGATGAATCTGAGTTTTTTAAAGCTTAAAAATACTTTTGGATGTACATTTCTAGAATTTTTGATTTGGTTATATTTGACACTGATTTGTGGAGGTGAATGTATATTTCTCCGTTCATTATAAGACTGCGGAGCAAGTTTGTTTTCACAATTATTATTATTCGTTATATGTTTTGTTTTATTGTTATGTGTAAAGAACCATATTGTTGAAAGATATAGGTAGACAAAATGTACAAGAGAGCTAAGATAAAATGGAAAAAGCTGAGGGAAAACAAAGCTGTAGTTCAGCCATTTTGGCAGGTTTTATACATATGTTATTGTTTACACTTTGTTGTTGGTCTTTGAATGGAAGGTGTGGTATATATTTCATTCATGACTTTATATTAACACAAATGCTGCACTGGCTTGTGCAGATACATTTTTCTTTGTAAAGACTTAAAATATTTTTCAAGAATCTGTGCTTTTATTATTTTACACTGATTTGTGAAGCTCAATATCCAATTTTTATATCATTATAGACCCCCGTGGGGGTGCCGGGGGTTTCAGTATAAATAGTATCCCCATTTTCTGGAAATTTAGTGCTTTAAATTCCCACTGTCATTGTCTTTCTCCTTTGTTCTTTCTGATTCCTACTCTGTTCTGTCAATCTACTATACTATCCGCTTCTGGACCAGTCACTTACCTTTTTCTTAAAAACTCTTCCAAAACTCTCCATTTGTGTATGGGGTCTGTTGCATAAGCTTGTGAATATCGGATGCTTTCTGCCAAATGGTTACTAGGACTTCCTACGATATTATTATTTTGCAATGTAGACATTTTATGTATATGTATGTTGTTGATATTTTATAATGTTTGTATTCTATTTTGATTTTGTAAACGGGGGTTTGATAATTAGAGTATAGCCTCAGCGTCCCCTGCGTGGGATGCCTTTATTGTAAAGTGACCGGCTGGTGGAGTGCCTTCAGTGTTACCACTAGGGTTGTTTCAGCAGATCTTTCATATGGATCAGGGGCGGGTCCTCTTTTAACCAAGTTGTGGTCATGATTTTATGGTCATGATTCGACTCTTTGCAGTCCGCTGGAACTATCAGTTGCTCTTAACCTTATTTGCCCAGCTAAATCTTCATTAACATAATAATTATTTTTTAACGTAATTCTGAATAATGGGTTATTGCAACAAAATAAAGTGTAAATTGTGTTTCAATTACAACCCCCTTTCCATTTCTTCAAAAAATTTCAAAACAGGAGTTGGGGAAGGGTGGGTTAGGGTTGGTAAGGGTGGAGTAATAACTGGGGTGAGCGGACCCCTTCCTCCCATTGTGCCCTTGCAATTCCTGTTAGAAAACACCTTCCTCTTTCTCTACTTTCAACTGCAAAAGGGATTCTAAGGTGCCTATGATCAAGCTCGCTAGAGTGACCAAAGTTTTGGGACGCACAGGTTCTCTGGGACAGTGTACACAAGTCTGTGTTGAGTTCCTGGATGACAGCAACTGCTCAATCATCCATAACGTGAAAGGACCTGTGCGTTAAGGGGATAATCTTGATATTGCTTGACTCTGAACCTCTGCGTGAGGGGGGTAATTCTGATATTGCTTATTTTCCACAGATTTGTGAACCTGAAGATATAATTAGTACATTATAGGACAGTTGAATAGAGCAATTTCTTATGAATAATACGTCACATCAAAATACGTGTTTTATTTTATGTACTTCAGTTTGAGTGACAAAATTAAAAGGAATATATATATATATATATATATATATATATATATATATATATATATATATATATATATATATATATATATATATATATATATATATATATATATATATATATATAGACATGAATTGTTCTTATGTGGGGCATTTTCCGTATTTTTGAGTTTATTGTGGGGCATGAAAAAATTGTGGGGCTTGTAAAACGCCCCACAATTTTAACCTGTTTACAATATTGCCGCGGGGTTGCTGATTACTGTCCTGTATAGATCTCACAACAACGTTTTATATAAAATTTTAACCAAAAAATAATTGGATTGCCTCCCTTGCTTCAAAACTTTTCAATCTGTCCGCCATGGTGATTTTGCCATGGTGATTTTAATCTTCAATGTGAAAGGAGAGTTACCGTTCTTGATTGCAACGAGAATGGCCTCACGAAGATTCAGAGAGCCTGTGCTTAAACCGGTGAGTGGAAATTTGTTATACTAGTACAACACTAAGTTTGAACAAAATTGGTCGATGTAGTTGTTTATCTTTCAAAGCAAATTGTGTTTTTAACATGTCGGCGAAGGTTGCTCAGTGAAGCACCGGTGCGGTGGGTCGCTATTTTTCATTGAACTTATTTTACTAAGTCTAAGGGGTTTGGTCTAGGTGCATGAGTAAACGCGTGTTCAACTACGCATTGCATAATGTTACAGTCTTCTTCTTCTTCTTCTTCTTCTTCTTCTTCTTCTTCTTCTTCTTCTTCTTCTTCTTCTTCTTCTTCTTCTTCTTCTTGGATTGTAGCACTACAATAACATTTTGATGACAAAGAAGACACCTTCGCCGATGTTTTCAACGCAACAAAAATCGTGATTTGTTTTGGGAAAGTGACATTTTTGCTACTACAGTACTAGACTACACGCAAAAAGCCGAGGCACTTTTTCGGTATATCTCTAAAACTCTAACAAGGTCTACGCCACAGTTCATACTTAAACGCCATTTAGATTATGTCTACTGCATTTCATTTTAACTCAAAAGGGCACAGTCGCTAAAGGCTCGTACATGTTTTGTAGGCCTACGTTTTGCTTGTCAATCGTGGCAGCCATTTTCGATGGTCAACTTTCAAACAATCATTTACACTCAATTTTCCACAGAAAATGTTTATTAGGGAATCCGATGACAGATGAATTATTCATTTCTGCTTTTATGCGGGTATCGTTTGGAATATTACTACATTTAATGTAAATCAAGCTGTTTTTCACTACCCTACCTAACAGGAAAATCGGCACACCGATTGGCTGAATGGCTTTTCCTAGCAGAAGTCTTGTTTGCGCTTTTTCACTATCGTACGCTTTATGATTAATCACAGAATTCTAAGTTTTTCTTTCAAAAGTTGATAATTGAATGGTGTTTAAAGATAAACTAGGCGTACAGTTTGTTAAATCTACAGAAATAAACCAAAAAGCTGTATCAGAACAGTAGATAATAGTGATATTTATTTAAAATTCCTTTTAATATAGGCCTACTCCCTACTGTACTGCGTTGCTAACATTGTTGTGTAAATAGACTATTAAAAAAAGTTTTTCTTTGCCTTTGGTTTATTGGTTTATTACAATGCTGTGACAAAAGGCTTTTTTAACTTACTGCTTTGGATTATTTTTATTTGATTAGACTAATTATTTCATTTATTTATGTAATTTTTTATTTCATTTTATTTATTTTATTTTATTTATTTTCTTTTTTTTTTTTGGGGGGGGGAGGTAGGAGGAGGGGGGTGTTGAATTTGTATCATTTTTTTTTCAGAAATCTAATAACTATATTAAATCAAAAAGTGAAAGAAGAAATAGTTTCCAATGGTAAAAAGCCGAAGTTGCTGTGCATAATTTATTCTCGTTTGTCACTACCCTACGGTAAAAAAATGTATGTACTCTCCTCCCTCCCCCCTCCCTCCCGTCGCAAATTTGGAATACCCCCCCCCCCCCCCCTCTGAAGGCCTTGATCCGGCCCTGGCTCATCAACATCCTTGAGAGTAGATAATGATCTAGGCTTTGGAGACAGAGGAGATAGCACGCAAGAAGTAAAAATGTTAGTCCCCTGTACTTCTTACTAAAAGGGTAACACTGTATATATATATATAATATAGGCCTAAATATAAAATTTCTTTTTTTTTTTACTTTGTTTACACAGTGGATCGTACATGCAAAGTTCAGCAGTGGTTGAAGGGCAATCCAGCACAGACCTGTGATGAAACATCTATGGAATCGTTGGTAAGAAACATGTTGTCTAGGCTACTGTTGTCTGTTAAGTTACTTTCTTCTTCTTCTTCTTCTTCTTCTTCTTCTTCTTCTTCTTCTTCTTCTTCTTCTTCTTCTACCCCTTGGGGTCATGAGCAATCTTGCCACTGTAGATTGTTCAAACCTATAAAGGGAAAAGTGAAAGCCACAGTTGAAAACCTGTCTTTCCTTTATAGGCAAGACAGATTCACTGCGGCAACAGTACCCCCGTTGGAGTGCCGGGGGTTTTCAGTATAAATAGTATCCCCACTTTATGGAAATTTAGTGCTTTAAATTCCCACTGTTGCTGTCTTCCTCATTTACTCTTTCCCATTCCTGCTCTGTCCTTCACTCTGCTATACTATCTTCTTCTTCGCTAGATCAATGACCTACCTTTTTTCTTGAAAACTCTTCCTGGACAAGACTTCTTGTTTGTGTATGAGGTCTGTTGGATCAGCTTGGGAGTGTTGGACGCTTTCTGCCGGGTGGTCACTAGGGCTTCCTATGATTGTATTAGTTAGCACTATAGGCATTTTATATGTATGTGTTTTGTTGATGATTTATAATGATGTTTGTATTCTATTTTGTTTTTGTAACCGGGGGTTCGCGTAGTTGAGGTAAACCCTCAGCCGTCCCCCGCGTGGGATGTCTTTATTGTGAGGTGACTGGCCGGTGGAGGGCATTCAATGTTCCCACTGGGGTTGTTTCAGCAGATCTTTTATGCGGATCGGGGGTTGTCCGGTCCTGATTTGGCTCGGAAGAGTTCGCTGGACCTAAAGCAACAATAAATCAATCAATCAATCAATCTTCTTCTTCTTCTTCTATCACCATCGTCAGCAGCAGAAGCAGCACCAGCAGCTTTATCTTCCTCCTCCTCCTTCTCCTTTTCCTCCTCCTCCTTATCATCATCATCATCATCAACAACATTATAATCATCATCTTTTTCTTCTTCTTCTATCATCATCGTCAGCAGCAGGAGCTTTCTCTTCCCCCTCCTCCTCCTCCTCCTCCTCCACCTCCTCATCATCATAATCATCACCATCTTCTTCATCTTCTTCTTCTTCTTCTTCTTCTGAATCAGAAACTTTCAGATAACCATTTTTTTACTAATCTATCAATAGGGATACATTGTCCTTGCTAAGAAAGCAATTACCAGCAAATCGATGCATGTATCTCCAAGAAAGAAAAAAAATTGTTCACGGCAATGACATTTAAATTTACATTGGCTTACTCTTGTGAAGGAAAACTACTTGCTACATGCCAAATTTTCTCCTGTTTTAACGCCCAGCAGACAAAAATTAGAGCTACTCTTTATTGTCTAACTTTAATGTGCATGTTTATACTTTATTTTTATTTTATTATTATTAATATTATTATTATTATTATTATTATTATTATTATTATTATTATTATTATTATTATTATTATTATTATTATTATTATTTTATTATTATTTTTTTTAAATTCAGCCTCCTGATTGCTCAGACGATGAAAGGCTTGACTTTGAGTTCGACCCAGAATCAGAGTCGGAGGTGGAGTCGGTGATGGAGTTGGTGATGGCACATGACGGTAATTTTGTTAATATTCCTGAGAAATAATATTTTGGTAATTTTCCTGAAAGACTGTAAACAGTGGAATCTGCTGGACACACTTTAAGGGTTTTGTGTTTATTCAGTTGTGGTTTGTCTGGTTTGTTTCCACTAGATCATTAAGGCCATAGAAGTAAACTGGTCTAACTTGACTTTTTCTTGTTCAGAAAAACTACCTCCAAAGGTTTTGGAAAACGTATGTCGGGACACATTTTACATCATTTACTTCACTTACTTTAAAATGTGTCTGTGTGTGAATTGTAGACACTGACATGTATTTGGATAAATTATGATGTCATGCTATTGTTTTTCATATGTATGCTTCAGTTCATCGGTATGGTTATATTCCAAAAACTTGTACTATTAGTATTACCTTGGGTTGTTTTTTTAATGTGAATGAATGCTTCAGTTCCTCTGTATGTTTATGTCCTGAAAACTTTTCGTGTACTGTAAATTGTTCATGTATCCCTTTATAAATGGGGCAAGGGCTAGATGTAAAGAAGCACCCCTGCTTACTCTTCACCCTGAGAATAAAAAGATTCTCTCTCTTTCTCTCTCTCTCTCTCTCTCTCTCTCTCTCTTCTATTTTCTTTCAATTTTTCCATTTTCCCTTCCTAAATTTGGGTGGTTTGCATCCAAGTGCAATACTAATTTTCTTATTTTTAAATTGTGTGTGTGTGTGTGTGTGTGTGTTTACAGGTGCTGCGGATTGGACGAGGAGAACTAACAGTGGTCAGGCGCCCAAGTTCTGTAGAAGATGCTAAACGTGAAAACTATCTTCCTTGTGTTCAATGTAAAGGGTGGAGTTTTGAAAACAATTTATCGCTACATTCAATCAATCATTTTATTGTCCGGTTTACCCTATAACCAATGTTTTATCTCATCTTATTCAACAATCTGTAGATATTTAGCAATCGTTACATATATAAAATTAAAACTTACAACAAACGAGGGGAAAATGATTTGGTAAAATGTGAATTTTTTGTTGCATTTTACCATGCCATATTTTGATATATTTTTTACTTTACAAGAATGCAAGTTTTTTTGTGCATGAAAATCGTTTCTTTTGTTTTACTTGAGTGGTAAGGGAGAAAGGTGTATAGGGAAGATGCACTTAAACAAAATACATAAAAATGTACATTGAAAGTACCCTTTTCAATACCTAAGGTGCTAGTAATTTTGTGCCTAAAATGCCTTAGATGTCACAGATTTTAACCTTTATTTAAAAAAAATTTAACCCATGTAAATGCCAATTACCTAAAAAGAATATTTGGCATAATTATTTGTTTTGCATAATGATCTGCTGTAATAAAGTTTAAAGTGAAAATAAACATTCAGTAAAAGTTTTATTTAAAAAAATCTCTCTCTCTCTCTCTTTCTCCCCCTCTCTCCCCCCCCTCTCTCTCTGTCCTTCTTCTTCTCCTTTCTTCTTTTTCTTCTTCTTCTTCTTTTCAAGTTTTCTTTACCTTAGTTATTGAAAAAAAATCGGATTACTCATTTCATGTTTAGTTCGTTGCCAAATTTTCAGCCGATTCGGGTCAACATAATAATAAATGAAAAACAAACCGGGTTGGTGGGGGACATTTAAGGAAGAGAATAAGTATTCATAAGAAGACACTAAGTAGAAAGTAAAAAGAAAATAAATAAATAAACTCAGCCTTAATCCATACAATAAATTATAATAAAAACATTAATGATGGGGTTTAGAATGATTTCATTATGCATTCATTCACTTCTTCATTGATTTATGCAATCCTGCTTCGTTCATTTATTCTTTAATAGTTTACATTGTATCGAGAGCAGAGACATACACACATTAATTTGAATAAAAATGTAGCAGATGAAATATTTAATTTCCAATGATCAAAAAATGCATGAAACATTCATTCACACTGCAATTACACAACAATAAATTACTTTCTTCCTTTTCCCATTCACATAATAATAATTAATAATAATTTATTTCATTTAAACATTCTACGCCTTTCCCTCAGGAGAGGCTCAAAGCGCAGTTACAGCCAGCCTTAACTAAATAATCAAGGAACATAAAAGAATAAAAGCATCAAACACAATACCAAACACCACAGTATTAAAATATAGTCAAACACCCACTCACTCTATGTCTCCCACGCATACACACACACACACACACACATACATACACACACATACACACAACCACAACCACACACACAATAAAATACAAAAGCACAATAAAATTGTCTATCTCTATCACCACAGTAATAAAACATAGTCAAACACACCCACTCACACACCCAAAGACACACACACAATAAAATACAAAGCACAATAAAAAATTGTCTATCTCTATCACCACAGTATTAAAACATAGTCAAACACACCCACTCTCTCAATGTCTCCCACGCACGCACACACACACACACACACACACACACACACACACAATAAAATACAAAGCACAATAAAATTGTCTATCTCTATCAGTATACGTGCATTTCACACAGAAACAGAAACGAGCAATTTGCTTAAAAACGCCATGGAACAACTACTATGATCAGCACAAAAAGACACCACAACACAACACCTGCACAGACACTCAAGCAGCCAAACACACCTGGGCCACAACGACGACGAAGATGAGGAAAACAGCGACGATGACGACGACGATGACGACGACACTGAGAAAGAAGATGACAACGACGGTGACGATGATATGATGAGGCTGATGACGACGATGATGATGATGACGACCATGATGACGACGATGATGAAGGTACGATGACCACAAAAGAGGTTGAGGACGGCTGGTGGGCAGGAATTTATTTCAAGAGGTGTTCATGGAAAAGATGTGTTTTAAGTCTAGATTTGAATGCAGATAGAGTAGGAGTGTCACGGAGAGGCTGAGGCAAGGAATTCCAAAGTGTAGGAGCAGCAAAAGAGAAAGAACGACGACCATACGTCTCCAGCTTGATGCGTGGCACAGAAAGGTGACCAGCGTCAGCGGAACGGAGAGATATATGGCCCACAACATGTAACATATAATGGCCCACAACTAGCAACAGTAGGCCTATATATCTGCCTCATAAACAATTCTATTATAAAAAGCCCCACAATGCTCTACATTTTGAAATACATATATATATAATGCCCCTCAAACCAACACCAGACAGAAAACCCCACAATAGGTTTATACATATAATGCCCCACAACTAGCAACAATATACATCTGCCTCATAAACAATTCTAATATAAAAAGCCCCACAAAGGTCTAATATAAAAAGCCCCACAAAGGTCAAGATTTTATATATATATATATACATAAAGCCCCATAAAAAAATGCCCCACAAACCAACACCAGACAGAAAACCCCACAAAAGGTGAGGTTCATGTATATATATATATATATATATATATATATATATATATATATATATATATATATATATATATATATATATATATATATATATATATATATATATATACACACATTTGTGAAGCTCAAGATATAATTTTGAGTACATTATAGGACAGGTGAATAGAGCAAGTTCTTATGAACAATACTGTACTTTATAATGTGTGTTTTATTAAGATGATGTACTTCAATTTGAGTGACAAAATTAAAAGGAATGAACCATTCTATTGAATTCTGTTTTTCAATGTTGACCGTCTTTGTTTGCTGGTATTAAATCTAAATAAGACTGTATGTGTACGTATTGTTTATGTGTACGTCTTGTGTGTGGTATGTATGCATTCATATGAGCTAAACACTAAGATCTCAGAACTTATATTTTATTGTGAAGCCGCAAACATGTACATAACTCCGAATTACAGTAATAATGGAATATGACAAAATAAATAACACTATTGAAACTTGCAACATTATTGCACTACATATATATTAAACAGGTCAACAAAGGAAATTTTTATAAATATACATCAAAATATGAAGTGGAAAGAACCATTTGTTCAAGAGAAAGTGAAAGAAATATTTAAAAAAAAACATGAAACGGCTTAGAAATATAAAAACAGATAAACACTAAGAACTCAAAACTTATGTTTAATTGTGAAGCCACAAAAATGTACATAACTCAGAATTACAGTAACAATGGAATATGACAAAATAATGCACACAAATATATGCACACAGTGTCCCCCATACTGCATATTGGTACTTCACAAACCCAGGTAAACAGACACGAATCTATTACATAGGCTACATTATATCACACCTGTTTACATTACGATTTGAGCGTAATAAATAATATCTTATTCCGCGTTGCCTCTTCAAACTCAACTTTGCCAGCTGCTAAAATTACGTTTTCAGCATATCTGCTTGAGGAAAAAAAAGTATAATTTTCGGTTTTTAGATTGCACAGGTTTAATCGTATAGGCATACTTGTTGCATTTCCGTTCGCAGTTATTCAAGAATGGCGCAATTATCAAGACTTGTGGATTACATCTATTTTGTGCTAGCAATAGATATAACTTGAGTTAGCCTAGCAGGTTAATTAGACCAAATGTGTAGGCTGTCATGAAGGAACATTTATATGTTTGGATTGAACTACATATGACGCACTTGCTTTTATCTGCTATTCATTGTCACATTTTGTGGAGTGTTCAAAGATGGAATGGCCAAGGAAAGGCAATAGTATTTTAAATTATTTATTTTCAAGTGGAAACCTGACTTGATATTGAACCTGCAAATTTCATAATAAGAAGCTTCTCTGAGATATTAACTTGTGTGAGACATGTCATGTCACCCAACTCAGTTTGTGCTTCAGTACTAGCTTGCATAGGAGCAGTAAAGCAGACAAGGTAAGGTATAAATTTGTTAGTTTATTTATTTTATTTTTGTATGTTTATAATGTGTTACTGATGATTTAGAAGAAGTAAACACCAACTTAAACTAAAGTGAATATCTTTTCTTGGTCTATTATTTGATTCCTATTTAGACCCAAATTGCGTGACAAAGACATTCCTCTTTAGATTCTCAAATTCCTCTTTTTACCCTTCTGGATTCCTCTTGGTTCTGCTTGGGTGTAAACAGGTCTGATATATATATATATCAGTAAATGAGTAATGTTATAATATGTAACCATTTTTGAAGAGAAAGTGAAAGAAATATTTTAAAAAATTAATCAATATAATCATGATGAAGAAAATAAGCGGAAAGCTTGGACAGAGTAAAAACAGCCTGTGGAGACAGATGTTTTATATTTTATATACTTTTAGTTATTGCTCACTTGTGGTTCTTTTTTTTTTAAATCTTTTTTGGTTTCATCTCTCTCTCCCTCTTGCCTCCACAGTCTCTATAATATTGTTCCCAAAGTCTACAATTTTGCTTTTCTTTGTTTAATAATTATTGTTTTTATATAACACACTTTCCAACGACAAGTTTCTCAATGCGCTGTTAGTACAAGGGTTCACCGAAATAATTAGTCTCATTGAGATTGCCCTACCAATTAGACTAACCTTTGCTCTTTTGAGTTAGATCACATTTTGAAACAATCATTATAAAGGTAATAATATGTAACTTAATTGCATTAACGTTATCACTACACCAACTAGCAAAATAGCATTTAAACATTAGTTTATTTTATTCAGTCTTTCACTTCTTTAACATGCGTATTATGAGTCTGCTTAACAGGTTTCACATTTGGTATTTGTTTAATTACACCGGTGTTCATGCTGCAGCAAAGCAGTTGGTACGCCTTTGTTTTGGAAATGGCAGGCTGCAACAGACTCAAACAAATGCTGTTAGTGGAAGAACATTATAATGTACACTTTTCATCAACAATAAACACTATAATAGCACCAAGTGAAGTTTTATATGGTTGATCTTCTTCTTCATAAGTAAATTAAAGTCCCTAAACATCTTCTAAACATATTAGGGACTGATATTTTTGCAATAACCAAAAACATTGTAATGTGTGTTTGTGTGGTTTTATTTGCATACTTTGCGAGGCACATTGTAATGTGTGTATGTGTGGTTTTATTTGCATACTTTGCGAGGCACCTCATGAATATTCATCATGCATAATACCTCAGAAAGCAGGTGTCATACTGTTTTAGTGTAATTGTGTTGCTGCAACAATTTTGTTTTTACATCAATCAACATGTTCGGTTTTCTTAGTAAAATTTAAATTTTGTTGAATTATATGTGAAATGTGTGTTTGTAGGCTGTGTTTTATGAGTTCCTCACAACGATGATTGTTTTGACTATGCAAAAACATGCACACTGAAGTACCCCATGGGCTAATACAATCGGGTATGTGTGCGTGGGTGTGTGTGTGGGTGTGTGTGTGTGTGTGTGTGTGACCTCGCACATAATGTGTTCCTTTCTTCTTCTTCCTCTTTTCTTTACGATCACTTTTAAACCACTTTGGAATAAGGAATTGTAAACAAACTATATTGTTCTCCATAGTAGCTTACTGTTAGGTTTGGGATTGTGTAAGATGCCAAGGGTCATACTAACCCCCACTTTGTCAAAAACGTAGTTTGCCTTTCAATGCACAAAATAAAATTGGATACATGTTGGCGGTGTATAAGACACCATACATTTGTTAGTAAGTTAGTTTATGATTGTTTAAATGGTCCAACGGACTACAAGAGGCGGAATCAGGACTTCCACAATTCATTCATTCAATAAATAAATAAATTTTTCTGTCATTTTGCTCCGAGATAGTTTCAGAGGTAACAATAAGGTGTGAAAGAGGAGTACAATGATAAAAACCACAAAATTCCCACTGCTCACATATAGATGAGCGTTTTATCCATATCATAACATCATATTTCAAGAACCTTGAAAAGGCTAAGGTAAGGAACAGTAGACGTTGGTAATGGAAATGTTCATTTTATATAGTTATGATTGATTCTCCCTTCTGTCAGCAATGTAAGGAACAATAATTGTTGCTGCTGTTCTTGATACATTGATGTACTTTGTCATGTACAGCTTGTGATGACGGATACTACGGAGAGGATTGTTCCCACACTTGCGGACACTGTGCCGGAGGGGCCTGGTGTAACAAGACGACGGGAGACTGTCCTCTCACAAACAACACTCATTGTGAAGCCGGTTGGCAGCCGTCTTTGTGTCAAGCCAGTGAGTATACAAACTATAAGTTACACTTGGAACTGTTCGCTTTTTTCAATGGTTTTCAGGTACATGTAAGTACCCATTATATATGTCTGTCATCCTAATCATCGTCAGCATTATCGTCATCATCATCTTCATCATCATCATCATCATCATCATCATCATCATCATCAGTCCCGTAGAAGGTCGGATCTTCGAGGAGACATGCATGAGGCATGCTGACGCGAACGTATACATTTGTTTTTTAAAGCGCTTATTGAAAGTTTTCAAGGCAATAATGTGGATTAATAAACTTTATTGTGTCCTAAAATCTGCTGTATCTTCATCTCCTATAAAGGTTTTGAGAGGAAGATGTCTCTTTCTCATTTTCTTAAGGAACAATATTTGTATCAGAAATATTCACTTGATAGTTATCATTGATTCTCCATTCCCCTCTGTCAGCAAGGTAAGGAACAATGGTTGTTGGTATTTGAAATATTCACTTTATAGGAATCAAGGTAAAGAACCATAGTTGTTTGTATTGGTAAGCAGTCATGTACAGTGAGTCCATTCTGTTTTGTTTCTGTTCCCTATCGAAATAGCTTCTATCAAACAATATTGGTTCAAATGTGTGTGCGTGTGTTTGTGTGTGTGCGTGTGAGTATGGGTGTATGTGTGTGTGCGCGTGTGTGTGTGTGTGTGTGTGTGTGTGTGTGTAACCTCACACCAGGTGTGTTTCTTTCTTCTTCTTCCTCTTTTCTTTACTATCGCTTTTAAACCACATTGGAATAAGGAATTGTAAACAAATTATATTGCTCTACAAAGTAGCTTACTGTTAGGTTTGGATCTTGTTAAATGCCGAGGGTCATACAAACCCCCACTTTGTCAAAAATGTATTTTGGCTTTCAAAGCACAAAATAAAATTGGATACATGTTGACGGTGTATACGACACCATACATTGGTTAGTTAGTTAGTTTATCATTGTTTAAATAGTCCAATGGACTCCAAGGAGCCGAATCAGGACTTCCACAATTCATTCATTCAAAAAATAAATAAATCATTCTGTCATTTTGCTACGAGATGCTTTCAGATGTAACGATAATGTTTGAAAGCGGAGTGCGATGATAAAAACTACAAAATTCTCACTGCTCACAAATAGATGAGCTTTTTATACTTTATTGCATCATATTTGAAGAACTTTCAAAAGGCTGATCGCTGAGGCAATTGTAGTTGTAGCTGTTTGGTGGTGGGAGCGCTAGTGGTGATGTTGGTGATGTTGTTGTTCTTAATACATTGATGACCTTTTTCATGAGCAGCTTGTGATGATGAACACTACGGAATAGATTGTTCCCACACTTGCGGACACTGTGCTAGAGGAGCGTCGTGTAACAAGTCGAAGGGAGATTGCCCTCTCACAAACAACGCTCATTGTCAAGCCGGTTGGCAGCCACCTTTTTGCCAAGACAGTGAGTATACAAACTATAAGTTACACTTGGAACTGCGCCATAGATAAGATGGCATTCTCGCAGTGGTCTGCTTTCAGCTCCTCAGTGTATTGGCTGGGCTTGAGTTATACGTATCTTGGACATAGTTTTGCATGCATTTGAGGAAACTAGATCGTTTTACATCTATTTCAATCCAAGGTAGACCTACTGCTGCATAAAGAAAACTACATCCCTTTACATGCGCTTTAGTAAGCAGTGATATTTTGCTTTTATTGATAGTTTTCAGATACATGTACGTAAGCAGAATAATTGTCTGTAGGAACTAATCATCACCTCCACCACCACCATCACCCCCATCATCATCATCATCATCATCATCATCATCATCATCATCATCATCAGTACCGTAGCCGGTCGGGTCTTCGAGGAGACATGCATGAGGCATGCTGACGCGAACGAGCTCAAGTGCTTATCGTAAAATTTTCAAGGCTATAATGTGGATTAATAAACTTTATTGTGCCCTAAAATCTGCTGTATCTTCATCTCCTATAAAGGTTTTGAGAAGAAGATGTCTCTTTCTAATTTTCTTAGGGAACAATAGTTGTTTGTATTGGAAATATGCACTATATAGTTATCATTGATTGTCCCTTTCCCTCTGTCAGCACGGTTTGTATAGGAAATATTCCCTTTAAAGGAATCCAGGTAAGGAACAATGGTTGTTTCTATTGAAAATCGGTCATGTACAATGAGTCATGATTATGTTTTGTTTCTGTTCCCTATCGAAATAGCTTCCATCAAACAGTATTTGGTTCAAATGCATGTGTGTGCGTGCGTGTGTGTGTGGGTGTGTGTGCGTGTGTGTGAGCGCGGGCAAGCGTGTGTGTGTTAGTACCGTAGCGGGTCGGGTTTTCTGTTCCCTATAGCGCTGTTTCATAATGAAAGCGAAAGTGGCGGATCGGTTGCGGCCCTTGGGTTCGGCTAGTTCCGGTTGAAGCAAGAAAGATAGAGGGTTATATAAATTATATTTCTCTTGTACAATCGTTCAAATTTTACTCAGGATGGCTGCTTGCTGTGCATATGGATGTACGAACAGACCTCAACGTGATAGAAAACGAGGCGTAACTTTTCACAAGTAAATATAATAGTAATTTTGCGTTGATTAATCGAATCGATGTACTGTGCTGTGTAGTGTTTCTTCTTCTTCCGTAGATGCCCACAATCAATTTTGATTATTATGGCACTTTTTACCAAGTGTTTTTTTGTTACCGGCACTCACCCGTCTAGGACATGAGCGTCAGGATCTTTAAAGTCCGTTATGATGGAATGTATGCGACACAGACTAGACCTCGGTTTATACTCTCATCCGAAGGAGTAGGAAAACAGGAGTAAAGTGTCTTTCCCAGGGACACAACACAATGGCCCGGCCAGGGCTCGAACCCGGGACCTTCAGATCCACAAGCCGAAGCACTACCATTAGACCACAGTGCCTCCTCGTGTGTTACTGTGTAAGCGTGTCTTGTCAGCTCCAAGCCCAAGGAACACTGTCATAAGTAATCTCAACCAAATAACTAGCTGTCTTCAGCCAAAATCATGATAAATCATTTATTAAAATTGTAAAAGTAAATTTAACAATAACTGCCTAAACATTGATTGCTGATTTGTTTGTTCAGTAGGCCTAATTCGTTTGTCAGTGACCTACATTCACGAGAAATTCGAAGTCTCTTTCTTTTTCTTTGCTTTAATTTTTTTTATTGAGAAATGTTAATGTTGCAGTTTATCTAGAAGATAACATTATTATACAGTAGAATAATTTTTGTTTTTAATTCAGTGAAGCAACTGCAATTATGTCTTATTATTTTACATTGTTGTAATCTTTCCGAATCAGTCGCAAACGTTGTTCCCACAGTCGTTTCAGTGTTTTGTTAGCTGGAAATTTGTGTAACTTGACAATGCGCCCTTCAATTACTTTTCCTGCGAAATTAGGGCAGCAAACGCAATACTGTTTTCCTCCGCCACAAGTCTTCCGTCTATGTTCGGCCATGTTTAATACTCAACCGGAACTAGCCGGTGTCCTTGGCATAGGTGAAGGCAGGGACGGATAACTCTATCTGCACTAGTTTTGCAACAGCGCTATAGAAATAGCTTCTATCAAACAGCATTTGGTTCAAATGGGTGTCTGTGTGCGTACGTGTATGTGTGTGTGCGTATGTTTATGTGTGTGTGCGTGTGTGTCTTCTGGTACACAGCCTGTGACATTCAGCATTACGGTGTGGATTGTCTGGACACGTGCGGTTACTGCACAAACAATACGTCAGGCTGTGACAAGGTCCACGGAGAGTGCCCCATCCCAGTTGGAAATGATACAAGATGCCAAGGATCATACCAACCCCCACTTTGTCAAGAACGTATGTTGGCTTTCAATGCACAAAATAAAATGAAAGGTACAAAGTAGGTAGGCCTACATTTGATAAGCTAGATAAACACGCATACAGATCAACATTTGTAATGACGAGGCACTTGCAACTGTAGCACAGGATGGGCGCCACCTACACGTCAATGTAAATCTCCTTCATTTCCTGTACCGTTTATGTTTTCTGTAGTGTACTGAACTCACAGAGCGTTTGCTGTAGATAGAGGTAACATTGGATACATGTTGGCGGTGTATAAGACGCCATGCTTTTGTTTAGTTAGTTAATCATTGTTCATATGGTCCATCTGAATACGAAAAGCCGAACCAGGACCTCTACAATTCATTCATACAATAAATAAATAGGTAATTTTGTCATTTAGTCATTTTGCTCCAAGGTGCTTTCAGAGATAACAATAATGTGTGAAAGCGGAGTGAGATGGTATAAACCAAAAATTCCCACTGCTCACAAATAGATGAGCGTTTTATACTTATTATAGCATCATATTATAAGAACTTTGAAAAGGCTGATCGCTGAGGCAATTGTAGTTGTAGTTGTTTGGTGGTGGGAGTGTTGGTGGTGACGTTGGTGATATTGTTGCTGTTCTTGATACATTGATGTACTTTGTCATGCACAGTTTGTGATGACGGACACTACGGAATGGATTGTTCTCACACTTGCGGACATTGTGCTGGAGGAGCGTCCTGTAACAAGACGACGGGAGACTGTCCTCTCACAAACAACACTCATTGTCAAACCGGTTGGCAGCCACCTTTGTGTCAAGCCAGTGAGTATACAAACTATAAGTTACACTTGGAACTGTGCCATAGATAAGATGGCATTCTGGCTGTGCTGTGTTCAGTATACAAACTATAAGTTACAGTTGGAACTGTGCCATAGACAAGATGGCATTCTCGCTGTGCTGTGTTCAGTATACAAACTATGTTACACTTGGAACTGTGCCATAGATAAGATGGCATTCTCGCTGTGCTGTGCTCTCAGCTCCTCAGTGTATCGGATGGGCTTGAGTTATACGTATCTTGGACGTGGAATAAGAGGATTTGTTACAATTAACATATATTTAACATAACCAATATTTGATGACACAAACTAGAGATTTTCATTTGCATCAGGTAGACCCTCGTAAATATGGCACTTGCTATCCATGTGTATCAATGTGTACGTTTGATGAAACTAGATAGTCTTATATTTATTTCGTTCCAATGTAGAACCTATTGCTGCATAAAGAGAACTATATCTCTTTACATGCACTTTATTAAGCAGTGGTATTTTGCTTTTATCTATGGTTTTAAGGTACAAGTACGTAAGCAGTATAATTGTCTGTAGGAACTCGTCACTCCACCACCATCATCATCATCATCATCATCATCATCATCATCATCATCATCATCATCATCATCATCATCATCATCATTATTATTATCATCATCATCAGCGTTGTGGCCAAGTGGTCTAAGGCGGGACTAACTTGCCTTGTCCACAGGCAAGAAACCAATGGCGCCTGACAGGTGTGGGATCGATCCTGCATCTGGGCGTTAAGTTTCTCCGAATATTATTTATTTTCGACTCGGACAACGTCTCAGGGGTTTTCTCCGGGTACTCCGGTTTGCTCCCCGAGCAAAATTTCAAAAACACAAATAATATTAGGTCGGTTGGGTTTGGGCGCGCACAGGCTTCGACTACGTCTACCCCAGTGGAGGCGACCCAGAATTTCCAAATAAAAAAGGACAATAAAGCGATACAAAACAATCATCATCAACAATACCATTACCATTATCAGTCCCGTTCCCGGTCGGGTCATCGAAAAGACATGCGAATCTGCAAACTTGTTTTTTTTAAGTTCTTATCGGAAAGTTTTCAAGACAATAATGTGCATTAATAAACTTTATTGTGATCCTACCATCTACTGGTTCTTCATCTTCTGCAAAGGTTTTGGTAGAAGAATTGTCCTCATACTCATTTAAAAAAATCTGTTTCAGAATGCACTGACGGCACTTACGGTCAAGACTGCAACATGACCTGTGGTCAGTGTGCTCACACACAGGTTTGTAACAAGACTGATGGACACTGTGTGCACTGCCAGCCTGGATTCTCCCTTCCCTTCTGTCAGCAAGGTAAGGAACACTAGTTGTTTGTATTGTAAACATTGACTTTATAGTTATCATTGATTGTCCCTTCACCTCTGTCAGCAAGGTAAGGAACACTAGTTGTTTGTATTGTAAATATTGACTTTATATTTATCATTGATTGTCCCTTCCCCTCTGTCAGCAAGGTAAGGAACAATAGTTGTTTGTAGTGTAAATATTGACTTTATAGTTATCATTGATTGTCCCTTCCCCTCTGTCAGCAAGGTAAGGAACAATAGTTGTTTGTAGTGTAAATATTGACTTTATATTTATCATTGATTGTCCCTTCCCCTCTGTCAGCAAGGTAAGGAACAATAGTTGTTTGTATTGTAAATATTGACTTTATATTTATCATTGATTGTCCCTTCCCCTCTGTCAGCAAGGTAAGGAACAATAGTTGTTTGTAGTTTAAATATTGACTTTATAGTTATCATTGATTGTCCCTTCCCCTCTGTCTGCAAGGTAAGGAACAATAGTTGTTTGTATTGTAAATATTGACTTTATAGTTATCATTGATTGTCCCTTCCCCTCTGTCTGCAAGGTAAGGACCAATAGTTGTTTGTATTGTAAATATTGACTTTATAGTTATCATTGATTGTCCCTTCCCTTCTGTCAGCAAGGTAAGGAACAATAGTTGTTTGTATTGTAAATATTGACTTTATAGTTATCATTGATTGTCCCTTCCCCTCTGTCAGCAAGGTCAGGAACAATAGTTGTTTGTATTGTAAATATTGACTTTATAGTTATCATTGATTCTCCCTTCCCCTCTGTCAGCAAGGTAAGGAACTATAGTTGTTTGTATTGGAAATATTGACTTTATATTTATCATTGATTCTCCCTTCTCCTCTGTCAGCAAGGTAAGGAACAATTGTGGTTTGTAGTGTAAATATTGACTTTATAGTTATTATTGATTCTCCCTTCCCTTCTGTCAACAAGGTAAGGAATAATACTCCAAATAGTTGTTTGTATTGTAAATATTGACTTTATAGTTATCATTGATTGTCCCTTCCCCTCTGTCAGCAAGGCCAGAAACAATAGTTGTATGGGAAATGGATGTGTCACTGAGTGGGTTTTGTTGGTCCCAATAACAGATAAGCTTTCCTAAAACGGACATATTTGGTTCACGTGTGTGTGTCTGTCTCTGTGTGTGCTTGTGTGTGTGTGTGTGTATCTGTGTGTGTTTGTGAGCAGTGCGGGTGATTTCTATTTTTTTCAGTGTTTCTGTTCAGAATCAAAATCCAAAATATTTATTGTCCCAACATACAGCAGGGACAATTTATCTGTGTTCTTGTTCTTCAAATTCTTTTTTTAAATCAGTTTTTAAGTTATGTCGGACAGAGAGAGAAAGAGAAAGAGAGAGAGAGAAAGAGAGAGAGAGAGAGATTCAAGATTTCAAGATTCTTGTTCTTCAAATTCTTTTTTTAAATCAGTTTTTAAGTTATGTCGGACAGAGAGAGAGAGAGAGAGAGAGAGAGAGAGAGAGAGAGAGAGAGAGAGAGAGAGAGAGAGAGAGAGAGAAACGAGTCACCAGTTGTCTTCTGTAATTTAACATAAGTATTATTTCCACTGTTTATTTACCTGTATTTTTGTCTTCTGTGTGATAAACAGCCTGTGACATCCAGCATTATGGTGTGGATTGTCTGACCAAGTGCGGCTATTGCTCCAACAATACGTCAGGCTGTGACAAGGACAACGGAGCGTGCCCCATCCCAGTTGGAAATGCTGCAATATGCCGAGGATCATACCAACCCCCACTTTGTCAAGAAAGTATGTTTTGGTTTGAATGCACATAATAATATAGAAGATACAAGGTAGAGATAATCCTGTATTGGTATGCTCAGATATCCAGCCATACAGGGAGTGTTCAGGCTGACTTGATTTATTCCGTCCTTCTTTCACTTTTGTTAAAATTGCCAGGTATTAACTGCAATTATTTTATTACTTCCGTTCCAGAACCCGGTTCTGAGGCTTCAACTGGTGGTTCTGAGAATCTGGTAGGACCCATTGTAGGCGCCATTGTGGGTGCTGCAGTTATTATTGGTGGCTGCGTGTTGGCGGGTCTGTGGTAATTGTGCTCTTTTGTTGCTGTTGCCTTTTTTTGAGTGATAATGGCTGTGAAGAGTTTTGTTGTTGTTGTTGTTGTTAAATATAGCCTAAATATAGTTTAACTAGTTTTAAGTCACAAAACAATTTAATGTTTTCTTGCGTTAGAAAGTAGCTTAAATTAATGTTTTTGACTTACAAAGTAAATAAATTACATCAGTATTTCTATCCTGTTAATTTTATTTTAACCACTCTCTAACCTCAAAGCTTGATTCTAAACTGGCACATCTTGTGTTGTCATTCATTTTTAAAACTCTTTCCAAGCACTTTGACTTTTAATACAATAACCCAGTTTTCTGGGTTGGACCTCTTAAATGGGACTCGTTGTATGTACATACAAGGTAGATCAACATACATCTTTCAAGCTCTTGCCTGGAGTGGACCTCTTAAATGGGGCTCGTTGTATGTAAATAGTTCTACACACTTCTTTCAAACACTTGCCAATAGCAAAAAGATTCAATGTAGTATTTGACTGTAAGCAGTACCAGTCAATAAATATAGTTTATTTCAGATTTATTTCCTGAAATGTGTCGCCTCTATCGTAAGTTCCATATTTTAACCAAGCAGTTACATGTTTTGTAAAATAATTCTCTGTTGTAGCTGGAAACGTCGTGCAGCAACCCCGAACACCAGAGACGCAACGTGCAGACGTGATGATGATGATGGGAACGTTTCTCACAACAGTAAGTGGTAATTAATTTTCTGCATGCTTTTGCAATGAATATAGCCTAGAATGAGAAAGCATGGTAATGGAGGAATAAGTAGAAAGCATAGAACACCGTCAATGTGTGATGTTACGATCACAAATTACCCTTGTATTGACTGTTGAACTTTTGTAATATCAAAACGGGTTTCATGTGTAGGTTGGTGGGGGTCAGTCCTGTGTTCCCCAGGTCTGTGTTTCCCAAACTGTAGGTCTATCTTCCCTCAGGTCAATGTAATCTCAAGGTTTTTCAGGTCTATTTTCACTCTGGTCTATGAGCCGCTGAGTCTTATATTCCTCCCAATTTTTTTACGTATTATATTGTTTATTTATATGTCTGCGTGCGTGCGTGTGTTTGTGTGTGTGTGTGTGTGTGTGTGTGTGTGTTTGTGTGTGAATATTAGCGACATCTTACTTTATTAGATACCAATTACTTTATGATCACGAACATATGTGGTGAACAAAGACCTTGGGCATATAGCCTTGAGGTAACATATACATGATCCCGTGACTGGAGTTATTTTTGCCTCATACACAGAAGCCATCGCGTTTTCACACACACAAAGAGACCCAAGTTTCGATCGCATTGCTAAGTGTTCACCATCAGCAAATAATTTAAGATAGGTCACATCCAAATGACACCATAAGTTTCCTAATCAGAAACAATTCAATCGTTTAAGGACCATCCGTTAAATTACATCCATATCCCTGTATATAGTTGTTAATATAACACCAGCCCAAGCTTTTTTGTCAGACTGATGTTTGCGTTTCACTGTTCAGGAGCTCTTCGTATGATACCATTAACCAGCACAGCGGGAGGAACTGAAGATGAAACTCTGGACACCACATCCGACCCCGAGCAACCCAAGCCTTTCGGGGAAAGTGAGATTAACGTGTATGAGGTTGTGCGTGAAAACCCTTATGACGCACTTCATTCTTACGCAAATTACGTCACACCAGAGAATGACGTATACACAAGTCTTCATGCATCGAAAATAAAATGAATTCAGTACCACGACTGACTATACACAAAGCTCTGCTAATTGTAGAGATGTTGATGTAAACAGGAAGTGTCATTGTTTTACTCCAGTGCCCTCTGTTAAGGATATAATAACTCATTTGACCGGTACGGTTCTTTCCGTTACCTCCACTGTTGCGCCTGGGGTACAAATCTTGAGATTAATGTTAGCCTTGTCTCCTCAACAGTGACAATTTTCTTGACGGTGTTGCGACCTGGTTTTATTATAAAGATGGGGGAAAGTATGGGCCTCTATCAGAACTATTTGGGGGAAAACATATTACAATCGGTTCAGCCAATTTTGAGAAACAGTGCATAACGTGTTTAAAAAATAATGAACTGCAGCTACCTTGACCTTTGAGAAAGTGTACATGTGAATAATGCTTAGCAGTATGTAATGTGTATGCACAGTAAAAACAATCAAAATCGGTCCAGTCATTCTGGGATATGGCACAAAATGTATTTTGAACATAAAAGTGAAATTCGGACAAACGGACCGACCGACGACTGACCGACAACCGAACTTTTACTGAAAGATTGATCATGAGCTAAAGTACTTGTATATATAACAGAACTGTTACTGAATGAATGGCCATGAGCTAAAGTACTTGTATATATAACAGAATTGTTACTGAATGAATGGCCATGAGCTAAAGTACTTGTATATATAACAGAACTGTTACTGAATGAATGGCCATGAGCTAAAGTACTTGTATATATAACAGAACTGTTACTGAATGAATGGCCATGAGCTAAAGTACTTGTATATATAACAGAACTGTTACTGAATGAATGGCCATGAGCTAAAGTACTTGTATATATAACAGAATTGTTACTGAATGAATGGCCATGAGCTAAAGTACTTGTATATATAACAGAACTGTTACTGAATGAATGGCCATGAGCTAAAGTACTTGTATATATAACAGAACTGTTACTGAATGAATGGCCATGAGCTAAAGTACTTGTATATATAACAGAACTGTTACTGAATGAATGGCCATGAGCTAAAGTACTTGTATATATAACAGAACTGTTACTGAATGAATGGCCATGAGCTAAAGTACTTGTATATATGTTACCGGCAATCTGCGTATTCAGTCAATACGCGTATTGTCTAAAAAAAGCAGTCAATTCGTGTTTTGACTGTGACCACTAGCCAATACATGTAATGACTAAAATTTCCAGTCAATACGTGTATTGTCTTAAAAAATGTTCTGGTCAATACACGAATTGACTAAATTGTCATTCAGAATTTAAACTGCAGCTGATTGTAAACATGAATAAATGAATGACCACACAATTATTTCTTGTTCTTTTAGTTCACTACGCACACTCACAGTGACACATCCACACAACTAAACCATGTTAAGTATAAGTTAGTAAATATTAAAAATAAGCTTAAAATGTACGCACTTGAATTTAAAACTCTCTCTCTCTTTCTCTCTCTCTCTCTCTCATGCAAAGTAAATATTAAAAAGAAGTTTAAAATGTACATATTTAAAGTTAAAACTTTCTCTTTGTCCCCCTCTCTCTCTCTCTCTCTCTCTCTCTCTCTCTCTCTCTCTCTCTCTCTCTCTCTGTCTGTCTCTTTCTGTCTCTGTCTTTTTGTTTACCTGTCAGTTACATTAAATTCTTGAATGCAATTGGGGAGGCCATACCATCATTGACGAAAAAGAGAGAGAGAGTTCCGTATCGTTGTTACGATTGAGAAGCGCACGATAGTACCGAATGTTTTATTTTGCAAAGCATGCTAAGATAGCGTGTACTTATCCTTGATTTGATTCTGCGCTGTTGCTAGAAAAAAGCTTAATGTTGATAATTTTTGTCGGTCAATATTGTTGTAGTATCGTTGAGAGTTTTCTGGAATTACTTGTTTATTATCGATCAAAAGTTCCAGACCTATCTGGTAATAGCTAGGCAATTCTTCTAAACTGAGGAATGTTCTATGCTGTAAGACAGTCCCAGTGTTGAGTTTTATTTTGATTGGGTATTATTGCGTCATTCTGGAATGTTCTAAGCTTTACTGGATTGCAGAGGGTCCATTTCTTCTTCAAAAAGTGATATTTGTAGGGATTTTCGGAAAGCGATATTGTATGCAGTTGTTGGTGTTTGCTGAATAAAGTTGAAAAACTGTATGACAACTCTTGCCCTGTTGCCGAGTGAACATGCCGCGAGGATAAACGAATTCGAGTTACACATATCAATATTCAAGCCTATCCTATCCTATCCCGTAACTCAAAGGTCGTTGGGGCACCACAGATGATCGTTTAACCAGCGTACTCCATCTTTCTCTGTCCTCAGCAACCCTAGTGGCCTCGCTCAGTGTCAAGCTAGTCCATTCACGAATGTTGTCCTCCCACCTCTTTTATTGTCTCCCTTTTCTTCTGCCTCCTTGTACCGTGCCTTACGGGATGGTCTTTGCAAGGCCTGATGCTCTGGTGACGTGGGAAAATCACAGGAGTTTCCGGTTCTTCACCACTGAGAGCATGGTGAAGATTCAAGCATCGGGGCAGAATTGACTATTGGTAAATAGGTCTAACAGTCGTAATATTTCGCATTGATCAACAGGCAACTGGAATCTTTCGTCGTTAGAATTTCGGCCAGCTTGTTTAAAAACTTTTGTTAATTTTTCGTTCACAACCACCATTTGTGGTGATGAAACGGCAAAGCAAGTCTGGAATGAATGATCGACCGTGGTTCTGTCGCAGTTTGAAATCGCAATCGTCATCACGAGATTTTCGCTGAAGTCGTAGTGATTTATTTTCAAACAAGACACTGGACCGTTTTAGTTATGTGCCGATTAACACATCTCAAGGTTTATGATCTGAGCTCATCACATTTCTGTGTAATATAAATAATGCTCTACGCTCGCATATACTCTCAAACATTGTCAGAAGGCTTGACTGAGCGAAACACACTTTGACTAAAATGAACAGTCAATGTGTGTTTTGAAGTGGGTCAAAATTAAGACAATACACGTATTGACTGGAAATTTTAGTCATTACATGTATTGCCTAGTGGTCACAGACAAAACACGAATTGACTGCTTTTTTTAGGCAATACACGTATTGACTGAATACACAGATTGCCGGTAACATATATAACAGAACTGTTACTGAATGAATGGCCATGAGCTAAAGTACTTGTATATATAACAGAACTGTTACTGAATGAATGACCATAAGCTAAAGTACTTGTATATGTAACAGAACTGTTAATGAATGAATGGCCATGAGCTAAAGTACTTGTATATATAACAGAACTGTTACTGAATGAATGACCATGAGCTAAAGTACTTGTATATATAACCAGAGAGAAAGGAAGAAGAGAGAAATCACTTAGCGATATCGCCTCTATGAGAAGTGATGTACGGTGGAGGAGTTACGTCCCTTCAACCTCACATGGGCTTGCTTTCGGTTCTTAGTCTCTTGTCTATATATGGGGGGTTTTAATTATATTAAAAAAATGTTTTAGACGGCGATTTTCACCTTTTGCTGTTGAAAATGTTTGAAATAAGGCTTTTCAAAGTTGAGAATTTTTTTTTATGCACATCTGTTTATTTTTTCATGACTTGCTGCCTCTTGACCGTAAGGGTGTTATCAGCGCTTCCTAAACTGTAACCCGTGATATAGGTGGCTTTTGCATTGTTTTGTTGCTTGAAATAAACAGTATGTGTAAGATAAATTGAGTTAAAATAAAAATATTAATAATATTTTTTTTTTAAAACCACACTAGTCTAGTATATGTGTCATACATGCGTCATTTATTTTTTGTTCCGTATGGGGTCACACAGCATACGGATTGATTGGCAGTTTTAGTGTGTATAATTTATGTGTGTGTGTGTGTGTGTGTGCGTTTGTGTTGACTCCGTTAGGCTGCCAATCGTATGGTTACACACTCACGTTATGCTGCCTCGCTCTTTATGCTGCCGACCGCATAATGCACAATTGCGATTTTTGAACTCCCTAACCTCTAAAATATGCATAAATTATAATCCGAGCTGTGATTGGTTTAGGCAGCATAACGCGGGAAATTCATTGATGGTCACACACGACCCTTAACACACGTGTGTGTATCACGGCAGCATTTGTGTTGTAAAAAGTAGACGTGAAATCACACACTAAGGAGAGAGAGGGAACTAGTTTTTGAAAACAAGTGTGCACAAGTCGCCATCTTGAATTGAAAAGAGCCGCTGGTAAGTTGCTGTGCTTTAGTTGATTTTTCGTTTGTTAATTATTTACTTTGAGTGCTTATGTATTTGTGCCATTATTATGAGAAAACCATGGATGCTAGTGTCAGTGAAAATTCAACATTTTTTCTTCCCTTTTTCTGTGGAGAGTCCATTGAAGCTAGTGCCACTTTCATGGCATGCTGCGTCTCCATCCCTCTTCTACTGACAGCACTGTTCTAGATCTAATTCTACTTTGTTTCCTTCCATTGTTGATTCAGAATCACGTTGGTTAATTCAAATTAATTATCAGTTCTGATGTTTGTTTTTTCTTTACATGAATGTTGGAAGGAAAAGTATTTATTCAGCATTCCAATACTAAAATATGAAGTTTTTGTTTTCTAGCAGAGTTGTTACTAACTGGACTAATCTAGCTATTTCACTTAATAATGCACCAAGCATAAATAACTTTAAACACCAGTTAGATATACTTCCACAGTTTAAAAATATATTTTATTGCTATGAGTATGATAATGAAATGTGTAGGAAAATCACATGCTCATTTTGCTCCTATACTACTAGTAGTGGTACAGTGAAAGTAAACAACTGAACAAAAACAGAATACACAACCATTCACATAGTGTTGGTGAAATTCAGGGTCCATTCACCAACCGACGACTAAAGGGAGAGGCATGCCATTTTGTATGAACAACATTGTCAGATGTAAATATGTAAATAAATAAATAAACAATAGTAGTTTATGGTTACTGACCACAATGTCCATATAGTGTTTGTAAGAAACTGTGTTAAGCTAACACTGCCACATTTGTCAGTCATTAATTTGACAGTCATTGAGTACTTATGGATTTTTTTCTTTTTTAGAATGTTCTGGAAATTCTGAGGTTTACAATTCGCCTGGAAAGCAATCAGAAAGTAAGTATATTTAAAATTTGAATCCAGAAAGTTCTTTATTAGTTAATATTTCTGACTTTTACATTTATTTATATTATTATGATAGTGTTACTTTGTACATAAGTGTCCATACTTGCATGAACTTGAAACTGATTAAGGTCACTGACCACAATCTCCGCATAGTGTTGGCAACTGCATTAAGCTAGCACTGCCACATAGTGACAGTTAACTACTGTACAAAAACAGCATACACATGCCGAGATCTAAATGTTGGTGAATGTACCGGATGTGATCTTTAGCTGACTTAACGATGGAAAATTCTGCATTTAACAGATATCTAAAAATAAAATACGAAATTGAAAAATATAATTCAGCTTGAAGGTTAGAAATTAACAAATTACGGAAGCCTGGGTACAAAGGATAGTGTTTGTGGTTGACACTATGTTATATTTATTTTTATTTTCTCCAAAATTACCTACTAACTTCGCCATAATGTATCGGACATTTAATAAAGTTGATTTTCGGTTTTTTTTGCCTTTCCCTCCCTCTCTCTCTCTCTCTCTCTCTCTCTCTCTCTCTCTCTCTCTCTCTCTCTCTCTCTCTCTCTCTCTGTCTGTCTCTCTCTTTATTAACAAAGAGACCGTGCAGTTTATTAAGGTGTCTGTAATGAACTCGTACTGTCAGTTAAAAACAGGGGTTGTTAGACCGTATCAAGCATGTATTGATTGCACAGTACAGGACGGGAATACACCACCGACCACAATTTTTTTTTTTAGAATTCTGCTTGCTTATGACAGTAAAGCATTTAATTTTATATCCGTAACATTGTCACATTGTTGCAGTAAATAAAAAGTTTCACCTGACTGCTAAATACTTGGAAAATGTTATATTGATATTCACATCTAAACTAGTAAATATAATTAATTATCCGACAGTTTCATTGGCTGCACCTAGAAAGTAGAAAACCTGTTGATTGTGCTTCGAAATATCTCCACATTATATCTTAAAAACTCTTGAAGCTATGGATTTATCCCTAGTGGACACCCTCTTTCACCCCCACACATCCTCCCTATTTTCTTCCTCCCACCCCACACAATTTACTAATTACGGTTGGTTGTAAAATATTACCACAGTTGGGCTTTATATAGTAAACAAGTACAGGGGCGTCGCACGGTCCAAAATATTGGGGGGGGGCAACCCTGTCGACGGGGAGGTGGGGGGGGGGGGGGGGGCTGACAAGCGGGACGCACCCTGTAATATATCCTCGTACCTTCATCCAACTGAAAGACTGAGAGTAAAAACATTTAATTATTTATGTTCTTCTTTACTGAAAATACAAGATTCATTTCCAGAAACTACAAATACATGATTAGCGATATGTGATAATGATTAAAACCAGGAAACACGAACATTAATTACCTGCCGCAAGATCATCTAGGTTGAAATTGTGTCTTCTCTATAAATCACAACTCGTTTTGCATATTGCATACATATAATGACCAAACACTTCCACTACCAGTTTCAGAAAATCAGTCAATTGATCAATTTGTTTTACTAGGGCGTATATTACTCGCAGTTTCTCTAAAGCAAAATACTGTCTGTATGAGTGCCTTTTGTCTTTGTGATCACAGATGATCTTACTAGTAGTCCATGAACAAAATCTCAGCTAGTTCAGTCCACAAACATCGGAGATCTATTCGCGGACACATAAACAAACAAAACAAACAAACAAACAAACCAAGTGAAACCTATAATGGGGGGTGGGGTGTGGGGGTGGTGGTGTAATAATCAAAGCAGTCAAGCCCACGTTATCTGTCCCCAGAAAAGCGAACGGGTCCTTTTTTCCCCTTTTGCGATCAAAGCACGTGCACGTGTAGGCCTATCAACAAACTAAATCTAAATTTAAAAATATCGCGCACCTCAACTATTTATTGACACTTGCACATTCACCCTTGCCTTACTCATTTTATAGACTAAAGTAAATAATTGATATCAACAAACCTGGAAAACAGACGATTCCATTGTTACTTTTGGATTTTAAATGGACAGTTTTAGAAGATCTCCATGGCAGCGACCATTTCCCGGTTTTATTAAAACATGATTCAGACAACCTTGAGCAAACTCATGGCAGGTGGAAACTGAAACAAGCTGACTGGAGTCTGTTTTCTAACCTGTCTGGGGTCCAGTTACGTGCTAAGAAACAAGAATTTTCAAATGCCTTAGATCCAATACAGCTATATACTGACATAGTTATTAACAGTGCCAAGGAGTCCATTCCGCAAACTTCGTCAAACCCTCACACACTTAAAAAACCCTGGTTTGACGATGAATGTAGAAAACTTCAGCAAGCTCGTAAAAAAGCTGTAAGAACTATGTTTTTACACCCCAGCACTGAAAATAAACAAAACCACCAACGTTTGCGAGCGCAATGCCGACAGCTCTTCAAACGAAAGAGAAGAGAATCGTGGAGAGGTTTCTGCTCCACGCTTAATTCGAAAGCGAAACTGTCGAAGGTGTGGAAAGTAGTCCGCAAACTCAAAAATAGAAGTAACAAACAGGTGAGCCCATGCCTTACTGTGCAGGGTGAAGTAATCGGAGATAAAAAAATTAATAGCTGATCTTTTGGCTTCTTCTTTTGCTGCAAATTCTTCCTCTGAAAATTATTCTGTCCCTTTTCAAACAGTTAAAACCCGTAAAGAAAAACAACAGTTAAATTTTACCTCCGATAATTCTGAAGATTACAACACTCCGTTTTCATTAGTCGAGCTTGACGATGCAATTAACAAAAGTGCAGATTCAGCAGTTGGACCGGATGATGTACATTATCAATTTCTCAGACATTTAACAAGGTACTCACGGTCTCAACTGCTGGACATCTTCAATCAGCTCTGGATCACTGGCACCTTTCCTCCCTCCTGGAGAAAGGCCATTATTGTCCCCATCCCTAAACCTGGCAAAGACCATACTAACCCGACAAACTATAGACCAATAGCCTTAACGTCTTGCTTATGCAAGACGCTAGAAAGAATGGTTTATTCTCGTTTACTGTGGTATCTAGAAACAAATAATATTTTATCCAACACTCAGTGTGGCTTTCGAAGTGGTAGAAGTACTGTTGACCACCTGGTGCGACTGGAAACTTTTATCCGTAACGCGTTCGTCCAGGGTGAACATGTCGTTGCCATCATGTTTGATTTGGAAAAAGCCTATGATACCACATGGAAATATGGCATTCTTTCAGATTTACAAGAAATGGGTTTGAAGGGACATTTACCTCTGTTTATATCCAATTTTCTAACGGACAGACTCTTTCAGGTTAAGGTTGGGGGATCTTTGTCAGATATGAGGGAACAGGAGATGGGAGTGTCTCAGGGTAGCATCTTGTCTCCCTTGCTGTTTAATATTAAAATAAATAATATTGTTCATTCCGTTAAATGGGGAATTGACAATTCTTTGTTTGTTGACGATTTTGCGTTAGTAGCCAAAGGTAAAACTTTGGCATCTGCAGAACGTCAGCTACAGTTATGTGTCAAGGCCGTTGAAGACTGGGTTTTACAAAATGGTTTTAAATTTTCTGAAGCAAAAACTGAATGTATTCACTTTTCCCAGCACCGGGGAATTATTCAAGACCCTACTATTCTCCTCAATAAAACTCCAATAAAGGCGGTCCAACAAGTCAAATTTTTGGATGTTATTTTTGATCAAAAGCTATCTTTCATTCCTCATCTGAAAATTTTGAAAACTAAATGTCAACAGGCCTGCAATTTGCTCAAGGTTATCAGTGGTACAGACTGGGGTGCTGACAAGAAAACTTTATTGCTGTTATATCGTTCTTTAATTAGATCCAAGTTAGACTATGGTTGCATTGTCTATGGTTCTGCTAGAAAATCTTATCTTAAGATGCTAGATCCAGTTGCCCATCAGGCACTACGCATTGCTTTGGGTGCGTTTCGTACTTCCCCTTGTGAAAGCCTTTACGTGGAAGCTAACGAACCTCCGCTGGAGCTGAGACGTACAAAATTGTCAATGAATTACTATTTAAAATTAAAAACTGATCCTATGAACACTGCTTATGACTGTGTTTTCAACCCAGATTTTGTTCAGAAATTTGAAGCCAAACCTAACACAATTCCTCCGTTTGGCATCAGAATGCAAGCTCATTTGGTAAAAGCAGGCATTGATGTTGCTTCCATCAACGACGATGAACTTCGGACTGAAGCTCCCCCATGGAAATTATGTATCCCAAACATTAATTGGCAGTTGTCCGCCTTCCTTAAAAACAATACATCCGAAACCGTATATAACCAACTTTATTTAGAACAGTGTGCTTTATACCCAGGATATGAACAATTTTTTACAGACGGGTCAAAGAAAGGAGATTCAGTTGCTGCTGCGTCGGTCTCTGGGAGACACTTAGACCAGCCTTTGCAACAGCGTTTACCTGATTTTTGTTCTGTTTATACAGCTGAGCTCAAGGCAATTCATTTAGCTCTGAAACAAGTTTATCAATCCAAAAGAACCTCATTTTTAATCATGTCTGATTCATTGTCAGCACTTCAGGCTCTTTCCACGAGAAAGATATCACACCCTTTTCTGGCAGAGATCCATGACCTCCATACACAACTTGTTTCTGAGGGTAAAAAGATAGTTTTTATGTGGGTCCCTGGTCACATGGGCATCCGCGGCAATATTGCAGTAGACAGGGCGGCTAAAGATGCTCTGCATCTCGATTTCCCTCCAGAGATTTTCCAGTTTGTGCCCTTCTCTGACCTACGTTGTATGACTGGATCTTATTGTAAACGACTGTGGCAGACTGACTGGTCTAACCATGTCAACAACAAATTATTTCAAATTCTTCCCGATTTGTCCACTTCTTTGCCTAACTTTGCATCCACTCGCAAAGAAGAAACAGTGTTATCTCGCCTTCATATTGGGCATACTTATGTCACCCACAGTTTCCTTTTAAAAGGAAAAGAACCACCATGGTGCTTTGCATGTGATCAATCTTTTTCTGTTCGCCATTTTATGTCTGAATGTGCTGATTTGATTGAGGAAAGGGAAATATATTTTGGTTCCATACCTTTCAAAGAGATTTTTAAAGTATGTAATGGTCAACATCTGTTTCAATTTTTACATGATGTTGGTTTGTTCTATCGCATATAAATCGTATCGACATGTTTTGTTTAGTTTGGATTTTATTAGGACTGAATTTAGTGATTTGATTGAAGAAAGAGAATATATTTTTAATACATCAGTTTTAAAGAAGTCTCTTAAAGAGGTGTCATGTGAAAGTTTGTTTGTGTATTTAAGAGTAACAGGCTTGTTTTTTAAGACTTGAATCATTTGATAATATTTTAAGATAACGTCTCTCTGGTCCTGATTTGGCTCGGAAGAGTCCGCTTGACCTAAAGCAATAACCTTGTATTGTATTGTATTGTATTGTATTGTATTGTATTGTTAATTTTGCTCTTTGCGTGATGAAATGACGCTTCTTTCAAACGAAAGCCAGCTCTGCTGCCCGGTGATTGCGTTAGCGCCACGAAATATTTTGTTGTGAAACACAGGCACATGCTAATAGATTATTGTAATATTATTTCGTACGTTAGCCCTTTACACTACGGTTTAAAAATATGGTGATTTTTTTAATTATTGATTCTTCCTGCCTTCCTCTATCGATTGAAATCTTCTTCTTCTTCTTCTTCTTCTTCTTATTTTCTTCTTTCTCTCTCTCTTTCTTTTTTTTTTTGGGCCAAATTATTGGGGGTGGGGGCAGGTGCCCCCCCTGCCCCTCCCCCCCCGTGTGCGACACCCCTAAAGTAACATTTGGGTTTTTCTGCAGAGCATCCAGCCAGGCGTCCATGGAGTAAAGAGGAAGTAGCAGCTTGTTATCGACAGTTGGGTCGCTACATTCACCTCCACACCTTACCTGGTAAAGCTGTTATAGAAGACTGCCTTCAAAAAGAACCTGTTCTCAGGCACATAACTTGGAAAAACATCAAAGATTTTGTAAGAAATCGGGCCACAGCAACAGCTAACGCAGCTAGATAAAAACACTGTGTACAAACTCTGTGTATGAGGGACTCGATTCTTTTCAGTCACACCTGCACTGCTTCAGAAACTTCTAGATGCCAAACTCTGGACTTTTGAGACTGATGGTCCACTACTGCACCATTGCAGCTCTCCAAAAATAGTGTGATGTTATGATTCCTCATGTTTTAAGTACACTAAACCTTTTCACTGGTAAAGACTTCATGCACTAAATGGCTGCGTGTATGCACTGTGTAGACAACCTTTGATGACAGCGTGGTTTTGTGGAACAATTTGTAATGTAATGTAGAACGTCGTTTGAAACCAATTACTGAAAATTCTGTGATCAAGGCAATTGCCTGTATATGAATGGCACCAAAAATGACCCATGTAGCATCAAGTGGTATGTGTGAAAGATCCCTACTATTGTTTAGGTTTGTGAAACTGAGAACTATATTTTGAACTGCAGAACTGTGCCGGTAGAAACGGTCAAGCAGCCTAAATTGTGTTTGCAAGTTGAAATGTTCGAGCAAACACTTTCACTTTCCTTCGACTTGTTTGTCGACCTTGGCAAGAAAGGAAAATTCAGAAACTTTATTGGCTTTGGAGTGAAGAGAGGTGAGAGAGAATACCATGGACATGTACATTCCTCATTTATGTGGTGTTCAATCACACTGTGTAGCAGAGTTAGTAGGCCTGCGTCTCCACCACCTCTACCTGCCAACTGTAGATATTTCTACAGTCCTGATTCAGACTCATTATTTTTACCTTAGCTGTTGAGAAGTATAAAGAATGTTAGAATATAACTAGTGGCAAGGAAAAAACAGTTTGTACATGGAAAAGTATTCGTTTTTATTTACTTTTATCATGACCAGCCGGGGAAGTTGTGGAGACATAAGCCCACTAGCTCTGCTATGCATATAACTGGGTGATTGCTGGAGACATAGGCCCACTAGCTCTGATGCATATAACTGGGTGATTGGTGGAGACATAGGCCCACAAGCTCTGATGCATGTAACTGGGTGATTGGTGGAGACATAGGCCTACTAGCTCTCATATGCATGTAACTGGGTGATTGGTGTGCTTGCACGTAAGTGATGTGTGTGCTTGTGCGCATGCATTTTTTTCTTGTTGTTTTTTTTTTAATAAATATTATAATGTGAATATTTTTTATAATTGATTCAAATAGGATTTTTGGATAGTAAGCAATACCAATACCATGTAACGTGGACAAAAATGTTGGTCATTAGACAGAGACACTTGGATCCCAGCAAAGGTACAGAAAAATCAGTTGCACAACATTATTGATAATGATAGTTTTTCTGTACCTTTGCTGGGATTCAAGTGTCTCTGTCTAATGACCAACATTTTTGTCCACATTACATGGTATTGGTAGGGGTTGTCCGGTCCTGATTTGGCTCGGAAGAGTCCGCTGGACCTAAAACAATAATCATGTAATGTAATGTAATGCTCTGTTCTATCAATCTGCTATACTATCGTCTTCTTCGCTAGATCAGTCTCCTACCTTTTTTCTTGAAAACTCTTCCGGGACAAGACTCCTTGTTTGGGTAACCCGTTGGAGTGCCGGGGGTTTCAGTATAAATAGTATCCCCACTTTCTGGAAATTTAGTGCTTTAAATTCCCACTGTCGCTGTCTTCCTCATTTACTCTTTCCCTTTCCTGCTCTGTCCTATCACTCTGCTATACTATCTTCTTCTTCGCTAGATCAATGACCTACCTTTTTTCTTGAAAACTCTTCCTGGACAAGACTCCTTGTTTGTGTATGAGGTCTGTTGGATCAGCTTGGGAGTGTTGGACGCTTTCTGCCGGGTGGTCACTAGGGCTTCCTATGATGTTAGTATTTAGCAATATAGGCATTTTATATGTATATGTTTTGTTGATAATTTATAATGATGTTTGTATTCTATTTTGTTTTTGTAACCGGGGGTTCGAGTAGTTGGGGTAAAGCCTCAGCCGTCCCCTGCGTGGGATGTCTTTATTGTAAAGTGACTGGCCGGTGGAGGGCATTCAATTTTCCCATTAGGGTTGTTTCAGCAGATCTTTTATGCGGATCGGGGGTTGTCCGGTCCTGATTTGGCTCGGAGGAGTCCGCTGGACCTAAAGCAACAATCAATCAATCAATCAATTGTGTATGAGGTCTGTTGGATCAGCTTGGTAATATTGGACGCTTTCTGCCAGGTGGTCACTAGGGCTTCCTATGATGTTATTATTTAGCAATGTAGGCATGTTATATGTATGTTTTTTGTTGATAATTTATAATGATGTTTGTATTCTATTTTGTTTTTGTAAACGGGGGTTCGATAAGTTGGGGTGAAGCCTCAGCCGTCCCCTGCGTGGGATGTCTTTATTGTAAAGTGACTGGCTGGTGGGGGGGGGGGGGGGGGCATTCAGTTTTCCCACTAGGGTTGTTTCAGCAGATCTTTTTTTATGCGGATTGGGGGTTGTCCGGTCCTGATTTGGCTCAGAAGAGTCCGCTGGACCTAAAGCAACAATTATGTAATGTAATGTAAACGTTCAGTGTTCTTTCCTTCTGTAATTCTACAGTATTTCCGTCTCGTTGTACAGGACAGTATGTGACTGAAAGCATGAATCGTTGGGGACACAAAATGTGCTGGTACTAGTCCGTGAATAAATTGTTGCTAAAAAATTCTGACAATCTAACTTGTTGAAATTGAATAGTGTGCTGAGTCATGTTTAGAGGGAGCAGTAACCAAACAAATGGAAATGGCGAAATGGACTATGCATGATCTTTATTGATGAGGTGTAATCAATATTTTGATGCGTCCACTGTCAGTTTTCATGAGATGTAAGAATCGTTAAAGATCAAAATTAAATGTATGCTTGTCTTAGGGTGAGTGCCAAATATGATTGGTAATAGAGATTTCGTGTGAGCTGGATGGGTCAAGGGCACATGTACAATGCCATGAACATAATTAAGACAGTTGGGTGCGCGTGAAAAAAATCGATTATATTTTGAAGTGTTTAGTTTAGGTAATCATGCAGTGGGCAATTGGAAAGGATAACATTTCTTTTAGTATTTCAGATGAGAGTATAAACTGAGATCAAGTTTGCATGCATGCATTCCATTGCACGGACTTTAAAGATCTTGACGCTCATGTTCTAGCTGGGCGAGTGCCAGCTACCTAAATACATTTGCACTCAACTAGGTCCAATACCTCATCGCCCAGGATTGTGCTCAGTCGTTTGAGAGTCAGACTATATGTCCAGAGGTTGCAGGTTGAGCATCAGACTATGCGCCCAGAGGTTGCAGGTTGGCGCCTTGGGCCGCTTTGGCTAGATCCTGTATCGGCCAGCACTTTGAGCAGCTCTGTCCTATTGTCTGCAAATATGGATCCCGAACAGTGCCCTAAATACTTATAGTGAAATGGTTCAGTGTTTGAATGATCTTTCTATTTTATTTTAGAGCATCCTTTAGCAATCATAGTAGATACCGTGCACAGCTCTGTGTGACTGCAGCACTTTGAAATAATGGTTTGTATGTTGCCCTGTTTACTAAGTAGTCTGCTACAGGTTTTCAGGAAATTGATAAGACATTGATGTACTTGTAATCATTCATTCAATTAAACCACCATTCGTTATTGACACAACCCAAGCACCCATATTAATTTTATGTTACACGAAGTTATGCAAATTAATAGCCGAATCTCTTATGTCGATGTTCGTGCTTGGGCAGTGTAAATAAAAATATCGAAGCTCGAATATCAAATATCAAGGGATGAACTTGTGCGACTTTTAGGTACGAGGCTTTTCAGGTCACTGTTGGTTTTCTCTGGGTACTCTGGTTTCCTCGCTCCCTTCAATAAAAATATTGGATGCAGTCAATCTAAACATTTCAAAATTAAAATTAGATTCCCTTTCCATCTTCTAATAGTGACTTTGCATGTCTGAGTGATGAATGTGCGTTCAGTGCGTATGTAAAGATGTCTGCAAAATGTGCAATTTATTGATTTTTATGTTTTTTAATTAGTGTTGTTGTAGGTTTTTTCCCCACTTTTTTGTTTTTGTTTTTTGTTGTTAAATATGTGCTTTTTTAAATTAAAAAAACACATTTTTTTGTTACATTTTCTTGTTAGTTGACTGATTATTTTTTATTTTTTTGTGTGTTGGAAGTAACACCACCGTGGAGTGGCCGGGGGTTTCTGTATGAATAGCATCCTCACTTTCTGAAAATTTAGTGCTGTAGTTTAAATTCCCACTGTAGCAGTCTTTCTTCTTTGTTGTTTTCGTATTCATACTCTGTTCTATAGCTCTACTATCTTCTTCGCTAGACCAGTCATCTACCTTTTTTCTTGAAAACTCTCCCAAAACTCCTCGTTTGTGTATTGGGTCAGCTTGGGGATATTGGACGCTCTCTGCCAAATGGACACTAGGGCTTTCTATGATATTATTTAGCAATGTAGGCATTTTATATGTATGTGTTTTGTTTTAATATTTTATCATATTTTTATTCCAATTTTGTAAACGGGGGTTCGATAAATTAAGAGTATAGCCTCAGCGTTCAGTTCAGTTCAGTGGGTAGATTACCGTCCCCGGACGCAAACTTGTTTTTTCCAACCTAGTTCCAGTCATTCGCCCAAAAAGGCAATCACCGAAGTCGAACGAAGCTCTCCGATGTGTTACGAAATGATGCTTGCATGACTACGACTAGCTGACATTAAAAATGATAGCTGTTGCTTTTAATTCTGTTCGATTTACACAGATTTAGCATATCGCAACGGTATACTTTGTTAATATGAGCATAATATGAGCACAATTATTATCGACCATATTTAATAGTTGCGTTCCTTGATTTGCATTTTGTTAGTTCTCAGCAGTAAAGGCTAATAATAGCATTGCCCATTTCCTGCCTAGAACCAAGTAGACACTGTTATACAGTATACATAGGCTTAATCTACATTATTATATTATAAGTCAGTCTCCGCGCAGCGAAGAAGCTCACTAGCTGAATATAATTATTAGACCTGTATTGGTTGTTTTATACGTAAATAAATGTATAAACTATATCTATTCTAATTAATAATATTTAGGCCTATACTTTATAATACTCGAATCTTAAAATTTCCGGAGAAGGACGAGTAGGCTAAGCGAATTTTTTTTTTTTATAACTCGAGATCAGAGCTAAATTAATAGTTAGTTATTCATTGCTTACAGGGTCCAGCGGACTGAAAAGAGCCGAATCAGAACCACAAAATCAAGACAACTCGAGATCAGAGTTAAATTAAAAGCTTATTCTATTCTAATTAATAATATTTAGGCCTATACTTTATAATATTCGAATCTTAAAATTTCCGGAGAAGGACGAGTAGGCTAAGCGAATTTTTTTTTTTTTATAACTCGAGATCAGAGCTAAATTAATAGTTAGTTATTCATTGCTTACAGGGTCCAGCGGACTGAAAAGAGCCGAATCAGAACCACAAAATCAAGACAACTCGAGATCAGAGTTAAATTAAAAGCTTATTCTATTCTAATTAATAATATTTAGGCCTATACTTTATAATATTCGAATCTTAAAATTTCCGGAGAAGGACGAGTAGGCTAAGCGAATTTTTTTTTTTATAACTTGAGATCAGAGCTAAATTAATAGTTAGTTATTCATTGCTTACAGAGTCCAGCGGACTGCAAAGAGCCGAATCAGGACCACAAAATCGAGACCACAACTTCGCAAGTAGTAGTAGTAGTAGTAGTAGTAGTAGTAGTAGTAGTAGTAGTAGTAGTAGTATAGTTATTTAGTTAAATCTTTAATTTATTTATTTGTTTTGTTTGTGTGTTATTATTATTATTATTATTATTATTATTATTATTATTATTATTATTATTATTATTATTATTATTTGTTTCTTTTTATTATTATTATTATTATTATTATTATTATTATCATTATTATTATTATTATTATTATTATTATTATTATTATTATTATTATTCCTACTTTAAAAAAAAGAAAAAAGAATAGTGTGCTGCTGTGCGTGCTCAATGGTGTAAATATGCTCAGTGACGTTTTGTTTGTTTTTGCTTAAGTTGGGTATAACCCGAAATATTCAGATAGTGTTACTGGTTATTTTTTCGTATAGATTTACCAAAGTTTTCAGATGATTTATAGAAATTTCCGCCCGCCTCGCAACATGTTTTTAATACGTGTTTCTCATTAAAATACATATCATTGAAATACACATAACAAATGTACTGTATCAGTTAAAAAGAATAATATTAGTTAAATAAATAATTGCTTTGGTGCTTGCAATAAAAATGTCACTGTTTTTTGAGACCATTATAAACTTGCTTTGCCTTGTGGTGCTGAAGTGACATCAACGTATCCATAGCGCATTGAAGTTTTGTCATGGTTTTATTGTTGATATAGATGTGAAATCGTTGTATGTGTGCTTTATGTGTTATGTATTACTTTTACTCCTTATTACTAATTGTGTCAGTATATTATTCATCATAAAATAATATTAATACTAACTGCTTCAAAATGCAAATCTCGACTTGAGCTTGAAGCTGTGCAGATCGAAATAGAATTAGATCTAGCAGCGGCTATTTTTATGCACGGATGTTTCACCACAGGCTTTGAAGTCTTTTCTTTTGTCTTTGTAAACTCCTAAATACGTACGTAGTATAGTATGTAATTGAGGCCTACGAAAGACGAGAATTCCCAGCCTGTGGTTTCACGTAGTCCTGCCAGCATTCGTTCGTAAAACATCGGATAGCTCTGCTCGACTCGGAGAGCTTCGCTCGACTTCGGTAATTGCCTTTTTCGGGAAAGTGACTGGAACTAGGTTGGAAAAAACAAGTTCGCGAACCGGACACAGTAGCGTATAGGGGACTGTCTTTATTGTAATGTGACTGGCCGGTGGAGGGCATTCAATTTTCCCACTAGGGTTGTTTCAGCAGATCTTTTATGCGGATCGGGGGTTGTCCGGTCCTGATTTGGCTCGGAAGAGTCCGCTGGACCTAAAGCAACTATCAATCAATCATTCTGCCCTATCACTCTGCTATACTATCTTCTTCTGCGCTAGATCAATGACCTACCCTTTTTCTTGAAAACTCTTCCTGGACAAGACTCCTTGTTTGTGTATGAGGTCTGTTGGATCAGCTTGGGAGTATTGGACGCTTTCTGCCGGGTGGTCACTGGGGCTTCCTATGATGTTATTATTTAGCACTGTAGGCATTTTATATGTATGTGTTTTGTTGATAATTTATAATGATGTTTGTATTCTATTTTGTTTTTGTAACCGGGTTCGAGTAGTTGGGGTAAAGCCTCAGCCGTCCCCTGCGTGGGATGTCTTTATTGTAAAGTGACTGGCCGGTGGAGGGCATTCAGTTTTCTCACTAGGGTTGTTTCAGCAGATCTTTTATGCGGATCGGGGGTTGTCCGGTCCTGATTTGGCTCGGAAGAGTCCGCTGGACCTAAAGCAAAAATTAATCAATCAATCAAGCAAGCAAAACCAGTGTGATTTTCTATCTTTGAGATGCCAGCTCACCCATTGCCACTGTCTGCAAACCACACATGTTTATGTCTTGTCCATAGTACTGCACGCTACCAGTTGTTTGAACATTAAAATATGTATTACAGTTTGAATACATTTATACTGAAGCCATTTGACCGAGTTGTGTTTTCTTTTTCTCTATCTTTTTCTCATTCTGTTGCTCAGCTCAGTTACGATTACATAAGTTTTTTTTAAAGCACATTCTGCATCAAACTTCAAAGCAGTTTTCATAGTGAGTCAAGAAAAGTTTATTCATATTCTCAGCATCATAATACAAATGTCTTTAACATGTTCTACTGCTAGTTAACTAAAATCCACTAAAGATTTACAATAAAGTCTTTTTGAAGATTTCAATTCAATGTATTTGAAATCAGTTTACAAATTATGTGATTTTAGAATGTAACATCTTTATAAGTATGATGGTACACCTGCAGACCGCCTGGTAATAATGCATAAGAGTTTACACAAATTAACTACACAATAATGGTACAGATGAGCTTACCAACAATGACTACATAATGATGGTACATAAGAGTTTACACACCATGACTACTTAATGATGGTACACAATGACCGCATAAAGTTAGTACAAATGAGCATACACAAAATGATCATATAATGATGGTACACATGAGTTTACACACAATGACCACATAATGTTGATACGGATGAGCTTACACACAATGACCACATAATGTTGATACAGATGAGCTTACACACAATGACCACATAATGTTAGTGCCAAAGAGGTCACACACAATGGCTGCACAATGATGGTAAGAAATCACACTTCCATGTTTGTTGCTTTAAAGAAATAATTTATATACCACAGCTCTTAGAATGCAAAAACGAAGCAAATTCCATAATTTGGAATAATTTGGAGTTCATAGAGCTGTTCGGTAGCCAGATATATACCGGCAGCGTAATGATGGAAAATTGTTAAAGACCGCTTAACGGGGTCAACTCCTGTATGTGTGAGTGTGTGGGTGTGTGTGTGTGTGTGTGATATAGAAAGAGATGGAGATCGAGATATATATAAAGATATTGACTAATTCGAAACGTAAATCTAGTTGTGCACACGGAAATTCATTTATTTACAAAAATATGCTTCGATTGATTTCAACATAATTAGGGTACGTAATAATTATACTCTCTCACTCTCTCTCTCTCAGTCAGTCTTCTCTCTCTCTCTCTCTCTCTCTCTCTCTCTCTCTCTCTCTCTCTCTCTCTCTCTCGTATTTAAAAAAAGGTGAACAAGGCAACTTTTTGTGATCACAAATGGAACCATCCTGCAATCAACCCTATATATTTCATTCAAATTGACAATACATTCAGTGAGTCTTGTGAGGTTGGCATCTGTATTTTATATTAGAATATTCTGCCACAACCTAATTTAATTATAACAGGATACGAAGTTGAGGAATTACAGACACAGTTCGGTGGACAGCAAATAACAAGCCGCTGAAATTTTACTTTTCTCATACTGTTTTTTTTTTCTTTTTTTTTTTTAAGTAGCCTTGGAGTTAACAATTGCAGAGAACATGACAATAGTGAGCTAATTAGTGCGGCAAATCAAGTTGGGTTACTTAACAAACATAACATTAATCACGTTTATACCAAGACTTTGCAGTGCACCAGAATCGTTTTAAATCTAGATCTAGACAGAGGATGACACATGATAGCAAACGGCCAGAGGGCACCCCTTTTTAGTTCTACTGTGGCTTAATTGACACTGACAATGACAGTAGTGAGTAGGCGTACTTTTTTTTGATACTGAACTAAATTCAAGTTAATTATCACTAAGTACTAACCCTACACACAACCTTTATTAATTCCTTGGGCTAATCCAAACCGTTTCTTACACGAAACATCACCTTAGTTCCAATCCGTCTTGTATCATTGACAACCATTCATTGACAGGTCTTGGTCATCATAATTCATTCATATCAGGATTTTTGTCTGTCAGAATAGATCTACAATTTCTTCAAGAACTTACCGTTCTTCTTCCTTTGGGAAACGAAAAAACTCTTCCCCTTGCATGCAGCCTTTAATCGTGCATTTGTGCAGTTCAAAGTTGCACAGTGGTCACCGTAACTGCTCCTGCGATTTTTTTTCCCCCTCTCCATCAGATCTTCGCTCTGTGAAGCAGGCCTTTTCACACATGTTACAATCAAGTCGCATAACTCTTGACGCGTCATCACACCAATGGCGTCACTGCGCGGTCTAAGTATTCCTGGTCTATGATATAACCAAACTGTTAATGAATGAATGGCCAAAAGCTAAAGTACTTGTATATATAACAGAACTGTTACTGAATGAATGGCCATGAGCTAAAGTACTTGTATATATACCCAAACTGTTAATGAATGAATGACCATGAGCTAAAGTACTTGTATATGTAACAGAACTGTTACTGAATGAATGGCCATGAGCTAAAGTACTTGTATATGTAACGGAACTGTTACTGAATGAACCGCCATGAGCTAAAGTACTTGTATATGTAACGGAACTGTTACTGAATGAATGGCCTTGAGCTAAAGTACTTGTATATGTAACCGAACTGTTACTGAATGAATGGCCTTGAGCTAAAGTACTTGTATATTTAACGGAACTGTTACTGAATGAATGACCATGAGCTAAAGTACTTGTACATGTAACGGAACTGTTACTGAATGAATGGCCATGAGCTAAAGTACTTGTATATGTAACGGAACTGTTACTGAATGAATGGCCATGAGCTAAAGTACTTGTATATGTAACGGAACTGTTACTGAATGAATCGCCATGAGCTAAAGTACTTGTATATATAACAGAACTGTTACTGAATGAATGGCCATGAGCTAAAGTACTTGTATATATAACAGAACTGTTACTGAATAAATGGCCATGAGCTAAAGTACTTGTATATATAACAGAACTGTTACTGAATGAATGGCCATGAGCTAAAGTACTTGTATATATAACATAACTGTTACTGAATGAATGGCCATGAGCTAAAGTACTTGTATATATAACAGAACTGTTACTGAATGAATGGCCATGAGCTAAAGTACTTGTATATGTAACCGAACTGTTACTGAATGAATGGCCATGAGCTAAAGTACTTGTATATGTAACCGAACTGTTACTGAATTAATGGCCTTGAGCTAAAGAACTTATATAATGTAACCAAACTGTTACTGAGTGAATGGCCATGAGCTAAAGTACTTGTATATGTAACCGAACTGTTACTGTTGTGACGGTGGGTCTATTGTTGCTGGGCTCTGCACAATGGAATGCTAAAGTACTTGTATATGTAACCGAACTGTTACTGAATGAATGACCATGAGCTAAAGTACTTGTATATGTAACCAAACTGTTATTGAATGAATGACAATGAGCTAAAGTACTTGTATATTGTAAGCCACTCTCGTTGGCTATTAAAACAATTATTATTATAATAAGCTAGGCCACTAACTTTATTTTTTTAATAATTATGCTGCATGTGCCTATGTTTACCTTTTATTATACATGTGCCTTGGCTTTGAAATTGGCAGACGGAACTGTTACTGAATGAATCGCCATGAGTTAAAGTACTTATATATGTAACCTAACTGTTACTTAATGAATGACCATGAGCTAAAGTACTTGTATATGTAACCAAACTGTTACTGAATGAAATGACAATGAGCTAACGTACTTGTATATTGTAAGCCACTCCCGTTGGCTATTAAAACAATTATTATTGTATTAAACTAGGCTGCTAATTTTATTATATTTTTTTAATAACTCTGCTACATGTGCATGTGCCTATGTTTACCTTTTATTATGCATGTGCCTTGGCTTTGAAATTGGCAGACGATAAGAGGAAAATGCGGGTACTGAAGATACTGTATTATTTAATTTGATATAAAGAGAGAAGAAAAAGTCGAAGGTAAGAATTGCACAGGGCCTTATGTTTACAGTCTGGAGAAATCAGTGCAAAATCGTGCTCACCCGGTGTAGTCATCCGAGTCACTTGGAAACTGAAACCTAAGTGTTTTAGTTTGTTAGAACACCGACTTTCTTTCTCCTTCTCCGTTTAGAAATATGTTTGCACCGGGTTGGAGTGGGTCGACTAGCCATGCCTTGCAAAACGGCGGCCATGGCATTGAAATGAGCAACCGGTGCAAAGCTGTTTGAGTTGGTGTATTTCTTTTATGAATTATAAGATCCTACTTCTCGATTGTCCATACTAATGTCTGATAACTAAACTTCTTACTTATGTTAACTGTAGACCCTGTTATTTTAAAGAATAATTACAATTGGCTAGAATCCGTGCACACCGTAGTGTTCGACCTTTCTCTTTAATACATGAATGTTAAAAGTAATCTCTGATTCGTCAGCACCGATCACCTGTTGTGAGACACGGCTGCTGATTTGCTGCCTTATCTCTTGCCTTCCACTATAGGTTGGGCAACGGATGGCCGCAGTCCCCTTGGCAGGGGGAGAAGGTGGAGGGGGGTCCCCTCACGCGTAGTCTTACCCTCGGCTTTCAATTGACCTTTCGTTATCCGTTATGGGGGCGGAGCCTTCATTACCTTACTCATCTTCAGTCCATTGCCTAGAACTAGACATCTTAAGCACAGATATGTCCGTCCCTAGGTGACCGGGGCCTGACTCGCTGACCCGTAGGTCGCTCTGCCCGGGGGTACCTGGTCGCCCGGGTCTCATGCACAGTCGGTCCTGGGTTACAGCTGGTCCGCGTCCCACATATTTAACGTATGTCCCACTGGTCGAGAAGTTTTGGGCTAGTCCCCGTATCGTATGTTTAATGTTCCGTCATGTTCGCGTCTGGCCGGGGCTCCGCCTGGCCCGTCGGATATCTGTCACGGGTTATTTCCCATAATGTGACTTTGCATGTCAGAAAATGCGTGCTTGGTTCATGTTTCCCATTTCTCTCTCTCTCTAACTATTCAAACATAAGAGATATATAAAGTTTTTATAACATGATTATTTCGAAATAACTCGCATACAAAAACGAACAAACAAACAAAATCGAAGCAATGATAATTAATCTTCCCCTCCCCTCTCTCTCACAATGCAAACATACAACACAAATAACATTCAGATTTGGTCTCCACTTCAGACCAGCAGGCAACTGACTCCCCTCTCAACAACCACAAACATTGCAGCAAATTATTGTCACTTGATTCAGTGTCTTTTTCCCAGTTCATTAGTTTCAAGTCAAAACTACCAGAGTCCTTCAGCCGAGTTATAAACAGCCTGAAGAAGGTCTATTCAATTGATAATAACGACGGAAGAACGTAACTTAAATTACGGCGTTACGCTGGCTGCAAGTTGCCGAGAGGGTTGGACGGAGCTCCAAGAGTCAGTGCTGCCCCTCAGTCCGAACTGCACCTCCCCAAGGCCAGGAGAACGGGCGCATAAGCATGCGTGCATTAAGTGCACCGGAACAACCAAAGAAAGCCCAACCTGCAAACAACTCGGTTTACGCGTTACATACTTGAAAAGAAAAACTACTGCATATTAAACAATGAATTATCTCCCTTCCATTGTCAGCACACTGCAATAGAAACATCAAAATGCATCCACATTATCTACAAAGATTAAACTTCACAAAACAATCTTATTTTGTTCCTCCAGAAAAAAAAACTAAACAACTAAACATCAACATTCTATAATCTTTAATACTTTATAGTATCGCTTTGCTTAATCCAACAATATATTCCATTATATTTTACCAAAAACATTGGTTGCGTCCCCTGAACATTCGTTTTTCTCAAAACACAACAGAAGCAATGAAATAAATGCTATGCTATGCTAATATATAATAGAAAAAAAATGCATTTACGATAAGCCTATTAATTAGACTGTAACACATTACAATTCTTGCATACAGTTTTCAACAAGCCCTCCCTAAAATTCCCAACACTCATGACCGGACCGACAGAGACAAAAGTGCAAGCAGCAACCGCATCATTATCACTTACCGGCTCGTGCGATTTCCTACGACCACTAACACAGACGCCCTAGAGCTCTGACGTAGAAGGATGAGACTAGCAACCGAGTCCCCAAATCCAACGGCTTGACGTGGAATCATAAATCAAATTCCCAAAACGTCCCCACCAGTGTTCGAGCTTGCCTTTCTTCCTGCGATCTTCCCCCAACGGTGGCTAAGAAAGAAATGCGACTTGACCCAAACAAGTCTTAGCTATATTGACAGTGATTAGCTATTCATATAATACAGTGTAGTAAGCTTCCACGAAAAGCATGCCTAAGGCCACCCGAAACCGACTTCTAAACCACCCTCGTATCTCCCACCTTAACCTTCACCCTGCCCCCGGTTACAAATAGCCTAAAGTGCATAAGGTAGGCCTAAACGTGCAAATTCAGCAAGTACGCTGCTATGTCCGCGTGACACACCTCCCCCTTTAAGTAAAAAAAACTGAAAGTTTTTTTTTCCCTTTCCCTATCACGCGTGGACAAAAATCCTTGCCTGACTGACCGATTGACCCAACTTAAGGGTTCCTGCTCAAAAAGTCCGCATCCACGTTCGCCTTCCCCGGTATAACTTCCACTCTGAAATTGAATGGTTGAAGTTGGATTGCCCACCGAAGCAATCTCGGGTTGGTTGGCTTGACCTGGCTCATCAGCCGAAGTGGCTGGTGATCACATTGAATGACAAATGCTCTGCCTGCAACGTATTGCCCGAATTTCTGAACGGCCCACACGATCGCGTAGCACTCTTTTTCGATCGTAGAGTAATTTTTCTTGGCTGAAGTGAGTTTCCTGCTCGCGTAGCTGATCGGCTGAAGCCCGAAACCCTGGTCTTGCAGTAAGACTGCACCGAGACCTACATCAGAGGCGTCCGTACGTACGACGAACGGTACGTTCATATTTGGCAAACAGCAAACTGGTTGCGAAGCGAGACGCTCTTTCAGTGTCACAAACGCTGTTTCACAAATCTGGGTCCAGTTCAGTTCTTTGACCTTTCCCCCTTTCGTGAGATCCGTCAACGGCAACGCTACTTCGGAGAAATGCGGAATGAACCTGCGGTAGAACCCTACCAATCCGAGAAAAGACCGCACTTGTTTCTTCGTGGTGGGTCTCTCTACAGCTTTAATCTCCTCTACCTTGTCCTCAACAACCGTGATCTGTCCGTTGCCCACCATGTGACCCAAGTATTCGAGTTTCTGGAAACCAAAGTAACACTTGGACGGTCGTGCGGACAGATTGGCTTCCCTCAACCGTCGGAACAAAGCCGCGAGACACTGTAGGTGCCTCTCTTTGGTTTCAGTGGCGACAAGGACATCGTCTATGAAATTGTCAATTTCTGTCATGCCCAACGGATCAAGGAGCAATCGCATCATGCGAGTGAAAACTGCGCCAGCCGTCTTCAACCCGAATGGCATGACCTGAAACTGGAACTGTCCTTTGGGGGTCGTGAACGCGGTTTTTATCCTGTCACCCCTCGCGACGGGTATCTGCCAGTACCCACGGCTGAGATCTACCTTTGTCAGGTACCGGGCTTTCCCAAGTTTCGCGAACAAAGCCTCGATATTCGGCATGGGTTCGGCGTCAAAGATCACTAGCTGATTCAACCTCCGAAAATCCACACAGAATCTCGTTTTCCCATCCTTCTTCTGAACCAATACAATTGGAGAGCTGTACGGCGAGTTCGCGCGCTCGATCACGCCTAGCTTGAGCATATCTTCGACCTCCCTATAAATCGTTTCTCGAGCCGCAAACGGGATCTGAAACTGCTTAGTTCGTAGCGGACGGTCATGTTCAAGGCGAATCTGGCACTCAACTAGGTGCGTGCGTAAAGGAAGGTCAGTGAGTATATCTGTGTATTCCCCAGCTAAGTTCTTTATTTCTTGGTGAATCTCGGACATCACTGGATCTAAATGGATGTCATCTACGGACTCTTGTGCGACCAAAGGTACCACTGCGGTGGTGATTGAAGTGGTAGCCACCTCCCACTCTTCAGGTTCCTGAACTACTGCCACAGCGGCAGCGCGAGCCACGTATCTCTTAAGGAGATTGGCATGGTATGTTTTACACTTGTTGCCCATTTGCAATTTGTAATCACAAACACCCACCCTTTCTTTCACTACGTATGGCCCCGTCCATTCCATTTGCAGCTTATTGCGTTTACAGGGTACCATGCGCAATACCTGATCCCCAACCGAAAAAACACGAGCTTTTGCTTTTTTGTCAAAATGTTTTTTCTGCTTCTTCCCTTCTGTTTCCAAATGCCGTTTCGCTATCTCGCACGTTTCCTCAATCCTAGCCCTAAGATCGGTAACGTACTCTGAAGCGGTCTTCACCTCACCCTCCTCGATCTTTCCAGTCCAGAGCTCTCGCAAAATCCTCATCGGACCACGCACCGACCGGCCATAGAGCAATTCGAACGGAGAATAACCCGTGCTGCTCTGTGGGACTTCGCGGTACGCGAATAGTAGCGCCTGTACGAACTGGTCCCACGTACGCGGTTTCTCGTCACACAGTTTTCTGAGCATTTCCTTCAGAGTGGCGTTAAACCGTTCCACGAGCCCGTTGCATTGGGCATGATAGGGTGTCGTCGTCAACCCCTTAACACCCAAGAAACGCAAAACCTCTTTCATAACCTCTGATGTAAACTGAGACCCATTGTCTGTCAAAATCTGGGCTGGCACGCCTAAACGCGTCCAAATATTCCACAACGCCTCGGCCACTTCCTCTGTGGTGATACCCTTCAGCGGCACCGCCTCCGGGTAGCGAGTAGCATAGTCTACGACGACCAGAATGTACCTGAATCCCCGATTGGAAGCAGGTACAACTGGACCGATCAGGTCCGCGGCCACTCTCTCAAACGGCTCGTCCACTAGCGGCATGTTGACCATCGGCACACGGGGTATCCGACCCCTCGGCTGTGCTTTCTGACAGCGATCACACGAACGCACGTACCTACGGACATCCGCCCCAATCCCCGGCCAGTAAAATTCGGCCCAAACGCGGTCTAAAGTGCGCTGCGTTCCCATGTGTCCTGCCATCGGAGTGTCGTGTGCTAGCCGCATAACCCCTGTCCGCAACTCGGACGGCACACACACTTAAAGAGGCCACCCTGTCCTTCAAACACTCTGTACAAAACGCCGCGGTTCTTCTCATATCGAACCTGTCCTTTCTTTAATCGAGTTTTGACCGCCTCCCCCACACTCGCTCGCGCCCGAGCCAATGTCGGATCGGCGTCCTGCATCCTAATGAGCTCTGTGGGAGTAACAGCTAAACCCGGAACCTGTTCTACCTCAGGAGCGACGTCTTTCTTCTTGGATTGAGCCCTTGTCTCAACGGCTTCTACCTTCACCGCGGGAGCTAGAGTATCAACGGTCTTAACTTCACCGTCGGCAAATCGGACTCGGTTCCCGATCAAGACATCGTGCGTAGGTGCCTCAAAAACAATTACCTTGACCCTGCCACACACGAGCGGTGACTCCAAGTTGACAACAGCCCTGTCTGCCTCCCTCACTGATCCGTCGGCCAAGGATACGCTAACTCTTTCTGGCAACCGGTCTGACACGTCAACAAGCTTCGCCGCCACGAAAATTTCATCAGCTTCGGTATCGCGAATAGCAAAGGCTGCTCGACCGTTCACGGTTACTAACATGCTTCCCACTGACTCTAACTCATCTACGAGTTCCGATCCCTTGCCACCATCGGACGTGGCGCCTTCCCTGTCCGACTCGACTACACGAGCGCTGTTGACCTTTTTCAACTTTGGGCAGTTTCGTCTAATGTGTCCCTTCTGTTTGCACTCAAAACACTCCTTGCTAGCGTGGGTTGCGCCTTGCTTGACGTCACTGTCTTTACCACCCCCAGCTTTTGATTTGTCCTCCCCCTTAGCAGGTTTACCCCCCGACCTCTTCGTTTCCCACTTTGCCTGAGAATGTTTTTCCGCGAGCTCGGCGGCCTCCTGAGCGGATTTCGGCGCGTGATCGCGAACGAACAGTTCTAACTCTGCGTTCAACGTTTCCATCAGCTGCTCTCTCACAAACAAGTCAACGATCTTTTCAGGGTCTTTTTCATCAATATTAGCCAGACAGAACCATCTAGTCAAAAGGTGTTTAAGTCTCTTAAGGAACTCTGTGAATGACTCAGACGGTTCTTTCCTGACCGACCTGAACTGCTTCCGGTAATACTCTTCGTTCCGGCGGAACCTGTCAAGCAGTGCCTGTCTGAGAAGCTTATAGTCCCCCGTTTCTTCTGGCGTCATACGGACATATACATCTCTTGCTGACCCTAGTAACAGAGGAGCTAACTTCCTGGCCCAAATCGCCTCTCTCCATTCATTTAGGATGGCTACACGTTCAAAGTGTGCTAAGTAGGAATCTATGTTTTCCTTCCCATCAAAAGGTTCCATCTTAAGGTTAGAGGAACTGTTTTCCTTCAGGGTCCTAATCTCTTCCTTCCGAAGTTCCCTCTCTTCTCTATCTCTCCGATCCCGTTCCTCCCTCTCATCTGCTTCTTTTTTATCTCTACGTGCCCTCTCCTGAGCCTCCCAGTCCCAACGAGCTTTCTCAGTCTGAATATGAAGCTCCATCTTCTTTAGCTCTAACTCGTCCCTTCTAGCTCTCTCTCGTCTCTCTTCCTCTCTTTCCCTTCTATCCCTCTCTTCTCTCATCCCCTGCGTAATGAACTGCGCAGCTACATGGCCTGACAACCCATAGTCAGAGACTAGCTTTTGTAGCTTATCCAAGACTGGATCCCCGCTGTAGGACGAAAAGACTTGTTTCACGTCGGTATTTCCTACGGACCGTTTCCCAGAAATCAAGGTTCTAGGGGTCTGGGTCAAACCTTCCCCGCCCAGCTCAAACGGATCAAATCCCTCATCTGACCTTTCATGACCTTCTGCATCCTCCTGCAACCCCATGGAAGCAAACTTGGCATCTAACCTTCTGGGTGTATCCGTTTCCCTCATTCTAGCCCCTGTATGAATCGTTCCTACTACGGGACTCTGCCTCAACGACGGTGACAGAAAGGTAACCGAACCCCTACCGGCACCCAAACCCGTTACCTTACTACTCGGAGCCCCAGTCATCACCGCCGGCGACGTCGTAGAGACAGTAGGAACAGTAACAACTGAAATCGCTTCAACAGCAGGGAAACCTCTTGTACCCGAACGAAGCTCATAGTTACGTGCCATTTCAACAGAGTATGCGTATTGCACCTAACTGAAAGCTAACCCAGCCACAAACTGGTCGGAAAAATCGATCCTTTCCTAGAATGAATCAAATATCCCTACCTCCAATCCCGCAGGGACGAAAGAAACGCACGAGCCGCCAGCGACGATGGCTGGTCACCCGGACTGACCATTAACCAAAGTTAACCACCGCACTCCGTCTCCGCCGGCTCTGTCACAGTCCTTTGGAGTTGGCAACACGTTCGCCTCAACGTCACCTGTTACTGAAAGACGCCCAATTACAACACAATATATGTACACAAAATACAGCAAAAATTCTATAAACCTTCTAGAAACCTAACTACCCACCTCCAACCCACCTGAACCTATTCCGTTACCCCAGCAGGTCCACCAAAATGTCACGGGTTATTTCCCATAATGTGACTTTGCATGTCAGAAAATGCGTGCTTGGTTCATGTTTCCCATTTCTCTCTCTCTCTCTAACTATTCAAACATAAGAGATATATAAAGTTTTTATAAAATGATTATTTCGAAATAACTCGCATACAAAAACGAACAAACAAACAAAATCGAAGCAATGATAATTAATCTTCCCCTCCCCTCTCTCTCACAATGCAAACATACAACACAAATAACATTCAGATTTGGTCTCCACTTCAGACCAGCAGGCAACTGACTCCCCTCTCAACAACCACAAACATTGCAGCAAATTATTGTCACTTGATTCAGTGTCTTTTTCCCAGTTCATTAGTTTCAAGTCAAAACTACCAGAGTCCTTCAGCCGAGTTATAAACAGCCTGAAGAAGGTCTATTCAATTGATAATAACGACGGAAGAACGTAACTTAAATTACGGCGTTACGCTGGCTGCAAGTTGCCGAGAGGGTTGGACGGAGCTCCAAGAGTCAGTGCTGCCCCTCAGTCCGAACTGCACCTCCCCAAGGCCAGGAGAACGGGCGCATAAGCATGCGTGCATTAAGTGCACCGGAACAACCAAAGAAAGCCCAACCTGCAAACTACTCGGTTTACGCGTTACATACTTGAAAAGAAAAACTACTGCATATTAAACAATGAATTATCTCCCTTCCATTGTCAGCACACTGCAATAGAAACATCAAAATGCATCCACATTATCTACAAAGATTAAACTTCACAAAACAATCTTATTTTGTTCCTCCAGAAAAAAAAACTAAGCAACTAAACATCAACATTCTATAATCTTTAATACTTTATAGTATCGCTTTGCTTAATCCAACAATATATTCCATTATATTTTACCAAAAACATTGGTTGCGTCCCCTGAACATTCGTTTTTCTCAAAACACAACAGAAGCAATGAAATAAATGCTATGCTATGCTAATATATAATAGAAAAAAAATGCATTTACGATAAGCCTATTAATTAGACTGTAACACATTACAATTCTTGCATACATTTTTCAACAAGCCCTCCCTAAAATTCCCAACACTCATGACCGGACCGACAGAGACAAAAGTGCAAGCAGCAACCGCATCATTATCACTTACCGGCTCGTGCGATTTCCTACGACCACTAACACAGACGCCCTAGAGCTCTGACGTAGAAGGATGAGACTAGCAACCGAGTCCCCAAATCCAACGGCTTGACGTGGAATCATAAATCAAATTCCCAAAACGTCCCCACCAGTGTTCGAGCTTGCCTTTCTTCCTGCGATCTTCCCCCAACGGTGGCTAAGAAAGAAATGCGACTTGACCCAAACAAGTCTTAGCTATATTGACAGTGATCAGCTATTCATACAATACAGTGTAGTAAGCTTCCACGAAAAGCATGCCTAAGGCCACCCGAAACCGACTTCTAAACCACCCTCGTATCTCCCACCTTAACCTTCACCCTGCCCCCGGTTACAAATAGCCTAAAGTGCATAAGGTAGGCCTAAACGTGCAAATTCAGCAAGTACGCTGCTATGTCCGCGTGACAATATCCATGGCCTTGTTCGTATGCCCGAGGGCACTGTTCTTTTCCATGCTATCGGCAGCAGGAGGGAGCTGGTCTTCCTGGTGACTGGTGGGTCGGATTGTGCCCATATAATGAGGGGATAAGTTTTAACTCCTCCACAGGTTTGCTTTTAGTGGCCATTCTCCTCTTTGCTCATGGGTTTTTCCATAGTAGATATCAACCTACTGTGTACAGATTTTAAATTCGTATTGTCTTTTTTTGCATTTTATCCTAATCCACCCCCATTTTATCTTTGTCTCCAAAAAATGTTTTTTTTTGTTGTTTTTTTCGTGTTTTTTTTTTTCAAATCCATCATTTTATTCCGATTTTAGCTGTATAATCACCCCAGCTTTTAACTTTTTATTTGGGTCCAAAGAGGATTTTTATATCCTATCCGTTGCTGGCTTTAACCACCTATTTCCTCTGAGTAAGGTTATGACATATTATCACGTACTCGTCCCGCCCCTGGACTTAATTTTTCCAGGCAACCTGAATATAGTTTTTATACACTAGAGATCTGTTCCTGTTACCTCAAGATTGACAGTTTCTAATCTGTCTGTACCATAAGAGCTATAACCCCTTCACTTATTGCAATAGCACCCGACTCCCCTCGTATTGGTTGTCTCCTCCCTGGCCCTCCACCTTCCTCTCCTCTCCCTTGCCTCCCTGGCCAACCCCGGACCTCCTTTTTGGCTGCCCTGCCCACCCCTGGCACCGTCCTGTATCCAGTACACTCTCGTCGCAGCGTTCCACCGCCTCATCATAGATACCTTCTGGACGTTGCAGCTGCATCCTTCGCTCCTCTTCACACGATTCTACACAGCATCATGACCTCTTAGTACAACGGCACTCCCTAATCCAAGTCCCCTATATGCTTATTAGTGTCCGGGGACGTTATTCTACTTGCCTGCCTGCCTGCCTGCCGCAGTCCCCTTTACGCTTTTGTGTCAGGGGAGACATGTCATCTAGAATTTGAAAGTAAATTTTGCTAGGGTTTTAGGCGTCCGTGGACTTTGTTTTTTTTTAATTACCTTTTTCAACACTATTTTCGGCCTTTCCGGAACATAAAATATTTACAATAGCTCGATAAGTCCACGTAAAGAAAAAAAATTACCAACTAAAATTACATAAATCGGAAAAGATTTTGATTGTGAAAATCTGAAATTTTGAAATTCTCAAGATTTTATCGTACGTTGTGAATAGATTTGAATGGTTGAATATCTGTGTTCTAAAACCTAAAATATTCTTACTTGTGCGGTTCTCTAAGAAAAACAAATAAAACTAACTTGAATCTACAGTGTTTCCCAAATTGTGGTTTCCGACAAAATACAAAGGATTTTCTTTTTCATACGTATTTATCCGAAATTATAATTTTTAGAAACCTGGAAAATATGTAATAATCTAAGTCTATTATTTATGGTCATTTCGCTACAACTATAGATTGAAATGTTCAACGGTACCAAAATTAATATCAATTTTTATACTATGAAATTTCCGTGAAATAAATGTCTTTTATGTATCAATGGTTTTCCTCAGGAAAGACAACTTTTAAACCTTTTCATGACTATGAGCAAAAATACCACAAGGAAGAAAATAAAAATTGAAGTGTTTTCCATTTCCCAATCATTATGCGAGAGTGGTCTTGTCTGTAAGAAATGTTTTTGTGAAGTGTATTGTGTAAATGAATTCCTGTTTAGTTTAGTTGTTTTCTCTTTCACTTTCTAAATTATTCTAATTGTTTAGTATACAATAAAAATCTTATTCTATCTCTATCTTGAATTAAACAATTGCACTTTCCTCACATGCAACTCAAACTATAACTTTTAAGTAATTATAAAAACAAAGATTTCATAATAAAATTTATAAAGTAATTTTTATCTGGCAGGCCTTGGTTCCCTTGGGTTATGGAGTGGAGACGCGGAGGCATTCATCCGGAAATGTTGAGGCATTCTTTCCGTTGTGGGCGGGAGGTGTAGTCTTGGTGGGGATGGACGTCTCGGAGGGCATATACCTAGCGGTTTGTTGGAGATGGTGTCAGAACTGAATTATAAACATCTCTTGTGAGCCCTATAACCTTCCTGACGACAGCGTGGTGTAGAGTTTTTGCAGTATGGGAAGGGACGTTCTTGCAAGGCCGTACACACGGGGTGAAAGGGGCATACAATATGTAACGGAACTGTTACTGAATGAATGGCCATGAGCTAAAGTACTTGTATAATAGCAAACATGACCAAAATCGGTTCATCCGTCTTTTGATATATAAATCAAAACTTGTTTAGCGACAAGGTGACGCCAGCGACTTTGATCTTTGGGGTAGAGCAAATATGACGGCACGAGAGGCGGGTCAATAATCTAAGTCATGTTCCAGGGAAGTTCGGTCTACATTCTTTCAGAGGTTCTTTATATAAGGCGTGCAAAGGACGGACGGACATACCGACCGACAGATAGACCGACGATTGGCGCGTTTCGATTCCCGACTACTTCAGAGTATTTCCAGATCTTTTGTAGAAAACACAAAAACTGTAGACCTATTTCGCGTGCATATACACACGCTGACAGAATTGGTCTAATGAAAGTTTAGGTTCCTTAATGTCTTTCTTTCCTTACGACCGTCAGACTGGTAGATAATGCCTTAAGATGAAAATCTGTCTTATTAACAGCTTCTGTGTTGCATTCTTATTGAAAACTAGTGGTTTTTGTACCCTGGCAAGCCAGGGTACACATGATGCTGTTTAAAATGTAGACAGAGAGAACTTTTGTCTGCGAGTTTCATTTGGACGATGATACCTACCCATATCCCCGTTGATACCTCACCATACCCCCCCCCTGATATCTCCCCGTCCTTCCCCATGATGGCTCATCATACCCCCTTGATACCTCCCCGAACCCACTTGATACCTCCCCATACCCTCTTGATACCTTCCATACCCCCTTGGTTCCTACCTGTACCCTCCTTGATACTTCCCCGTTGATCGTTTCGCAGGTATGGATGAAAGGAATCGACCATCACCATACCCCCTTATATATACCCGTATCCCCGTTATGCCTACCCATGCCCCTTTAAACCTACCCGTAGCCCCCTTTTACCTACACGTACCACCCCATCCCGGTCCTTGGAAGTAGTAATAATAATAATAAAAATAATAATAATAATAATAATAATAATAATAATAATAATAATAATAATAATAATAATATTGAATATAGAATAATACAAATAGAAATCAGAAAAAAACACCAAGGTTTTAAAATAAAATTTGATATAAGGTATTATAATTGTTATAATAATAATAATAATTATTATTATTATTAGTTTATAAGTAATAATAATAATAATAATAATAATAATAATAATAATAATAATAATAATAATAATAATAATAATAAAAATAATAATAATAATAATAATATTGAATATAGAATAATACAAATAAAAATCATAAAAAACACCAAGGTTTTAAAAGAAAATTTGATATAAGATATAATAATAATAATAATAATAATAATAATAATAATAATAATAATAATAATAATAATAATAATAATAATAATAATAATAATTTATTATTATTATTAGTTTATAAATAATAATAATAATAATAATAATAATAATAATAATAATAATAATAATAATAAATTAAAGGTAAAAAGCCTAAATTAAAAAGAAAAATATCCATATTTTAGTGTACTAAAAAAAAAAGGGGGGGGGGGGCTGGGTGAGATTTGAACTTGGGTCACCCTGCACGGTAGGCGAATGGTTTTACTAACTAAGCTACCAACGCTTCTTAGAAATAACATCAATTTTTTGGTCTATGTGGGAAAACATGCTGAAACCTCAATTTGATTTTTAATGGAAGCGCGCGGAATGAGGCTATTACAGTTTGTGGACATTTTGTTTATTTATTTATCTCAGAAACGGTTAAACGTTCGGTAAGGAAATGTCGGCTATAACGATTTCGCTGGTTTTGAGCACACAGCAGGCCGATCAGCAGCGCACAGCACCTGCCCAGATCAGCGTCCATACCGGACAAACTTTATAGTAGAGGCGAAGAAGGACTTCCGGCTAAGCAATTTATATATATAGATGAATACGTTGTTCCCAGTGAGACGTGCTGAAAATGAAGCCCCTCACACCAGTAAATCCGTCTGAAACTTTGCTTGACGAGTAGACCACGGGAGGTCCAGTAGAGCAAAGTATTGAAATCAATGAATGATGTCGTTGCCTGAAAGTTGTGTGTAGTGTGTACATGGGATTTTTAGTCCAAATGAAATGATCTGTATATTCTTGCTGTTTTCATAAAGAAGCTTAAAATAAATCTATTCACTAATCTAATCACATACCATTTTTCCTCCCCCTAAAATATCCCCCTACCTCTTACCCCTACCCCTCCCTCACCTAGCCTCGACTCTGTTCTATCAATATACGACGCTATCTTCTGTGTTAGACCAGTCACCTACCTTTTTTCTTGAAACCTCTTCCAAAACTCCTCATTTGTGTATGAGGTCTGTTGGGTTCAGCTTGGGAATATTGGACGCTTTCTGCCAAATGGTCACTAGGCCTTTCTATGATATTATTATTAAGCAAAGTAGGCATTTTATATATACTTGTTTTGTTTATATTTTATAATGATGTTTATATTCTATTTTGCTTTTGTAAACGGGGGTTCGATAACTTAGAGTATAGCCTCAGCGTCCCCTGCGTGTGCGATGCTTTTATTGTAAAGTGACCGACTGGTGGAGTGCTTCCAGTGTTACCACTAGGGTTGATTCAGCAAATAATTTTATACGGATCAGGAGTGAGTCCTCTTTCAGCCAAGTTGGGGTCCTGATTTTGTGATCCTGACTCGGTTCTTTACAGTCCTATGGACCCTGTACGAAATGAATAACTAACTAACTAATCCCTAAAGTAGTATAATCTGGTTGTGTGCATACGGGTGTGTATAGGCATGCAGGCATAAGGTGTATGTGTGAGAGAGAGGGAGAAAGAGAGAAATTGTCCTTACTTATATTGGCTCAGGACAGGATGAGAAAAGCGTTGAAAACATGTATAATATTACCTACTGAACAATGTTGCAATAAAGGCTATGAATATTTCAATGACTGGTCGTATTTCTTTAAAATTTGCTATTCAACATAGTTTTGAGATTACTTATATGTTTAAAGCGACATGCTATACAGAAAGAGTTATGAATCTGAAGGTAATTCAACCCCAACAGCTTATCTTTAAGGGGAAGCAGCTGCCGTGATTTGACAAAACCGAGTAAGTCCACCTAAGGTCGAAAATGAGTTTTTTGCGCCATCAAACTTGCAAGAGAATGACGCATATTACCTGTAAAAATCAAATCCGAACTATGTTTAGATTTGGAGATATCATAGAGTAAGTCCTTGTTAAAAAAACATTTAAGTGGGGGAATACACTAACAAAACCAAGCAAGTCCACTGCGATTTTGTTTCGGCGATCCTCTGGCTGATGCTCGAGTTGGCATGATGACGTCATCTTCTAAAATAACCTGACAAAACAAAGTGAGTCCCCCCAACCAATGAGAAAGTGGCTTAGAATGAAGTGGACCAGTGAGAATCCATGTTATTGCTGCTGTGCAATATTATTATTTTTCCTGTGAAAAAGATGGCGAAATTTCAGTCAGCAAAGGACGTGTTCGGCTTTTTGAAACAAAGGTAAGTGTTCACTGACGTTCAAATTACTTTTAGACTGTATGAAATTTACTACTGATTATCCCTTGTGTGCATAGTTCAACTAAGTTAGTGTTTGGCAACGATACACTATTTTTTTTTCCAAATAGGCCTATAAGTTTCACTTTCAATGATCTCTGTGTCAGACATACAGTAACTGTACGTTTTGTATACAGCAAGATGCTTTTGATAACAAATTTAATACCCTCTGTTCTATAGACAAAATCTACGGAACATAATTGTGTGTGCGTGTGTATGTGCTTGTGTGTGTGTGAGGCCAACACAAATTATCAAATATGAAGGCCACACTGTCTGTATCGTAAAAATTAGATCTAATTCCGTGGTAAACATAGACACACGGGGTGTAGGAAATAACAATGGTGCTTGAGTGCCCTATTGGCGGGATGGCCTGTAGCGCAGTGGGTAGGCGCTAGTCTCCAATGCCGATGGTATGGTCGTGGGTTCGAGCCCCGCACAAGGCAAAATATTTATTACTAACGTATGAGGTATTACTAAGGACTGTACGGGTCACCGGGGTTCTCTGCGGGTACTTGGGCTTCCTCCCTCCTTTCAAAATAATATTAGATGCAGCCAATTTAATTTTAAAAATACAAAACTATTTTCTTTAGTTTCCTAACAGCGATCTTCCTACCTTTACACCAGGTGTGTGTCTTGTATACTGTTGTCCTTGTTGTGTGTCTATAACTTTTTGTTGCACGTGAGCGTGTGTGTTGGCGTTTTGAGTTTGAAATCATTCAAAGTAAACCGCATATTAGCATCCGGTATTATAATTATTATTATTATTATTATTATTATTATTATTATTATTATTATTATTATTATTATTATTATTATTATTATTATTATTATTATTAGTGGGCTAATATATTTTGCTATAATTGTTTCTGTGTTTGCCTTGTAAGTCCTTTATTTTCGCTGTACTTGTTCGTTTAATGTGCGTTACTAAACTTCAGTGCAGTACATACCTAAATACCTGTGCCAAAAGACCCCTAATTTGTTTCTCTACAAACAAAGTAATAGTTTTTTTTTTAATACAACAATCTGACTTGTCGTATTATTATTGTTATGTCAATCAAAATACTGAATTTCGTCTTCTTCTGTGTACAGCAACATAATCAGAGATCGAAGACAATCGTCATCATCAAAATCAAGGTCACCTCCATCGCCATCATCATCATCATCATCATCATACGTGCCAAGTGTCAGTAGTGGATCCAGCTCTGGAAGTAGTGCTCCCCCATTTCAGAGTAGCCAGTCTTCTTTAAAATCCACATGCTCTAAAACTGGACATGCAGCTACTGAAATACCGCCTTCATCAGACACTGAAAGTCCTTTAGACACTTGTGAAGATCAGGCGTCAGCTGATAACTATCATTTTTGTTCAGAGTCTGATTCAGAGCTGCTGCCGATTCCTCCGGCAAAACAATAGCAGGCTGAACAAGCAAGAGCAAAAGCACCCTCTTCGTCAGCCTTGTGTATGCAAGCAAAAATGCTTCGAGAAAATTAGTGAAAGTGAACGTCAGCAATTGCATTCAGAATACTGGTTAATGAACCCAACAGATCGCAAGAGATATGTGCATCATTGTATCGATCGTTCTCAGCCTGCTAGACACCGTCCACGACAGAGATCTGCATTACCAAAGGCTCAAACCAGGAAGTATCATTTTGTTGTTAAAGGGTTCAGACAGCAAATCTGCCAAGTGTTTTTTATGAACACATTGGGATATACTTCGGATGCCTTCATCACCACAATTTGCAAGTCCGCAGCAACACCTTCGCCAGATAGGCGAGGTCATCACGCACCTGCACATAAGCTGTCAGATGCTGACCGCGAGGACATTGACACTCATATCGAATCTTTCCACCCTTCTGTGCCTCATTATAGAAGGGCACATGCGCCTAACCGCCGTTATCTGCCCAGTGACATAACCATTAAGGCAATGTACCATGACTATAAAGAAAAGCAAAAAGCAAACAGTGAAGCCATGGTCACACAGCCATTTACGGCTGTATCACGGCCAAAGCGCGTCCAAAATTTGTTACCCGTGGAGTGGACGTTGTTGTTCGCGTTGATGTCGAGGTTAAGACGAGCTACGGTCGAGGTATAGACGTGGCAGGACGCGGGGAGAAATCTGAACGCGGCAAAGATCTTGCCTCGGTCACACAGCACTCCACGTCTTAATCACGTACAAAAAGTTCGGAAAATCTGGTGGACGTGGTCGTACGTGGTAATTTTCGGTCAATTTTGGTTTGGCCGTGCTTTGGACGGGGTATGGCCGTCGGCGGCTGTTCCACTGCTGAAGCACTGCAACCACGTCTAGCCACGTGTAAGCCTAAAAATAAATTTGCACATGTTCACGAGAGGGAAACAGGCGACACTGCACGTGCCGAGGTCTAAGAAAATCAGAAGTGATACAGAAGTGATTAGGCAGTGATCAGGACGTCTTTCGAACGTGTTCGAGACGTCGTTAGGTAGTGCTATGTACGTGGAAAAATTCCATTTGTCAGTGATAAGCCGCTAAACACACGCTATTTCACGTGATTCCAACGCGGTACATGCGTCCAATGACCGTGCTCTGGCCGTGACTGAACGCTAAACTTTCGCGTCTTACCGCGTCTCCCCAAGTTTTAATCACTGCCGTAACACGGATTACCACGCGTGTTTCACGTGTGTTGCACGTCTTTACCGCGTGCGTTACCCGTGGTTGTGCGCGGGCTAAAATTTTGAGCAGTTCAAAACTTTTTGCCGCGTCCGATGCCGTTCAGATTTCTCCCCGCGTCCTGCCACGTCTATACCTCGACCGTAGCTCGTCTTAACCTCGACATCAACGCGAACAACAACGTCCACTCCACGGGTAACAAATTTTGGACGCGCTTTGGCCGTGATTCAGCCGTCCAAAGCACCGCCAAAGCAAATTGACCGAAAATTACCACGCACGACCACGTCCACCAGATTTTCCGAACTTTTTGTACGTGATAAAGACGTGGAGTGCTGTGTGACCATGGCTTGAAAAGACTGTAGACTACAACACCTACCGAAAAATGGTACAGGATAAAAACATCATGTTAATTCATATGTGCATACTGATGTCAAAGAAATCCTAATTTCGTGTTTTTATTTGTGGCGACTGTACATGGATTAAAGTGAATAAAAAAACGTTGGCACAATGTTATGTACCTTTTATTTACATTATTCACTTCGCCATAGTGATTTATACAAATATTTCTGTTCTAATTTAAAAACTGTTCTATCAGTATTTTGCCTAATTTTCCACCCTGCAAAAATTTCAGTTATTTTGTGGTGTATTTGTAAGTGTGCTGTGTTTGTATTTATATTTGTATGTGTGTGTACCTGTGTGTGTACCTGTGTGTGTATGTGCGTGTGTGTGTGTATAGATGTGTGTGCGTGTGTGTATGTGTGTGTTTGCTGTGCATATGTTACATGGTGTGCTGGAGTTATACGCATCATATGTTGTAATGCTTAGCTTTTCTTTATATTATATTTTTATACTCTAATTTTGTGTAACGCGCTTTGAGCGTTGGAAAGCGCAATATAAATTCCCATTATTATTATTATTAATAAAAGAAATGAAAATGTATTACTGATTTATCTATTATAACTCTATCTCTCTCTCTTTTTTTTCTCTCTCTCTCTGTGTGCATGTGTGTGTGTGTGTGTGTTTGCATGCACAGGTGTAAAAAAGAATTAACATGCAACTAGACTAAAAAGCCTTTTTTTCAATTTAAAGTTATCTTTTCATCTCACAAAAAAGGACAATTTATTAAACGTACGCAAGAACTAAACTTGTAACACATTATTTTATTGAACCAAGTGACAAACAAACAAACAAGCACCAGGGGTGGTATGCAGAAGTCGAGGTTAGCACTTAGCGGCCTAACCCGGGTATATAGCTTACTCCGAGTTGAATTAACACTAGAGCGAATAGCGACTAACTCGGTGTTAGGGATATCCCTGAGTTAAATTTGATAATAATAATAATAATAATAATAATAATAATAATAATAATAATAATAATAATAATAATAATAATAATACCGGATGCTAATACGCGCTTTACTTCGAATGATTTTGAACTCAAAGCGCGGCGACCTTTACCAACATACACGCTCACGTGCAACAAATATAGTGGTCCTAATACGGCTCTATGTAGTCGGCTGGACCTAAAGCAATGAGTAAACAAACAAACAAACAAACAAACAAACAGCAACAAATATATTACAGACACGCAACAAGGGCAACAAAATACACGTGGTGTAAAGGCAGGAAGATCGCTATAATAGGAAACTGAAAGGAAAATAGGTTTGTATTTTAAAAATTAAATTGGCTGCATCTAATATTATTTTGAAGGGAGGGAGGAAGTCGGAGTACCCGGAGAGAACCCTCGGTGACCCGTAAAGTCTCATAAGAATCACACATTTTTGCCCCGTGCGGTGCTCGAACCCGCGACCATCGGCATTGGACACCGGCGCCTACCCACTGCGCTACGGGCTATCCCATCACCATGACTCCTGCATACCAACCCAGGAATATTAAGTGAAGAATGGCTAAAAACAATAATAAACAGGCACACACATACACCCACTTTAACTGCCGCACCCACATCTTACAAAACCGAACTTATGTGACTCATCTCGTCAGACTTTTTAACAAAGAAACGGCCTATGGGACTTACTGGGTTTGGTGAATTTCGAAAACAAGGATTTACTTAATAATAAACTGACAAAACCAAGCGGATTTGACTTACTTGGTTTTGTGAATTTTTTTAACAAGGATTTAATTCAATAATAAACTGACAAAACCAAGTGGGTGACTTGCTTGGTTTTGTCATGTTCTCAACAAAGACCTATCTCAAGAATAATCTGACAAAACAAAGCAAGTCCACAAATAGTCTTAAAACATCAAATCTATCAAACATTTCTTTAACATTCAAGGTATGCACTCTTAAATAGAGGAATTGCATTATAATATGCTTTTAAACTTCCAGAAACGATCGCGTAATATAGCGCAACACAAAACGTCGATTATCTCGAAAGTAGGTTTTGTGGACTTGCTCGGTTTTGTCAGTTCACGGCAGAGTAGGCCTGCCTAGTTGTAGTTAAGGTCAAATTCCTTGTCGCTATCACAACTGCTATCTGCCCCTCCTCCCCCCTTCCACCCCTCCCCCCCCCCCCCCCCCCCCCCCGTGGGGGTGCCGGGGGTTTCAGTATAAATAGTATCCCCACTTTCTGGAAATTTAGTGCTTTAAATTCCCACTGTCGCTGTCTTTCTCATTTGCTCTTTCTCATTCCTGCTCTGTTCTATCAATCAGCTATACTATCTTCTTCGCTAGACCAGTCACCTACCTTTTTTTCTTGAAAACTCTTCCGGGACAAGACTCCTTATTTGTGTATGAGGTCTGTTGGATCAGCTTGGGAATATTGGACGCTTTTTGCCAGGTGGTCACTAGGGCTTCCTATGATGTTATTATTTAGCAATGTAGGCATTTTATATGTATGTGTTTTGTTGATAATTTATAATGATGTTTGTATTCTATTTTATTTTTGTAAACGGGGGTTCCATAAATTAGAGTGCAGCCTCAACGTCACCTGCATGGGATGTCTTTATTGTAAAGTGACTGTCTGGTGGAGAGCTTCAGTTTTACCACTATGGTTGTTTCAGCAGATCTTTTATGCGGATCAGGGGTTGTCCGGTCCTGATTTGGCTCGAAAGAGTCCTCTGGACCTAAAGCAATAATCATGTAATGTAATGTAATGTAATGTAATGTAATGTAAACTGTTACCTGCGTATTAGAAAACACTGAGGGGACTATTGGACAGTTCGTGCTGATAACAAGTTTAATCTCCTTTTCCGTACTTCATAACAAGAGCAACCCAACCGACAGCTTATTCACACTCACACATACACACCCACACACACACACACACATACACACACAAACGACCGCGTCTCTCTATTTCTCTCTCTCTCCCTCTCTCTCTCTCTTCCCCCTTCCTTGTCATCCCCTCTCTCTATATTTCTCTTTCTCTCTGTGTCAATGGAAAATGTGGGTTACATACATATTCTCTTCCCCAAGTACATTCCCCAAACGCAGGTGGTGCAACATTAAGCTAGTGATAAAATAACCACGGACTGTAAAGACGTTCGTGACTTCTTTCCATGCCATCTGGTGGAAAATATCCCTTTATAAAACTATTTACTTATTAGTGGCTGTTACGTTGAGACGCGCATGATGGTGCGTGGGAAAATAATGCGCACGATATTATGTGTGAAGCGCGTGCGATGGTACGCTTGCGTGTGTGACGCGCGCGATAGATCAGATTGTTTTGTTTCGCTAAGCATGCAGTAATAAAGTGTATATATCTTTGATTTGATTTTCCGTTGTTATTAGAAGAAGCTTTGTGTAACGTTGGTGTTTTTAGTTGCTCGATATTATTTGAGAATTTTCTCGAGTCGGTTGTTTACTATCGATCGAAGCGTATGGATAGTTCTAGTGGTAACCATGGAAGCTTCCATTCCAAATAGGGTTGTATGACGTGAGACAGTGATGATGAAATTAATTCTGATTGGTTGAGGTGTGTCACGTTGGGGGTTTTCTCGCTCTTTCTGGAGTTTAGAGAGACTATATATATAGTGCCGCACTGTTTCAAGAGGTGTTTTTTTAGAGAGAGTTCAAAGTAGAGAGAGCTGTTGTATTAGAGTTGAGAAAGTTGTTAAAAAGTGGAAAGTTCAAAGTTGAGAATTGTAGAGTGGAAAAAGCGATTAAGCAATTGTATGCAGTTGTTGATATGTGCTGAATAAAAGTGGAAAACGACATACGACGACTCCTGACTTGTTGATGATGGAACGGGTTGCGTGGAAAAACGAATCTGAGTTACACCTATCAGGATTTCAAGCATCACATTACATTACATTACATAATTGTTGCTTTAGGTCCAGCGGACTCTTCCGAGCCAAATCAGGACCGGACAACCCCCAATCCGCATAAAAGATCTGCTGAAACAACCCTAGTGGGAAAACTGAATGCCCTCCACCAGCCAGTCACTTTACAATAAAGACATCCCACGCAGGGGACGGCTGAGGCTTCACCCCAACTTATCGAACCCCCGTTTACAAAAACAAAATAGAATACAAACATCATTATAAATTATAAACAAAACACATACATATAAAATGCCTACATTGCTAAATAATATCATAGGAAGCCCTAGTGACCACCTGGCAGAAAGCGTCCAATATTCCCAAGCTGATCCAACAGACCTCATACAGAAACAAGGAGTCTTGTCCCGGAAGAGTTTTCAAGAAAAAAGGTAGGAGAATGGTCTAGCGAAGAAGACGATAGTATAGCAGATTGATAGAACAGAGCAGGAATGAGAAAGAGCAAATAAGGAAGACAGCGACAGTGGGAATTTAAAGCACTAAATTTCCAGAAAGTGGGGATACTATTTATACTGAATCCCCCGGCACCCCAACGGGGGTATTTCAAGCATCGGGGCCAAGCAAATACTGATAGACAAAAAAACAACATCGAGTGTAACAGTGGCCTTTGACTACTTATGGCTGGAATGCACGTGCTTTTACAACCAAAAAAAAAAAATAAAAGTTAAAACCCGTTCCTACTTCAGCGTTGACGACTATAAACTGTCCTCCGATGAGTTCTACTTCCCTTCAGCACTCTTTTACAGTGTTGGCGTCAAGCAAGAAAAAGTCTATTGTCTCTGCATTTTTATATGATACTAGCAGACTACCCCTAGGATATATCTCCTCTCTCGTCATACATACAACATCTCTATGCCCTTTATAACGTTCACAGACTCACACGCGGTTTATATATTAAACCCATCTTATATAGCGATTTTCAAGCTCAAGAGCTGCTTAAGGCGCTGGTCGATACAGGATCTAACTCAAGCCGCCCGAGGCGCCCACCTGCAACATTTGGGCGCATAGTCTGTCGCCCAGACGACTGAGCACAATCCTGGGCCGCCGGGGATGGGGAGAAGGGACCTAGTGCATGCTGGGTGTATCTGTGTTGTCGGCGATCACTCGTCTAAAACATGAGCGTCAGGATCTTTAAAGTCCATGCAATGGAATGCGTGCGTGCACATATTAGACCTCGGTGTATACTCTCTTACGAAGGAGTAGTTTAAAAGTTTAAAAGACATGGTGGTAAAACCACAATATAAGAACCAAAACCTAGAAGCATCAAACACAAGCAACATCAAACACAAGCAACAAAGAAGCAAGCAACAAAAAAGCAAGCAACTGAGCCCCTCCCCCCCCCACCATACCACTCCACCCCACCCACCCCAAATAAAAAAACAACAACTATAAGCAAACACTAACACACTCGGACAGAATACTGCTCTGACCTTTACAAACCACGTACCAAACGGAGACCCACCAGTCCTAGCATGTCCCCAGAGCAGAGAACCAAAAGAAATCCTCCCAATTCTCCGAGAAGTTGAAGCAGCAGTGCAATCGCTGAACAGATAGGTAGATATTCAGTGTTTATAGGGTTCAGCGGACTACCAAGAGCTGAATCAGGATCGCTGGAGAAAGGGAAGTCAGCGGGAGTGGACAACACACCCGCACAATAGCTTCAAGCAGCAGGAGAAGCGATGATTGACGCTCTCACCATTATCTGAAACAATATCTGGCAGAGTGGGGAGTGGCCTACACTATGGAAGCAATTGCTTGTCATCACTCTTCCAAAAAAGGGTAACCTTCAGGAGTGTGAACAATATCGCACCATCAGCCTCATCAGCCATCCCAGCAAGGTCCTACTGAAAATAATACTCAACTGATTGAAACCTCAAGCTGAACAAATAATATCTAAAGAACAAGCAGGATTCAGGACAGGGCGGAGCAGAGTTTCAACTTCAGAATGATCTGCGAGAAATATCTACAGCACCAACAACATCTATATCATGTGTTTGTAGACTTCAAGAAAGCGTTTGACAGAGTCTGGCATGCAGCTTTGTGGGCAACCATGAGAGTGTACCATAGCAGCCCTAACATTATTGAAGTCATCTGAAGCATGTATGACAAGGTTACCAATGCAGTCCTCCACAATCGCGCTATCGGGAACTGGTTCAGAACAACCATCGGCATGCGTCAAGAATGTCTACTCTCTCTAACACTCTTCACCATCTTCCTGCAGCGTATAATGTCATCATGCCCTTGCAGATTGTAACGAAAGGGGTTATATGAAGAAACTGCGTGTATGCGTGCGTGAATATTCTGCGTGTTCTCCCGTCTCACACTCCCTAACTCTCAAGAATTCTTTTGTCGTCACACCCCCTTTCTATTACTAGAAAATAAACAATGATCAACAAAGTTCACATAAGTACATACAATTCAATCAATAATATGGAAAATATATATGTATAACTTTGTACTCACGTACTATGTAGAAATAATCCGTGAATCTTATCATTCACAAAACACACACACAAGTCTCAGTTAGATCATCCACGAATAAAGTCACAATCACCAAAAACCACCACAAAAATCCCGGTAAGATAATCCAAGTATCACCAGTCTCAATAAACACCAATATCGATCTGGTCACCGTCGACAGAGAGAGTTACCAAGAGTCTCATGGAGGACAGAATTCGCTGTCTGTCTTTTGTTTCCTTTTAATCCTCTGTCTCTGTCTATATCTATACACTATCTTCCTTCTCCTTATCCTTGGCCTTTCTATCTATCTATCCTGGGTTCTCTCCCCTCTCTATCGTCGCTGTCGCTGCTGCTGTTGTGGCCGCTGTTGCTGCTGCTGCTGAGGTAGCAATGGTTGCTACTGCTGCTGATGTAGCAGTGGTTGCTGCTGCTGATGATGTAGCAGTGGTTGCTGCTGCTGATGATGTAGCAGTGGTTGCTGCTGCTGCTGATGTAGCAGTGGTTGCTGATGCAGATGATGTAGCAGTGGTTGCTGCTGCTGCTGATGTAGCAGTGGTTGCTGATGCAGCAGTGGTTGCTTCTCTCGTCTTCTTCTTCGTCTTCTTCTTTGGCTTCTTCTCTGGCCCCTTCTCGATACTTCCACCCCTTCTTCTTCACGACTTCTTCTTCTTCTTCTCGTCTTCGTCTTCTTCTTCTTCTTCTCCTTCTCTTCTTCTTCTTCTTCTTCTTCTTCTTCTTCTTCTTCTTCTTCTTCTTCTTCTTCTTCTTCTTCTTCCTCTTCTCGTCTTCGTCTTCTTCTCCTTCTTTTCTTCTTCTTCTTCTTCTTCTTCTTCTTCTTCTTCTTCTTCTTCTTCTCTCCTTCTTTCTTCTTCTTCTTCTTCTTCTTCTTCTTCTTCTTCTTCTTCTTCTTCTTCTTCTTCTTCTTCTTCTTCTTCTTCTCTCCTTCTTCCTTCTTCCTTCTTCTCCTTCTCTGCTTTCTTCTTCTTTCTTCTCCTTCTCTTTCGCCTCGAGGCCCCTCAGCCGGAGACTTCTGAAAACACACAAGTTTTCCCCACTAAATATCTTGATACATAGACTTCTCTGTATTACCACATATACCTTTCTCTCTCTGCGACAGGACCAGACCAGCAACATATAATTCAAAACTCATATGTGTAGAACACAGTTCACACATACGCAAAAATTGTAAAACTAATTATAACAACTAATTATTACATTCTTGCCGCTAATTACTTTCATTCACAAAAATAAATATAGTGCTATACATTGCAAGTTGAGGTTTCAACTACAAATCAAATACTAATCCAGCTTCAGTTCATTAATCAAAAATATACAACGATCCACTATCTCCATCACCTCCCTAATCCATCCTTCATACTAATAACAAAAATTATTTATTACCAATTCTTATTCCACAATAAGTAGAATATAATCAGGGTTAAATTATTATTATGTTCATAATACAATATTTCAATGATAAACCAATAAATATATACCTGCAGACGCAGCTGCCAGAAGTACAAACACAACCACACCGTGGTACACACCAGAAGAGACTGCTTCACGTTTGAATGTGATTGGCCAGTCGTCACATGACTAGCTCAGCCAATCAGCATTCAGTTTTCAATAAAAAAAAACTATTATTTATGTCTTCACACAGGAATAGACTACAATACACCAAAAAGTCATCGGACCGAAATAGTATAAAACCGGTCCGTGACAATACCCCCTTCCTGCAAAAAGAAAACGCCCGAGTTTTCTGAATTTTATCAGAAAGAAAAAAATTACTACAATCATGTCCACCTATACTGTACAAGAAGCAAAAAGAGAAAACTGGTCATTAGCACTTATCTTAAACATAAACATATTGTATTAAGCAATCACCCAAAGCATAATAGACATACAAGATATGTAGTTCCAGTCCAAGCATGTTAACTTGATACAGCGAAACAAAAATCAATAGGGTACATAACAGATCATTTTACAGTATTCAAATTGATTTGCAGCATTAGCTATACAACAGCAGAAATATATACAAAGCATTGTTCATTTTCCACAGATTTTATGGAATACACTGATGGTAGTGTCTGGTTTTGGCTACAACTGTTTCGATGTATTCTTGTGCCAGTTTGCAAGATTCTAGTACCTTGTTTTTAATGTGTTTGAGCTGAATAGTGTCAGGGTAACGTGTTACCATATCAATGATGTTGAGTATGCATCTGTGACCTTCCTCAGGCGGCGGAAAAATCGGTTCTACTAAATCAACTGTAACCCGTTTGAATGAGTCTGAATGAGCCGGTATCTTATCTAAAGGAACCGGTGGAATTTGACCTTGATCTTGGATGAGTGTGGTAGCACCCGAAAAATGGTCGGACACACCTGGTAAATTCCCTACTATCAAATCGGCCACTGGTTGATCAATGACACAACACAACACAGTGCCAGAGAAAAATGGAGTGTCAACAGGCACTTTAGCCAACGGAAATTCTTCTATATTCCCACCGAATGACAAACATTTACACTCTTTGCCAGTGTACTGGCCGTCCGAAACCAGTCTCTTGCGAACGCCACAGATAGTAGCACCTGTGTCTCTTAGCACACTTGCCTTGAGGCCGTTTACTGTACCTGACACTAGCTTGGGCTGACCACAGTTTTCATCACCAACTGAGCAAATGACTTCCGCGACTAAAGCTGACTGAGTGTTAACTGGAGTGTCATGGTATTTCTGAGGACTACTTTCAGTATCTTGAGTCTCTGGGTATCCATTGCCACTAGCATAAGGACACCATGCAGCTATGTGACCTACGCCCCCACAACAATAGCAAACTATGTCCTGTCTATTCTGTCTTTTGTTGAGAGGAGGACTACCTGAGAAACGAGAACCAGGTCTAGAATACGTATTGCCACGTCCACGAGGAGCCTGATTGTTTTGAGCACCCTGTTGGGTATTCATGGTCTGATTTGCAAAACCCCTATTTGGAGTAGGACCTGTGGGTTGGTAGTTTCCACGTGGAGAGCCACGAAATCCCGATCCCCGGAAATTATTCCATCTTTGGCCAGTCCCACGAAATTGATTCTGAGTGGGTACATTCTGAGAAATAGACGCGGATGCAAAAATCGAGTCATCCGACTTCCGTGCCAGTTTCTTTTCCGGATGAGCCATGCGAAATGCTTCAGCACTGTCTATCAAAGCCGCGAATTTTGTCAAGTTTCTTTCCTTCAAAAACACGGCGAGATCCCTCGAAACAGAAGCAATAAACTGCTCACACAAAATCAGATTCCATAGTCCATCAAAAGTTTTTTCACAATCTGATAGTTGGATCCACCTTTCCAACAAGTGAGAAAATCGCTTTGAAAAAGTGACAAAACTTTCCCCCACTTCAGGCCTAACTGATCTGAATTTTTCTCTGAATCCATCTGCAGTGCACTGAAATTTCTTAAGAAGTTCTTGCTTAAGATCATCATATGAAACTGCACCGGCAGCAGACAAAGAATGATACACAGCTAAAGCCGGGCCTTGTAGCAATGCAGTTAAGTAAACAACCCATTTACTGCTATCGTAATTGAGAGCTTTAGCATGCGCTTCAAACCGGTACAAAAAAGAATCAATGTCATCCCTATCTTCTTTAAAGACAGGTAGTTGGGGCAACTTTGGAAATGACGGGTTAGAACCCCGGGGGGTCCTAGGGGTAGTGTTCTCGCTCTGCAATTCAGCCTGTTTTATCTGAAGCTCAATCTCTTTTTCCTTTAGCTTAAGGTTTTCTTTATCCAGTTCCAACTGATAATCCATTTTCAATTTCCTTTCCTCTCGTTCTAATCTTTTTTCCTCTCTTTCCTGCTCTACCTGCCATTTTTTAGCATCCTGTTCTAACTGCAATCGTTTTTCCTCCCTTTCCTGTTCTAACTGCAATCGTTTTTCCTCCCTTTCCTGTTCTAACTGCAATCGTTTTTCCTCCCTTTCCTGCTCTAATCTTTTAGCATCCTGTTCCTGTTTAACCTTTTCCTGTTCTCTTTCTTTGGCCCTATCATGTCTCTGAAAACACTGCTCAATGTACTGCTGTAGCTTTTCGTCAGAAAAACCTAACTTCTGGGCTTGAATCAAAAATGAATTAAACAGAGTATCATATTCCTCAACAGAAGACATGGTCAGTTGAAATCAAAAGCAAATTACTAAAAGTAAGACAATGCGAGTGACAGTCAACAACTAACTTTATGTTATACAAGTCAAAAACTATTTCCCCAAGTTCCACAAGGCCAAAATTATTACAAAATCAGAAGCAAATTTAAGTTCGACAAAAGAAAATTATTCAAACTCGAAGCAAGCGCAGTTTGTCAGATGAAAAGTATTTCGGAATCAATGCAAGTTTAAGTTAACACAAGGAAATTATTTCGAAATGAAAACAAGTTCAAGTCCAACAAACAGCATACCATAAAAGAAAAGAGAAACAATGTTTAGATTACATTCAGTCTAAGTACAAGCAAGTATTAGAAAACCATACTAAATGCAACAATTTATAACTTTAACAACTATCAATATTTAAATCTAAGTTATGACAAGTGAAATTTTTAAGTAATTTGTTTTGAAATGAAAACAAAACAAAACAAAACAAATAATAATAATAATGAAACACTATACTAAATAAACAAACAACGACAACAACATCACAACACACAAAGAGAGAACTAAAATTCTAAACTAATATCGGTACAATAGAATACAAGAAATCAAAAGAAAAAACAACTAAGTTCCACTTCGGCTAGAAACACCGGAAGTTCCGTTAAAATGCCAAAAATAAATCCTAAACACCTACAACAACTAAAATAGGGATGTGACAACTATAACTATACAAGACAGGATCCTAATAAGTATATAAAGAAAAACAAAACAGTACTGAATAGCTGAACTAGAATTAGCAATATATATATACAACAGGAAGAAAAATGAATCTAAGCCCTTTCTGATCCCAGAACTATACAAAGAATCAGACCCGTAAGGAAAGAATCGGAGACAGGGTATAATCTATACAAACACTAGCATCCTACCCAAAAAGAAATGAAAACAACAATTTAACAAGTCAGTTACACAGTACACACTTACTCCTAGCACACCAAAGTTAGTGTCCCAAAATTTATACAAAACCCTTCTACTGTTCAACTTATACTTATTCAATTAACTCCCACAATATAAACTCCCACTAAGATAATTAAATAATCTAACTCCCACTAACTAACTACGGGTTTCAGGGTCACCACTGTAACGAAAGGGGTTATATGAAGAAACTGCGTGTATGCGTGCGTGAATATTCTGCGTGTTCTCCCGTCTCACACTCCCTAACTCTCAAGAATTCTTTTGTCGTCACACCCCCTTTCTATTACTAGAAAATAAACAATGATCAACAAAGTTCACATAAGTACATACAATTCAATCAATAATATGGAAAATATATATGTATAACTTTGTACTCACGTACTATGTAGAAATAATCCGTGAATCTTATCATTCACAAAACACACACACAAGTCTCAGTTAGATCATCCACGAATAAAGTCACAATCACCAAAAACCACCACAAAAATCCCGGTAAGATAATCCAAGTATCACCAGTCTCAATAAACACCAATATCGATCTGGTCACCGTCGACAGAGAGAGTTACCAAGAGTCTCATGGAGGACAGAATTCGCTGTCTGTCTTTTGTTTCCTTTTAATCCTCTGTCTCTGTCTATATCTATACACTATCTTCCTTCTCCTTATCCTTGGCCTTTCTATCTATCTATCCTGGGTTCTCTCCCCTCTCTATCGTCGCTGTCGCTGCTGCTGTTGTGGCCGCTGTTGCTGCTGCTGCTGAGGTAGCAATGGTTGCTACTGCTGCTGATGTAGCAGTGGTTGCTGCTGCTGATGATGTAGCAGTGGTTGCTGCTGCTGCTGATGTAGCAGTGGTTGCTGATGCAGATGATGTAGCAGTGGTTGCTGCTGCTGCTGATGTAGCAGTGGTTGCTGATGCAGCAGTGGTTGCTTCTCTCGTCTTCTTCTTCGTCTTCTTCTTTGGCTTCTTCTCTGGCCCCTTCTCGATACTTCCACCCCTTCTTCTTCACGACTTCTTCTTCTTCTTCTCGTCTTCGTCTTCTTCTTCTTCTTCTCCTTCTCTTCTTCTTCTTCTTCTTCTTCTTCTTCTTCTTCTTCTTCTTCCTCTTCTCGTCTTCGTCTTCTTCTCCTTCTTTTCTTCTTCTTCTTCTTCTTCTTCTTCTCTCCTTCTTCTCTCCTTCTTTCTTCTTCTTCTTCTTCTTCTTCTTCTTCTTCTTCTTCTTCTTCTTCTTCTTCTTCTTCTTCTTCTTCTTCTACTTCTTCTTCCTTCTTCCTTCTTCTCCTTCTCTGCTTTCTTCTTCTTTCTTCTCCTTCTCTTTCGCCTCGAGGCCCCTCAGCCGGAGACTTCTGAAAACACACAAGTTTTCCCCACTAAATATCTTGATACATAGACTTCTCTGTATTACCACATATACCTTTCTCTCTCTGCGACAGGACCAGACCAGCAACATATAATTCAAAACTCATATGTGTAGAACACAGTTCACACATACGCAAAAATTGTAAAACTAATTATAACAACTAATTATTACATTCTTGCCGCTAATTACTTTCATTCACAAAAATAAATATAGTGCTATACATTGCAAGTTGAGGTTTCAACTACAAATCAAATACTAATCCAGCTTCAGTTCATTAATCAAAAATATACAACGATCCACTATCTCCATCACCTCCCTAATCCATCCTTCATACTAATAACAAAAATTATTTATTACCAATTCTTATTCCACAATAAGTAGAATATAATCAGGGTTAAATTATTATTATGTTCATAATACAATATTTCAATGATAAACCAATAAATATATACCTGCAGACGCAGCTGCCAGAAGTACAAACACAACCACACCGTGGTACACACCAGAAGAGACTGCTTCACGTTTGAATGTGATTGGCCAGTCGTCACATGACTAGCTCAGCCAATCAGCATTCAGTTTTCAATAAAAAAAACTATTATTTATGTCTTCACACAGGAATAGACTACAATACACCAAAAAGTCATCGGACCGAAATAGTATAAAACCGGTCCGTGACACAGATCACGAAGGCGAAGTCAGCATAGGATAACATTGATTGATTGGCTGGAGAGGAACAAGAACTTGAACAGCTGATACAGAGGCTTGACACCGCCTCCAGAGCTTTTGGAATAGAAATAAGTGCAGAGAAGATAAAAATGATGACAAATAACACCAATGGCATCACCACGGAGATCAAAGTCCAAGGCCAATCCCTTAACACGGTTCATAGCTTCAAATATTTAGGAGCCATTGTATCAGGAAGTCCTCTCCGGAATCGCACAAATAACTGCGGCCCTGGCAAAGTGAAGTCCATGTGCAAAGAGGGGATCATCAGTCTACACTCATGTAAGGTCGCTGCGCTCCCTTATCATCTCCATCGTTCTGTATGGACCCTCACAGCAGAGCTGCACCGAAGAATGCAAAGCATTGTGATGAGATGCTACAGAAGACTTCTGGGCATTTCCTAAACCCAGCACATCACCAACGACGAAGTCCGACAGACCATCACACAAGCCATTGGACAACACTATGACATACTCACAATGGTGAAGAAACCCCGATGGTATGGCCACGTCACCAAAGCATCAGGCCTTACAAAGACCATCCTGCAAGGCACGGTGCAAGGAGGCAGAAGAGGGATACCGAAAAAGAGGTGGGAGGATAACATTCGAGAATGGACTGGCTTGACACTGAGTGAAACCATGAGGGTTGCTGAGGACAGAGAAAGATGGAGTAGGCTGGTAAAACGATCATCTGTGGTGCACCAACGACTTTCGAGTTACGGGATAGGAAAAGATAAGATAGGAAGACCCATTCCTAAAGTATCAAAACATATGGCGTTGTCACTGGGTCATGGGTCCACCAAGGGTTTATACTTCCTCGTTATTGAGTGTCTGTGATTTTAAAAAAAAATTAGTGTAGCTGACACAACACCGTTGAATACGGTGAAATAGATAAAGCTACAGAAGACAGTATAGCATACGGTGAAAGAGAGACGCAAAAATGAAGCTTTTGTGTATGGTGTTAAGTTTTTACCTGTCGGTCTTGCAACAGAGTGCTTATGGTTCTTCAGATCTTGCCATAGGTAAGAATATAATTTTCATGACAATTTAAAATAAAATGCTTTTATAGATGTGTCATTATTATGAAGACAGGTAGTAAGCGATATGAATTTATAGAATTCATAACGTTACAGATTATTTAATACATTACATTTGTAATTAGTCTACAAACAAGTTGAATGCGTTTATTTTGAATGTATTACTTTGAAACGGAGGTTTGCATGTTTCTAAGTTATATGAATTTATCAGTCATAGCGTAATTGATTATTTCATACTTTTTTTTTTAACACGACCCTAATTTCTTTCTATTCTCATTTTTGCTCCCGGTTGCGCCATTCGTCAGTTTCTCTCTCCCCTGTCATATAAAATATGTTGTCCCCTGCACCTGCTCCCATTACGGGTTTAATATTTTATTGTTTGCTGAACATTATTATTGTTGTCTTGTATACATTGCTTTCCACTTTCCTAATGTGGTGTATGTTGGTTTTGATTTGACTTTCCTCTTCTTTAATGTAGCCTAATATTATATTATTGTGATTGCCTGTACTTTAAGTGAGTCCTGTGTGAAGACGACCATTGGAACTGGTGAGTGTAATAATGACTCGCACTAGAAAACCCTGAATTCACTGCCTTTCTTTTATCAATTTAATCATAATAGCACAAATATTATAAACGCGGTGCTATTCAATTATGCACTTTAACTAATCATCAATTTCAAAACGTTTGTCTTTCAAAATGTGCAGTAAATCACTAAATGTTCATAGGGGTTTGCCAGCAAGGTAAAAACTAATAAGAGAAACAAAACACTTGTTAAACAATATTAAACAATAATCACATGAACATGCTTACTAGATACTTCCCACTCACATACAACTTGCAAATTTATCCAGTGAGCTTTCTGCTTCAACAGTCATGGTTACGAAAGCTAACATCATTCAAGATGTCCTACATTTACAACCCACAAAAAACAAACAAAACACCCTGAAACTAGTAGAAAATGAAACCACACAAGGATGGACAAAACGACTGTCCACTGAAATTTATGAAAACTTCCATAAAAACAAGTGGTCATTACCGCTACAAATTATTATAAATTAATCCTTTTGACAAAGAAAACTTAAGAGTTACTCGCAACTTCCCGTACAAAGGAAAAACAAAACTAAACTGCTGAAGCAGACTTGAACAAAGCAAGACAACTCGCGAAAATCTGTCTCAAAATATAGCTCAGTCACTCTTGCTGAAACAGCTAATGAGTGGAAAATTCATGTTGAAGTGAAATCCGAAAGTGCAGAAAACAATGAAAAAGTATTAACAGTTCAACGTGCCTTTGCTCACTCATGGCTTCACACAAACGCCACACACTCTAATACAGGTTCAATCAATGCTAAAGTTCAAAATGAAAATCTGACATCGAGGAAACAGCTCACTGAATTACTGCAGTCCATGTAGTAGAGAGACGACTTCTTCTAACGACTAACAAAAGCAGACCGTGAAAAGCTAATACACCAAAGAAATATATCTTCAAATTTTCAATTTGTATCTTCAAATTGATTAAAAACCAAATAGGAATAACCTCTAAAAATCACGTCTTACAACCAGAAAAATCTATAACATAACAGCATTCCAGTCAATTTCACTCATAACAATAAGAAAATTCGTTTAATAATCGGTACAAAGCTCTGGTGCAATTATTTGAACACGGCGATGACAAAATACACACAGCATAAAAGGCTAGGGCAAAAAACACAAACTAGCGAAAACTGGACTGGCAAGAAATTTCATGACACAAAAAACCAACAACAAAACGTAGTTCAAATCAGTCGCCTGCAGTACTATGAGCTCAGGCAGAAACACTCCCACTTTCAGGTCATCTCCCGAATCTGTTTATATATTTGGATGACCTGGACTAGACAAAAAATGATCTTCGTAAAAAAAGACGAAAGAAAAGGTTATCAATCACCACAACGAAAACGTTAACTTTACCAGACTAAATACACATTAGAAACATTTACCATTTATACACACACAGGACTGAAACATCCTAGCCGTGCCACAAACTTTAATGTGAACAAAATCCTTAACGTTATGTCATAATATTATTTCTACCTTAAATCTATTCATAATGAACATTCGCCGCTCTTCTTAGGGCAAAACAACGGTCATTTTCTCCATTTTATGACCTTTACTATTCAAGCCCTTATTCTAAATAGATGACAAAATACACACAGCATAAAAGGCTAGGGCAAAAAAAAAACTAGAGCAAAACTGGACTGGCAAGAAATTTCATGACACAAAAAACCAACAACAAAACTTAGTTCAAATCAGTCGCCTGCAGTACTCTGAGCTCAGGCAGAAACAAGTATTATTATTATTATTATTATTATTATTATTATTATTATTATTATTATTATTATTATTATTATTATTATTATTATTATTATTTTATTATTATTATTACTGTTATTATTATTATTATTATTATTATTATTATTATTATTATTATTAGTCTAGAACCAAATATGTATGCATTTATTGTTGAATCTATAACTTTAAAATGTAAGAGAGTTGATACTAGCTACTAATTGAATCACATGACATTTTGACTGTCGAGCCACCGACACACTCTCAAAAAGAACAACAGCAAGAAGGCCTATCAGACTGTGAAGCGGCTGACTAGTGTTAAACAACCAAAAGTCTCCACGATCCAAAACAAGTCTGGCATATGCCTTACCCAAAAACAAGAAGTCTTGAATATAGATGGACAGAGTACCGTTCTGACCTTTACAACCACAAACCAAACGGAGTCCCATCAGTTCTAGCATGTCCCCAGAACAGAGAAGAGCAAGAAACCCTCCCAATTCTCCAAGAAGAAGTTGAGGTAGCAGTGCAATCACTAAAGAAGGGGACGTCTGCGGGAGTGGACAACATACCCGCGGACTTGCTGCAAGCCGGAGGGGAAGCGATGATTGACGTCCTCACCATTATATGTAACAAGATCTGGCAGAGTGGGGAGTGGCCTATACCATGGACATAGTCGTTGTCATTACTCTTCCCAAAAAATGTGATGATGATGTTTGATGATTATTGAAGTAATTTTCAGAAAGCGATCTTGTATGCAGTTATTGAAGTTGGCTGAACAAATTTAGACAACTTTGTACGACGACTCCTGCTGTGTTGCTGAGTGAACAGGCTGCGTGGATAAACGAATTCGAGTTACACTTACATGTATCAAGATTCAAGCATCCGGGCTGAATCGGCTATTGATAAATAGTCGTGTAACAGCCACATCATCAGATTTAATTATGCCAATAACCTTGCAAGCATAAACTCAGTAATCTAATTATTCTAATGCCTCTGATGTAAAATGGTCAGTATATTGGTTTGATGACTTCAGTTTGATTCATCTGAATGGAGTTTGTGTGTTTGATTATAATTTTACTTTAGTGTAATTAATTTAGTCCAGTTTAGCCCAGTTTAGTTACAGTACATTACATGATTATTGCTTTGGGTCCAGTACCCAGTTTAGTTCCATTACACTACATGATTATTGCTTTGGGTCCAATGTCCAGTTTAGTTACATTACACTACATGATTATTGCTTTGGGTCCAGTACCCAGTTTAGTTCCATTACACTACATGATTATTGCTTTGGGTCCAGTACCCAGTTTAGTTCCATTACACTACATGATTATTGCTTTGGGTCCAGTACCCAGTTTAGTTACATTACACTACATGATTATTGCTTTGGGTCCAGTACCCAGTTTAGTTCCATTACACTACATGATTATTGCTTTGGGTCCAGTACCCAGTTTAGTTACATTACACTACATGATTATTGCTTTGGATCCAATGCCCAGGTTAGTTAGCTTAGTTTTTTTTTGTTAAGCTTTATGTCCCCGTTTCATGTCCTGGCTTTCTTTTCTTTCTTTTTCTTTCTTATCGTATTAATTTCTTCGAAAACAATTAACGTTGCTCAAAACAAGCCTTGCAACATGAGTTCCCTGTACCAGCCAGTACACCCAGAAAAAGTGTATGACGCGGCCAACAACGGAAACACAAATACAGTGTTCGAGTCACACAACTGCATCCATACTAACGACACAGATAGCAATCCTCAGTGGCATGTGGACCTTAATGCACTCTACGACATCGTACGGCCGTTCTGGCTTTGGTGAGAGCCTAAAGTATTAATATGATGTTATAATTCATTTGAATATTGTTGGGTGTTTTTTTAACCCCTACTTCTTGGTAATGATGTTGTACCCCCAACTTCCCATCCTCAACCCCATCATAATTATTAGCATGATTAGCAATACAAAATGTTGTTTTACCCTGTAATTTTACTTTCTTGTGTCTACAACTGTACATTCTTTTGTCTTAGTACAACTTTATGTTCTTGTCTCTTATTATAACTTTCAATTCTTGTGTCTTACTATATATAACTTCACGTTCTTGTGTCTTACTTAAGTTGTTGTGTCTTACTGTAACTTTACTTAGTTGACTTACAATAACTTTACATTGTTGTGCCTTCCTAGAACTTTACGTTGTTGTGTCTTACTGTAACATTACGTAATTGTGCCTTACGTTGTTGTGCCTTGCTATAACTTTACATTGTTGTGTCTTTGCCGGGGGGTTTTCCCTCTCCGACCCCTCCCCACCGCTCTCCACTTTCCAGTCCTACCCACATTCCTCTCCTTTCCCCTCTCCTTCCTCCACTAACCGCTTGTATTAATATAAATTCAATGTGTATTCGTGTATTTATGTTCAAACAACCAAGGGGTATTCATCAGTAAGGGAGAGACAGTATTAAGGGCGGGATCTTTGTAACAAGCAGACCCGTTTAACCCGCGCTATTTGAGCTTCTGCTTGTTTAGTAGTAGTAAAACTTAGAAGGTTACTGTAGTCTATAGCAGACGATTAATGTATAACTGATGTGTACTCACACACTGCGAGCTGACGCGAGCCGTTTAGTGACATCATCGCGGCCTACGATGGTGTTTCGAAATTTATATCCACTTAGATTGGTTCAGCCAATCGGGACACAGTAGAGTGGTTAGGACCAGTTCTGGCCGATTCAGTCAAAGCCAAGTATAGGGTCAGTTGTGTGGAAAGCTCTGAGCAATACACAGCTACACTCGAGCAGAGAAATATCTCCACTGATAGAACAGGGAAGCAGTGCTTGTTGAATATTTGAATTCAATCAAGTAGTCACGGGCGTGGCATTGTCGAACAGGTAAATGAACATACTTCTGTTTCATCGTGATGTATTTATATTATTGTTAAAACTTTGTTGGTGGAATTTGCTATGCATAGATTTGAATTGTTAGTTTTGCCTTACCACGTGGAGAAGTCGACCATGTGTCAAGCACGACCGGGTTTGACGCTATGTTGTATACCTGACGGAACCACTGTTGGTTAACCTATATGTATGTTTGCACACCAGTGGCTATACCAGTGAATGTTTATAATATTATTAATTCTTTATGTGTATAGTTAGCCAAGATTTATATTTATGTATGTATAGGAAATTAGAGTGGATATTCCAGTGGACCACCGACTTAGCAGAATGTTCGTCGCTTATGTATAGAGATGTGGAGCTATCACTGAGGGCTACTTTGGCTTTCAGTGAGACGCTCTGCACAGACCTATTATTCAAGGTTGTGCAGAATTTTGTCTCATATGTTACAGACGAGCAGGCGGGATATCATGAGCCCAACTCAGCAAAGAATAGAACCTAATCTACGATTCGAGTTGGCTGCCGAGGCATCGACAGCATCGAGCGCAGATAGCCCACCCGTCGAACACAAGCAACAACACAGAGTGTCGTAGAAGCTACCTCAACGCAGCGCTTCAACCACGAAACCAATCAGTTAAGAGCCCAGGAAACAGAGCACTAAAACTGTATCAAAAGGACCACAGTAGTCCACTCTTCATGAACGCTAGTAGCCAGTGCCCGACGAAGAAAAAGTAGCTGCCTAGATTATCAGCGAGCGAACCATTTGCATTGACAATTGAACTTTTAAGCTAGATTCGTACTTCGAAGATCGTGTATAGAGTAGAAGAAATAAATGTGCGATTTTTACTGTTATCAAGTGGCTGGACTACATATGATTCATAGCCGTGTGAAAGCTAGTGTGACAGTGATCTTTTACCATTTTTCTATCTATCTCTGTATCCCAGCCTTAACACAGACCGAGCTAAACAAATAAATTTATTAAAGTAATTCATCGGGTGACTAACTAGCAGTTCCCACAGAATAAAGCGTGAGGGTTACAGCATCCATTGTGCAGAGCCCAGTAACAACCCATAAACCCCACGTGACACAGAGATAGATAGAAAAATGGTAAAAGATCACTGTCACACTAGCTTGCTTTCACACGGCTATGTATCATATGTAGTCCAGCCACTTGATAGCAGTTAAAATCACACATTTATTTCTTCTACTCTATACAAGATCTTCTATGTACTAACCTACCTTAAAAAGTTCTGTATCAATGCAAATTGTTCGATCTCTAATAGTCTAGGCAGCTGTTATGTCTTCATAGGGCACTGGCTACTAGAGTTCATGTAGATTGGACTACTGTGGTCCGTTTTACTGTTTTCTGAAGAGTGGACTACTGTGGTCCTTTTGCTATCAGTTTTCGTGCATTTTTTTCTATGCACTTAACTGTCAGGTTTGAAGCCCTTCGTTGAGGTAGCTTCTGGTACACGCTGTGTCGTTGTGTAGTTGGGTCTCTTGACAAGCTGTGTTGTCTTGTAGGGTGTTTTCCAGGGTTGCTCTCTCAGTCCTGTGCTGTAGAGGCTAAACAGCCAACTCGACTTTCTGTGGAGTTGGGCGCACGTTATAGCTCGCCTGCTCGTCTGTAATCATAAGAGACAAAATTCTGCACAACCTTGAATAATAGGTCTGTGCAGAGCGTCTCACTGAAAGCCAAAGTAGCCCTCAGTGATAGCTCCACATCTCTATACATAAGCGACGAACATTCTGCTACTTCCGTGGTGCACTGGAATCTCAACTCTAATTTCCTATACATACATAAATATAAATCGTGGCTAATTATACACATAAAGAATTAATAATATTATAAACATTCACTGGTACAGCCACTGGTCTGCAAACATACATATAGGTTAAACAACAGTGGTTCCGTCAGGTATACAACATGGCGGCGCAACCGGTCGTGTTTCACCACGTGGTCACGCAACGTTGAACGCACAATTCAATTTGATGCATAGCAAATTCCACAAACATAATTTCAACAATAATATAAATACATCACGATGAAACAGAAGTATGTTCATTTACCTGTTTGAAAAAGTCAGGCTCGTGGCTACTTGAGTGAATTCTAAGATTCTCAAGTCCTGCTTCCTGGCCTGGTCTGTTCAGGAGAGATCGTCCTGCTAACTGTGTAGCTGTGTACTGCTCATCGTCTCAACAACGACTGCCGTTCTCTCTCTCTTTTTGAATCAGCCAGACCTGGCTGAGTCCATTATACTGTGTTCCCATTGGCGGGTAATCGACTCGCCTACCGTAGCTACGATGATATCATTGCCGGCCGATTCAACACACACAGTGCTGACGTCACTACACTGTTTGCGTCAAGCTCGCAGTGTGTGTACCTCAGTTATACTATTGCTACCCCTGATTACTTCCATCGTCGGCTACAGCCTAACATTAACATTCTAAGATTACATTGACTAACCAAGGCTAAATAGTAAAGTAAGGCAGGGTAAACTAGTCCGTTCGTCATAGGCTCCCTCAACTGAAAAAAGGCGATGACTACTGGATTCGACCTTTTTTTTAATACAGGGCCTAGTTTAACACTGCACTATCCTAGGGTCCTATGTACAAACTAGTTAAGTTGCTCAACCTGAGCTGCAATGCTATGCCAGGTAGCTATGGACACTAGTGACAGGGTTTTACTGGACGGGGACGAATTCTGGTGCTGTGGCCCTTAGATGTGTTGGGTGGGCGACAGCTGCTGTGTCCTCCACGAGATTGCGACTGAGGTAGTCGGCTCCGTGGTTCTCTTTGCCGGGGATGTACTCGATTTGGAATGAGTATGCCTGAAGGGTGAGTGCCCATCTCATCAGGCGAGAGTTCAAGGATTTGGAGGCTGCCAAGAACGATAGTGGTTGGTGGTCCACCTGAACTGTGAAGTGTGTCCCATACAGGTAGAGTTGAAACTTCATTATGGCCCAGACTAGTCCTAGGCATTCTTTCTCCGACGTGGCGTAGTGGGTCTCGGCGGGTCTCAATTTTCTGCTGGCGTAGGCGACAGGGAATAGCGTCTCTGCATTCTTGGGGTCGCGCTGTAGCAGTACTGCTCCGAGTCCTAAGTCACTGGCGTCGGTGCGAAGAACGAATGGCTGTGTCAAATCTGGTAGGTGGAGTACTGGCGCCGATGTCATTTTGTCCTTGAGGGTTTGGAATGCTGTCTCCCATTCCGCTGTCCAAACTACTTTGTCCGGGGCGATTTTCCGGGTTCCATTTGTCAGTGGCACGGCGATGCTGTTGTAGGTTGGGATGAACTTCTGGTAGAAGCCGCAGAGTCCTAGAAACGACTGCACTTCCTTCTTGGTCTTGGGCCTAGGAGCGTCGAGTAGGCGTTTCACGGTCTTTTCTACCGGTCGCAGGCTTCCTTGACTGATGGTGTGTCCCAGAAATTCTAATTCCGTGAATCCAATCTGACATTTGGTGGGTCTTGCCGTCAATCCAGTGTCTCTGAGGCGGGCGAGTAGTTGTTGTAGGAGCGTGACATGTTCCTCCCACGTAGGTGTTGCGATGAGGATGTCGTCCATAAACTAGTGTAGGTGCTCGCTGCTCAGGGGTGCCAGGAGTTTCCGCATCATGGCGCTGAAGATGCTGGGTGCGTTGTGGAGTCCGAATGGAAGTACGTTGAACTCGAAGTGTCCTTCCATAGTGCTAAACGCCAGGTACTTTCGGACTTGCGGTTGCACTGGTATCTGATAGTATCCTTTGCTGAGGTCGATGCGTGAGAAGTACTTCGCTCGCTGTAGCTTGGCAAATAGGTCTGTCTGGTCCGGGAGTGGCTCTGGCTGGAACTGCGTTACGGCATTCAACAGTCTGAAGTCGATGCACAGTCGATGCTCTCCGTTGGGTTTTCGCAACAATACCGTGCCTGCGCTGTAGGGTGAAGTAGACTCTGAGGTGATTCCGGCTGCCAGTAAGGTGTCTATCTCTTCCTTGATGGCTCGCTGCTGCGACAGTGGCATCGGGTAGAGCTTCTGGCGGACGGGGGTTGGGTCGGTCACCGTTAAGGTTACTTCGACGAGGTCTGTCCTCCCTGGTCGGTCTGTGAGCACAGTCTGATGTTGTCGAATGACCTGTAGTACTAATGCTGTTGCTGTTTGGCGGCTAGGTCTCCGTTGAGTATCACGTCTTTGTGGATTTATTTGGAATGCAGGGGATACTCTACTGCATTCGTCTCCATGCTTTCTCCTTCTTCCGCGATGGCGATGGCTAGCAAGTTGTGAGTGCTGGGGGTCGCTGGTCGGTCCGTGTATTTCTTGAGGAGATTGATGTGGTGGTATCGGGCTCTCCCGTTCACCTCTACTTGGTAGACTGTCTTGGATTTCTTGGCAGTCACCCGGTACGGTCCTCCCCAAGCGATGTCCAGCTTGTTGGTCCCACTTGGAAGTAAGAGTAGCACTTGATCGCCGACTTGCATTTCTCGGTCCTTCGCGTGGCGGTTGTAGTACTTTGCCTGACGGGCTCTGGCCTTCTTCAGTGCTTCACCAGCTTTCTTCCACGTTGCTTTGAGGGTTTCCTGCAGGTCTGCGACGAACTTGGTGGCACCTTTTGGTGTGTCGTCTATCTTGGCTTCCGTCCAACTTCTGCGTAGGGCTTCTAGCGGTCCTGCTAGAGGTCTGCCGAATAGCAATGTTGACGGGGTGTAGCCTGTGGCTGCATGGGGCGTTTCTCGATATGCGAACAGTGCCGCATTCACGTATTTGTCCCACGCTTCTGGATTGTCGTCGGCTACTTTCCTGAGTATGGTGAGAAGGGTTCCATTCAGTCTTTCTACTTGTCCGTTGCTGGCTGGGCGGTACGGTGGTGTGCGAATGTGATGAACATGTATCAACTCGAACATGTCTTGCATCAGGCGGCCGGTGAACTGAGATCCGTTGTCCGTTCTAATGCTGTCCGGGAATCCGACTTTGGTAAAGATGGCGATGAGTGCATCTGCAATCTTCCTGGTGTCGATCGCTGGCAACGGGACTGCTTCGCACCACATCGTACATGCGTCGACGAGTGTGAGTAGAAATCTGTTCCGCTTCTTGGTCATGGGCAGTGGTCCTACTATGTCTACTGAGACTTGCTGGAATGGCACGCCGACTACTACTGATGGTCCTAAGGTAACTGGTACGGTGTGATGTCGCGGGGAATATCGTTGACATTGGTGACAAGATTTCACGTAACGCTTGACATCCTCCGTGATTCCTGGCCAATAATAGTGTGCGCTGATTCTCTGCACTGTGGCTCCAATTCCCATGTGTCCGCTGAGTGGCATGCTGTGGCCTAATTCTAGTACTTGGGCTCGAAGGGTGGCTGGTAGTACTAGTTGGGTGTGATCTCCATCTCCTTGTCGATGTAGAACTCCGTCTTCCATGTAGAAGTCTCCTTTGTGCGGGGGGGGGGGGGGGGGTGCGCCTTGGGTAGCTTCTGGAAGCACTTGGCTATCGAGGTGTCCGCTTTCTGTGCTGTTTTGATCTCTTCGAGTCCTGGATTCGGAGCTAACTCGGGCTGGGGTGGTTGGGTTTTAGCTTGGGCCCTGGTTTGCACTGCAGCTATCTCTACAGTTTTAGGGGGCATGCCTAAGAACACATACCTACATCCTAGCACTAGATCATACAGGGGATTCTGTAAAACAGCTCCTTGGATTCGTCCTGTGACGTACCTACTCTCTACTTCAATCCAAGCTATTGGGCAAGTAATCCTCGGTTTTGTCAAGTCTGCTCCTTGTAGTTCGACTGTCTTGTCCGTCAAGTCCGCGCGCGATACAAGAGATTCGCTAACTATCGCGTCGTATGATAGACCTGTGTCATACAGACAGTTCGCTTCTTTACCGTTGACCTTGACCGTGTCTGTCACCGATGGGTGATCTCCGATAGTGTGTGGCTTGTTACCGCTGCTTTGAGTTAGAACTCTGTGCGCTGGCCGGCTTTCGCGCTCTTCCCTACGTTGTGCGGCCAACTTGAAACATTCTGCGGTGGAGTGATTATTTCTATTGCAGAACGAGCAATACCGTTTCTGTTCTGCGGGACCTCTTTTCCCGAATTCCGTGTTGGGTCCTTTATTTTGCCCAGGTCTGGGGTTATTCGGCTTATTCGCGGTGCGCTCTTCCAGGTGAGGGCTTCGTTTCTGTGCCTCTTTCCCGTTAGGCTTTAGGTCTCGCTTGAAGCTCTTGGCTTCTCCGTGGGCGGCCACGTACCTATCTGCGACCTTGACCAGATCTTCCAGTCTTTCCGCGCCCTGCTCTACTGAGAATGTTCTCAGCTCGGGGGTCATGGTTTCCCGTAGCTGTTCCCATACTAACAGTTCTGTCAGTCCATCATATGTCTTAGCTGTGGCTGACTGGCTAATCCACTTGTCTAGCATTGTGGACAACCGATTCGCGAACTGCGCATAGCTCTCTCCTTTCACTCTCCGGTTGGTGCGGAATTTTTGCCGGTAGCATTCTCCTTTTAGTTCGAATCCCGTTAGGAGTGCATCTTTTACTTTGTGATAGTCAGTCACTCTGTCAGTCAGTAGCTTACTGTAGATGTCATAAGCCTTTCCTCTAAGCCCTTGAATAAGCTTAAAAGACCAATGGGTGGGATCTAGTTTATACTCAGTTGCTAGGCGCTCAAACCTAGTTAGATAGAGATCTAGACCTTCTTCCCTTTCAATGAATGTCCCCAGTGGAAATGACATCCCTAGTACGGGGTTGGATGCTACCTCTAGTTGATCTGAGTGGGGAGGGGTAGAGGAAGAACTTGAAGCTCCTGATCCCAATCTTCTTAGCTCTAACTCATGCTGTCTGTCTTTTTCCTTTTCTGCCCTCTCATACTCCCATCTCCTACTTTCTGCTTCTCTCTCTGCTGCTAATGCTGCCTTCTTCTGTTCTACTTCTAATTCTAATTTCTTCTGGTCTCTTGCTGCTTCTAACTCTAGTTTCTTCTGGTGTGCTTCTAATTCTAGTTTCTTCTGGTCTGCTTCTAATTTCTTTGCCTCTCTCTCTGCCTCTAATTCTGCTTTCTTCTGTTCCCTCTCTGCTGCTCTTTCGGCAGCTTCGAGTTTCTTCTGTTCTCTCTCTGCTGCCCTCTCTGCCTTAGTTTCCTGCTTTTCTACCTCTTCATTGATATACGCAATTAGGTCTCCTCCTGCTAAGTGCAAAGCTTCTCCTAATTCCTTGAAGCGCAATCTCAAGGCCACTGGGTCTGACATTGTCAAACGTGTCTATGACCAACCTCTGAATCCCGTGGAATACCAAAACACTAGAAATATTGCAATTCACTAAAAGCAATGCAAAAACCATAAAATTCGTAATCAATAATAAAATAAAACAAGAGTCAAATGGCATACAACAGTTATTTAAGCAAAACCTGCAAAAGGGCAATGCAACATACAGGCACAAAAAGAATTGAAGCAAAAAAGTTTTTAACTAAAGAATAGTGCACCAAAACTGAGTCCTTCTCCTACACTTACAACTATTCTAAGTTATCCTACTACTACTGTTATCTAATTTTATTGTACCTAGATCCGGTTATACCCAATTCCTATTATACACAAATCTTGACTAGGCTCGCCAATTAAAGTGTCACGTGGGGTTTATGGGTTGTTACTGGGATCTGCACAATGGATGCTGTAACCCTCACGCTTTATTCTATGGGAACTGCTAGTTAGTCACCCGATGAATTACTTTAATAAATTTATTTGTTTAGCTCGGTCTGTGTTAAGGCTGGGATACAGAGATAAATAGAAAAATGGTAAATGATCACTGTCACACTAGCTTTCACACGGCTATGAATCATATGTAGTCCAGCCACTTGATAACAGTTAAAATCACACATTTATTTCTTCTACTCTATACAAGATCTTCGATGTACTAATCTACCTTAAAAAGTTCTGTATCAATGCAAATGGTTCGATCTCTGATAGTCTAGGCAGCTGTTATGTCTTCATAGGGCACTGGCTACTAGAGTTCATGTAGATTGGACTACTGTGGTCCGTTTTACTGTTTTCTGAAGAGTGGACTACTGTGGTCCTTTTGCTATCAGTTTTTGTGCACTTTTTTCTATGCACTTAACTGTCAAGTTTGAAGCCCTTCGTTGAGGTAGCTTCTGGTACACGCTGTGTCGTTGTGTAGTTGGGTCTCTTGACAAACTGTGTTGTCTTGTAGGGTGTTTTCCAGGGTTGCTCTCTCAGTCCTGTGCTGTAGAGGCTAAACAGCCAACTCGACTTTCTGTGGAGTTGGGCGCACGTTATAGCTCGCCTGCTCGTCTGTAATCATAAGAGACGAAATTCTGCACAACCTTGAATAATAGGTCTGTGCAGAGCGTCTCACTGAAAGCCAAAGTAGCCCACAGTGATAGCTCCACATCTCTATACATAAGCGACGAACATTCTGCTACTTCCGTGGTCCACTGGAATCTCAACTCTAATTTCCTATACATACATAAATATAAATCGTGGCTAATTATACACATAAAGAATTAATAATATTATAAACATTCACTGGTACAGCCACTGGTCTGCAAACATACATATAGGTTAAACAACAGTGGTTCCGTCAGGTATACAACATGGCGGCGCAACCTGTCGTGTTTCGCCACGTGGTCACGCAACGTTGAACGCACAATTCAATTTGATGCATAGCAAATTCCACAAACTTAATTTCAACAATAATATAAATATATCACGATGAAACAGAAGTATGTTCATTTACCTGTTTGACAAAGCCAGGCTCGTGGCTACTTGAGTGAATTCTAAGATTCTCAAGTCCTGCTTCCTGGCCTGGTCTGTTCAGGAGAGATCGTCCTGCTAACTGTGTAGCTGTGTACTGCTCATCGTCTCAACAACGACTGCCGTTCTCTCTCTCTTTTTGAATCAGCCAGACCTGGCTGAGTCCATTATACTGTGTTCCCATTGGCGGGTAATCGACTCGCCTACCGTAGCTACGATGATATCATTGCCGGCCGATTCAACACACACAGTGCTGACGTCACTACACTGTTTGCGTCAAGCTCGCAGTGTGTGTACCTCAGTTATACTATTGCTACGCCTGATTACTTCCATCGTCGGCTACAGCCTAACATTAACATTCTAAGATTACATTGACTAACCAAGGCTAAATAGTAAAGTAAGGCAGGGTAAACTAGTCCGTTCGTCATAGGCTCCCTCAACTGAAAAAAGGCGATGACTACTGGATTCGACCTTTTTTTTAATACAGGGCCTAGTTTAACACTGCACTATCCTAGGGTCCTATGTACAAACTAGTTAAGTTGCTCCACCTGAGCTGCAATGCTTTGCCAGGTAGCTATGGACACTAGTGACAGGGTTTTACTGGACGGGGACGAATTCTGGTGCTGTGGCCCTTAGATGTGTTGGGTTATACTATTGCTACGCCTGATTACTTCCATCGTTGGCTACAGCCTAACATTAACATTCTAAGATTACATTGACTAACCAAGGCTAAAAAGTAAAGTAAGGCAGGGTAAACTAGTCCGTTCGTCACACTCTGTATTCCAGCCTTAACACAGACCGAGCTAAACAAATAAATGTATTAAAGTAATTCACCAGGTGACTCACTAGCGGTCTCCATAGAATAAGACGTGAGGGTTACAGCATTCCATTGTGCAGATCCCAGCAACAATAAACCTCGCGTCACAATCTTGCTTAGTTTTGTACTTCAAAATAACTGATAACAGTGAAAGCCTGAGATCAAAAGCGAGGAACAACGAAGAGCCTTATCATCCTCTTCAACACAGTTGAAGCTTGCTTTGTGAATATAGAACATTCACGCTTCATCGTTGAAGGAGTTGGTCATTGAAGCTCACCGTAATTCCTCTCGCTGTCTTACTGTTTTTTGTTTTATTATTGTTGTTCTTGTTGTTGTTTTGTTGTTGTGGCTTTTTACCTTAAGAAAAATACGATATGTTAGGCTAATTCCTCAACGCCATGCCAATAGTCCGGGTCAGTATTGAAGGCTAACCCCCCGTGGGGGTGCCGGGGGTTTCAGTATTAATTGTATCCCCACTTTCTGGAAATTTTGTCCTTTCTCATTCCTACTCTGTTCTATCAATCTACTATACTATCTTCTTCTTCGCTAGACCAGTCACCTACCTTTCTTCTTGAAAACTCTTCCGGGACAAAACTCCTCATTTGTGTTTGAGGTCTGTTGGATCAGCTTGGGAATTATGGACGCTTTCTGCTGGGTGGTCACTGGGGCTTCCTATGATGTTATTATTTAGCAGTGTAGGCATTTTATATTTATGTGTTTTGTTAATATTTTATAATGATGTTTAAATTCTATTTTGTTTTTGTTAACGGGGGTTCGATAAATTAGAGTATAGCCTCAGGTTCCGCGACGTTCAGATCAAATCAACGAGTGGTAGGATAGAACTCAAACGAAAGAAACTAACACAAAATGCCAGATGACAATCACACTCTTTTATTCAACAACAAACACGCACACACGGGAATATGGGATACTAAACCACCCTCAACCCCCATCAAGACCCCCATCCCAGTATCTACAAAACAGTTACCGCCCTTGTCTAGCTGAAAACCCCGACCTATACACAACAAAATGCCCACAACAATATGTAACAATATTAACAATCAATTCAATTCAGGTAAATACAATTCAAGCTGAATTCACAATCAGGACATCTTAAAATTCAATCGTATAACTTAAGCTAGCTTACAGTCCAGAATCATTGTTTGTAATCTAACTGTCTGTTATTCTAAGCTCAGTAGGAGCTAAAGCAGTCGATCACACGAATAAATGAAGTGATTTACATTAAATAACGAGTTATGTTTTAGGTGTGTGATGTGCAGATCTCTGTGTGTGTGGTGGGTGTGGTGCGTGTAGGTCCCTGTAGCCAATGGAGAGCTTCGCCCGAAGCAACGGCAGGTCCAGGCGATGATGGAGGACCACACCCCCAGCTGCAAAGGAAGAGGTCTCAGAACGGATGTACACACGGCACAGTGGTACAGCAGCAACACGTGGAAAACGTAGAATTATCCAGTGGTAGTGGCAGTAACAGAAGCAGAAGCAATGGCAATGGAGATCTACCAGAAAATGGGAAAACAGTGACGATGGTAGTAGTAACCCCACATAAATACGCACAGCCCAATCTGTAGACACACAAGAGTCTCAACAGCTTGTCTACGAAACTTAAATACTACATAACAGAATACACCTTCCGCCATCTTGAACTGGTTATACATGCATCTCAATAATGCAATACAACTCCTAATTCCATAATTTACATCTCTTCCATAAAACATAATTGTTTATATAAATATATATATAGTTATTACAAGTGCACTTCCAGTCACACAATCCCGATTCATCTCATCCTCTTCACCATCTTCATCACCCCTTTCCACGTTATAATACATTATCTCCCTTCATTCACAATTATCTCTATCATACTATAATACAACACGCTTCCCTCATATTCATCACCTTCATCACCCCTCTCCAACATAGTACATTGTCTCCATTTCTTCGCATTCATCACTCCTCTCTCTCTCACTTTAACATGCACACTTCATTGTTACCCTTTGACCCCGTTTTGGCAACAACATCAACAACATTTCCCGTTTACACATACAACAAGAAATTCATCTGAAAATCATATAAAAGAAATAAATAAATCACTATTTATCAAAATACACCCTTTTCCCCCTCATTCACCATCATTCAATCACGTACGCAGACTCGAAATGCATTAGCCACTAAGGAAATGAATTGTAGGGTTTTCACTCACCTTTAAAGTTCTCGGCTTGTGATGACAGATACAACACAAATACAAAACGAAACAGTACAGCACCACACTTGTTAGTTGAGAGTATCAAGTTCGTTACTTGGCTATTGCTGTGCAATTACTGGAGCATCTCAGTATCGACGAAATACTGAGCCTTGGACGGTGCCTAAGCATAGGCCACACGACCTTAGAAAGCAGCCCTACACTTATTCTCACGATCACTGAATATAACAGCGGCTAGAATTCTTCCATTAACAACTTTTGGTCATTCCTGTCCCTACGCGGGCACAGGACCTTGGGTGGTTCGAAGCAACATAACCCTACCCTTCCAGAAGGACCTAATCCTAAGCTGACATACAGTCAAAAAGTCACTTCTGCCCAAAAGAATTACTGCTCGCAGAAAGCCCCCACATTGACTCTGCCCACTAAAAAACATACCAGCACACAGGATAACATCAAGTCGAGCTCAGTAACCCAGTTTCCTTACCTAATGCACTACGCTCTTTGCGTTAAACACGTGAAACCACGCATACTTTAATCTTTCATGCGCAATAATAGAAAACTGCCGATCTACTTATGTACACTGTATATTAGAGATGTGCAACTCTGCACGAAATATAGCCATCTCTAGCACGTGTTGAAAACTCGTGTCGTCACACTCAGCGTCCCCGTAGTGGGATGTCTTTATTGTGAAGTGATCGGCTGGTGGAGTGCCTTCACTGTTACTACTAGGGTTGTTTCGGCAGATCTTTTATGCGGATCAGGGGCGATTCCTCTTTCAGCGAAGTTGTGGTCTTGTTTTAGTGGTCCTGATTCGGCTATACTGGTCCTGATTTGGCTCGGAAGAGTCCGCTGGACCTAAAGCAATAATCAAGTAATGTAATGTAATTGAAGGCTGATGTTATTGTTATTGCTGTTACTATTATTGTTATTTCTTTCTTCCTTGCGAAAATTAAGATATGTTAGGCTACTTCCTCAACGCGATGCCAACAGTCCATGTCAGTATTGAAGACTGGTGTACACTCTTATGCATATTATAGAGGACTGTTGCGGCATTGCACACTGTAAACGTTTTAGGATAATACACCTAAATTCTAGTGTTTTAGTTCTAATTGAGTGTTCCCTTGTTTTTAGTCTTTAAGTTATTTCATGTCCAGATAACCGACTGTCGGGCGTTACTATGTCTATCGATGGCAAGATACTCTACACTTTCCAGCCTCCATATTCACTAATAACCACTTACACACCACACACTCCAACAAAAGGACTCTACATCAGTCTGTCTCGAAAAACAACACTTTTGAATATATGCGAAGTCCAGGTGTTTGGTAAGTAGACATTTTCAAGCACTTTTAGGGGCATAAATGGAGAACGTCATTTTCTCGTCCTCATAACTTTGAAGAGCAGTGCAGGTGGAGCGATGTAATAAAGGCGTTAATAAGGATGAAGATATTCTGATAACAGCACACAAGCGCCAGTCATGCCACAATGGCACTAAGTAGAATGGATCCGCGATAGCAAAAAGAAAGAGGAGCCCTGACTAGCGTACCGGTAGCAGTAGTAGCGTACAGTTTTGCCATGATAGGGCAGCGATCGTACCGATTCTCAGGGGAAAATAATTGAAGACATTTTAAACCCATTGAATCTGGTAACTTTGAACGAGGGTGCTCAAACTTTTTTCTGTTCAAGAACTGCTTCTTTATCCCACATTGATATATCGATCTGTGATCCCTCCCTACTTTTGGACTTTAAATGGACAGTTTTAGAAGATCTTCATGGCAGCGATCATTTTCCGGTTTAATTAAAACATGATTCAGACAACCTTGAGCAAACTCATGGCAGGTGGAAACAAGCTAACTGGAGCCTGTTTTCCAACCTGTCTGAGGTTCAGTTACGTGCTAAGAAACAGGAATTTTTGAATGCCATAGACCCAATACAGCTCTACACTCACATAGTTATAAACAGTGCCAAGGAGTCCATCCCGCAAACTTCATCAAAACCTCAAACACCTAAAAAAATCTTGGTTTGATGATGAATGTAAGAAACTTCAGCAAGCCCGTAAAAAGCTTTAAGAATTGCGTATTTACACTCAAGCTCTGAAAATAAACAGAATCACCAAAGTTTGCAAGCCCAATGTCGACAGCTCTTCAAACGTAAGAGAAGAGAATCGTGGAGAGGTTTCTGCTCCACGCTAAATTCGAAATCGAAACTGTCGAAGGTTTGGAAAGTGATCCGCAAACTCAAAAATAAAAGTAACAAACAGGTCAGCCCATGCCTTTATGTGCATGGGGACATAATCGGAAATACAAAACTAGTAGCTGATCTTTTGGCCTCTTCTTTTGCTGCAAATTCTTCCTCTGAAAACTATTCTGTCTCTTTTCAAACTATGAAAACACGTAAAGAAAAACAACGGTTAAATGTTAACTGATAATTCTGAAGACTACAACATTTTGTTCTCATTAGATGAACTTGATGATGCCATTTACAAAAGTGCAGATTCAGCAGTTGGACCCGATGATGTGCATTATCAATTTCTACGACATTTAACAAGGTACTCACGGTCTCAACTGCTTGACATCTTTAATCAGATTTGGATCACTGGCATCTTTCCTCCCTCTTGGAGAAAGGCCATTATTGTACCCATTCCTCAGCCTGGCAAAGACCATACTAATCCAACAAACTACAGACCAATAGCCTCAACGTCCTGCTTATGCAAGACGCTGGAAAGAATTATTTATGCTCGTTTACATTGGTATCTCGAAACAAATAATATAATATTATCCAACATTCAGTGCGGCTTTCGAAGTGGTCGACGTACTATTGATTACCTAGTGCGACTGGAAACTTTTATCATATCCGTAACGCGTTCGTCCAGGGTGAACATGTCGCTGCCATCATGTTTGATTTGGAAAAAGCGTGCGATATTACATGGAAATATGGCATTCTTCAGATTTGCAAGAAATGGGGTTGAAAGAAATTTTACCTCTGTTTATATCCAATTTCCTAACGGACAGAATTTTTCAGGTTAAGGTTTGAGGATTTTTATCAGATATGAGGGAACAGGGGGTGCCTCAGGGTAGTATCTTGTCTCCCTTGCTGTTTAATATTAAAATAAATAATATTGTTCATTCAGTGAAACGGGGAATTGACAATTCTTTATTGATGATTTTGCATTAGTAGCCAAAGGTAACACCTTGGCATCTGCAGAACGTCAGCTACAGTTATGTGTCACCTTCATCAAAACAAAAACCTATGGAGAACGCACCTTTGCTTTCTGTGCATCCATTCAATGTAATTCCCTTCCACACAATATCCGCCATGCGCAAACACAACAAGCGTTTAAACCACAACTCAAAACATATCTTTTCCATAAACACCTTCTATAGCTCCTTCTCAATAACACACATGAATTAATCTCATCATCAGTCTAGTATGCACACAGGTCGTAGCGCTCCATGCAGGGGCAATGGTGTTCGCTTTTTATAATTGTTATAATTGTTGGTTGCCTTTTACAAGTTAATAATAGTTTTAGTTGCTTTTTTATGTTTTTCAATGTAATATTTTTATTGAATGTTTTTAACATTATGTTGTACATTTTTAGTGAATTTATTCAGACTTTATATACCTATTGTTGTTGTGTCGTATAAATGGTGTATGAATGTGTCAAGCCGCAAATTTTCTGAAGCAAAAACCGAATGTATTCATGTTTCCAAGCACCGGGGAATTATTCAAGATTCTAATATTACTCTCAAAAAAATTCAAATAAAGACGGTCCTACAAGTTAAATTTGTAGGTGTTATTTTTTTATCAAAGGTTATCCTTCCTTCCTCATCTGAAAGATTTGAAAACTAAATGTCAACATGCCTGCAATTTGCTCAAGGTTATCAGTGGTACAGACTGGGGAGCTGACAAGAAAACTTTATTGCTGTTATATCGTTCTTTAATTAGATCCAAGTTAGACTATGGTTGCATTGTTTATGGTTCTGCTCGAAAGTCTTATCTTAAAATGTTAGATCCAGTTGCTCATCAGGCATTACGCATTGCTTTGGGTGCGTTTCGCACCTCCCCTTGTGAAAGCCTTTACACGGAAGCTAACAAACTTCCGCTGGAGCTGAGACGTACAAAATTGTCATTGAATTACTATTTAAAATTAAAATACTGATCCCAAGAACCCTGCTTATGACTTCGTTCTCAACCCAGATTTTGTGCAGAAATTTGAAGCCAAACCTACCGCAATACCTCCGTTTGGCATCAGAATGCAGGCTCATTTGCATAAAGCGGGCATTGATGTTGCTTCCATCAACGATTATGAGCTTCGGACTGAAGTTCCTCCATGGAAATTACGTAACCTAAACATTAACTGGCAATTGTCCGCTTTCCTCAAAAACAATACATCTGAAACTGTCTATAATCAACTTTATTTAGAACAGTGTGCTTTATACCCAGGATATGAAAAACGTTTTACAGACGGGTCAGAGAAAGGAAACTCAGTTGCTGCTGCGTCGGTCTCTGGGAGACACCTTGACCAGCCTTAACAACAGCGTCTACCTGATTTTTGTTCTATTTATACAGCTGAACTCTAGGCAAGTCATCTAGCTCTGAAACAGGTTTATCAATCCAAAAGAACCTCGTTTTAATTATGTCTGATTCACTGTCAGCACTTCAGGCTCCTTCCGCGAGAACAATATCACATCCTTTTCTGGCAGAGATCCATGACCTCCACACACAACTTGCTTCTGAGGGTAAAAAGATTTTTTGTGGGTGCCTGGTCATATGGGCATCCGCGGCAATATTGCAGTGGACAAAGCGGATAAAGAAGCTCTGCATCTCGATTTCTCTTCAGAGATGTTCCAGCTTGTTCCTTACTCATATCTGTGTTGTATTACTGGATCTTATTGTAAACGGCTGTGGCAGACTGATTGGTCTAACCATTTTAACAACAATTTTTTTCAAATTCTTCCAGATTTGTCAGCTTCTTTGCCTAACTTTGCATCCACTCGCAAAGAAGAAACCGTTTTGTCTCGCCTTCATATTGGGCATACTTATGTCACCCACAGTTTTTTTTAAAGGAGAAGAACAACCATGGTGCTTTGCATGTGATTAATCCTTTTCCGTTCGCCATTTCATGTCTGAATGTGCTGATCTGCTTGATAAAAGAAACACATATTTTGGTTCAATAACTTTCAAAGAGATTTTTAAAGTATGCAATGATCAACACCTGTTTCAATTTTTACATGATGTTGATTTGTTTTGTCGCATATAAATCATGTCATCTTGTTTTGTATTGTTGGTTGGATTTTATTGGAAAGACTGATTTTAGTGATTTGTTTGAAGAAATAGAACGTACTTTTAATACATCAGATATAAAGAAGATTTTTCAAGAGGTTGCGTGTGAAAGTTTGTTTGAATATTTGAGAGTAACAGGCCTGTTTTTTAAGATTTGATCAAGTTTGTAACATTTTAGGAAAACGCCTCTCGGGTCCTGATTTGGCTCTGAAGAGTCCGCTGGACCTAAAGCAATAACCATGAATGTATGTATGTGCAGCCCATGTACCATAGATATATAGCACTAATAGCGTTCTGCCCATGTATCATAGATATATAGCAGTAGTAGCGTACAGCGCACGTGTCATAGATATATAGCAGTAGTAGCGTACAACCCACGTATCATAGATATATAGGAATAGTAAAGTACAGCCCACGTATAATAGATATATAGCAGTAGTAGCGTACAGCCCACGTATCATAGATATATAGCAGGAGTAGCGTACATCCCTCGTATAATAGATATATAGCAGTAGTAGCGTACATCCCATGTATCATAGATATATAGCAGTAGTAGCGTACAGCCCATGGGTAACAAGCAGACCCGTTCACCCCGCACTATTTGAGCTTTTGCTTGTTTAACAGTAGTAAAACTTAGAAGGTTACTGTAGTCTCTAGCAGACGATTAAGGTATAACTGATGTGTACACACACACTGCGAGCTGACGCGAGCCGTTTAGTGACATCATCGCGGCCTACGATGGTGTTTCGAACTTTATAGCCACTTAGATTGTTTCAGCCAATCAGGACACAGGTAGAGTGGTTAGGACCAGTTCTGGCCGATTCAGTCAAAGCCAAGTATAGGGTCAGTTGTGTGGAAAGCTCTGAGCAGTATACAGCTACACTCGAGCAGAGAAATATCTCCACTGATAGAACAGGGAAGCAGTGCTTGTTGAATATTTGAATTCAATCAAGAAGCCATGGGCCTGACATTGTCGAACAGGTAAATGAACATACTTCTGTTTCATCGTGATGTATTTATATTATTGTTGAAATTATGTTACCCCCGTTGGGGTGCCGGGGGTTTCAGTAGAAATAGTATCCCAACTTACTGGAAATTTAGTGCTTTAAATTCCCACTGTCGCTGCCTTTCTAATTTGCTCTTTCTCAGTCCTGCTCTGTTCTATCAATCTGCTATAATATCTTCTTCTTCGCTAGACCAGTCACCTACCTTTTTTCTTGAAAACTCTACCGGGACAAGACTCCTTGTTTGTGTATGGGGTCTGTTGGATCAGCTTGGGAATATTGAACTCTTTTTGCCATGTGGTCACTAGGGCTTCCTATGATGTTATTATTTAGCAATGTAGGCATTTTATATGTATATGTTTTGTTGATAATTTATAATGATGTTTGTATTCTATTTTGTTCTTGTAAACAGGAGTTCGATAAATTAGAGTGCAGCCTCAGCGTCCCCTGCGTGGGATATCTTTATTGTAGAGTGACTGGCTGGTAGAGGGCATTCAGTTTTCCCACTAGGGTTGTTTCAGCAGATCTTTTATGCGGATTGGGGGTTGTCCGGTCCTGATTTGGCTCGGAAGAGTCTGCTGGACCTAAAGCAACAATTATATAATGTAATGTTATGAAATTATGTTTGTGGAATTTGCTATGCATAGATTTGAATTGTTAGTCCGGGTTTGCCTTACCACGTGGAGAAGCCGACCACGTGTCAAGCACGACCGGGTTTGATGCCATGTTGTATACCTGACGGAACCACTGTTATTTAACCTATATGTATGCTTGCAGACCAGTGGCTATACCAGTGAATGTTTATAATATTATTATTCTTGATGTGTATAGTTAGCCACGATTTATATTTTTTTATGTATAGGAAATTAGAGTGGAGATTCCAGTGGACCACCGACTTAGCAGAATGTTCGTCGCTTATGTATAGAGATGTGGAGCTATCACTGAGGGCTACTTTGGCTTTCAGTGAGACGCTCTGCACAGACCTATTATTCAGGGTTGTGCAGAATTTCGTCTCATATGTTACAGACGAGCAGGCGGGATATCGTGAGCCCAACTCAGCAAAGAATAGAATCTAAACTACGATTCGAGTTGGCTGCTGAGGCATCTACAGCATCGAGCGCAGATAGCCCACCCGTCGAACACAAGCAACGACAACACAGAGTGTCGTAGAAGCTACCTCAATGCAGCGCTTCAACCATGAAAACACTCAGTTAAGTGACCAGGAAACAGTGCACTAAAACTGTATCAAAAGGACCACAGTAGTCCACTCTTCATGAATGCTAGTAGCCAGAGCCCAATGAAGAAAAAGTAGCTGTCTAAGATTATCAGCGAGCGAACCATTCGCATTGACAATTGAACTGTTTGTCTAATATCACAGATGTGAATAGATGTTAAATAAAATAAATAAATAAATAAATTGAACTGTTAAGCTAGTTTCGTACTTCGAAGATCGTGTATAGAGTAGAGGAAATAAATGTGTGATTTTGACTGTTGTCAAGTGGCTCGACTACATATGATTCATAGACGTGTGAAAGCTAGTGTGACAGTGATCTTTAACCATTTTTCTATCTATCTCTGTACCCCAGCCTTAACACAGACCGAGCTAAACAAATAAATGTATTAAAGTAATTCACCGGGTGACTCACTAGCGGCTCCCATAGAATAAGACGTGAGGGTTACAGCATTCCATTGTGCAGAGCCCAGCAACAATAAAACCCCACGTCACACCATGTATGATATATATATGGCAGTAGTAGCCTACAGCCCATGTATCATAGATATAGAGCAGTAGTAGCGTACAGCCCATGTATCATAGATATAATTATAGCAGTAGTAGCGTACAGCCAATGTATCATAAATATATAGCAGTAGTAGCGTACAGCCCATGTATTATAGATATATAGCAGTAGTAGCGTGCACCTCATGTATCATACATATATAGCAGTAAGAGTGTACAAAACTTTTTTCATAGATATTTAGCAGTAGTAGCGTACAGCCCATGTATCATAAATATATAGCAGTAGTATCGTACAGCCAGTGTATCATAGATATATAGCTGTAGTATCGTACAGCCAGTGTATCATAGATATATAACAGTAGTATCGTACAGCCCATGTATCATAAATACAGTATATAGCAGTAGTAGCGTACAGCCCGTGTATCATAGATAGATGGATAAGATCAGACTGCGTCGTTGGCCACATCAATCGGCCACTCAAATGGTTTATTTCCAACCCGCGTACCAGCCAACCTAAAATATCTTCATTCACATCGAACAATACAGTCCTATACCTGGAAAGACATTGATATAGGCCTATGTTATTACATGCAGAACTTAAACCTATCATAAGACTGTACCGTTTCGGTGTAAGAGAATATTACGTGTGCGTTGTTAGGTGGTTTGAGAATAAACGTTTAATGGAGCGACCGATTGGTTTGGCCAAAAACGCATTCTGATCTCATTCTTCTGTGCTACTACCACTATGCTGTCGAGGATACACTTTATTTTTGCTATCGCGGATCCATAGTACTGGGTTAGTGCCCCTGTGTGTGAAACCCACCTCGTTCACAGTGCTTCTTTTCTGTTATGGTGCACATAGTTTTCAATTATTTTATTAAAGCCGTCACGACGAGGCAGTTGTTTGTACTCTAGGAAAGTCTTCAGTGTCCTGATGCTGCTGAGGCATAGAAAATTGGGCGCGTGGGCCGGTCGGTTGGTAGTGGTTATAAATGACATTTCGCAAAATGTACAATGCTATTTGGCAAAATCTTTTACAGCTTGACTGAAGCACTAACGGCTTTTTTGTTTTTCATTTTTTGTTTCAGCCTCAGTCGCAGGTTACAGTAAGTAGTTTACAGTATGATTATCGACCAAATATGTTAATAAGTGACCCAAAACAACCAAACAAAACTAATAACATGGCCGTATTTTGCTGAACAGGGGTACGCTCGGGAGTGTATATCTCTCTGTTTTCTTTTTAACCGTAGGTGTGTGTGCGGGTGTGCGTGTGTGTGTATGTGTGTGTGTGTGTGTGTGTGTGCGTTCCGAACTGTTCAAGTCGGTTCCACAACTTGTCATTCTTAGTAACAACTGGGTTTATTTGCAAGGAACCCACTTGTTTTGAGGAACCCACTTGTTTCTAAACACACAGGAGTGATCTTTTAGTGTATGGGAGTGCAGTTACAGTGCATGGGAGCGTTTTAAGTACAAAGGAGTGCTCTATCCGGGACGGAAAAATTACTGTGAATTTTCGACCTATTTCGTCGCCTATAGGAGACGAATTAGGTCAACTGTTTAGAAAAGGGTTAAGGTAAGGGCTAGTTGCAGAGCTATCCCTAACCCTTGCCCTAACCCTTTTCTCTACAAAAATCACTTTCCGATTCCTACAATCTTAAATGAACCTAGTTCTGATATTTTGCACGCATGTGTGTTTGTGTGTCCTTGTTTACACAGTGTTATCTGGACAAATCAGTGAACATCTACATAACTTGTATTGACGTGCCTACTTGTTTTGACGTCAAAACAATGATCCGTTAGGGTTAGGGCTGGGTTAGGGTTAGGGTTAGAGTTCGAACACTGCAAAGTACTTAAAAATGGGGACGAAATATGACCCATTGTCAGCACAGCGTATGTGGCGTTTCGGGAAAGTCATAATAATACTGTGTAACCTCGGCTGTAGGTGTGTGTGTGGGTGTGTGTGTGTGTGTGTGTGTGTGTGTGTGTGTGTGTGTGTGTGTGTGTGTTTGTGTCCTCATACGTACTGTGTTCCTTTCTTCTTCTTCATTTTTTCTTTACGATTACCTTTTAAGCACTTTGGAATAAGGAACTGTAAACAACATATTGCTCCATTTGGGTTTGGGATCGTGTGGCGAGAGAGACAGACAGAGACAGAGAGAGAACTGACATATTCACCAGTTGTCTGGTATATTTTTTTGATGATTATTATTTCCCTCTTTATGTACCTGTAGTTTTGTCTTCTGGTAAACAGCCTGTGACATCCAGCATTACGGGGTGGTCTGTCTGAACAAATGCGGCTACTGCACACACAATACGTCAGGTTGTGACAAGGTCAATGGAGAGTGCCCCGTCCCAGTTGGAAACGCTGCAAGATGCCGAGGATCATACAAACCCCCACTTTGTCAAGAACGTATGTTGGCTTTCAATGCACAAATAACATGAAAGGTACAAAGTAGGTAGATCTTCATTTAATATGCTAGATACACACGCATACAGATCGACATATGTAATGATGATGACGCGTAAAAACTGTACCACAGGATGGGCGCCACCTACACGTCAATGTAAGTCTTCTTCATTTCATTTACCATTTAGGTTTTCTGTAGTGTAGTGTACTGAACTCACAGAGCGTTGCTGAAGCTAGAGGTAACATTGGATACATGTTGGCGGTGTATAAGACGTCAGACCTTTGTTAGTTAGTTAATCATTGTTTGAAATGTCCAGCTGACCACGAGGAACCGAATCAAGACCTCCGCATTTCATTCATTCAATAAATAAATAAATAATTTTGTCATTTAATCATTTTGTATCGCGATGCTTTGAGAGGTAACGATAACGTGTGAAAGCGGAGTGCGATGATCTAAACCACACTGCTCAAAAATAGATGATCGTGTTATATTTATTATAGCACCATATTTCAAGAACTTTGAAAGGGTTGATCGCTGAGGCAATTGTAGTTGTTTGGTGGTGAGACCGTTGGTGGAGATGTTGTTGCTGTTCTTGATACATTGATGTACTTTGTCATGCACAGCGTGTGATGACGGACACTACGGACTGGATTGTTCTCGCACTTGCGGACACTGTGCTGGAGGAGCGTCGTGTAACAAGACGACGGGAGACTGTCCTCTCACAAACAACATTCATTGTCAAGCCGGTTGGAAGCCACCTTTGTGTCAAGCCAGTGAGTATACAAACTATAAGTTACACTTGGAACTGTGCCATAGATAAAATGGCATTCTGGCTGTGTTGTGTTCAGTATGCAAACTATAAGTTACACTTGGAACTGTGCCATAGATAAGATGGCATTCTGGCTGTGTTGTGTTCAGTATACAAACTATAAGTTACAGTTGGAACTGTGCCATAGATAAGATGGCATTCTGGCTGTGTTGTGTTCAGTATACAAACTATAAGTTACACTTGGAACTGTGCCATAGATAAGATGGCATTCTGGCTGTGCTGTTTTCAGTATACAAACTATAAGTTACACTTGGAACTGTGCCATAGATAAGATGGCATTCTTGCTGTGCTGTTTTCAGTATATAAACTATAAGTTACACTTGGAACTGTGCCATAGATAAGATGGCATTCTGGCTGTGCTGTGTTCAGTAAACAAACTATAATTTACACTTGATACTGTGCCATAGATAAGATGGCATTCTGGCTGTGCTGTGTTCAGTATAAAAACTATAATTTACACTTGGAACTGTGCCATAGACAAGATGGCATTCTGGCTGTGCTGTGTTCAGTATACAAACTATAAGTTACACTTGGAACTGTGCCATAGACAAGATGGCATTCTCACTGTGCTGTGTTCAGTATACACACAATAAGTTATACTTAGAACTGTGCCATAGATAAGATGACATTCTGGCTGTGCTGAGTTCAGTATAAAAACTATAATTTACACTTGGAACTGTGCCATAGATAAGATGGCATTCTGGCTGTGTTGTGTTCAGTATACAAACTATAAGTTACACTTGGAACTGTGCCATAGATAAGATGGCATTCTCACTGTGCTGTGTTCAGTATACAAACTATAAGTTACACTTGGAACTGTGCCATAGACAAGATGGCAGTGTGGCTGTGCTGTGTTCAGTATACAAACTATAAGTTACACTAAGAACTGTGCCATAGACAAGATGGCATTCTGGCTGTGCTGTGTTCAGTATACAAACTATAAGTTACACTTGGAACTGTGCCATAGACAAGATGGCATTCTGGCTGTGCTGTGTTCAGTATACAAACTATAAGTTACAGTTGGAACTGTGCCACAGATAAGATGGCATTCTGGCTGTGCTGTGTTCAGTATACAAACAATAAGTTACAGTTGGAACTGTGCCACAGATAAGATGGCATTCTGGCTGTGCTGTGTTCAGTATACAAACTATAAGTTACACTTGGAACTGTGCCATAGACAAGATGGCATTCTGGCTGTGCTGTGTTCAGTATACAAACTATAAATTACAGTTGGAACTGTGCCATAGACAAGATGGCATTCTGGCTGTGCTGTGTTCAGTATACAAACTATAAGTTACACTTGGAACTGTGCCATAGACAAGATGGCATTCTGGCTGTACTGTGTTCAGTATACAAACTATAAGTTACAGTTGGAACTGTGTCATAGACAAGATGGCATTCTGGCTGTACTGTGTTCAGTATACAAACTATAAGTTACAGTTGGAACTGTGCCATAGACAAGATGGCATTCTGGCTGTGCTGTGTTCTCAGTTCGTCAATGTATGGGCTGGGCTAGAGTTATACGTATCTTGGACGTGACATATGAGGATTTGTTACAATGAATTGTTGCATCAGGTAGATCCTCGTAAATATGGCAATTACTATCCATGAATAGTTGTAAATGCATTTGAGGAAACTAGATAGTTTTATATCTATTTCAATCTAAGGTATCCTACTGCTGCATAAAGAAAACTACATCCCTTTACATGCACTTTATTAAGCAGTGGTATTTTGCTTTTATTGATGGTTTTTAGGTACATGTACGTAAGCAGTATAATTGTCTGTAGGAACTAGTCACCACCATCATTATTACCAACATCATCATTATCATTATCAACATCATTATTATCATCATCATCTTTATCATCATCATCACCATAATCATCATCATCATCATCATCATCATCAGTACTGGAGTGGGTCGGGTCTTCAAGGAGACATGCATGAGACATGCTGAGGCGAAAGTGCAAACTTTTTTTTTAAGCGGATACATGTTGGCGGTGTATAAGACACCATACATTTATAAGTTAGTTAGTTAATCATTGCTTAAATGTTCCAGCGGACTACAAGGTGCCGAATCATGATCTCCACAATTCATTCATTTAATAAATGAATCAATCATTCTGTCATTTTGCTCCGAGATGCTTTCAGAGATAACCATAATGTGTGAAAGCGGAGTTCGATGACATAAACCAAAAAATTCCCACTGCTCACAAGTATATGAGCCCTTTTTACTTATCATAGCATCTTTGAAGAACTTTGAAAAGGTTGATCGCTGAGGCAATTGTAGTTGTAGTTGTTTGGTGGTGGGAGAGTTGGTGGTGATGTTGGTGATGTTGTTTCTGTTCTTGATACATTGATGTTCTTTGTCATGCACAGCTTGTGATGACGGACACTACGGAATGGATTGTTCCCACACTTGCGGACACTGTGCCGGAGGAGCGTCATGTAACAAGACTACGGGAGACTGTCCTCTCACAACCAACACTCATTGTCAAGCCGGTTGGCAGCCACGTTTGTGTCAAGCCAGTGAGTATACAAACTATAAGTTACAGTTGGAACTGTGCCATAGACAAGATGGCATTCTGGCTGTGCTGTGTTCAGTATACAAACTATAAGTTACAGTTGGAACTGTGCCATAGACAAGATGGCATTCTGGCTGTGCTGTGTTCAGTATACAAACTATAAGTTACAGTTGGAACTGTGCCATAGATAAGATGGCACTCTGGCTGTGCTGTGTTCAGTATACAAACTATAAGTTACAGTTGGAACTGTGCCATAGACAAGATGGCATTCTTGCTGTGCTGTGTTCAGTATACAAACTATAAGTTACACTTAGAACTGTGCCATAGACAAGATGTCATTGTGGCTGTGCTGTGTTCAGTATACAAACTATAAGTTACAGTTGGAACTGTGCCATAGACAAGATGGCATTCTGGCTGTGCTGTGTTCAGTATACAAACTATAAGTTACACTTGGAACTGTGCCATAGACAAGATGGCATTCTGGCTGTGCTGTGTTCAGTATACAAACTATAAGTTACACTTGGAACTGTGCCATAGATAAGATGGCATTCTGGCTGTGCTGTGTTCAGTATACAAACTATAAGTTACACTTGGAACTGTGCTATAGATAAGATGGCATTCTGGCTGTGTTGTGTTCAGTATACAAACTATAAGTTACAGTTGGAACTGTGCCATAGACAAGATGGCATTGTGGCTGTGCTGTGTTCAGTATACAAACTATAAGTTACAGTTGGAACTGTGCCATAGACAAGATGGCATTCTGGCTGTGCTGTGTTCAGTATACAAACTATAAGTTACACTTGGAACTGTGCTATAGATAAGATGGCATTCTGGCTGTAATGTGTTCAGTATACAAACTACAAGTTACACTTGGAACTGTGCCATAGATAAGATGGCATTCTGGCTGTGCTGTGTTCAGTATACAAACTATAAGTTACAGTTGGAACTGTGCCATAGATAAGATGGCATTCTGGCTGTGTTGTGTTCTTGGCTCCTCAGTGTATGGTCTGGACTTGAGTGATACGTATCTTGGACGTGGAATATGAGGATTTGTTACAATTAAATGTATGTTAACATTACATATCCTATTATATCTAATGTAGATTAGGCCTATGTATATAACAGTGTCTACTTGAATCTAGGCAGGAAATGGGGAATGCTATTATTAGCCTACTGCCAAGAACTAACAAAATATGGTCGATATTAATTATGCTCATCTTAACAAAGTACACCGTTGCGAAATGCTACAGTGACCATTTTGAATTTTTAACTAGTCATAGTCATGCAAGCATCATTCGTAACATATCGGAGAGCTTCGTATGACTTCGGTGATTGCCTTTTTCAGCGAATGACTGAAACTAGGTGGGAATAAACAAGTTCGCGGAGCGGGCACTTGAGGCATGTTGACGCGAATGTGCAAACTTGTTTTTTTAAGCGCTTATTGGAAAGATTTCAAAGCAATAATGTAGATTAATAACCTTTTATTGTGATTTTAAAATCGACTTTATTTTCATCTACTGTAAAGGTTTTAAGAGGAAGATGTCCTCATACTCACTTAAAAAAACCTGTTTCAGATTGCATTGACGGTGAAGACTGCAACGAGACCTGTGGTCAATGTGTGTGTGTGTGTGTGTGTGTGTGTGTGCGTGTAAGTGTGTGTGTGTTTGTGTGTGTGTGTGTGTGTAAATATCAATAATTAGTTGTACCCTTCGATGTCGTAGTGTGTACAGTTTTTGTAACCCTATTTTTACGACATTGCTGATTTATATTGCATTGTATCGGTATAATTTATTCCTCCATTTGGTTTTGTTTCTGTGATAGTTTATGTCTTGCTCTGTCATATCACCATTTGTATTGTTGTTGCTGCTGCTTTTGTTATTATTATTTTTATTTCTATTATTATTATTATTATTATTATTATTATTATTATTATTATTATTATTAGTGTTATTGTTGCTATTATTGTTATTATTATTTTCCGTTATAATAGGTTTATATTTGTATGTTTATGTATGTATTTGTATATATTTTATTTCTTCATTTTGCTTCCTTTAAATTTTTATTGCTTCTTAATGTTTTCCATTCTCTTGAGTGACTGCTCAACGAGGTGTTTTGAATGTATTTTGTCAGCATGCTTTAATTGTTCTTGATCTTTTGTGTGATTGTATACTGTATGGGTGTGTGTGTGTATAAGTGGGTGGGTGTGTGTGTGTGGGTAAGTGTGTGTGTTTTTATTTTTTTAATTTTTATTTGATTTATCTTTTTTAAATCTTTTTACCATGTGGGCCTTGTAACCATTTTACTGACTAAATGACCATTCTACATTTTGTAGGGCCCTGACACTATAAATATGGAAACAAATAGATACAATAAGCAGTGGTATTTTACTTGTATCGACATGTACGTAAGCAGCAGTGTTCCCTCCACACACAAAAAATGAGAGTCCCAGGTATACAATTTTAAGAGTCCTTGTGCAAATTTTGAGAGTCCCCAAATCGGAAAAAGAAATGTAAAAACAAGTCCAAGCCTCACTTTTTTTCTTCTTTTTTTTTAAATCTGTTAAAGCGTCACATTAGTTATCATAATCATATAAAACAAAAAAATTAAAACACCACAACTCCCGACACAATCTTTAATCGTCTGCAATGGCAATCTCAGTTGGGTTCTGATGCCGTGAATTAGTTCGCCACTCGTTGGTCGTATTTTTGACTTCAGCGATTCGAAAAAAATGTTTGCGTCCACAGGACGCACACATGCAAATTTTTCTGCGTCATTTTTCATATTTTGTGCGTAAGTGACGCACTACTGTGCGTAATCGGGAACACTGAAGCAGTGTAATTGTCTGTAGGAATTAGTGATCACAGCACCACCACCACCATCATTATCTTCATTCTCATCATCATAATCATCATCATCACCATCATCATCATCATCATCATCATCCTAAGTACTGTAGCCGATCGGGTCTTCAAGGAGACATTTACGTAACATGCTTACGCGAACGTAAAAACCTGTATTTTTTAACCCTTATCGCAATGTTTTCAAGGCAAATATATGGATTAATAAACTTTATTGTGATCATAAAATCTACTGTATCTTCATCTACTGTAAAGGTTTTGAGAGGAAGGTGTCCTCATACTCACATTTAAAAAAAAAAAAAAAAAACACTGTTTCAGATTGCATTGACGGCACTTACGGTGATGACTGCCACAAGACATGTGGTCATTGTAATAACACACAGGTTTGTAACAAGATTGATGGACACTGTGTGCACTGCCAGCCTGGATTCTCCCTTCCCCTCTGTCAGCAAGGTAAGGAACAATAGTTGTTTGTATTGGAAATATTGACTTTATAGTTATCATTGATTGTCCCTTCCCCTCTGTCAGCAAGGTAAGGAACAATAGTTGTTTGTAGTGTAAATATTGACTTTATATTTATCATTGATTCTCCCTTCCCCACTGTCAGCAAGGTAAGGAACAATAGTTGTTTGTATTGTAAATATTGACTTTATAGTTATCATTGCTTGTCCCTTCCCCTCTGTCAGCAAGGTAAGGAACAATAGTTGTTTGTATTGTAAATATTGACTTTATAGTTATCATTGATTCCCCCTTCCCCTTTGTAGCAAGGTAAGCAAAAATTTTGTTTGTATTGAAAATCGGTCAACATACAATGAGTCATGATTCTGTTTTGTTTCTGTTCCCTAAAGAAATAGCTTCTATCAAACAGTATTTGGTTCAAATGTGTTTGTGTGTGTTTGTTCGTGTGTGTTTGTTTGTTTTTTGTGACCTCACACATGGTGTGTTTCTTTCTTCTTCTTTCTCTTTTCTTTACGATTACTTTTATACCACTTTGAAATAATGAATTTTAAACAAATTATATTGCTTTACACAGTAGCTTACTGTTAGGTTTGGGATCCTGTAGCAAGAGGCCTACATTTGATATGCTAAATAAACACGCATACAGATCAAAATATATAATGACGACGGCTCTTGCAACTGTTGCACCGGATTAGCGCTTTGAAAAGGCTGATCGCTGAGGCAATTGTAGTTGAGGTTGATGTACTTTGTCATGCACAGCTTGTGTTGACGGACAATACGGACTGGATTGTTTCCACCCTTGCGGACACTGTGCCGGAGGAGCGCCGTGTAACAAGACGACGGGAGACTGTCCTCTAATAAACAACACTCATTGTCAAGCCGGTTGGCAGCCACCTTTGTGTCAAGCCAGTGAGTATACAAACTATCAATTACAGTTGGAACTGTGTCATAGATAAGATGGCATTGTCGCTGTGCTGTGTTCAGTATACAAACTATAAGTTACAGTTGGAACTGTGCCATAGATAAGATGGCATTCTGGCTGTGCTGTGTTCAGTATACAAACTATAAGGTATACTTGGAACTGTGCCATAGATAAGATGGCATTCTGGCTGTGCTGTGTTCAGTATACAAACTATAAGGTATACTTGGAACTGTGCCATAGATAAGATGGCATTCTGGATGTGCTGTGTTCAGTATACAAACTATAAGGTATACTTGGAACTGTGCCATAGATAAGATGGCATTCTGGCTGTGCTGTGTTCAGTATACAAACTATAAGGTATACTTGGAACTGTGCCATAGATAAGATGGCATTCTGGCTGTGCTGTGTTTTCAGCTCCTCAGTGTATGGGCTGTGCTTGAGTTATACGTATCTTGGACGTGAAATATGAGGATTACCCAATATTTGATGACACCAACTTAACATTTTCATTTGCATAAGGTAGACCCTCGTAAATATGGCACTTACTATCCATGAGTAATTTTATATATTCTTTTGAGGAAACTAGATGGCCTTATATATCTATTTCAATCCAAGATAGGCTTTAGGTGCATAACGAAACCTACATCCCTTTACAAGCGTTTATTAAGCAGTAATATTTTGCTTTTATCGAGGGTTTCAAGTACAAGTACATGCGCAGTATAATTGTCTGTAGAAACTAGTTATCACCACCACCAACACCACCATCATCCTCATCAACATCCTCATGATACTCGTCATCAGTATCATCATCATCATCATCATCATCAGTACTGTAGCCGGTCGGGTTTTCGAGGAGACATGCATGAGGCATGTTGACGCGAATGTGCAAACTTGTTTTTTAAGCGGTTATCGGAAAGATTTCAAAGCAATAATGTGGATTAATAACCTTTTCTTGTGAATTTAAAACCTACTTCCTTTTCATCTACTGCAAAGGTTTTGAGAGGAAGATGTCCGCATACTCACTTAAAAAAAACTGTTTCAGATTGCATTGACGGCACTTACGGTGATGACTGCAACAAGACCTGTGGTCATTGTGCTAACACACAGGTTTGTAACAAGACTGATGGACACTGTGTGCACTGCCAGCCTGGATTCTCCCTTCCCCTCTGTCAGCAAGGTAAGGAACAATAGTTGTTTGTATTGTAAATATTGACTGTATAGTTATCATTGATTGTCCCTTCCCCTCTGTCAGCAAGGTAAGGAACAATAGTTGTTTGTATTGTAAATATTGACTGTATAGTTATCATTGATTGTCCCTTCCCCTCTGTCAGCAAGGTAAGGAACAATTGTTGTTTGTATTGGAAATATTGACTTTATAGTTATCATTGATTGTCCCTTCCCCTCTGTCAGCAAGGTAAGGAACAATAGTTGTTTGTATTGTAAATATTGACTGTATAGTTATCATTGATTGTCCCTTCCCCTCTGTCAGCAAGGTAAGGAACAATAGTTGTTTGTATTGTAAATATTGACTGTATAGTTATCATTGATTGTCCCTTCCCCTCTGTCAGCAAGGTAAGGAACAATAGTTGTTTGTATTGTAAATATTGACTTTATAGTTATCATTGATTGTCCCTTCCCCTCTGTCAGCAAGGTAAGGAACAATTGTTGTTTGTATTAGAAATATTCACTTTATAGTTATCATTGATTGTCCCTTCCCCTCTGTCAGCAAGGTAAAGAACAATAGTTGTTTGTATTGTAAATATTGACTTTATAGTTATCATTGATTGATTGATTGATTGATTGATTTATTGTTGCTTTAGGTCCAGCGGACTCTTCCGAGCCAAATCAGGACCGGACAACCCCCGATCCGCATAAAATATCTGCCGAAACAACCCTAGTGGGAAAATTGAATGCCCTCCACCGGCCAGTCACTTTACAATAAAGACATCCCACGCAGGGGACGGCTGAGGGTTGACCTCAACTACGCGAACACCCCGGTTACAAAAACAAAATAGAATACAACCATCAATATAAATCATCAACAAAACACATACATATAAAATGCCTATAGTGCGAAATAATACAATCATAGGAAGCCCTAGTGACCACCCGGCAGAAAGCGTCCAACACTCCCAAGCTGATCCAACAGACCTCATACACAAACAAGGAGTCTTGTCCAGGAAGAGTTTTCAAGAAAAAAGGTAGGTCATTGAACTAGCGAAGAAGAAGAAAGTATAGCAGAGTGATAGGACAGATCAGGAATGGGAAAGAGCAAATGATGAAGACAGCGACAGTGGGAATTTAAAGCACTAAATTTCCAGAAAGTGGGGATACTATTTATACTGAAACCCCCGGCACTCCAACGGGGGGAAATGTTGCCGCAGTGAATTAGTCATGCCTACAAAGGCAAGACAGGTTTTCAACTGGGGCTTTCACTGTTCCCTTTATAGGTTAGAACAATCTACAGTGACAAGATTGCTCATGACCCCAAGGGGTTATAATTGATTGTCCCTTCCCCTCTGTCAACAAGGTAAGGAACAATAGTTGTTTGTATTGTAAATATTGACTTTATAGTTATCATTGATTGTCCCTTCCCCTCTGTCAGCAAGGTAAGGAACAATAGTTGTTTGTATTGTAAATGTTCACTTTATAGTTATCACTGATTCTCCCTTCCCCTCTGTCAACAAGGTAAGGAACTATAGTTGTTTGTATTGTAAATATTGACTTTATAGTAATCATTGATTGTCCCTTCCCCTCTGTCAACAAGGTAAGCAACTATAGTTGTTTGTATTGTAAATATTGACTTTATAGTAATCATTGATTGTCCCTTCCCCTCTGTCAGCAAGGTAAGGAACAATAGTGGTTTGTATTGGAAATATTGACTTTATAGTAATCATTGATTGTCCCTTCCCCTCTGTCAGCAAGGTAAGCAACAATTGTTGTTTGTATTGTAAATATTGACTTTATAGTTATCATTGATTCTCCCTTCCCCTCTGTCAGCAAGGTAAAGAACATTAGTTGTTTGTATTAGAAATCGGTCAACGTTCAAGGAGTCATGATTCTTTGTTGTTTCTGTTCCCTATAGAAATAGCAGTATTTGGTTCAAGTGTGTGTGTGGGTGTGTGTGTGTGTGTGTGTGTTTGACCTCGCACGTAATGTGTTGTTTTTTTCTTCTTCCTATTTTCTTTACGATTTACTCTTTAGATCATTTTGGAATAAGGAATTGTAATCAAAATATTTTGCTCTACGCAGTAGCTTACTTTTAGGTTTGGGATCGTGGAGAGAGAGAGAGAGAGAGAGAGAGAGAGAGAGAGAGAGAGAGAGAGAGAGAGAGAGAACTGACACACGTCACCAATTGTCTGCTTTATTTTAAAATGATGATTATTTCCCCTCCCTATGTACCTGTATTTTTGTCTTCTGTTAAACAGCCTGTGACATCCAGCATTACGGTGTGGACTGTCTGGCCAAGTGCGGCTACTGCTCCAACAACACGTCAGGCTGTGACAAGGTCAACGGATATTGCCCCATCCTAGTTGGAAATGCTACAAGATGCCAAGGATCATACAAACCCCCACTTTGTCAAGAACGTATGTTGGCTTTCAATGCACAAAATAACATGAAAGGTACAAAGTAGGTAGGCCTACATTTGATAAGCTAGATACACACGCATACAGAGCGACAAATGTAATGACGACGGCACATGCAACTGTAACACAGGATGGGCGCCGCCTACACATCAATGTAAGTCTCCTTTATTTCCTGTACCGTTTATGTTTTGTGTAGTGTACTGAATTCACAGAGCGGTTGCTGTAGCTAGAGGCAACATTGGATGTATAAGACGCCATACATTTGATAGTTAGTTTATCATTGTTTAAATGGTCCGTGGGTCTACAAGGAAGCCAATCAGGATCTCCACAATTCATACATTCAATAAATGAATCAATCATTCGGTCATTTAGTCATTTTGCTCCGTCATGCTTTCAGAGATAACGATAATGTGTGAAAAGCGGAGTGTGATGATATAAACCACAAAATTCCCACTGCTCACAATAGATGAGCGGTCTTTTCTTATCATAGCATCAAATTTAAAGAACTTTGAAAGGCTGATTGCTGAGGCAATTGTAGTTGTAGTTGTTTGGTGATGGGAGTGTTGGTGGTGACGTTGGTGATATTGTTGCTGTTCTTGATACATTGATGTACTTTGTCATGTACAGCTTGTGATGACGGATATTACGGAAAGGATTGTTCTCGCACTTGCGGACACTGTGCTGGAGGAGCGTCGTGTAACAAGGTGACGGGAGACTGTCCTCTAACAAACAACTCTCATTGTCAAGGCGGTTGGCAGCCACCTTTGTGTCAAGGCAGTGAGTATACAAAGTATAAGTTACACTTGGAACTGTGCCATAGACAAGATGGCATTCTGGCTGTGATGTGTTCAGTATACAAACTATAAGTTACACTTGGAACTGTGCCATAGACAAGATGGCATTCTGGCTGTGATGTGTTCAGTATACAATCTATAAGTTACAGTTGGAACTGTGCCATAGACAAGATGGCATTCTGGCTGTGTTGTATTCAGTATACAAACTATAAGTTACAGTTAGAACTGTGCCATAGATAAGATGGCATTCTGGCTGTGATGTGTTCAGTATACAATCTATAAGTTACAGTTGGAACTGTGCCATAGACAAGATGGCATTCTCGCTGTGCTGTGTTCAGTATACAAACTAAAAGTTACAGTTGGAACTGTGCTATAGATAAGATGGCATTCTGTCTGTGCTGTGTTCAGTATACAAACTATAAGTTACAGTTGGAACTGTGCTATAGATAAGATGGCATTCTGTCTGTGCTGTGTTCAGTATACAAACTATAAGTTACAGTTGGAACTGTGCTATAGATAAGATGGCATTCTGTCTGTGCTGTGTTCAGTATACAAACTATAAGTTACAGTTGGAACTGTGCCATAGATAAGATGGCATTCTGGCTATGCTGTGTTCAGTATACAAACTATAAGTTACACTTAGAACTGTGCCATAGACAAGATGGCATTCTGGTTGTGCTGTGTTCTCAGCTCCTCAGTGTATGGGCTGGGCTTGAGTTATACGTAACTTGGACGTGGAATATGAGGATTTGTTACAATTAAATGTATGTTAACATATCCAATATTTGATGACACCAACTAGACAGTTTCATTTGCATAAGCTAGACTTTCGTAAATATGGCACTTACTATCCATGAGTAGTTTTACATGCATTTGAGGAATCTAGAAAGTCTTATATCTATTTCGATCCAAGATAGGCCTACTGCTGCACGAATAAAATTACATTCCTTTCCATGCACTTTATTAAGCAGTGGTATTTTGCTTTTAACGATGGTTTTCAGGTACATGTACGTAAGCAGTATAAGTGTCTGTAGGAACTAGTCATCACTATCACCATCATCATCATCATCATCATCATCATCATCATTGCACTCATGAGTACCGTAGCCGGTCTTGTCATCAAGGAGACATGCATGAGGCATGCTGACGGGAACGTGCAAACTTGTTTTTCTAAGCGCTTATCGGAAAGATTTCAAGACAGTAATATGGATGAATAATTTTTATTGTGATCCTACCATCTACTTTATCTTCATCTAAAGGTTTTGAGAGGAAGATGTCCTCATACTCACTTAAAAAAATCACTGTTTCAGGTTGCACTGATGGCACTTACGGTGAAGACTGCAAGACGATCTGTGGTCAATGTAATAACACACAGGTTTGTAACAAGACTGATGGACACTGTGTGCACTGCCAGCCTGGATTCTACCTTCCCCTCTGTCAGCAAGGTAAAAAACAATAGTGGTTTGTATTGTAAATATTGACTTTATAGTTATCATTGATTCTCCCTTCCCCTCTGTCAGCAATGTAAGGAACAATAGATGTTTGTTTTGGAAATATTCATTGTATAGTTATCATTGATTCTACCTTCCCCTCTGTCAGCAAGGTAAGGAACAATAGTTGTTGTATCAATTTTTATTCATCAGATTAACATAAGTTGTACTGATGTAACATAAACAGTTTACAAAATCTACTATGTGCACATCATTGATATTTTCCAAATTAATTAAATAGTTAATCAAACCATAGAAATCATTACACTTTTAACAACTTACTTAACAATTAGTTCACATTACGAAACAAACAAAAGAAAAAAAGGACCTTTCAACTTCACCTGTTAAAAACGAAGTACTTATAAATGATGTCATTTTGCGTTTTACAGAAAGTTTAAGTTGGGCGTCCAGACTCCTACCCCCTCAACCCTTCCCCACTTTTAGATTAGGGATCGTGTAGCAAGAGAGAGAGAGAGAGAGAGAGAGAGAGAGAGAGAGAGAGAGAGAGAGAAAGAGAGAGAGAGAGAACTGACTTTTGTGCTATATTTTAAAAGTATGATTATTTCTTCTTCTTATGTACCTGTATTGTTGTCTTCTGGTACACAGCCTGTGACATCCAGCATTATGGTGTGGATTGTCTGAAAGCGTGCGGCTACTGCTCCAACAATACGTCAGGCTGTGACAAGGACAACGGAGCGTGCCCCATCCCAGTTGGAAATGCTGCAATATGCCGAGGATCATACCAACCCCCACTTTGTCAAACACGTATGTTAGCTTTCAGTGCACAAAATAAAATGAAAGGTACAAAGTAGGTAGGCCTACATTTGATAAGCTAGATAAACACGCAAACAGATCGACATATGTACTGACGACGGCACGTGAAACTTTAGCACAGGATGGGCGCCCCCTACACGTCAATGTAATTCTCCTTCATTTCCTGTGCCGTTTATGTTTTCTGTAGTGTACTGAACTCACTGTGCGTTTGCTGTAGATAGAGGTAACATTGGATACATGTTGGCGCTGTATAAGACGCCATACTTTTGTTAGTTAGTTAATCATTGTTTGTATGGTCCATCTGAATACGAAAAGCCGAACCAGGACCTCTACAATTCATTCATACAATAAATAAATAGGTCATTCTGTCATGTAGTCATTTTGCTCCAAGATGATTTCAGAGGTAACGATAATGTGTGAAAGCGGAGTGAGATTATATAAACCAAAAATGCCCACTGCTCACAAATAGATGAGCGTTTTATACTTATCATAGTGTCATATTTCAAGAACTTTGAAAAGGCTGATCGCTGAGGCAATTGTAGTTGTTTGGTGGTGGGAGTGGTGGTGGTGAGGTTGGTGGTGTTGTTTCTGTTCCTGATACATCGATATACTTTGTAATTCACAGCTTGTGATGACGGACTCTACGGAATGGATTGTTCCCATACTTGCGGACACTGTGCCGGAGCAGTGTCGTGTAACAAGACAACGGGAGGCTGTCCTCTCACAAACAACAATCATTGTCAAGCCAGTTGGCAGCCACCTTTGTGTCAAGCCAGTGAGCATACAAACAATAAGTTACACTTTGAACTGTGCCATAGATAAGATGGCATTGTGGCTGTGCTGTGTTCAGTATACAAACTATAAGTTATACTTGGAACTGTGCCATAGATAAGATGGCATTCTGGCTGTGCTGTGTTCAGTATACAAAATATAAGTTACAGTTGGAACTGTGCCATAGATAAGATGGCATTCTGGCTGTGCTGTGTTCAGTATACAAACTATAAGTTACACTTGGAACTGTGTCATAGATACGATGGCATTCTGGCTGTGCTGTGTTCAGTATACAAACTATAAGTTACACTTTGAACTGTGACATAGATAAGATGGCATTCTGGCTGTACTGTGTTCAGTATACAAACTATAAGCTACACTTGGATCTGTGCCATAGACAAGATGGCATTCTGGCTGTGCTGTGTTCAGTATACAAACTATAAGTTACACTTGGAACTGGGCCATAGACAAGATGGCATTCTCGCTGTGCTGTGTTCTCAGTGTATGGGCTGGGCTAGAGTTCTACGTAACTTGGACGTGGAATATGTGGACGTGTTACAATGAAATGTATGTTAACTTACCCAATATTTGATGACACCAACTAGACATTTTCATTTACATCTGATAGACACTCGTAAATATGGCACTTCCTATCATTGAGTAGTTTTACATGTATTTGAAGAAACTAGATAGTCTTATATCTATATCGATCCAAGATAGGCCTACTGCTGCATGAATAAAATTACATCCCTTTACATGCACTTTATTAAGCAGTGGTATTTTGCTTTTATGGAGGGTTTTCAGGTACATGTAAGTACGCAGTATAGTTGTCTTTAGGAACTATTTATCACTAGCACCACCACCACCATGATCATCATAAGCATCACCATCATCATCATCATCATCATCCTTGCCATCATCAGTACCGTAGCCGGTAGAGTCATCGTGGAGACATGCGCAAGGCATGCTGACGGAAACGTGCAAACTTGTTTTTTAAGAGCTTATCTGAAAGATTTCAAGACAGTAATATGGATGAATAATTTTTATTGTGATCCTAAAATCTACTTTATGGGATGACGTCACGCTTCCGGCGGGGAAAGATGGTTTCTGCCTAGCTCTGATAATTTGTGAAGAAAAATCCGTGGAAATAAGACCCAAAATGCAACCATCATAAACCAGTGGGTGAAATAATGGCGTGGCTAGGCTATTGTTGATAATGTGATCAATTTTTTTTTTTTTTTTAATATATATATATTTTTTAATTTTTTTTTTAAACCAACAATGTCTTTATACTTTCTTTATCAGTACAGCATCAGATAATTTAGAACATATTTAATACATTATCTGATTTCATTTAACAATTCCAATTCTTGTAATATTCAAAAACAATTTGAGAGACAAAGACCTGGACCGTGACATTAGTTATTCTTTGCTTACAGGGTCCAGCAGACTGCAAAGATCCGAATCAGGACCACAACTTGACACTAGAGGTCATACGTTGACCTACTTATTATTTATTTTTTTTTAAATTGCAACACTTATGTGAATGAAAAGAGTTTTACAGCCAAACACATTACAATACATTACATGATTATTGCTTTAGGTCCAGCGGACTCTTCCGAGCCAAATCAGGACCAACAGCCAGACACAAGATAAAATATGAATTTAACAAAATAAAATAAAGTATTTAACAAACAACAACAACAACAACAACAACAACAAAAGATTCATACTTACAAAAAAAAATGAGTTACACTAAAGAACAAAAAGAATCAACAATGATCAACCATAAAGTGAACTATGTACCCAATAATCAATAATATCGTATTCTGAAAACTGAAACCGATTTGGTGGCCCGGATTTGAAGAGTAACCGTCTTAATAAGGTATGGGCCAGGCCAGGGTAGCTGAACAGTAACAGTTGACATACAAAGACTAATCATCTCTATTACAATTCACATCTATAAACTAATTTATGAACAATACTAATTACCACTGTGTCCACCAACACCATATATCGTATCAGTAATCATTTTTCTTTAGATATATATGACTTCTGTCTCAACGGGTAAAATGACAGTTAAAATGACAGTTAAACAGATAAAAAACGAAAACTCGACAATTTGCACACATACACAGAATTTCGTCATACCGTTCTTCTTCAATCCTCTCTCTCTCTCTCTCTCTCTCTCTCTCTCTCTCTCTCTCTCTCTCTCTCTCTCTCTCAGCCCACCCTCTCTCTCTTTTACCCCCTTCTCTCCATCTTCCCGTTTCTTTTTTTGTTTTCCTTGTTATCCTTTTTTTCTTTAAGGTGCAGCATTTCTTAGTAACATTTCATATTCAAAAATTCGTTCTATCAATATAGATTTACCATATCGAAAATTTCCAATACACATTTTTGCTATGAGGATGAGAAAGTTTAAGTACTTAAGAACAATCTTTGATAGTCCACGTTTTTCCAAAACACCAAGCAAAGCGTCAGTTGCAGACAAACGAACACGTATATCGAACTTCTTGTGAACCGCCCCTTCCACACATTTCCACACTGCGGAAATCTTGCGGCAATGAAAGAAAAAATGTTCAATAAAGTCTACTTCGTGACTGCAAAAGGAGCATTTATTGTCAATATTTAAACCCATCTTAAACAGTAAAATATTGGTAGGGTAGATGTTATGTAGCAGTTTCCATTGTAATTCTCTCAGCCTACTTTCATCAGTTGTATTTCTGGCTAACTCCCAGTGTTTGTTGTTGATACTGACGCCAAGCTTACACTGCCAAAAGTGTTCACAGCAAGGGACACTGTATATTTCTTCTATAAAAGTCTGACGAAATGTTTTCGCAGTGCTACAGCACAAGTTATTAAAGACTAAGGTAATGTCATCGTAATTCTTACTATCGTTACCAGCAGGCTGTGTTCTGAGGTAGGCCGATACTGCCGCTCTAACCACTGTGTACTGAAGGAACAAGGCAGGACAGTTCCCCAGCAGATCTTCCACTTGTAGAAAAGAAAGCACAGAATTGTTTTGCACTACATCATTGACACATGTTATTCCTTTTGATGCCCAGTCTTTAAAATATATCACTTTCCCTTGATAAATAATGTTTGCATTATTCCACAAGCACTCTGAATTAACAGTAGTGGGTGTGTGCACTTTATTATGACTTAGCCAAACCCGTACGGCTCGCACCCAAAATTCAGAGGGAATTTCTTCCAAACCTTTAAACTTTTTACCAACAGTAGAGTTTAAAAAAGACATATTTTTTCCAAACACAGAAAAATACATTCGAGGAATCCAGGACCATTTACAATCCGTTTCAGATTTGGATAACTTGTACAGCCATTCACATTGAAATGATTGTTGCATGAGCTTAATGTCTACCATCTTGATACCGCCCTTGGATGGTTCATTTATTAAGACACTTCTCTTAATCTTTTCAAACGCCTTTTTGTTACAATTTTTCCGTCTCCACAAAAATCTGTAAAACAATGTGTTAATCTCAGTTAGTACATTATCTGGCATATATATAGCTTTCATTACATAGATAAACTGAGAAGCTAAGAAGCTTTTTATCACACAAATTTTACCCAGTATACTAAGGTTACGTTTTTCCCAATTAAAGATTGTTTGTTTTATTTTTCTCATTCTTTCTTTCCAGTTTGCTTCAATTGAAGATGCCGGACACGCATTAGAAAATAATACTCCCAAAATGCTAACTGTAATTGCCCAGCGCAGACCATACCCTGTTGCTACGTTTGTTCTGTTAGACCCCAACCACATAGCCTCCGATTTGTTTCTATTTATGACTAATCCAGATATCCGTTTAAAACTGTCTAAAATAGTCAGCACAACGTCTAAATCTGCTGCGTCTCTCAAAAAAAGGGTTACGTCGTCGGCATATAAAATTATTTTCAGAATTCTATTAATATCTTCTGGCTCAGTTGCGTGTTTAATATTTATACCTTTAACATTATCACCAGCACGTATTTTGATTGCGAGTAGGTCTAGAGCCAGCACGAAAGCCAAGGGCGAGAACGGACAACCTTGCTGTATACCACGGTTAACGTCAAAGTCTTCTGACATCCAGCCAGATAATGTGATCAATATTTTGTGTGCAAACTTCATGGTGATGCAGTGTACGGCAAGTGACTTAGTCTTTGTGTTGAGATGCAGTCGGTGAGAGACGTAGTAGACACATTTAGCAACTCAGTGGAAACTGAAATTGAAAATAACACACCGAGAAGAGCTAAGAGACCCTTGAAGGAAAAGCAGTGTGTTAAAGTACATTCTGTCTCTAGTTCTGACGACTCTTTTGTTTCTAAAAGAATCTGTGAAGGCTCTTCGGAAATATCAGAATTTGAATCATCTTTCGTCTCGGAAACGGCCGCAACTTCTACGCCGAAAATGTCTGTTACTGAACCTATATCTCAACCTGTGACCCTTGAGGCTATTATGCAAAAGGTGTGTGAAAATAATAGTGTGTTACAAGAAGTGAAAAGGGAGATGAAGGAAATGTCTACAGCAATAATCGAGCTGCAAAGGGAAAATGAAACTCTCAAAAAAGAAGTGGCGGGTTTGAAGAAGATGGAGAAGGCATTCAGTGAATACAAGGAGAAAATGACAGAAGTACAACGTGTGGCAGAGCTGGCACGAGTGACAGCAAATGAAGCGGACCAGTACAACAGACGTAATCATCTTCCTATTTGTGGCCTACCGGAATCCGCGGAAGCTGGAAGAAGCAGAGGAAGGTATAACCAAGAGGAGACAGAAACGGCACTTCTGAAAGTGTTTCAAGATATTGGGGTCAAGTTGCAACCTGGGGATATTGAAGCAGCCCATCGTCTGCCCAGACCAAAAGGTGTCGGCAATGATATCCCAAGAGCTACTATAGTTAGACTAGTTAATCGTAAACATAGAGATTTAGTGATCAAAAATAGAAAACAGCTGAAAGGTTCAAAAATTGTGATTGTGGAAGATCTCACAGATGCGAACTACAGACTATATACACGAGTTCAAAAAGATGAAAGCTGCGATCAAGCGTGGACAGTGTATGGTAGGGTGTACATGAAATCAGTCAGTGGTACGGTGGTTTCTATTCAATCAATTGCAGAACTTGAAGGAAAGAAGCAGATGTGGTCTAAATCTCGTTGATTAATTATATATGGGACATGTCTTTGTGTGTCTTTGCGGGTCTTTGCGGTGCTTGGTTTAGTCAAGAGGTTCTGCAACACATGTGACTAAAAAAAACCAAACACAACAATAATTGAGCTCAATTGTTTACCCAATAGGCCTACATGGCCATGTGGCAGCACGTGCTTATAGCCATGCCAAATATAACCTACGGCGGTGTAGGCAGTGATAATACAATGGGTGCATCGTGATTGTGTGTTGGCCACGCAGCAATAGTGAGTGGGTGACGGCAATTGAAATACTAAATCTGAAGTATGGGTAGGCTTAGAGTTTTGTACTATACGCTCTCTCTCTCTCTCTCTCTCTCTCTCTCTCTCTCTCTCTCTCTCTCTCTCTCTCTCTCTCTCTCTTTTCTTCTCTGGCTTTCTCTTTCCTACTTAAACTACTAAACTTAAAATGTGCTTTGGTAAACATTATTTGCCACGATTGAAGAATTTATTTTAGTTGGTTTTGTAAATGACACATGGTTGGAGGATTCCTCTATATATATATTTTTTTCTCTTTTTGGGTGTGTTGTTTTTCTTAACTATACCTTTTCAAAGAAAAATATAACGATTGTCACTTGTGAAGGAGTATGGTTTGTAAATTATATTTATGATTGTTGTCTTATTATTTCAGCTAAATAGCTAGCTTAAACTGACCTTTTTGTTGTTGTTATGTATAGTTGGAAGTTTTTAAAAGGTTTATTCTGTTTTTGACCAAAGATTCTTTCTATCAAAAACAAGATGAATATGATTGTCTGACTTATTATTTTCTATTAGTTTGACTTATTCTCTTTTTTTGTCCAAAAAATGCTAGTACATCACTACATGTAGTTGGAAGACCAAAGATTCCTTCTAACAAAAACAATATGAATATGATTACAAGTTTGACCTATTATTTTATATTAATTTGACTTATTCTCTTTCTTTGTCCAAAAAATGCAAGTACATGTGTTTTATAATTGGGCCTGGAAGTCAGTCTTTCTTTCAAAGCAGTAATATTCGTTGATTGTACTCCTTCTTTGTAGTTTCTCTCTCTCTCTCTCTCTCTCTCTCTCTCTCTCTCTCTCTCTCTCTCTCTCTCTCTCTCTCTCTGAGTCTCTCTCTCTCTTTCTCTCTCTCTTCCTCTCTCTCCCTCTCTCTGAGTCTCTCTCTCTCTCTCTCTTTCTCTCTCTCTTTGGGTGTGTTGTTTTTCTTACTGAACTATGCCTTTCCAAAGAAAAATATTATGATTGTGAAAGAGTAGAGTTTGTAAACTATATTTATGATTGTTGCCTTATTACTTCAGCTAAATAGTTAGCTTAAACTTACCCTTTTGTTGTTGTTATATATAGTTGGAAGTTTTTAAAAGATTTATTCAGTTGGTTTTTTTAATTCTGTTTTTGACCAAAAATGTATAGTTGGAAGATTTTAAAAGATTTATTCTGTTTTTGACCTAAAATTCCTTATAACAAAAACAAGATGAATATGATTGTTTGACTTATTATTTTCTATTAATTTGACTTATTCTCTTTCTTTGTCCAGAACATGTTAGTACATGTGATTATAATTGGTCCTGTATAATTGGTTTGTAGATTTGGTAGTCAGTCTTTATTTCAAAGCAGTAACATTCGTTGATTATACTCCTTCTTTGTAGTTTTTTTCTTTTTATTAAAATTTTTTGAAATTTATTTCTATTTTTAATTTTTTTTTCTCTTTTTCTCTCTTTGGGTGTGTTGTTTTTCCTAAAGATACCTTTTCACAGAAAAATATAACGATTGTGAAGGAGTATGGTTTGTAAACTATACTATAGATGACTGTTGCCTTATTATATTAATTATGATTGCTGCCTTACTATTTCAGCTAAATAGTTAGCTTAAACTTACCTTTATGTTGTTGTTGTTATGTATAGTTTGAAGTTTTTAAGGGATTTATTCTGGTTTTGACCAAAGATTCCTTCTAACAAAAACAATATGAATATGATTGTCTGACTTATTATTTTATATCAATTTGACTTATTCTCTTTCTTTGTCCAAAAAAGGCTAGTACCTATGTTTATAATTGGTCCTGTATAATTGGTTTGTAAATTGGGAAGTCAGACTTTCTTTCAAAGCAGTAATATTTGTTGATTGTACACCTTCTTTATAATTTCTCTCTCTCTCTTTCTCTCTCTCTCTCTCTCTCTCTCTCTCTCTCTCTCCCTCTCTCTTTGGGTGTGTTGTTTTTCTTAACTATACCTTTCCAAAGAATAATATAACGATTGTGGAGGAGTACGGTTTGTAAACTATATTTATGATTGTTGCCTTATTATTTCAGCTAAATAGCTAGCTTAAACTGACCTTTTTGTTGTTGTTATGTATCGTTGGAAGTTTTTAAAAGATTTATTCTGTTTTTGACCAAAGATTTCTTCTAACAAAATCAAGATGAATATGATTGTCTGACTTATTATTTTCTATTAATTTGACTTATTCTCTTTCTTTGTCCAAAAAATGCTAGTACATCACTACATGTGTTTATAATTGGTCCTGTATAATTGGTTTGTAAATTTGGAAGTCAGTATTTCTTTCAAAGCAGTAATATTCGTTGATTGTACTCTGTTGTATTATTTTTTAAATTATTTTTTAAAATTATTATTCTTATTTTTAATTCGTTTGTTTTTTATCGGTGTTGCTGTTGTGTTCTAAAACTGAGTCGTGTACTTCTATTTGAAAATATTGATATTTAGGTTGTTATGTATTGATTTATTTATTGTTTAACCTTCCTTTGACTACTTGTTTACCTCGAGGTAAATACACCTTTGAATTGTCCAATCATTATGATTAATTCAATTATTCTGTTCTTGCAAATGAAGCCTACCGATGTTATTTTCTGTGTTATTTGTGATTGTTTACTTCAATAGTTGAGTTGATCAGATTTAAGTGAAATGTTTAACTGACTAATATTGATTTATGACATTACTGAATTATTCACTGAAAAAAGTAATGCAATACTTTTCAAACTGCAGTTTTTTATTAAGTAAATAGTCTCAGAGCGGTTTATTTTTGCCATCTTATATTTGATATTTGCCTTTTTGTCTAGGTAGTCACGCCATTACCTTCTTCACCCAGTTTAAGCATTGACGCATAAACATAATGTATGAATCGCTTGTTGTGTATGAAAGAAGTTTGAACTGTATGGGTCTGTTAAAGTTGATTGCTCTGGAGGTATGTACTCAATTCATTTTTGTGTCAGTTGTAATAAAGACAATTAGGGTAAATTTACATAATGATTACATGATCAGGAATAGTTCTTTAAAGGGATTATAATGAGAAAAAAATGACAAATACTTGTAAGGATAATTTTTCTATATGTACATATAATTGTAATGGTCTGGGGGATGCAAAGAAACGTAGAGACGTGTTTGATTATTTAAGGAACCAAAAGTGCAACATTTATATGCTTCAAGAAACACACTGGAAAACAGAAAGTGAAAGCTTTATTAGGGCGGCTTGGGGATATAATATTTGGATTAGTGGTGAAGAAACAAACAAAAACGGTGTGGCAATTCTGTTCAATAATAATTTTGAATATAAAATGTTCGATGTATTAAGAGATCCACATGGCACATTTTTGATTATAGATGTAGAAATAATGAAAAGAAGAATACTTCTTGTAAACTTATATGGCCCTAGTGTTGGCGATCATCCAGAATTCTTTGAAAAAATATGGGATCATATTGATCATTATGGCAGTGATAATGTAATTATGGCAGGGGATTGGAATTGTCCTCTTAATATGACGATTGATGTTCGTAACTATGTAAGCACATCAAGCCGCCCTAGAACAAGAAGAAAATTGCTTGAAATGTTTGCCAAATATGGTTATTATGATGTTTTTAGGCACATTTACCCAGATAAAAAAATGTATACATGGAGAAAATATAATACAATCAAACAAGCAAGACTAGATTATTTTATTATGAGTGAAGAAATCATGAATGAAACTGTTGATATAAAAATATATCCAGGCTATCGTTCAGATCACTCCTTAGTAGTTCTGTTTATTAAAAAAGAACAACTTCAGAGAGATAGACCCTTATGGAAATTTAATAATTCATTACTTAAAGATAAAGAATACATTTTAGAAATAAAAAAAGTTATTAGTAATCTTAAAAAAACAGTATGCTGTTTTGGTATATAACTTTGATGGAATTGATGGTATTCCAGATGATCAGCTTCAGCTTCAAATAAGTGATCAACTTTTTTTTTAGATGATTCTTTTAGAGATAAGGGGTAAAACAATATCGTATGCTAGTTATAGAAAAAAGATTAATAGTCAAATGGAAATGGATTTGGAACAAAAAATTAAGAGAATAGAGGAAAATATAAAAGACGAGAATCTGGAAGAGTTGGAAAACCTTAAGGTACAACTTCAGGAACTTAGAGATATTAAAATGGACGGGATTGCGGTTCGGTCCAGAGTCAAATGGCTAAATGAAGGAGAAAAAATGAGCAAATACTTTTGTAACTTAGAAAACAGAAATTATCTAGATAAAGCTATGCCCATATTGGAAACAGAAAATGGAGAAATCATTACTGAACAAAAACATATTTTAGAAGAAGTGCAAGATTTTTACGAAAATCTTTACAGACATAAAGATGTTAAAAATATGGATATTGGTGTAGAGTTAAAGGATGTACCTAAACTTCAAGAAGAAGATAGAGAAAAGACAGAAGGTGTGATTAAATTTGGCGAAGCAGTCACGGCTCTGAAAAAAATGAAAAATAATAAAAGCCCAGGACCTGACGGATTCACGGTAGAATTCTTTAAATTCTTTTTCATAGATATTGGTACATTTTATATTCGTTCTATAAATGAAGGATTCCAAAAAGAGCAATTGTCTGTTACACAGAAACGTGGTACTATTGTTTGTATACCTAAAGAAGGAAAATCTAAACGTCTGGTAAGAAACTGGAGGCCAATATCCCTGTTAAACATTTCTTATAAAATTGCTTCGGCTTGTGTGGCTGACAGATTGAAGGCTGTTTTACCTAAAATTATTGATGAATCTCAAAAGGCTTTTATAAAAGGACGTTATATAGGTGAACATATTCGCTTATTGTATGATACTATAATATATGTAGAAAAAGAGAATATTCCGGGACTCTTATTTACCGTAGACATGGAAAAAGCTTTTGACAGTGTTTCCTGGACTTTTCTATTTTCTTGTCTTAATTTTTTTGAATTTGGACCAGATCTAATTCAATGGATAAAAACATTTTATTCTAATATTTCATCAACTATATTAGTTAATGGCCAATACTCGCAGTGTTTTTCAATAGAGAGAGGTGTCCGACAAGGTGACCCATGCAGTCCCTATTTATACCTTATTTGTGCTGAAATATTATCTTTAATGATTCGTAAAAATAAATTAATTAAAGGTATTCAAATTAAAGACAAGGAAAATTTATTGTCTCAGTTTGCTGATGACACAACCATTTGTCTTGATGGTTCAGAACGATCTTTTAAAGCAGTAGTTGATGTTCTGTTGGCATATGCAGAAATATCTGGATTGAAGGTAAATTTTGAAAAATCACTTGCTACATGGATAGGAAGTAGGAAGAAGTGTAATATCCAGTATATGAGAGATAAAAATTTTGTTTGGGACCCAGGAACCTTTAGAGTTTTAGGGGTTTTGTTCTCAACGGATACTAATAGTATTGTTCGTATTAATTATGAAGAAAAACTCTCAAATATGAAAAAGGTCATGGCTGCCTGGTGTCGAAGGCATCTTACCCCATTGGGGAAGATTTTAATTATTAAAACGCTGGTACTTTCAAAAATCACTCATTTATTAACGACCTTGCCAGATCCGTCTGAGGAAATTTTACTTTTGCTAGAAAAGGAAATTTATTCATTTTTATGGGATAAAAAAGAAGTAAAATAAAAAAATCTATTGTATGTAAGTCCTATGAAGAGGGTGGATTGAGAATGATTAATGTCCGAAACTTTCTGACTTCGCTTAAAGTTCAGTGGTTAATAAGATTGAGAAATGAAACATCCTGGAAGGAAATGGTGCTTACGATGTATCCAAAGTTAAGTAATATTTATAAGTATGGTGCGGAATATTGTAATGTGCTCAGTACAAAGGTGAACAATCCCTTTTGGAAGGATGTTTTGAAACACTTTAGGAGGATTGCTGTTAAATGTCAACCTTCGGATAATAATGAATTCATGTCTGAAAATATTCATTACAACAAAAATATTTTGAGAGATCAAAAGGTTATTTACTTAAAGGAATGGAGTGATTGTGACATACTATTTATTAAGCAGCTTGTTAATGAGGAGGGCACTTACCTTTCATTCCAGGAGTTTAAAACAAAATTTCCCAATGCGATAAAAACAAATTTTTTGACATATCAAGGAGTATTAAATGCGGTTAAGAAATTTCAGAAGAGGTTAGGTTTAGAACTAGGCATTACACATGAGGAATCAGTCCCGAAAGTATGGAAATACATTAATAGGGGTAAAAATCAAGTACGAGCATTGTTGGCTGAAAACAGTTTCTCTCCGACCGCAGTAGCAAGATGGAATACTTTTTTTGAAAATCTACATTGGGAAAAAATCTTCCCTCACTGCTTTAGAATAACACAAGACACGCAGTTAAGATGGTTTCAAACTCGACTATTACATAGGCTACTTCCAACCCAACAATATTTATTCAGGTGTAAAATTATAGATTCACCCATATGTAATTTTTGTGAAATAGAAGATCAGACGTTAACACATATGCTCTATGAGTGTAGGGTTGTTTCAAAATTTTGGAGTGACTTAAAGGATTGTTTGGTGGAAAAGTGTGCCTGTCATAATATTTGTCTGGATAAAGCATTAATTTTATTCGGTATAAAAGAAGATGTCCATACAGATATTACGTTTGACTTGATCATACTGCTTGCTAAATTCTATATATATAAATGTAAGTTAGGTCATTCTCAACCACAAATTCAACAGTTCAGAATGATTCTTAAAAAGCGTTTTTGTTTAGAGAAATGTGTGGCTATTATAAATGATAAATACCACAAATTCATTAGTGAATGGATCTTGTACTTATCACTCATCGAAGATTGAACTGTTTGTTGTTGTTGTTGTTGTTTGTTTTTTTTAATGTATATCTGCTCATTTTTTTCCTCCTGAGTCGAATTCCAGTTGACCCAGAGCAATAAGTGTAGAAATCAGAAGTAATGCAGTTTGAACAAATGAATGCGATAAATGTATAATTGTATGTATGCGTGAGTATGGGTGTTTTTTGGGGGGAGGGGGCCACTCATGTTTATTCTGTTTAATCTTTTTCATTCATCCATTTTTGTTAAACTCATTCTCATTTTGAAGAAATAAAAATTACACACAAAAAAAAAATAAAAAAAATAAAATCTACTTTATCTTCATTTAAAGGTTTTGAGAGGAAGATGTCCTCATGCTCATTAAAAAAAATTACTGTTTCAGATTGCACTGATGGCACTTACGGTGAAGACTGCAAGATGACATGTGGTCAATGTAATAACACACAGGTTTGTAACAAGACTGATGGACACTGTGTGCACTGCCAGCCTGGATTCTCCCTTCCCCTCTGTCAGCAAGGTAAGGAACAATAGTTGTTTGTATTGTAAATATTGACTTTATAGTTATCATTGATTGTCCCTTCCCCTCTGTCAGCAAGGTAAGGAACAATAATTGTTTGTATTGTAAATATTGACTTTATAGTTATCATTGATTCTCCCTTCCCCTCTGTCAGCAAGGTAAGAAACAATAGTTGTTTGTATTGTAAATATTGACTTTATAGTTATCATTGATTGTCCCTTCCCCTCTGTCAGCAAGGTAAGGAACAATAGTTGTTTGTATTGTAAATATTGACTTTATAGTTATCATTGATTGTCCCTTCCCTCTGTCAGCAAGGTAAGGAACAATAGTTGTTTGTATTGTAAATATTGACTGTATAGTTATCATTGATTGTCCCTTCCCTCTGTCAGCAAGGTAAGGAACAATAGTTGTTTGTATTGTAAATATTGACTTTATAGTTATCATTGATTGTCCCTTCCCCTCTGTCAGCAAGGTAAGGAACAATAGTTGTTTGTATTGTAAATATTGACTGTATAGTTATCATTGATTGTCCCTTCCCTCTGTCAGCAAGGTAAGGAACAATAGTTGTTTGTATTGTAAATATTGACTGTATAGTTATCATTGATTGTCCCTTCCCTCTGTCAGCAAGGTAAGGAACAATAGTTGTTTGTATTGTAAATATTGACTTTATAGTTATCATTGATTGTCCCTTCCCTCTGTCAGCAAGGTAAGGAACAATAGTTGTTTGTATTGTAAATATTGACTTTATAGTTATCATTGATTGTCTTTTCCCCTCTGTCAGCAAGGTAAGGAACAATAGTTGTTTGTATTGTAATTATTGATTTTATAGTTATCATTGATTGTCCCTTCCCCTCTGTCAGCAAGGTAATGAACAGTAGTTGTTTGTATTGTAAATATTGACTTTATAGTTATCATTGATTCTCCCTTCCCCTCTGTCAGCAAGGTAAGGAACAATAGTTGTTTGTATTGTAAATATTGACTTTATAGTTATCATTGATTCTCCCTTCCCCTCTGTCAGCAAGGTAAGGAACAATAGTTGTTTGTATTGTAAATATTGACTTTATAGTTATCATTCATTCTCCATTCCCCTCTGTCAGCAAGGTACGATACATCAAAAGACGGAACAGTAAAGGTAAAAGCTATTTACAACTATGTACACAAATGACAAAAAAGACAGAAATAGACTATTTACAACCATGTACACAAATGACAAAAAAGACAGAAATAGAATAGCAAAAACCTATTCACAGCTATTTAAATGCCTGGTTAGACCCAGGAAGAAAAACAGTATAAATATTTACAGCCGTGTATACACTTACGGATCAAACAGAGACAAAAGAGGAGAGAATAAGATAAGATAAGGTAAGACAACTTTATTATCTTTTACAAGAAATTACATTGTGGTGTACAATTACAATCAACAAGGAATAAACATCACAATAATAATAACAACAATCATAATGACAATGAGGATAAAAATGCACAGTCACATATGAATAGAATTACACTTATGCATGCTAACATTAAACGACAGCAAATGTGAAATGAGATTATTTTGGGCAAACAAAACACACACACACACACACACACACACACATGTCATTTATTAAGTAATGAGACAGCCTTTGGAATAAAACTGTTTTTCGTTCTGAAAGTTCTGACCCTTGGTGTTTGATAGCGCCTTCCAGAAGGCAGGAGCTGGAAGTGGTGCACAAGCACATGAGTGCTATCCAGCACAAAGCAAATAGCTTTCCGCACAACACTTCTTTCATACAACACCTGCAGACTCTCTTGTTTCACTCCCACAACCCTCCCACAGACTTTCACTACTCGATCCAGAATACTTTTGTTTTTTACACACAAACTTCCATACCAGCAGATAAAAGAAAAGGTAAGAACGAACTCAATAAAAGAAGAGTAAAAGGTCTGAAGGATGCGGCTACTGACTTGGAGATTTCGAAGTTTTTGAAGGCAGTAAATTCTAGACTGACATTTTTTGTGTATGGCCTGGGTGTTTGCAGTGAAGTTCAGTTTCTCGTCAATGATGGTTCCCAGGTATTTGTAATGGCAGCGGGATACAAATCAGACTGAATAATGCAGTTCGAAGAGGTGGGTTTTGAGGGCCTTTTTGAACGCTTGTGTTGATTGTATGTTGCGGATATGGGAGGGAAGGGAATTCCACTGCTTGGATGCGGAGTAAGCAAATGCACGTTGGCCGTATATCTTAGTGCGGGTGACGGGAACCTTAAGTGTGCGAGTGTCAGCAGAAGATCTTAAAGTGCGTGAAGGGGAGTAGACAGACAGTAGATCAGCAAGAATCTGTGAAGAAGTTGTGACAGAGAACAGAGAGTTTGTACTCTATGCGTGCTTGCACAGGAAGCCAGTGAAGTTCTGAACCTTTTGTAGTTTGTCAATGATGTGTTTTGGGGAGCCAGCGAGGAGAGAGTTGCAATAGTCAAAACGAGAAAGGACGAGAGCGCAGACTAGGGTTTTGGTGGCAGTGACTGTACGATAGTGGCGAAAGGAGCTGATTTGGCGTGTGGCCGTGTATGCAGAACGACAGACGTTGGAGATGTGGTTGTTGAGGGACAGGTCATCGGAGAGAATGTAGCCGAGATTTCTCACTGAGATTGAAAAACCTGAAAAGACACTCTCATTAACATAAGTTGTACTGATGTAACATAAACAGTTTACAAAATCTACCATGCGCACATCATAGAAATTTTCCAAATTAATTAAATAGTTAATCAAACCATAAAAAATGATCACACTAGTGGCATACACCTAGACCTTTAACAACATACAATCCCTTGTAAAAATTAGTTCACATTAAGAAAGAAAAAAAAAGAAAAAAAAGGAACCTCTCAACTTCACATGTGAAGAACGAAGAACTTATAAATGTCATTTTGCGTTTTACAGAAAGTTGAAGTTAGGCCCCCATGCCCCTACCCCCTCCACTTTTCCCCACTTTTAGGTTAGGGATCGTGTAGCAAGAGAGAGAGAGAGAGACAGAGACACAGAGAGACAGAGACAGAACTGACGTACGTCACCAATTTTCTGCTATATTTTAAAGTGATGATTATTTCCCCTTCTTATGTGCCTGTATTGTTGTCTTCTGGTACACAGCCTGTGACATCCAGCATTACGGTGTGGATTGTATGGCCACATGCGGCTACTGCACCAACAATACGTCAGGCTGTGACAAGGTCAACGGAGAGTGCCCCATCCCAGTTGGAAATCCTGCACGATGCCGAGGATCATACAAACCCCCACTTTGTCACGAAGGTATGTTGGCTTTCAATGCACAAAATAAAATTAAAGGTACAAAGTAGCTAGGCCTACATTTGATATGCTAGATGCACACGCATACAGATCGACATATGTAATGACGACGGCACGTGCAACTGTAACACAGGATGGGCGCCACCTACATATCAGTGTAAGTATTCTTTATTTTCTGTACCGTTTATGTTTTCTGTAGTGTACTGAATTCACAGAGCGTTTTCTGTAGCGAGAGGAAGTAACTTTTAAAAGGTTGATCGCTGAGGCAATTGTAGTTGTAGGTGGTGGGAGTGCTGGTGATGATGTTGGTGATGTTGTTGCTGTTCTTGATACATTGATGTACTTTGCCATGCACAGCTTGTGATGACGGACACTACGGAATGGATTGTTCCCACACTTGCGGACATTGTGCCGGAGGAGCGTCGTGTGACAAGACAACGGGAGACTGTCCTCTCACAAACAACAATCATTGTCAAGCCGGTTGGCAGCCACCTTTGTGTCAAGTCAGTGAGTATACAAAGTATAAGTTACACTTGGTACTGTGCGGCATTCTGGCTGTGCTGTGTTCAGTATACAAACTATAAGTTACACTTGGAACTGGGCCATAGACAAGATGGCATTCTCGCTGTGCTGTGTTCTTAGCTCCTCAGTGTATGGGCTGGTCTAGAGTTATACGTATCTTTGACGTGACATATGAGGATTTGTTACAATTAAATGTAAATTAACATACCTTATATTTGGTGCCACAAACTTAACATTTTCATTTGCATTAGATAGACCCTCGTAAATGTGGCACTTACTATCCATGAGTAGTTTTACATGCATTTTTAGGAAACTAGCCAGTCTTATATCTATTTCAATCCATTGTAGGCCTACTGCTGCATATATAAAACTACATCCCTTTACCTGGCTGGTTCCGGTTGACGCCAACAGGTTGTAACGACCCGAGCTCTGCTGAATTTTGTGATTTTGCGGTGTTTACAGTGTTTTGTTGTGAGTTTTGTATTGTGTAATTGTTGTCTCATGGATCCTGAAGTAAGTTTAGCGTTGCTTTGCTTCTCCTTTTATGTTCGTTTGGTTACTCTATCGTTTTTTCGCTTCGTTCACTGTGCTGTCTGGCACTCACGTAGTCCGCCATCTTGTTCCGGCATCCCATCCACAAGCTACACACGCGATAAGCTACTGTCATTGAAGTCTAAATGTACGCAGCTCGCTCCCGACCTTGTGTTCCGATTAAAAGAGTTCCCGATCGGCCGTCATTTGCCCAGAAAACGGACTAGTCGTGGAGGCAAATGCAAACAAAACATCTCGTCTATCCCTGTTGTCCTTTCACACAGATCGCCTATGCTTTCCAACTCTGACCCCATGCTTCACATTGCATCACACCCAGAGTGTACCACTAGGCCTGAGACTCATCGCTGTAACACAGACAATCTCATTCACATCAACCTCTCCCCTCAACCTCTATCTTCACACCTCGATAGCCACAGCCATCTACGCATTGCATCATTCAACGCTCAATCACTAGGTCCCATTGAAAAACGTACCGCTCTGCAAGAATTCATCTCACACAGGCAGACTAACATTATGTTCATCCAAGAGACTTGGTTTCGGCAATCTGGTGACGAGGGTAAATGCTCTGATTTAACTCTTTCTGGCTATTCTGTATGTTCGTTACCTCGCTCAAATCGCGGTGGTGGCCTCGCTATCATTTACAGAAACAGTCTGTCCCGTCACCTTGGCTTCATTACAGACTTCGCATTCACTCACTCTTCCTTTGAAGTTGTTCACCTTAGCCTGTCCGTTCCACAGCAGAACATTCACTTCATATGCATATATCACACCTTTCCAAGCAAGAAAAATAAATTAACTGATGCAATTTTCCACCAAGAATTTCCAGTCCTGCTTGATTATTGCAACACACTGTCGGGAACATACATAGTTCCAGGAGACATTAACTTTCACTTTGACCAACCCCAGCAACCTTCCACCTCAAAAATGATTGAACTTTTAGATCAGTTTAGTCTTTCTCAGTCAGTCACAGAACCCACCCACAGCCGTGGTCACATCATAGATTGGGTTATGCATAGGCCTCAGGATAATGTTGTTAGATCAACTTCAGTCACCCAGGAATTAACATCTGACCATTTCTGTGTCATGTGCGAACTAAGCGTCGCAGCCCCCCCTCCTACCCCCATGTTCAAAGAGGCTCGCAGCCTGCGTACCATGGATAGGGATGCTTTTAAGCAAGAGCTTACCGCTAAAGTGACCCCAGAACTATGCCCCACTGTGGATCAGCTGAATAGTACACTTCATGCGGTGCTTGATCGGCACGCTCCCGTGGCCCAGAAAAAGGTCAAGGCAACTCGCTCAGCACCCTGGTACGAGTCTATTAAGGACGAGCTCTCCGAGGCGAAGAAACACCGACGCAAAGCAGAGAAAAAGTGGCTCAAATCGGGTTTAGAAGTCAGCAAGCAGATTTTCACCGCTGCAAAAAAACGGGTCACTAAAATAGTCCAGACTGCCAAAACCCGGTACTTCAGCGACAGAATTAGCAGCAGCGAAACTTGTAAACAGTTGTTCGACATTTGCAATCAGCTAAGGGGTAAGAGCAATGCAACATCACTCCCATCCACACCTCCAGCATGTCAGCTCCCAGATGTATTTTGTAATTATTTCACACAGAAAGTGGCTGACATAAGGGCCGCTCTTGATAGCCATGAGATCCCACTCATTAACCCATTCTCACCTTCCCTCACCACCGCAAAGATGGAAGTTTTTCAACCAATAACAGAGCAAGAAGTCAAGAAAGTCATCTTAAGCTCAAAACCAACATCTTGCTCTCTCGACACCATTCCTACCCCCATGTTGATAGAGAATCTTGACCCTCTACTCCCGACCATTACCCACATTATCAACGAGAGTCTGCCATCTGGTGTTGTTCCGTCTGTGCTCAAAGCGGCTGTCATCAAACCCCTCCTTAAAAAGCCAAGTTTAGACAAAACTAATCTAAAGAACTTGTCACGTGGGTTGGGGATACCGCTGCAGCCAACTAATGCGTCGACGTGGTTTCGTCTGAGGCTGTGTTGGGCGCACTACAGAACGCCTGTTCGTCTGTAACACAACCTTGAATGATAGGTGTGTGCAGAGCGTCTCACTGAAGGTCGTAATAGCCCTCAGTGATTAGCTCCACATCTACATATATAAGCGACGAACATTCTGCTAAGTCCGTGGTCCACTGGAATCTCCACTCTAATTTCCTATACATTCATAAATATAAAACATGGCTACTTATACACATCAAGAATTAATAATATTATACACATTCATTTGTACAGTCACTGGTCTGTAAGCATACATATAAGTTAAACAACAGTGGTTCCGTACATAATTCAAGATGGCGTTTGCCGGTCGTCTTTTGCCTCATAGTCGGCTTCTCCACGTGTCAGGCAAAGTCGGGCTAACAATTCAATTCTATGCATAGCAAATTTCACAAACATAATTCAATAATAATATAATACATCACGATGAAACAGAAATATGTTCATTTACCTTCGTGACAATATCAGGCCAGTGGCTACTTGAGTGAATTCGGATTTACACAAGTACTGCGTCCTAGTCTTTTCTGGAGAGAACTACTGCTCCTGTGTAGCTATGTAGCTCTTTACTCTTCCTCGGTTTGAACACGACTCCCGGTTCTTCTCTACATTCGAAGTAGTCAGACCTAGTTGAGTCCCTTCTAAGCTGTGTTCTCATTGGTGGATAATAGACTTGCCTAACGTAATTGCGATGATGTCATTGCCTTTGCTTACCGTCAGCTACCACTGTGTGTAATCGGCAGTATGCTACTGCTACGCTTGATTACTTCCATCGTCTGCTGCTTGCTAACAATGAAATTCTAATATTACATAGACTAACCAAGCTAAATATTAAAATAAGCAGAGTAAAACTAGTCATCTCACGACAGAACTATAGACCTGTTTCAAACCTCTCCTTCCTGTCCAAAGTCATAGAAAAAATTGTTCTCAAACAACTGTTTGCCTACCTATATGATAACGCTTTACTTTGCCCCAACCAGTTTGCCTACCGACCCTTCCACAGCACTGAGACAGCCCTCCTAAAGGTAACCAATGATCTGTTGCTTGCCTTAGATAATGGTAACGTCTCCGTTCTCACCTTATTAGACCTCTCAGCCGCCTTTGACACAGTCGACCATCACATTCTCTTTAACACTCTTCAACACTACTTTGGAATCTCTGGCTCGGTCCTGGCTTGGTTCCACTCATATCTTTTTGACAGATCACAAGCAGTCACCGTCGATGGCTGTTTCTCCAGCACAGCAGACTTGGTGTGCGGCGTGCCTCAGGGTTCCGTTTTAAGGCCGGTGTTATTCACTCTGTACACCAAGCCACTGCTTCTGCTTAGAAAGCATGCTGTTGAGAGTCAGTCATTTGCAGACGACACACAACTGTATAAATCCACCGCCCCCCTCTCTCATTAATTCCACTATTCAGACTTTGGAGAACTGCATCACAGACATTAAGTCATGGATGACACTCAACAAGCATAAGCTTAATGACGATAAAACCGAAGCCCTCCTCATTCACAAGCACAACACCTCCTCCTCACTCTCGCCTCTCCCAACATCGCTTACAGTAGGGACAACAAACATTCAGTTCTCATCCTCAGCAAGAAATCTCGGCTAAATTCTCTCCGATGACCTGTCCCTCAACAACCACATCTTCAACGTCTGTCGCTCTGCATACACAACCATACGCCAAATCAGCTCCTTTCGCCACTATCTTACAGTCCCTGCCACCAAAACCCTAGTCTGCGCTCTCGTCCTTTCTCGTCTTGACTATTGCAACTCTCTCCTTGCTGGCTCCCCAAAACACATCATTGACAAATTACAAAAGGTTCAGAGCTCAGCAGCTAGACTAGTATTCCGAGCTAAGAAACGCGATCACATCACACCTCTACTACATTCCCTTCACTGGCTTCCTGTGCAAGCACGCATAGAGTACAAACTCTCTGTTCTCTGTCACAACTTCTTCACAGATTCTTGTCCTTCCTACCTTGCTGATCAACTGTCTGTCTACTCCCCTTCACGCACTTTAAGATCTTCTGCTGACACTCGCTCACTCAAGGTTCCCGTTACCCGCACTAAGACATACGGCCAACGTGCATTCGCTTACTCCGCACCTAAGCAGTGGAATTTCCTTCCCTCCCATATCCGCAACATACAATCAACACAAGCATTCAAAAAGGCCCTCAAAAACCACCTCTTCAAACTGCATTATTCAGATTGATTTGTATCCCGCTGCCATTCTCTCATCTTTTGTCTATGTCTGATCCGTAAGTGTATACACGGCTGTAAATATTTTTACTGTTTTTCTTCCTGGGCCTAACCGGGCATATAAATAGCTGTGAATAGGTTTTTGCTATTCTATTTCTGTCTTTTTTGTCATTTGTGCACATAGTTGTAAATAGTCTATTTCGGTATTTTTTTGTAATTTATGTACATAGTTGTAAATAGTCTGTACCTTTACTGTTCCGTCTTTGGTGTATTGTAGCAAAAGTGATGTTTTATCGAGTGCATGTATTTATATGTAATGACTATGTAAAGCGTGGTGAGTCTGGTCATAGGCTGGAGTACCCGCTATATAAAAATCCGTTATTATTATTATTATTATTATTATTATTATTATTATTATTATTATTATTATTATTATTATTATTACCTGCACTTTATTAAGCAGTGGTATTTTGCTTTTATCGATGGTTTTCAGGTACAAGTACGTAAGCAGTATAATTGTGTGTAGGAACTCGTCACCACCATCACCACCGCCACCATCACAACCATCATCATCATCATCATCATCATCATCATCATCATCATCATCATCATCCTCATCATCATCATCATCATCATCATCATCATTATCATCATCATCATCATCATCATCATCATATTTATCATATCCTCATCATTATCAGCGTTGTGGCCAAGTGGGCTAAGGCGGGACTAACTTGCCTTGTCCACAGGCAAGAAAACAATGGCGCCTGACAGGTGTGGGATCGATCCTGCATCTGGGCGTTAAGTTTCTCCGAATATTATTTATTTTCGACTCGGACAACGTCTCAGGGGTTTTCTCCGGGTACTCCGGTTTGCTCCCCGAGCAAAATTTCAAAAACACAAATAATATTAGGTCGGTTGGGTTTGGGCGCGCACAGGCTTCGACTACGTCTACCCCAGTGGAGGCGACCCAGAATTTCCAAATAAAAAAGGACAATAAAGCGATACAAAACAATCATCATCAACAATACCATTACCATTATCAGTCCCGTTCCCGGTCGGGTCATCGAAAAGACATGCGAATCTGCAAACTTGTTTTTTTTAAGTTCTTATCGGAAAGTTGTTTTCAAGACAATAATGTGCATTAATAAACTTTATTGTGATCCTACCATCTACTGGTTCTTCATCGTCTGCAAAGGTTTTGGTAGGAAAATGTCCTCATACTCATTTAAAAAAATCTGTTTCAGAATGCACTGACGGCACTTACGGTGAAGACTGCATCATGACCTGTGGTCAGTGTGCTCACACACAGGTTTGTGACAAGACTGATGGACACTGTGAGCACTGCCAGCCTGGATTCTCCCTTCCCCTCTGTCAGCAAGGTAAGGAACAATAGTTGTTTGTATTGTAAATATTGACTTTATAGTTATCATGGATTGTCCCTTCCCCTCTGTCAGCAAGGTAAGGAACAATAGTTGTTTGTATTGTAAATATTGACTTTATAGTTATCATTCATTGTCCCTTCCCCTCTGTCAGCATGGTAAGGAACAATAGTTGTTTGTATTGTAAATATTGACTTTACAGTTATCATTGATTCTCCCTTCCCCTCTGTCAGTAAGGTAAGGAACAATAGATGTTTGTATTGTAAATATTGACTTTATAGTTATTATTGATTCTCCCTTCCCTTCTGTCAACAAGGTAAGGAACAATACTCCAAATAGTTGTTTGTATTGTAAATATTGACTTTATAGTTATCATTGATTGTCCCTTCCCCTCTGTCAGCAAGGCCAGAAACAATAGTTGTATGGGAAATGGATGTGTCACTGAGTGGGTTTTGTTGGTCCCAATAACAGATAAACTTTCCTAAAACGGACATATTTGGTTCACGTGTGTGTGTCTGTCTGTGTGTGTGCATGTGTGTGTGTGTATCTGTGTGTGTTTGTGAGCAGTGCGGGTGATTTCTATTTTTTTCAGTGTTTCTGTTCAGAATCAAAATCCAAAATATTTATTGTCCCAACATACAGCAGGGACAATTTATCTGTGTTCTTGTTCTTCAAATTCTTTTAAAATCAGTTTTTAAGTTATGTCAGACAGAGAGAGAAAGAGAAAGAGAGAGAAAGAGAGAGAGAGAGAGAGAGAGAGAGAGAGAGAGAGAGAGAGAGAGAGAGAGAGAGAGAGAGAGAGAGAGAGAGAGAGAAACGAGTCACCAGTTGTCTTCTGTAATTTAACATAAGTATTATTTCCACTGTTTATTTACCTGTATTTTTGTCTTCTGTGTGATAAACAGCCTGTGACATCCAGCATTATGGTGTGGATTGTCTGACCAAGTGCGGCTATTGCTCCAACAATACGTCAGGCTGTGACAAGGACAACGGAGCGTGCCCCATCCCAGTTGGAAATGCTGCAATATGCCGAGGATCATACCAACCCCCACTTTGTCAAGAAAGTGTGTTTTGGTTTGAATGCACATAATAATATAGAAGATACAAGGTAGAGATAATCCTGCATTGGTATGCTCAGATATCCACGAAGATACAAGATAGAAATAATCCTGCATTGGCGTGCTCAGATATCCAGCCATACAGGGAGTGTTCAGGCTGACTTGCCTTATTCCGTCCTTCTTTCACTTTTGTTAAAATTGCCAGGTATTAACTGCAATTATTTTATTACTTCCGTTCCAGAACCCGGTTCTGAGGCTTCATCTGGTGGTTCTGAGAATCTGGTAGGACCCATTGTAGGCGCCATTGTGGGTTCCATTCTGGGTGCTGCAGTTATTATAGGTGGCTGCGTGTTGGCGGGTCTCTGGTAATTGTGCTCTTTTGTTGTTGTTGTTGCCTTTTTTTGAGTGATAATGGCTGTGAAGAGTTTTGTTGTTGTTGTTAAATACAGCTTAAATATAGTTTAACTAGTTTTAAGTCACAAAACAATTTGTTTTCTTGCGTTAGAAAGTAGCTTAAATTAATGTTTTTGACTTACAAATTAAATAAATTACATCAGTATTTCTATCCTGTTAATTTTATTTTGACCACTCTCTAACCTCAAAGCTTGATTCTAAACTGGCACATCTTGTGTTGTCATTCTTTTTTAAAACTCTTTCCAAGCACTTTGACTTTTAATACAATAACCCAGTTTTCTGGGTTGGACCTCTTAAATGGGACTCGTTGTATGTACATACAAGGTAGATCAACACACATCTTTCAAGCTCTTGCCTGGAGTGGACCTCTTAAATGGGACTCGTTGTATGTAAATAGTTCTACACACTTCTTTCAACCACTTGCCAATAGCAAAAATATTCAATGTAGTATTTGACTGTAAGCAGTACCAGTCAATAAATATAGTTTATTTCAGATTTATTTCCTGAAATGTGTCGCCTATATCGTAAGTTCCATATTTTAACCAAGCAGTTACATGTTTTGTAAAATAATTCTCTGTTGTAGCTGGAAACGTCGTGCCGCAGGCGCCAACACCAGAGACGCAACGCGCAGACATGATGATATTAGGAACGTTTCTCACAACAGTAAGTGGTCATTAATCTTCTGCATGCTTTTACAATGAATATAGCCTATAATGAGAAAGCACGGTAACGGAGGAATAAGTAGAAAGCATTGAACACCGTCAATGTGTGGTGTTACCATCACAAATTACCCTTTTATTGACTGTTGAACTTTTGTAATATCAAAACGGGTTTCATGTGTAGGTTGGTGGGGGTCAGTCCTTTGTTCCCCAGGTCTGTGTTTCCCAAACTGTAGGTCTATCTTTCCTGAGGTCAATGTAATCTGAAGGTTTCTCAGGTCTATTTTCACTCTGGTCTATGAGCCGCTGGGTCTTATATTCCTTCAATGTCCTTACGTATGATATTGTTTATTTATATGTGTGCGTGCGTGCGTGTGTGTGTGTGTGTGTGTGTGTGTGTGTTTGTGTGTGAATATTAGCGACATCTTACTTTATTAGATACCAATTACTTTATGATCACGAACATATGTGGGGAACAAAGACCTTGGGCATATAGTCTTGAGGTAACATATACATGATCCCGTGACTGGAGTTATTTTTGCCTCATACACAGAAGCCATCGCGTTTTCACACACACAAAGAGACCCAAGTTTCGATCGCATTGCTAAGTGTTCACCATCAGCAAACAATTTAAGATATGTCACATCCAAATGACACCATAAGTTTCCTAATCAGAAACAATTCAATCGTTTAAGGACCATCCGTTAAATTACATCCATATCCCTGTATATATTTGTTAATATAACACCAGCCCAAGCTTTTTTGTCAGACTGATGTTTGCGTTTCACTGTCCAGGAGCTCTTCGTATGATACCATTAACCAGCACAGCGGGAGGAACGGAAGATGCAACTCTGGACACCACATCCGACCCCGAGCAACCCAAGCCTTTCGGGGAAAGTGAGATTAACGTGTATGAGGTTGTGCGTGAAAACCCTTATGACGCACTTCATTCTTACGCAAATTACGTCACACCAGAGAATGACGTATACACAAGTCTTCATGCATCGAAAATAAAATGAATTCAGTACCACGACTGACTATACACAAAGCTCTACTAATTGTAGAGATGTTAATGTAAACAGGAAGTGTCATTGTTTTACTCCAGTGCCCTCTGTTAAGGATATAATAACTCATTTGACCGGTACTGTTCTTTCCGTTACCTCCACTGTTGCGCCTGGGTTACAAATCTTGAGATTAATGTTAGCCTTGTCCACTTAACAGTGACAATTTTCTTGACGGTGTTGCGACCTGGTTTTATTATAAAGATGGGGAAAATATGGGCCGCTATCAGAACTATTTGGGGGAAAACATATTACAATCGGTTCAGCCAATTTTGAGATACAGTGCATAACGTGTTTAAAAAATAATGAACTGCAGCTACCTTGACCTTTGAGAAGGTATGAATGTAAATAATGCTTAGCAGTAAGTAAAGTGTCTGCACAGTAAAAACAATCAAAATCGGTCCAGTCATTCTGGAGATAAGGCACAAAATATGTTTCGAACATAAAAGTGACATTCAGAGTAACGGACTGACCGACAACGGAACTGTTACTGAATGAATGGCCATGAGCTAAAGTACTTGTATAATAGCAAACATGACCAAAATCGGTTCATCCGTCTTTTAATATATAAAGGCAAAACGCGATTAGCGACAAAGTGACTCCAGCGACATTGATCTTTGGGATAGAGCAAATCTGATGTTACGAGAGACGGATCAATAATCTTAGTCATGTTCCAGAGGAAGTTTGGTCTAAATTCTTTCAGAGGTTCTTCATATAAGGCGTGCAAGGACGGACGGACAGGCAGACATACCGACCGACAGATAGACCGACGATTGGCGCGTTTTGATTCCAGACTACTTCAGAGTATTTCCAGATATTATGTGAAAAATACAAAAACTATAGACCTATTTCGCGTGCATATGCACACATGACAGAGCTAGTCTAATGAAAGTGCAGGTTCCTCAATGTCTTTCTGTCCTCACGACCGTCAGACTGGTAGACAATACCTTACCTTACATGAAGATGGAAATCTGTCTTATTAACAGTTTCTGTGTTGCATGCTAATTGAAAATGAATACGTTGTTCTTAGTGAGACGTGCTGAAAATGAAGCCCTACACACCAGTAAATCCTTCTCAAACTTTGCCTGGACAAGTAGACCGCGGGAGATCCAGTAGAGCAAAGTATTAAAATCAATGAATTATGTCTTTGCCTGAAAGTTGTGTGTAGTGTATACAAGACAACAAATCTTTATTATCCCATAAGGAACTTCACAGCAATGTATGTCAGGCATATACAACATATAATAGAAAACAATCATGTTATAACATTTAACAGAGCTAAAAAAAAAAATCAATACTAAATTTATATACATTCTATAAATCTAATCACTTGCGTACTCTTACACTTCGTCTTTTCCTTCAAACACCTATCCACGCCCTCTAGTTCTATGCACATACACTCAGCGAGATAGTTGGGAGACTCTTACATCAAGACAGTCTTTTGTTTGAGGGTCTGGCATTGGCCTCATTTATCATTGATATGGCAGTAGGGATGAAGGTGTTTTTGTAGCGCTGTGTACGCGTTAGTGCACAGCGGAATCTGCGATTAGATGGAAGAAGTTCAAACATGGGATTTTTAGTCCAAATGAAATGATCTGTATATTCTTGCTCTTTTCAAAATAGAAGCTTAAAATATATCTATTCACTAATCTAATCACATACCGTTTTTCATCCCCCTAAAATACCCCCCTACCCTCTACCCCTCCCCCACCTAGCCTCTACTCTGTTCTATCAAACTACAATGCTATCTTCTTTGTTAGACTTGTCACTACCTTTTTTCTTGAAAACTCTTCCAAAACTCCTCATTTGTGTATGAGGTCTGTTGGGTCAGCGCAAAGAGCTTATATACCAAGAGGGTTCACTCAGAGATAATTACTTGGACATCCTGGAAGTGCGATAACTCGTGCTGAGAAAGAGTTATCTTACATGTATTGCAGCTCATACGGCGAAGATGACGGTAGAAACTATAGTGAAGAAAGTAAGTATAGGTCGCATTTTTGTTCTGGAAAAGGGTGCAGTAGGACTTTTCCCCCCTTTTTTTAAGATATGTAATAAAAGGACAAAGTTCCAAGCAAGTGATGTTAATTTTATCACATACTTTTTTTTTAATGCTGAGAGAAAATGTATACACATGTAAAATAGTGCAGTGTCTGATGCATTTGTATGTGATATTTAGTTATGTATAATTATATAAATAGCGTTTGGAGTAATGTATAGACTGTTAATTTGATTGGTGTTTAGGATGCTGAGAGGCAATGTAAATATATAAATAGGGTAAGAGGTAGTTTAGATGTTATAATAATGTGGACTTAAACATGTACATAGTGGAGTAATTTATATGTGATGTTGGTATGTATAAACATGTACGACATACATGTATATAATGTCAGAAGTAAGTAATTAGGTTTGATTTTAATATGTATGAACATGTCAATAGTATGCTAAGTAATGTACAATTGATTTTTATACACTTGCAAATAAACATGTTAATAGTGCCTGAAGTCATTTAGTTGTGATTTGTGTGGAAAATGTCATGATATTATTAGTGTTATTAGTTATTGTTTCCAATGTAAGTATCAGTATTATCACAGACTATACCCAGACCGGAAACTTCTATATAACAGTTACAAGCCACTTTTGCGGGTTACTTCCCTTGGCCTAGGAATGTTACTTGTAGCAGACGCTCTTAGCTGTACACAGAAAAGCACTGCAGTTACACTATGATCGCACGATGTTTAACCATAACTGCTCATCTGTTTTAACTATAGGTGACTTTATAGTTGTTTCTTAACAAATTATATTGTTTGTTGTGATGCATTTATGAAGCTTTTCAACATCATTATTATTTGTTTCACAGTTAGTAGTTTGAAAGATTAGTATCATAAGTATGACTATAGAGTGAAGTATTTTCTACAAGAATACTGAATTAACCTCTGTTGCTATAACAGTTTGTTTTCATTAAACCAAAATATAATATTATAAAATGGGTGTATTTTACTGTTCGTTTTTTTAATTAAATTTCTATCAATAATTCTAATTAAGTTTTATTAATAATCAAGTCTGTATTGCTGTTTTCTTTTAACTCCTAGATTTGGATGTCAGTGTGTGTGTTTGATCGCACAGTTTTTAACCATAACTGCTCATCTTTGTTTTAACTATAGGTGACTGTAGTTGTTTCTTAATAAATGATTGTGTTTATTGTGATGTGTTTATGAAGCTTTTCAACATCACTATTATTATTTTCACAGTTATGACTATAGACAAGTGTTTTCCACAAGAAGACTGAATTAATTTCTGTTGCTATAACAGTTTGTTTTCTTTAAACTAGAACATGATATTATATAAATCTGTGTTTTGCTGTTTGTTTTTTTTAATCTATAAATGTATATTTAAATTATTTTTTATTAATATTATCAAGTCTATTTTGCAGTTATCTGTTGACTCCTGGTTTTTGGATGTTATTGTTTGTGTGTGTATGTCTATGTATATAATAAAAAATTAAAACACAAACAAAAAGTGACAAGAGAGAGAGAAGAGAGCATCTATAACACAGCGTTCAACATGCATATATAAAAATGTGAAAACTATTATCAATTACATACGACAAGAGAAAGTTTATTGTCCCAACATACAGAAGACATTGTCCTAGCGTGAGAAAAAAATTGACTTACATGCCTTTTTAAAACAGAACTGACTAAACAAAATATTGATTTTGCCTTTTTAAAACAGAACTGACTTAACAAAATATTGATTTCCCCACACACACACATAATTCAATTATTTTATTTTAGGTCTCTTCACTTATTTGAGTGATTTTAGACCAAACATTCGCTCGTACAGACATACAAACACAAAATGTTCCCCACCCCCCCCCCCCCCCAACCCCAAATCTACAAAAGTCTGTTGATTGATGATTCACTTATTAATAATAATTAAAAGCAAGTAGTCATTGACAAAAGTGAACCATTGGACAATCTTTTACATCATCACTCTATTTTGACATTGCTAAATTAATAAGTGAATCACCAATCAACAGACTTTTGTAGATTTGGGTTTAGGGGGGTGGGGAGGGGAACATTTTGTGTTTGTATGTCTGTACGAGCGAATGTTTGGTCTAAAATCACTCAAATAAGTGAAGAAACCTAAAATAAAATAATTGAATTATGTGTGTGTGGGGAAATCAATATTTTGTTTAGTCAGTTCTGTTTTAAAAAGGCAAAATGAATATTTTGTTTAGTCAGTTCTGTTTTAAAAAGGCATGTAAGTCAATTTTTTTCTCACGCTAGGACAATGTCTTCTGTATGTTGGGACAATAAACTTTCTCTTGTCGTATGTAATTGATAATTGTTTTCACATTTTTATATATGCATGTTGAACGCTGTGTTATAGATGCTCTCTTCTCTCTCTCTTGTCACTTTTTGTTTGTGTTTTAATTTTTATTATATATATAGACATACACACACAAACAATAACATCCAAAAACCAGGAGTCAACAGATAACTGCAAAATAGACTTGATAATAATAATAAAAAAATAATTTAAATATACATTTATAGATAAAAAAAAAAAACAGCAAAAACACAGATTTATATAATATCATGTTCTAGTTTAAAGAAAACAAACTGTTATAGCAACAGAAATTAATTCTGTAGTCTTGTGGAAAACACTTGTCTATAGTCATAACTGTGAAAATAATAATAGTGATGTTGAAAAGCTTCATAAACACATCACAATAAACACAATCATTTATTAAGAAACAACTACAGTCACCTATAGTTAAAACAAAGATGAGCAGTTATGGTTAAAAACTGTGCGATCAAACACACACACTGACATCCAAATCTAGGAGTTAAAAGAAAACAGCAATACAGACTTGATTATTAATAAAACTTAATTAGAATTATTGATAGAAATTTAATTTAAAAAAACGAACAGTAAAATACACTCATTTTATAATATTATATTTTGGTTTAAAGAAAACAAACTGTTATAGTAATAGAGGTTAATTCAGTATTCTTGTAGAAAATACTTCACTCTATAGTCATACTTATGATACTAAACTTTCAAACTACTAACTGTGAAACAAATAATAATGATGTTGAAAAGCTTCATAAATGCATCACAACAAACAATATAATTTGTTAAGAAACAACTATAAAGTCACCTATAGTTAAAACAGATGAGCAGTTATGGTTAAACATCGTGCGATCATAGTGTAACTGCAGTGCTTTTCTGTGTACAGCTAAGAGCGTCTGCTACAAGTAACACTCCTAGGCCAAGGGACGCAACTCTGCACTTTGACTTGCAAAAAAGGCATTAGTTTCCGGTCTGTCCGGTATAGTCTGTGGTATTATCACGGTCATATTTCTGTGTGTATTTTGAATGTTTGCTGACAAACTGAAATTGCTTTTCAACAGAATGGAGGTTTTACGCAGTTTATATTGTTCCCTTCTTTTGTGTCATTCTGTCCACTGACAATCTTTTCGTCATAGTATTCTTTCATCTGTCTCTCTTTCTCTCTGTCTCTCTCTGTCTCTCTCTCTGTCTCCCTCTCTCTCTCTCTCTCTCTCTCTCTCTCTCTCTCTCTCTCTCTCTCTGTGTGTGTGTGTGTGTGTGTTTGTGCGAGAATTTGCAAAGTACTGCATAAATTAAATGAACAATAAAAGTGTTGGAAATGCATTCATGCATTTAAAACCGGATCAAAGGTAGTAATTAATTCGATAAATAATAATATATTCACTGAATTAATTAGAATTACATTCAAACATAGTTTGAGAGAATAAACAAAATGTCAATAAAATATATAGAATGATATATATTGCTTTTATTCTATACATTTAATTTTATTGACATTATTTTTGTTTATTCTCTCAAGTTATGATTAATTTTTCAATATATGTAATTCTAATTAATTCAGTGAATGCATTATTTACTGAATTAAATAACCTTGACAAATAAACAAGCAAACAAATCAAAAATCCATTTATTTTTATATATTTTATTTCAATTGCAATTAATGTAAATCTTAATAATTTCATTTCTACCAAGTATTATTCTAGTTAATTATTTTTATTTTAATGCATTTCTTACACTTATTTGTATTTTATTGAAAAAAAAACTTTCGTACTCTTGAATTTAGTTGCTTGTCTTTATTTTACTGTATACATTGCTTTCATTCTATACATTTAATTTTATTGACATTACTTTTGTTTATTCTCTCAAATTATGTTTCTTTTTTTAATATATGTAATTCTAGTTAATTCGGTGAATATATTATTATTAGTAAATTAATTACAATTAAAAGATTGAAAATTATAAATTTGTTCTTCATGAAACAAGCTGCATGACAAATTAATTTTATACATATATTTTTTTTGAAATTTTATAAATGTGTTTGTTTATATTTATAAATAATACGTACTTAATACCGCCAACATCTGGTGGTCCAAACACTGCATAATTCCTGCAATACTTAGCAATGTTTTAACAGACAGAATGAAGGTCTAATCAGTCTGGCGCAACAACGGAAAAAGGGGAGTAACTCGTTCCGACAAGAGTTGCTTCCCATAAACTGTCCAACTTTCGTTACACAGGCTTATGAAGGAGTCGACTATCTTGGTACTTATAGTCTTTGGTCAGCGTGGGATAAGTGGACGCTTTCTGTCATATGGTCACTAGGGCTTTCTATGATATTATTATTTAGCAATGTAGGCATTTTATATATACTTGTTTTGTTGATATTATATAATGATGTTTATATTCTATTTTGTTTTTGTAAACGGGGGTTCGATAAATTAGAGTATAGCCTCAGCGTCCCCTGCGTGGGATGCTTTTATTGTAAAGTGACCGACTGGTGGAGTGCTTTCAGTGTTACCACTAGGGTTGATTCAACAGATCTTTTATACGGATAAGGAGTGAGTCCTCTTTCAACCAAGTGGTGGTCCTGATTTTGTGATCCTGATTTGGTTCTTCACAGCCTCTGGACCCTGTAAGAAATGAATAACTAACTAATCCCTAAGGTAGTATAATCTGGTTGTGTGCATACGGATGTGTATAGGAATGCAGGCATGTGGTGTGTGTGAGAGAGAGGGAGAAAGAGAGAGAGAGTTGCCTTACTTATTTTAGCTAAGGGCAAGATGAGAAAAGTGTTGAAAACATGTATTACCTACTGAACATTGTTGCAATAAAGGCTGTGAATATTTCACTGACTGGTCGTATTTTTCTTTACATGTGTATTTGCTATTTAACATAGTTTTGCAATAAAGGCTGTGAATATTTCACAGACTGGTCGTATTTTTCTTTATTTGCTATTTAGCATAGTTTTGAGATTACGTATATGTTTAAAGCGAAATGCTATACAGTTAGAGTTATGGATCTGAATGTAGTTTAACCCCAAGTGCTTATCTTTAGGTCTGCTTAGTTGTAGTAAAGGTCAAATTCCTTGTCGCAATCACCACTGTTATCTGTATATTAGAAAACGCTGTCAAGACCCATCAGTTATAGCATGTCCCGAGAACATAGAAGAAGAGGAAATCCTCCCAATTCTCCGAGACGAAGTTGAGGCAGCAGTGCAATCGTTGAAGAAAGTGAAGTCAGCGGAAGTGGACGATATACCCGCAGAACTGCTTCAAGCAGGATGAGAAGCGATGACTGATGCACTCACCATTATCTTTAACAAGATCTGGCAGAGTGGGGAGTGGCCTACACCAAGGACCCAGTCGCTTGTCATCACTCTTCCAAAAAAAGGTAACCTTCAGAACTTCTGACAGAAGTGTGAAAACTACCGCATCATCTGCCTCATCAGCCATCTCAGCAATGTCCTCCTGCTATCTGTTACACTCAACTGAGGTTGGTGTTTTTCTTTATCAGTAGTTGATTCAGCCCTAATGCTGAAGTACTGATGAGTGTAGCTCAGATTCGTTTATCCACGCAACCCGTTCAATCAGCCACAAGGCACGGAGTCGTCGTATGAAGTTTTCAAACTTTATTCAGCTTTCATCAACAACTGCATACAATCGCCTTTTTACTCTCTACAATTCTCAACTTTGAACTTTCCACTTTTTACAACTTTCTCAACTCTAACACAACAGCTCTCTTTACTTTTCAACTCTCTCTTATTTTGAAACAGTGCGGCACTTATATAGTCTCTACATACTCCAGAACAAGCGAGAATACCCCTGCATGAAACACCACAACCAATCAAAAGTAACTTCATCATCACTGTCTCACGTCATACAACCTTATTTGGAATGGAAGCTTCTATGATTACCACTAGAATTATCCATACGCTTCGATCGATAGTAAACAATCGACTCCAGAAAATTCTCAAATAGTATCGACCAACTAAAATCATCAACGTTATACAAAGCTTCTTCTAACAACAACGCAAACTCAAATCAAAGATAAATACACTCTATTACTGCATGCTTAGCAAAATAAAACGATCTGATCTATCGCGTGCGTCACACACGCAAGCCTACCATCGCACACGTTTCACACATAAGCCTACCATCGCACGCGTCTCTAACGTAACATAACCCCCCACTCAAGAAGAAATTTACTTAATTTCTTGCAACAACGTTGAGACGCAATGAACAAAGTACAAAATTAAAACTTATTTCAGTATGTCTGAATACTGTCAATATTCTCGGTTTATATACACAGAGTCAATGTTCATTCATCTGCAAGGAGACGACGCCCTCGTCCGTTACAGTTGTCATCGGCCCAGGGTCAAAGACAATGATCTTGTGGGCTTTCCTGGAGTCAGTGCATCCTCTGTTGTCTCCTTCTTCCATCGAACGTCCGATGAAGTCGACGTTGTCAGCTCCCAGAATGCACTTGCTGGGACTCACGGTCAAGTTGGCTTCTGCGAGACGGTGGAACAGCTCCCTCAAGGTCAGCAGATGCTCCTTCCAGGTCTGGGTGTGGACTAGCAGGTCGTCCCGGTAACACACGACGTTGTCCATCCCTTTGAGCATCTTCCTCATTCCTCTCTTCAGGGTAGCTCCGCTGTTGACCATGCCAAAGGGCATCCTTAGGCACTCGTACGTCCCATCAGGAGTTATAAAAGCAGTCTTTGGTATGTCCTGTTGACGCACGGCGACTTGCCAATAACCCTTGCTGAGGTCATCTTTGAGAAGATTTTACTCCCCGATAATTGGCGGAAGAGGTCTGCTGCAGTAGGCATCGGCTCGGGGTCGAAGACGGTGATCTTATTAACCTTCCTGTAGTCGATGCATACTCTGGTGCTTCCGTCCTTCTTCTTCACGACCACGACAGGGGACGCGTAGGGGGAACTGGACTCCCTGATGATGCCCATCTTCAGCATCTCATTGATGTCTTTCTTCAAGGATTCGCGGGCCTTCAAAGGGATCGGGAAGGGTTTGGATCGAACCGGGATATCTAAAGTCAGGTGGACTTCATGTTCGACCAAAGTTGTAGAGCCTGGGACATCGCTGAAGTTATGGGGAAACTCCATCTTTTGACCTTCCGCCAAGCTTGGTCCTAGCCTAACGTCATCGATGCCTTCTTTGCTGTGGAAGTCTCCAAGTTCCAACAGTTCCTCGCTGTCAAAGCTGTCGTCTATCTTAGCGGCTGTTGCTGCGTGTACAGTCTCTGATGGCCTTTACACGTACAGCTTAAAGAGGTCTGATCTATCGCACGCGTTTCACACATAAGCCTACCATCGCACGCGTCTCTAACGTAACACTATCAGTTGTTTACTTCATGTCAACTGTGCTCGAAAACGGCACCCATGATACTGAAGGAATGATCAGTTCAGTGTTTTATTTATCGCCTGTAAAAACACATTGGTGATTGTAGACACATGCAGAATGCACACGTAAGGACACATGCACCATATATACAGTACATATGCACTTGATCTTTTGATTGTAAGATCTGCTGATGATGTTCAGCTGCTGAGGTGACTCACGGTCTGGTGTCCGACCATTTTTGTGTGCTGTTGCACTTTAACATGACCCTTCCCCCACCCTCCCTAGTGTACGCCACAATCCGCAACATACACGCCATTGATAGGGCTGCGTTCAGAGCGGATCTGCGGGAAGCGTTAGCGCAGCCCGAGGGTTGCACTGCTGACCGGTACAACGCCGCCTTGCGGTCAGTACTGGACAAGCACGCTCCCGCCACCCGTCGTAAAGTTCCCGCTAGGAAGCCTTCCCCCTGGTTCGGCCTTGTCAGCGAAGAGCTGCTTCAAGCCAAACGTGATAGACGTAATGATGAGAAACAGTGGCGAGCTACTCGCCTTACCGTCCATCAATAAATTTACAAGAAAGCAAAACAGTTTGTTACAGCTCTTGTCCACCAAGCCAAAAGCCTATTCTATTGTGCCGAGATTAATGAAGCGCAGTCTAGCAAAGAGTTGTATAAAATCACAAATGGTCTCTGTGCCAGAACAAAAGCCACTCAGCTCCCCACCACATACCCCTCGTCTTGTCTCCCCGGTGTTCTCTCCGGCTTCTTTGTGAGTAAGATTGAAAAACTCAGAAAAGAACTTGACTCCAAGCCCTCTGTTTCGTTTTCTCTTGGCAAGCCCTTTCAGGGCGCACAGCTGATACCCTAGTCTCTGTTTACGAGCTCTGAGTTGCTTTCAGCATGAAATCTGATCTGCCTAGCCACCTGCTTTTTGCAATGATGCCATGGCGCCAGCCTTCCCTTCCCTTTTTTTTTTAAGCTGGGCTCGCTCTTTGTCTATGTTAAACTGGCTCATTGCTGGTGTTGTGCTTGGAATATTTTCTTATGTTTTTCTATTTTATTTAGAAGAATTGCATATTTCTGAAAATTGTTTTTTAAAACTTGGTTTCTATAGTGTTTGAAGCACTGACTAAAAGTTATATTTTGTTGACTGATGTGGTATTTAAGAAGAAAAGTGCTATAGAACGTGGTGTTGTGTAGTTATTTGTGGTACTGTTTCTCTGTAAATGTGAATGGTAAAAACACATTTTTGGTGAAGTTTGACTTCAATTTCTGTGATCATTTGCATTTTAAGTGCTTTAAAAGTTATTAACACTGTAAGATATAACGTTTGTCTATTGAAAAATATAAGAAACGAAATGACTGATTAATTGTGAAAGATGTTATTAGTAATTTAAAAGTGTAGGTTTCAGTACCAGGCACCATTGACTGTGTGAAGCTCTGAACAAATGTACTATTGGAGGAAATAACATGTTGATGTCTTGCTTGATTCAGATTACTAGTTGAAACTTGAAAGAGTGCATTGTGCATAGTGCCAAAAAGTAACTCAATGTACATAATCAGTTCTGTCAAATGTTGATTCTGCTTCATTGAAACCTGGCTGTGGACAACAATAAATGTTCGTGTTAACCTAAACAATGTCTTTTAATAACTTGTGCAAACTGCATAAAATATAATGCACTAATGTAATATTAATATAATTTGTTCACATAACTTCTACAAAAGTTAGGACACTTGATCATTGTTAGCACTGCTGCATAATTTTGTTCTGTGCATTAAATGGATACTTGGGATACTTTACAAGTTTGGCAGAGGACAGACACTCAAGTTCGGGTAGGCTCATTTATTTCATTCGTTCACATGTAGCTAACACTGTGATTGTATCTTTGTAAGTTTGTTTGAGTATTGTTTTCTTTTAATTTTCAATTGCACAACTCTCTCTCTCTCTCTCTCTCTCTCTCTCTCTCTCTCTCTCTCTCTTTCTTTCTCTCTCTCTCTCTCTCTTTCTCTTTACAAGTACATTTTTGGGTCTCATATTTAAATGCAGCATAATATATATTTCCTGTCAGCCCTTGTAGTTTTAGGTCAACATGTTTTCACACTTGCATACACTACAGTAAACTTGGCATGTGCATGATAGTCTAACACAGTATGCTGATTTTTATTCTTTCCTGGCAGAGCATGCAGAAAGGGCCAAAGACCAACCCAGTCTTTACTCACACAGTACAGAGAGTGGAATGCTTATGCACAGCTCCATTACTCTGCCTGCTATCAGTCAACGGCAGGCAGCTGGCATGCCTGTGCACCAAGCTATTTGGCTTATTGGCAGGGTCAGGGGTCAAAACTCAAAGCTCGCTGTAGAACAACTGTGGGCGAACCTTTCAATTCTTTCTCTTTTGTCACAGAGTCTGACGTCCTGAATGGTCGTCAAAGCCTCTGCTCCCAAAACTTCTGACCTAGATGATCCCATCCCTACCTCACTTTTTGAATGTTTGGATGTAGTCCTTCCTTCACTCACTCAAGTCATCCACAATTCTCTCACCTCTGGCTCTTTTCCCGACGTCTTCAAATCCGCTCTTGTCAAGCCTCTTCCCAAAAAGCCTTCTCTGGACCCAAATGACCTTAAAAATTTCAGGCCTGTTTCAAACTGATCCTTTTGTTCCAAAATCATCCAAAAAATTGTTCTGTCTCAGCTCAATGCATATCTGTCTTCAATCTTCTTGATCCTCTTCAATCCGCTTACAGACCGGGACATAGTACAGAAACTGCTCTTGTTAAAATCACTAATGATCTTCTCCTCTCCCTTGATCAAGGCAAACTCTCTGTTTTTTCTCTGTTAGACCTTTCGTCAGCATTTGACACCACAGATCACACCATTCTCATTGACCTGCAACACACTTTTGGCCTTCGTGGCACTGTTCTTGGCTGGCTCACGTCATACATCACTGACAGACGACACACTTTTTCCGTTACAATGACCGCTCTGATACTGGATCGGTGTTGGGTCCCGTCCTCTTTGTTCTCTACACATCCCCTCTTTCTAACATCATCGATTCTCACTCTAGCTCTGTCAATCATCATTCCTTTGCGGACGATACACAACTTCATAAACCTTCTGACCCCTAGGATCTTGGCACTACAATAAATTTGATGCAAGAGTGCATCTGTGATGTCAAGTCCTGGATGACGTTCAACAAATTGAAAATTAATGACGAAAAGAGAGAAGCCATAATTATTTCATCTCCTCGCATGACAGCATCTCAGCTTCCATCTTACTTTGTTTTGGTAACCCTGTTGTCTAATTTTCTGATTCTGTCAAAATTGTGGGCGTGATTTTGGACTCTCACCTGACTATGCAAGCTTACATTCAAACTCTAATCCGAACCCTAAAATTTGAACTCCGTGGAATCAACAGCATCCGTCACTTTCTGTCTGCCAAAGCCACTCAAACTCTTGTCTCAGCTTTCATTCTCTCACGGCTTGACTATTGTAACTCTCTCTTCTGTGGTTGCCCTGATTATCTATTGCAAAGACTTCAAAAGATTCAAAATAATGCCGCCCGTCTCATTCTTCGCATTCAAAGAACTCCTAATCTTAAATCCCTACAATGGCTTCCCATCGAACAAAGAATTGAGTATAAAATTGCTTGCCTCTGCTTCAATGCTCTCTCTTCATCCGGCCCTTTTGATATCAAAAACCATGGTAAACCCCTACATACCCTCTAGAATCCTTCGATCTTCTTCTGCCCAAAATTTCTGCATTCCACGAGTGAACAAATCCTTTGGTAAACGCTCATTTTCATTTTCTGCTCCCACCTGGAACTCCCTTCCCACGTCTCTCCATTCTTCCCAAACATCTGCTGCCTTTCGTTCTGGCCTCAAGACCGATCTGTTCAAACGTTCCTTTGATGACACTACAATGTGAACTTGTGCTGAACTCTGTATAAGTGTGTGTGTGTGTGTGTGTGTGTGTGGGTGTGGGTGGGTGTGTGCGTGTGTGTGTGCGTATTCATATTACATAATGTGTATGTTTTGTTTACCATCTGTTATATTGGTGTCGGATAGCGCAGTTGTTGGAGCACTCGCTACTGTGTCGCAAGTTAAGCACCGTCCAGTGCGGTTAGCACTTGGATGGGTGATCGCAAAACGTGAAGCGACAAATAACAATGCCCCCAGTTGACTCAACTGTGACTGAGTGCCTACTCTCTTAAGGGTGGGGAAGGTAAAGCAGCGAGGGAGAGAGATGGGCATCACCCTCATTACGCTGGCCCAAGATAAATGTGATCTCCAACATCACGCTCCCCTACGGCCTCAAGGCTATGGGACCACCTTTACCTTTTACCTTTATATTGTTATTGCGTAGCCATTTTAGTTCTTAGAAGTGTCTTACGTGAATGTAAAGCGCTCTGAGCTTTCAGTAGAAAGGGCGATATATATGTATATATATATATATATATATATATATATATATATATATATATATATATATATATATATATATATATATATATATATATATATATATATAGATAGATAGATAGATAGATAGATAGATAGATAGATAGATAGATAGATAGATAGATAGATAGATAGATAGATAGATAGATAGATAGATAGATAGATAGATAGATAGATAGATAGATAGATAGATAGATAGATAGATAGATAGATAGATAGATAGATAGATAGATAGATAGATAGATAGATAGATAGATAGATAGATAGATAGATAGATAGATAGATAGATAGATAGATAGATAGATAGATAGATAGATAGATAGATAGATAGATAGATAGATAGATAGATAGATAGATAGATAGATAGATAGATAGATAGATAGATAGATAGATAGATAGATAGATAGATAGATAGATAGATAGATAGATAGATAGATAGATAGATAGATAGAATAACATACTTTGGTCCTCACAAAACGCGCTATAGAACGTTCACGAAGCTTGTAACATTATAATACAGGAAGAGTAAAAGGAATAACGAGCTAGTCAATAAAATATTTAATAAACCATATACTATTAATAATATTCTTAAGGTAACTCTCTCTTTTTTTTATCTCTCTTTCTCTCTCTCTCTCTCTCTCTCTCTCTCTCTCTCTCTCTCTCTCTCTCTCTCTCTCTCTCTCTTTCTCTCTCTCTTTTGCACACATTTACACAAATACATCAATATTTGCTTAATGACCCGAAGGGGATTAAAGTAAAACACACCAGGAAGAGAAGGCATGAACTACAACAAGCCTTTTAAAGGGAGATTAGAACTAATAAAATTCTTCAGTCCACAAGCCATTTAACACCGATATTGTCACATAGAACTTCCTCGTCCCAGTGGCGTTATCTCGTCTTTCGCTGTTTTGCTCAGCCCTTGCCGTATATTTCTTAGCCAACTGAAGATTTTGCTCTCAACGTTCAAGGAAGGAAAATACTGAACTCTCCATGTAATAAAATAATGCTTGATTAAAAAAAAAATCTGCAACGTAAAAACTCGCGGTTGTTGCGGCCAATCTGGGATAAGTCAGGCATCTCGTACAGCTGTCGTCTAGGCTTCGATCTTCCCAACAAGTGGGAAGTGATTGTCAAAATAGGCTATTTAGACCCTGCTCCCTAAGACTTCTCACCTGAAATAGTTCAGCCTGCTGTAGCCTTTGTAAGTTAAAGTCGCTGGCTAGAAGACGACACAAGTCAGTGGTGTGCTAAGCATAGGTAGGCCGTAGCATAAGCCTGCTGACGTAGATCCAGCCACCCCTGCATGAAGGCGCTCAGGTATGACTAGATTTCGCGGGCTTTGGCTGACAGCAAAGCTAGGTGGTCATTCTTTGTCTAAATCTCAACCGAGACGGACGCACGCAGAAAGATCTCTCTCAGAAGACTAGCAGGTGACGGGTGAAATTCAATTCATCGCAGTATAGCCACAGCCTGACATTGTCAAAGGGGTAAATGATCAATCTTTTGTTTCACCGCGTTTATTGATAATGTTGTTGGATTATGTTTGTGAAGTTTTGCCATGTTTTATCGTTGTGAATGGTAGTAAAACTTTGCTTGACCACGTGGCTGACACACGTGACCGGTTTCGGCACCATGAGGTATCCCCTATGGACCAACTGTTGTTTCTCCTATGTGTATTATTGCAGACCAGTGGCTGTACCGGAGAATGTGTATATTAATAATTACTTCTCCATGTGTTTAGTTTAGCCATGATATGTATATTATAGGAATTAGGTTGGAAATTCCAGTGGACCACAGACATAGAAGATTGTTCGTCGCTTATATATTTAAGTGAAGCGATCACTGAGGGCTGTTTCTGTCATCAGTGAGATGCTCTGCACACCCTTAGTATACAAGGTGTTGCAGAAACTCGTCTTATGTTTTGCAGACGAGCAAGCTTGTTGGTCTGAGGCAGGAGACAGACCACTTAGAGTCAACCCTGACAATCGGCCTGCAGTGGGACATCGAGCACTGAGCTCTGATAGTCCAATAGTCAACAACCCAGGAACAGACACCATCACCACACCTCAATGAATCAGCTAAGTGACACAGAAAACGTGCACTAACCCTGTTCTAGAAGGACTATGCAGTAGTCCACTCTCCTGAAACGAACATTAGGCAAACCAGAACAAATAGCCCAATGATGAGGCAGTAGAAAGTATCAAGAACTGTAACAGCATAGACTTATTGAGTAGCAAACTATTCGAAGTGAATTTGGACATTTAAGTTAATAGAGTGTTTAGAGAATTATGTATAGAGTATGTGTGATATTTACTGTTAACAAGTGGCTGGACTACCTATTTTTCATAGCCGTGCGAGAGCTAGTGTGTCAGTGAATCTTTTACCATTTTCTCCCTATCTCTATAACCCTATCCGCACACAGACCGGGCTAAACATATAAATGTATTAAGATTAGTCACAGGGTGATTATACTAGCCGATCTCCGCAGACAAAGATGAGTGGGTAATAGTATTCCATTGTGCAGAGCCCAGTAACAATAGATCCACCGTCACAGTGATGTTGTGAGAGGAGTTGAATTACTATAATAATAATAATAATAATAATAATAATAATAATAATAATAATAATAATAATAATAATAATAATAATAATAATAATAATAATAATAATGTTTACAGAATAAAGCAACAGCAAAGCGTAAAATATCAAATCAGAATACACACACACACACACACACACACACACGCACACACACACACATTTTTATAGAAACGACGTTCTGATGACTGTTGTGAAAAAAACAGGGATTATTTTGACACACTTTCCATTTCTTTGACATTATTTTGACATTTTCAAATTTTTGAAGCTAACCCTAACCCAAACCCTAACCCTTAACCTAACCATAATGCTAAAACAGCTCTAACTCTACGGAGCACTATTTTGACGTCAAAATAGTACAGCCTTCCAAAAACGTCAGAAGAAACCATGTGGAGTTTCATGTGTGTCATCAGAACGTCGTTTCTACATGCCCACACACACACACACACACACACACACACACACACACACACACACACACACACATATTTGTAGAAACGACGTTGTTATGACTGTTGTGAAGACAACATACATTATTTTGACACACTTTCCATTTCTTTGACATTATTTTGACATTTTCAATTTTTTGAAGCTATCCCTAACCTTAACCCTAACCCTTAACCTAACCCTAAAACAGCTGTAACTCTAGGGAGCACTATTTTGAAGTCAAAATAACGGGGCCATCAAAAAAAAAGTCAAAAGAAACCATGTAGAGTTTCATGTGTGTTTCAAAGTAACGTCGTTTCTACATGCCCACACACACACACACACACACACACACACACACACCCACCCACACACACCCACACACACACACACACACATACATGTGACGGTTTTATAAGGATGAAGGAACGTTCAGTATCAAGATTTAAGAAGTTGCTATAAAAATTGGTTGTTTTTAATGAAGAGCGAAAAGAAAGAGATGATGCAGCAAAGCGCAGAGTTAAAGGAAGAGAGTTCCAAACTATAGGGGGTGAAGATCAGAATGACAGTTCCACACAAGTTTTTGTTTTAATACTGGGAATGCGAAGCTGGCGACTGTCAGAAGATGAACGGAGAGATCTTGATGGTGTATAGAAGTGGACTAACTCGGAGAGATACAATGCACTAGTCAGAGTGACAGCGTTGAAGCAAAGGGTTGCAATTTTATATTATATTCCGTTTACCACGGGAAGCCAGTGCAATGATTTCAAATGAGATGTGACGTAAAACACGCAAAATAAGGCGAGCAGCATTTTGTATCTTCTGTAACGTGTGCAGCTATTACCGAAGGCAACCATAGAAAAGGTCAATTAAATATTCAAGCGTTAAAATGCTTTAAAGAGCGATAGATGAGAGGCTAAAATAAACGCATTATAAACCTTATTCTATATCCTACTGTCGAATGGCGATTAGGTGGCAAAATGATTCAGGACGTTAACCGTGCACGATGTTCACGCTGGCATCACATGACAAATCAGTGTTCCCGATTACGCACAGTAGTGCGTCAATTACGCACAAAATATGAAAAATGACGCAGAAAAATTTGCATGTGTGCGTCCTGTGCGTCCACACATTTTTTCGAATCGCTGAAGTAAAAAATACGACCAACGAGTGGCGAACTAATTCACGGCATAATCAGAATCAGAACCCAACTGAGACTACATTTTTTTCGAATCGCTGAAGTAAAAAATGCGACCAACGAGTGGCGAACTAATTCACGGCATAATCAGAATCAGAACCCAACTGAGACTGCCATTGCAGACGATTAAAGATTGTGTCGGGAGTTGTCGTCCTTAAAAATCGCATGCGCGCGCATTGTAAACATCCTCCAAGCAATCCATTCACTGAACAGAAGAAATCTTCGTGAATCCATTCTTTGATTCTATCATACATGATCATGTCACTTCTGACTTGGTTGACTGGGCCCAAAACCCAGCAACATCAAGTACAGATCCAGAAGCTGTTGTGCAGGGTGCTCTGAAGGAGTTTGCAGCAACCAAGCCATTCATGCTTAAATAAACATTTAATACATGTTTTAATTTTTTGTTTTATATGATTATTATAACTAATGTGACACTTTAACAGAGTTAAAAAAAAAGTGAGGCTTGGACTTGTTTTCACATTTCTTTTTCTGATTTGGGGACTCTCAAAATTTGCGCAATGACTCTTAAAATTTTATACCTGGGAGTCCCAAGGACTCTCATTTTTTGTGTGTGGAGGGAACACTGCATCTTTGTCACATTAGTTTGCAAATTCTGACTGGAAGCTTGTTTGTAGGGAAAGGACGTCTTGTTTTCATGTACATGCATGACGTAAGTGGAAATGACGTGCTGTGTGTGTTGTGACGTATTGTCGCATCACTCAGTGGATCCTTCATCTTCATCCATTAGACGGCCTCAATCATCAGGTTGATTACTCTGCCGTACTGAACGGGGTTTGCGTGGGGAAAAAAATTGATAGGAAGTGACAGACCTAAGACAGATGAGAATGACATCTGCACTAAAAGGACACCTACTCTAAGTGGGTTTTACTTGCAGGGTACTACTTTTCCCTCTTCGCTCCATGGAGCTAGCAAGTCCCAGTATGTCCTAACACAAAACTGGGCCCAAAAAACAAAACAAAATTGGGGAAAGAGATGGGGATGGGGACAATCTGACCCTACCTACTCTATTTAACCTCTGGAAAACTATTTATAGTTGTGGCACTCGTGACTTAAAGGAGTCAAGAGTATCAGCTGTCACTGTTGTTTTGGGCAGCTCGTTCCAGTCCTTGATGGTTTTGGGAAGGAAAGAGAACTGGCGGTATTTGGTTCTACATTGAATTTGGGTGAGCTGTTGGGGGTGGCTTCTTGTGGAGGGGCTGGGACTAATTTGCTGGTGTCGACGACTGCCTCGTAGTTGAGTATATTACGTAGCATGGCAAGTCTTGCGAACTTTCTGCGGTGTTGGAGAGAAGGCCATTGCAGTTTGTCGATCATCTCGGAGACACTAGAAGTGTTGTGGTACCGGTTGACGACAAAACGTGCTGCTCTTCTCTGGACTGCCTCTAATTTATCGATGTTAGCCTCAGTGTGGGTATCCCATACCGTACAGGCTTATTCCAGTATGGGGCGGACGAAGGTCTTGTAAGCAGTCTCCCTGAGGTGGGTGGCGCTGACTTTGAGGTTGCGCCGGAGGAAGCCAAGGGTCTTGTTGGCTTTAGCACAGATGTTAATGATGTGCTTATCCCAGCTGAGATCTTGACAGATGGTAACACCTAGATACTTGGCAGAGGTGACAGTTTCCAGTGTGTGATCATGTAGTTGGTAGTCCGTTGGTTTGATGGTCCGCTTTCTAGTGATGGGGAGGGTGGTGCATTTGTCAGGGTGGAAGGCCATGTCCCAGCTCTGTTCCCACTCTTCCAGTCGGCGTAGATCTTCTTGGAGCTGGTTTTGGTCATGGTCTGTTGAGTTCAGGCGGTAGACAGCTGTGTCGTCAGCAAAAAGGCAGGTCGGTGAAGAGAGTTGTTCTGGGAGGTCATTAATATACACCAAGAAAAGTGCTGGGCCCAAAACAGAGCCTTGAGGGACCCCAGAACTCACTCTGGCCTGGCCTGATGCTGCACTGTTGACTACAACCACCTGTTGCCTGTCATGTAAAAAGGCTCCAATCCATCTATTGATTTCGCCCTGGATACCATAGTGGTGCAGCTTGTGCAGCAGGAGGCTATGATTAACGCGGTCAAAGGCTTTGGCAAAGTCCATAATGATGACGTCAGCTTGGTTGCCTCCCTCCATAGTGGTAAACAGCTCTTCTGTGAAGTTCAGGAGCTGGGTTTCGCATGACCTTGCTTTGCGAAATCCATGTTGTTCTGGACGTCGGATTCATCGGTGGCACGTGGATTGATTTGTCGGGAAAAGACAAGACATATGAAGATGTTGTCGAGTTGCTAGCTGTAGACATATTTTAGGATGCCTTGCCGGGAGAACAATCTACGTTTGTACGAGACCGGAGGCCAGCAACAGTAGATGAAGCAACCGAGGCGGTAGAAACGTTTGAGATTTCCCGTCGCAACAAGAAGAGCCAGAAGAGCCAAGGAAACGACAGGTTCCGACATAGAGATAGTTTATCTGCAAGACCAAAAAAACTCCAAGCCAGGAAATACGAGAGATAGTTCACCCGCAAATACGGAAGAATCCGCCGTCAAGAATAGAGTATCCTTCAAGTTGGAATGCTTCAATTATGGAGGTCCCCACAAAGTGGCTACATGTCCAAAACGTCAAACAAGATCACTATGTTTGCAGACGACATGCGATGCGGCGGTTTCTGGCGTGTGTACATGTGCACCAGCGAAGTCACCCTGCGCTGAGGTGAATCATCATGTTTTAAGAGTAGGGTTAGCACAGTGGGAGGGAAAAGACGCTTTGTGGCCGATGCCGAGAAATACGGTATCAACCCTTATGTCATGTAGAGGTGGAGGGAAAAGAAGTTGCAGCTTTGCGAGATACAGGCGCAACTATCAGTGTTGTGGATACTGGACTTATTACAGAGAGTAAGTACACAGGAGAGATGAGGTGGGTTACCTTTGCGTCCGGTGACATCAAACAAGTACCCGTGGCCAGAGTTTCAATGAACACACCGTTCTTCGAAGGTGAAACTGATGTATTGGTTATGCCGAGGCCAGCGTTACCCGTATTAATAGGGAATTCGAGATTTCTTGATCCTAACAAGATAAATACAGTGCCTGTTTATCCAGTGAGAGGGGTTGGAGAAGAAACTAGGGGAAACAGGCAGGAAGATAGCAGGCAGCATGGGAAGCATGACAACCCATTGAAGAAAAGCAATTTAGAGAGAACCAGTCAATGGATGACGCAAAAAGAGAAGCGCTAGCAGAAGGAACAGAGGTAGAACCAGAACGATGTGCAGGGATGGAAACGCGAAGTGGAAGAAAGCTATCCAAGGAGTTCAAGGAGTTAAAAATATCTGAAACGAAGATAGCCGAGGTGACTAAAGCAAGCGCAAAAGAAGGATGAAACGCTAGAGAAGTGCCGCAAGGAAGCGGAAGGTCAGGGTCCAAGGAAGGTAACAGGTAAGACAAACAAATCCACATACAAGTGGAAGAACGACATTTTGGTACGCGAATTCGTGGAAAATGAGACAAAGCGCACTCAAATACTTGTGCCCAATAAGTATCGACAGGAAGTGATGAAGCTAGCACATGACACGCCAATGAGTGGCCATTTAGGGGCCAGAAAAACCAAAACCAGGATTTGGGCGGATTTTTATTGGCCGGGAATTTGTGTGGATGTTCAAAGATATTGCGCATCATGTGATGCATGTCAAAGGTCTATGCCTAAAGGGAAGCAATCGCGAGTGCCACTAGGAAAAGTGCCACTGATAGACACTCCTTTCGAGAAAATCGCAGTTGATTTGATTGGGCCAATAATTCCAGCATCAGAACGGGGATACAGGTACGTATTGACGGTGGTAGACTACGCTATCCGATATCCAGAAGCCATCCCTTTGAAAACTTGCCAGACCACGGAAATCGCAGAGGCGTTGTGGACAATATGGACCCGATTAGGAGTGCCGAGGGAGATCCTGTCAGATCAAGGAGCTCAATTTGTAGGCGATTTGATACAACAGTTGCAGAAAATATTGGACATCAAGGGAATAAAAACTGAGATTTAGCAAGCCAGGCTAAGGAGCCAGCCGGGCTCCTAACCTGGGAAGTTGAAGTTGCCAAAATATTTCTCAGGTTGCCAGACCCCTTGATTGAAAGCACGGTCATTTTATTTTAAACTGTATAACTATTGCAGCTAATAAACAATATAAATTTCAACAACACTGTTTCATTTTTTAAAACAAGCACTGTATAATTTATTCATCATCGACATCCTCCTCCTCAATGTTCCAAAACTTGAAGGAGCTTGGGTCTGCTGTTTTTTTTTTCTTCTTCGGACATTTTTTTTTTTGCTGGAGGCTCCGAGACACCGCTTAAAAAGCGCCACATCGTTCGAGATTGACAAAAGACTGAGAATGGGGAATATCGAAAGTACGGCAAGTCTCGCGTGACTCATCAAGGAAGTCAGAGACTCATTCCGATACATGCAAAGAAGCAAGTAGGCTAGGATCTCGCAGGGCAGTAGCGTTTAGCGGCGAGGGAAAGAAGAAAGTCTCGCGAGAAAAAGCTATTTTTACTTCGCAAATCCCTCGCTTTGCTAGCGTTACCTAACTTCCTAGCATGCATCGGAACGGGTCTCCGGTGCTGACTGCAGAAGCCGTTGGCGCGTGTTTTGTTTTACATTGCAAGTCAAAAGTCCGTGTACAGGTACAGAATCTCTACCACTGGCGGTATTTTCAAATCGCCAGCCGGGCGAATGGTACCCCAAATCGAGCTCGCCACACACTATTTTTAGGGGCCATTGGCGAGTTGGCGAACGTTAAAGCTCAGCCCTGCCCCCTATCATGCCAATGCAAATGGATTGGTAGAAAGATTCAATGGTGTCTTGAAGCAAATCTGCCGTGATTTGACAAAACCGAGTAAGTCCACCTAAGGTCGAAAATGAGTTTTTTGCGCCATCAAACTTGCAAGAGAATGACGCATCTTACCTGTAAAAATCAAATCCGAACTATGTTTAGATTTGGAGATATCATAGAGTAAGTCCTTGTTAAAAAAATTTTAAGTGGGGGAATAAACTGATAAAACCAAGCAAGTCCCCTGCGATTTTGTTTCCGCGATCCTCTGGCTGATGCTCGAGTTGGCATGATGACGTCATTTTCTATAATAACCTGACAAAGAAAAGTAAGTCCTCTCGACCAATGAGAAAGCGCCTTAAGATAAAGTGGACCAGTGAGAATCCATGTTATTGCTGCTGTGCAATATTATTTTCCTGTGAAAATGATGACGAAATTTCGGTCAGCAAAGGACGTGTTCGGCTTTTTGAAAAAGAGTTTTCTTCATGTACTTTCCTGCCCACCATGAAGGATCCTGTAGATCTTCCGCCTACGCGGTAACTTCCACGAGGTGTGGAAATAAACAAACAAACAAACTATCCTATCCTATCCTATCCTATCCTATCCTATCCTGTCCCGTAACCCTGAGGTCGTAGGGGCACCACAGATGATCGTTTAACCAGCATACTCCATCTCTCTCTGTCCTCAGCAGCCCTGATGGCTTCGCTCAGTGTCAAACCAGTCCATTCTCGAATGTTGTCCTCCCACCTCTTTTTTGGTCTCCCTTTTCTTCTACCTCCTTCCACTGTGCCTTCCAGAATAGTCTTTGCAAGGCCTGATGATCTGGTGACGTGGCCATACCATCGGAGTTTCCGTTTCTTCACCACTGTGAGCAGGTCATCGTGTTGTCAAATGGCTTGTGTGATGGTCTGTCGGACTTCGTCGTTGGTGATGTGTTGGGTATAGGAAATGCCCAGAAGTCTTCTGTAGCACCTCATCTCCATGCTTTGTATTCTTCGTTGTAGATCTGCTGTGAGGGTCCATGCTTCGCAAGCATATAGGAAGATGGAGATGACAAGGGAGCGCAGCAGTCTTACTTTGGAATGTAGAATGATGGTCGTGTCTTTCCAAATGGCTTCAACCCTGTCAGGGCAGCAGTTGTTTGTGTGATCATGGAGAGGACTTCCTGTCGGGACCCATTGTCTGATACAATGGCTCCTAAATATTTGAAACTATGCACTGTGTTGAGGGATTGGCCTTGGACTTTGATGTCCGTGTTGATGCCATTGGTGTTGTTGGTCATCATTTCGGTCTTCTCTGCACTTATTTCAATTCCACAAGCTTTGGAGGTGGTGTCAAGCCTCTGTACCAGCTGTTCAAGTTCTTGTTCCTCTCCAGCCAATCCATCAATGTCATCCGCAAAACGAAGATTGGAGATTGCTCTACCCCCTGTGCTGACTGTGCCTTCGTGATCTGCAAGAGCATCTGACATGATGCGCTCTAGGAAGATGTTGAAGGGTGTTGGAGAGAGTAGGCATCCTTGACGCACACCGATTGTTGTTCTGAACCAGTTCCCGATGGCGCTGTTGTGGAGGACTGCACTGGTAGCCTTGTCATACAGGTTTTTGATGACTTCAATAATTTTAGGTCTGATGTTGTACGCTTTCATTGTTGCCCATAGAGCTGCATGCCAGATTCGGTCAAACGTTTTCTTGAAGTCTATGAACACATGATATAGATGATGTTGGTGCTGTAGGTATTTCTCACAGATTATTCTGAGGTTGAAAATCTGTTCAGTATTACTTCGCCCTGCCCTGAATCCTGCTTGTTCTTCAGCTATGATTTGTTCAGCTTGGGGTTTCAACCTGTTGAGTAATATTTTCAGGAGGACCTTGCTGGGATGGATGATGAGGCTGACGGTGCGGTAATTTTCACACTCCTGAAGGTTACCTTTTTTTGGGAAGAGTGATGACAAGCGACTGGGCACATGGTATAGGCCACTCTCCACTCTGCCAGATCTTGTTACAGATAATGGTGAGGGCATCAATCATCGCTTCTCCTCCTGCTTGTAGCAGTTCCGCGGGTATGTTGTCCACTCCCGCTGACTTCCCTTTCTTTAGCGATTGCACTGCTGCCTCAACTTCTTCCCGGAGAATTGGGAGGATTTCTTCTTCTCTGTTCTCAGGACATGCTAGAACTGATGGGTCTCCATTTGGTGTATGGTTGTAAAGGTCAGAGCAGTACTCTGTCCATCTGTCCAAGACTTCTTGTTCTTCTGTAAGGCATATGCCAGACTTGCTTTGGATCGTGGAGACTTTGGGCTGTTTGAAACTTGTCAGCCGCTTTACAGTCTGGTAGGCCTTCCTGCTGTTGTTCTTGTTCAGACTGTTCTCTATTTCCTGGCATTGATCTTCTATCCAGTTATCCCTTTGCTGTGCTCATGCCTTTTCGGATGTCATTGTTGATTTTTCGGTAGACATCAGCTCCCTGTGAGGTGTTCTTTTTCTTTCTTTTTTTTAAATCTCTCTTCGTTTATCACACAGATCCAAAAGTTCAGGTGTGATCCACGGCTTCTTCTTTGGTCGGTGCTTACCAAGGATCTCAGTGGCGGCATCTGTCACAGCTGAGTTGAAGGTGGTGGTCATGGTGTTGAAATCTACTTCACCAGCCCCCAGAATGAGCAGTGGTGCAAATTTCCCTTCAATTGTGGCCTGAAATAGTTCTGCCACCTCCGGGTCTTGCAGTTTGTCCAGGTCCAACTTCAGTCTAGTGCAGTATTTACTCTCTTCAAGTGGAGCCGGAAAGACATCATCAAGAGATCGTGGTCACTTTCGATGTCTGCTCCTGGAAAAGTGCGTGTCCTGTCAATGTCGATGCTTGATCTGAAGCGTTTCTTGACCATGATGTAGTCTATTTGGTTGTGGTGCTCCCCCCTGGGACTGTGCCATGTCCATCGTCTGGAGTTTTTGTGGAGACCAAGCGTGTTTGCCAGTACCAGATTGTTGTATCTGGCAAACTCCAAAAATCTCAAACCCCTGTCATTTGTCTCGTTGTTGCAGTGGGGTCCACATGTGTCTTCCCAGTTGTGGTGCGCATCTTGGCCGACCTTGGCATTCCAGTCGCCTTCCACTATGACTATGTCCTTCTTCGGCACTTGGTCAAGGACCGCCTGTAGATTTTCATAAAAATCCTCCACTTCGCTGTCGTCATAGTCTGATGTTGGGGCATAGGTCTGGATGATGGTGATGTTGAAAGGGGCTGCTCTCAGGCGGATGGTAATGACTCTACTGGGCGGCAACCATGACAGTGGCTAGAATGTTCTTGTGGACCAAGAATCCAACGCCGTGTTCGTGCCTGTCATCTCTACCGCTGAAATAGAGCTTGTGGCCTTTGTCTGTCGTTGTTTCACCTAGGCCTTTCCAGCGCATTTCGCTATTGCCTAGAACGTTCCATCGATAGCGGTCCAACTCGTGGGCCAGTTCTTCTAATTTTCCTTCCGCAGTTAGGGTCCTGACATTCCAGGTTCCTATGACGATGTTGTTTCTCGTGCGGATCTTGCTAAATTGTCCATCAGTAGCATACTTAACACCTCCGTCCTGGTGGCCAACGGAAGGCGCGGTCCTTGAGCCGGGCGACGACCTATCCGGTATGGAATTAGTGGATAGTGTCATCATGCATGTAGTGTGTCTTGGGCAAAAAAGGACTCAATCCTCTCCAGGCTGTTGGCCACAGCCGAAATCCACGAATACAGTGTGGCTCGCCTTGGCCCCGAGCACGTGGTCGTTGAACCTGTAGCAACGTGAGGTTCCTCGCCCTGGCCGGTGACTTCTGTGTAGAAGACTTTCGCCCAGTGATGCCGTGCTAACCTTACCCCTTTTAGTCGCCTCTTACGACACGCCGGGAAACGTTGGGCCTATTCTATTCAGTGTCCGAACCCACAAACAAACAGCAACAAATATATTACAGACACACAACAAGGGCAACAAAATACAAGACATACACGTGGTGTAAAGGCAGGAAGATCGCTACAATAGGAAACTGAAAGGAAAATAGTTTTGTATTTTTAAAATTAAATTGGCTGCATCTAATATTATTTTGAAGGGAGAGCAAAAAACCCCATGACTCCTGCATACCAACCCAGGAATATTAAGTGAAGAATGGCTAAAAGCAATAAACAGGCACACATATACACTCACTGTAACTGCCGCACCCACATCTTACAAAACCCAACTTATGTGACTTATCTCGTCAGACTTTTTAACAAAGAAACGAAACGGCCTATGGGACTTACTTGGTTTGGTGAATTTTGAAAACAAGGATTTACTTAATAATAAACTGACAAAACCAAGCGGATTTGACTTACTTGGTTTTGTGAATTTTTTTAACAAGGATTTAATTCAATAATAAACTGACAAAACCAAGCGGGTGACTTGCTTGGTTTTGTCATGTTTTCAACAAAGATCTATCTCAAGAATAATCTGACAAAACAAAGCAAGTCCACAAATAGTCTTAAAACATCAAATCTATCAAACATTTCTTTAACATTCAAGGTATGCACTCTTAAATCGAGGAATTGCATTATAATATGCCCTTAAACTTCCAGAAACGATCGCGTAATATAGCGCAACACAAAACGTCGATTTTCTCGAAAGTAGGTTTTGTGGACTTGCTCGGTTTTGTCAGTTCACGGCAGAAATGATGAAGAAAATGTGTTTGGAGCAACCACGTGAGTGGGATAGAATGATTCCAGCTTTGTTGTTTGCTTATCGCGAAGTACCGCAAGATTCTATGCTGTTGTCACCGTTTGTATGGTCGGTCAGTCCGAGGACCAATGCAGATTTTGAAGCATCATTCTTTGGATGCAAGACAGCGTAGAAGAAGAAGAGAAAACTTGTGCTCAATACGTGGTAGACTTGAGGAATCGAATTGAGCAAACCTGCAAGATTGCCCAAGACAACTTGAAGAAAGCTAGCCGTCGCTACGAGAGGAACTACAACAAGAAAGCAAAGGCTAAGCACATCAACGAAGGATCGAAGGTAGTGTTGTTGTTGCCAGAGAAGCACAACAAATTACAACTGACAGTAGTGAGGAAAATTAATGATTGGGACTACAAAATTGATGTGAACGGCAAAGAGAAAGTTTACCATGCCAACTTGCTCAAGAGCTACATAGAGAGGGAGACCAGCGAAAGTGTGGCTGTGGTGATGACAGAAGACGAGATGGAAGGCTACATGAACAATGAAGCCATGGGAACCGTGCCTACCATGCCTTTGAAATCTTCAGAACGTGTGACTGACAGCCATATTTCTGATAGCTTGGATGAAACACAAACCCGACAGATGGAGGAAATTAGAGAGAAACATAGTCGAGCTTTGCAAGATTTGCCAGGAAACACAAATATCGAAACTTGTGAATTGCGAAGTACAACCAAGAAACCAGTATATGTGAAGCAATATGCTATGCCGCATGCAGCAATGGAAACCGTCAAAAAGGAGGTAGATGAAATGGTGAAAATGGGCGTCATGGAGCCGACGGTGTCGGCATACAATTCACCCATTGTTTTAGTCAAGAAGAAGGATGGATCTGTACGTTTTGTGTTGATTACAGAAAATTGAATGAAACTTTGAAATCCGATCCAGAACCCACCCCAAATATTGGTCAGCTGTTTTCAAAGATGGGAAAGGCCAAATACTTTTTCAAACTAGACTGTTCAAAAGGAGTTAGAATATCTGGGTCACCAAGTGGGACGAGGTACTAGGTAGGATTCGTCCAGAAGAAGACAAAATCGACAAACTGAAGAATGCTGCTAGGCCACAGACCAAAAAGGAGCTACGCGCATTCTTAGGGCTAGCTGGATCTAATCGAAATTTGTTCCAAATTTTGCAGAAATCGCCAGTCCTTTGACAGACATGACCAAGGCTAAGATGCCGGACAAGTTGAAATGGAATGATGAAGCAGAGGAAGCATTCCAGAAGTTGAAAGAAATATTGTGCAGCAAACCAGTTATGTGATTGCCCGATCGTACTAAGCATTTCATTTTGAGAGCTGATGCATCGAACAATTCGATGGGAGCTATTTTGATGCAAGAGTTCGAACAAGAGAAGCATCATATCGCTTATGCAAGCAAGAAATTGTCGGTTGCGGAGAAGAATTACGCGACGATTGAGAAAGAATGTCTTGCGGTGGTATGGGGAATCAGGAAGTTTGAACCATACTTGTTTGGACAGCGGTTCGTCCTGGAGACAGATCATCAGCCGTTGCACTACTTGCAAAAATCGAAAACAGAGAATGGTCGGTTGATGAGATGGGTGTTGCAGTTGCAGCAGCATGATTTCCATGTTCAAGTAATCAAGGGCAAGGATAATGTGGGAGCAGATTATCTGAGTCGAATTGCTGGAGATAATGATGAATCATGGTGCATTGAATGAGTAAACAACGAGTGATTAAGTGCCATATGATAAGGTATGCAAGTATCAGAATTCACGAGTCCTTAATGTTAATATTAAACAGAATTTTCAGACAATGTGTAGTTACTAAAACTAGAGTTTTAGCTGAGGAAGGGCCTTTATGTCACATTAGTTTGCAAATTCTGTCTGGAAACTTGTTTGTAGGGAAAGGACGTCTTGTTTTCATGTACATGCATGACGTAAGTGGAAATGACGTGCTGTGTGTGTTGTGACGTATTGTCGGGCGAGGGTGTGGGGGGGGGGGGGGGTCAATTGACGTGTGGGGCGAAGCGGAACGCCATTTTATTTTTCAGTTATTGACCGTGTGGGTCGAATTGTAGAAAAAAGGAGTGACTCTTCCGGTGACCATACTTGGCACAAACAGAATCGGACAGATATATTCACGCGCAACTTCTGTAAGTTTATTTTCATCTAATCATTATCGAATACCTATGTCAGGGAGCTTGGAAAAGAATGGGAGCTTGTGGTAGGGAATCGTGATTACGGAGATATTGTATTTTTGGAAGAACAATATAAGATTTTTGGGTGATTTTCTTGCTAGTTATGGAATATTTTTGGTTGTTATGTTTGTTTACTATTCCAATCAAAGATATTGTGTCGTGCCTTGTAAACCACTGATTTAATTTACGTCGGAGATTTATGAGAAGTAGACAATTGAACTGTTACGGGCGCATTCAGAATCCAGTGGGGGATTCAGTATCCAGTGTGGGATCCAGTATCCAGTGTGGGATCCAGTATCCAGGGTGGGATTCAGAATCCAGTGTGGGATCCAGTATCGAGTGTGGGATCAAATATCGTGTGGGATCCAGTATCCAGTGTGGGATCCAGTATCCAGGGTGGGATCAAGAATCCAGTGTGGGATCCAGTATCCAGTGTCTAGTATCCAATTGGGATAGATCGGAATGGAACATTTGCATCATCGCGTTTGATTGAGGTGGAACTGTTGTCGAGGAATCTGGAGCCGACCTCGCATCCTAAGATAATAACTTTGTCGTTATTTTGACATTATGTGGTGAGAGGGCGACAACAAGACATTCACGTAAAGGAGTTTTCTTTGGTATCATGAACTGTCAAGTGTACTCTCTCTTCACATCGAGGACAGTCAAGTGCTCCAGAGGAAGAGAGATATAGATGGAACAACTTTCGTATGTTTACTCGTTGGTGCATGTGCCATGGATGCATGAAGAATGAGGTTTTGTTGTTCTGTCCTTTGGTAATGAATGAATGAATATAATATCAAGAAAAATCCAACCCAGGTGTTCTCTCGCGTGGTGTGACAATCTTTGGCGGTTTGGTTTCAATCCTGATTCAGTCAGAGCCGTAAGCGCTCTCTGGGCTGGTAAACTCGCTGTATAAGAACAATAACTTTCCACTGAGTTAAAAGTTACGTTTATACAAGCTGCGCACTCCACCATTGTCAGCCTGTTGATATCATATCTTCTGTTTGTTCTCGGATAGTGAATGTAGCCTACGAGTGAGTGATTGAGTGTGTGTGTGTATGTGCGTGAGTGTGTGTGTGTTTGTGGGCCTGTGTGCCTGTGTGTGCGCGCCGTAAAGTACAACCAAAGCAGGTAGATCCTCTTAGCTTATCATGAATTCTCGTATCTGATTTAGATGCATTCAATGTCAAAACGCAATGTACTGTAGGCTACACATGTGTTGAGAGAGTTGTGTGGATTTTTTCACCTATAGTCTTTATCGCCAACACTTATTGCAATGAGGTCAGCTGCACACGTATCAACTTGGCGTTAAAAGCATGTCAATAGCAAGATGCCGCGAAAAGCCTCAATGTTTAGCCACTTCACCGCTACTGAACCGCTGTAGTTGAATATTAGACCTCTTTTTAGGCGTAGGAGCACGCGTTCCCGTTACTCAGGAAAAGCGAGTCTGCGCGTTCTTGGTCATTAAATAGAACTCGGAAATGAGTAGCACGTTTCCTCTGCACAATAAATAAAGGGAGGACGTTTAGATTTAAGTTTAAACAATGCACTACATTTATGTTGTCTAAATCCCCTTACATCTGTGCAACCAAGGTTTCCATCCCCTACGCAGCGTAATCGAATATCGACATTGCAGCCTGTACAGGTAATTATTTTTAAAAAAATCATATCCAATCAAATAAAAATAAAAATGTGAGATACTGCGCCCCTAATCCCTTGAGGACGAGAGTATAAACCCGAGGTCTAGTCAGTGCATGCAAATGTTTTACGCTGTATCCCAAAATTGCCTGAACCGATTTTTAAAAACATTTTCCTTGCAAATAGTTCAAAGAGTGGCCAATAGTAACATGTTTTCATTTCGATTCTTTAGGAAAAAACTGAGACAGAACATTCCCACCTATCTCTGTGGGTGTCTGGAAATATATTTGAATGTCTTAGATTTTTGTTTTCGGTTCATTCTTACATATAATAACTAAGTTTTCAATACCCGAATTATGTGTATCATAATCATAGAAGCATGAACTTAGAAACGTTAGTGGCGACATTTTTTTTTCTTTTAATTTCGAGATAAAATAATGTCATTCCACACAACTTGATCTAGCAGCACACTTAAAGGGGCACCTGAGAAACACGGGTGCATTTTTTTTTAATCTGCATTTTAACTGGGAACCATGGGAGCGTTTTATTGTAGAATGAACATTAGCTTAATTTAACAATGGTGTCTAAATATAAAGGGGTCAACGCTAAACGTCCAAAAACAGTAATCAAGCGTGAAATATAGGCCAGGAGCTACTACAGTAGTTTTTGCAAGTGAATTAACCATATTATTCCCCATATTATTTATTGAAGTCCACAATATCTCTTCTCTAGGCTACATTCTTTGTGAACGTCAACAGTACGACTATGTGTAGTTTACAAAAAGCCTACATGATATATTACATTGTGGGTCTAGATTGCAAATACCGTAGGCCTAACCCCGTAACACTTACCAAGTTATTTATTTATTTAATCAATTTAATGTAGCGCTTTTCCAGTTCAAGAGTTGCTCAAGGCGCTGGCCGATACTTGATCTAACTTAAGTCGCTCGAGGCGCCCACTTGCTGCCTTTGGGCTCACAGACAACTGAGAACCATCCTGGGCGACCGGGGATGGGGAGATAGGCTAATAATCTCTGGGCAAAACAACAGTAATCCTTGCACTTGAAGTGCAGTAGTAATTTAAATGAATTAAAATTAATACAAGACAGTGTAGATGGGTCAGACAAACACACGTTTGCCTGCACTCGCAGCGCTTGCACGCACGCACGCAAACACACACACACACACACACACACACATCAAGTGCGCGCTCACGCTTTGATTAAAACTGGACCTTAGTTTATTTGACACGTACTTGAATCTCATTTGTACTGGTTCAACAATCTCACTTGCATATTACGGAGATAAAGAACAATGTCTAACTAATTTATGGAGGGATATACTTTTAATAATGAACCACAACCATCATCATCATCGTCATTATCACCATCATCATCATCATCATCGACATCATCATCATTATTCACTCATCCTCATCCTCATTGTTATCATTATTATTCATCATCAATAAAAAAATTTTTTAAAGTGGTTCAAGGAGCCCCAAGACAAAGACTGGATATAAGGAGGGTGGTGGGTGGAAGAATGTGAGGGAGGGAAGGGAGACGGAGATAATTTACACTATCGTCAAACAGCATAACAGGGGGATAAAGACTGAGCTGATATGACTACACAGAGGGGGGGGGAGAGAGAGAGAGAGAGAGAGAGAGAGAGAGAGAGAGAGAGAGAGAGAGAGAGAGAGAGGTTATCACAGACCTAACTGAAAATACCTGAAGTCTCAACTACAATAAATGTCACCAGGATAAAACACAAGCCAATCCGCCGAACGCAGATAACGCTTGGTTTGAGATTTAACTTTTTAATCAGAATGGACAGTGTAACAAACGGTATCGAGGATATCTTGTTTTGTTCAAGCTCAGACATGTCTGTTTAAGCCTGTTGATCTCTTTCATGTTTCTTGTATTCTCTCTCAGTGGTTATGAAACATAGGAGACAAAGGGTTTGAAACATGGGGTCATCGGTATGTTTGCCAATGTTTAATGATTCCCAAGGTTCCTCAGGCCTATGTTCCCTCAGGATAGTGCTGTCCCCACTACCTACACCCTGTTTCGCGTGATGGGAGTAGTGCATGGGTGGGTGGTGGCGGCGAGTACTCCATCTTTTTATTTCCTCAGCAGTCCTCATGGCTTCACTCATTGTCAAGCAAGTCCGAATGTTGTCTTCCTGCAAGGCCTGATGCTCTGGTGATGTAGCCATACCATCTGAGTCTCCGTTTCTTTACCACTATGAGCAAGACATCGTGTTGTCCGATAGCTTGTGTGACGGTCTGTCCGACGTCGTCGTTGGTGATGTGCTGGGAGTAGGAGATGCCCAAAAGTCTTCAGATGTTTCCATTAATCATATGAATCAGTCACACACACTGCTTCCTGTTTTGTGTATAACGTTCACTGTGAACTTTATATCTAGCAACCACGCTTATCGTATCAGCAATGCCAGACACAAACTATCCACACGCAATGTGCATGTCGTGCCTGAATCACGCACAAAGCAAACGCGTATGGTCCCGATACCCTGACAGGCGAAGGCACAGTTGAAAATATTAGTCGCATTACATTTATGTCACATTCAGAACAGGTAATACGTCGTTTTCTACATGCTTTTGGAACAGGGAAATACTGTACATTCCATCATAACGGACTTTAAAGATCCTGACGCTCATGTCCTAAACGGGTGAGTGCCGGTAACAAGAAGACACCCAGCATGCACTTGGTCCTTCTCCCCCATCCCTGGCTGCCCAGGATTGTGCTCAGTTGTCCGGGCGTCTGACCATGCGCCCAAAGTCTGCGGGTGGGCGTCTCGGGTGGTTTGAGTTAGATCCTGTATCGGCCAGCGCCTTGATCCTTAGGCTAAGGCGCCTTACAAATGACGAACATTATTATGACTTCTTGTAATAAAAATAATAATTAAAATATTCTTTAATGTAAAGTTTTCGATGCGCACATTCATTCACTCATATTCACACGCATGAAGGTAAATGAATGTACACACTTTTCTTTTTTATAATTTTTAATTACCCCTTGGGGTCATGAGCAATCTTGCCACTGTAGATTGTTCTAACCTATAAAGGGAAAAGTGAAAGCCCCAGTTGAAAACCTGTCTTGACTTTGTAGGCATGACCAATTCACTGCGGCAACAGTACCCCCGTTGGGGTGCCGGGGGTTTCAGTATAAATAGTATCCCCACTTTCTGGAAATTTAGTGCTTTAAATTCCCACTGTCGCTGTCTTCCTCATTTACTCTTTCCCATTCCTGCTCTGTCCTATCACTCTGCTATACTATCTTCTTCTTCGCTAGATCAATGACCTACCTTTTTTCTTGAAAACTCTTCCTGGACAAGACTCCTTGTTTGTGTACGAGGTCTGTTGGATCAGCTTGGGAGTGTTGGACGCTTTTTGCCGGGTGGTCACTAGGGCTTCCTATGATGTTACTATTTAGCAATATAGGCATTTTATATGTATATGTTTTGTTGATAATTTATAATGATGTTTGTATTCTATTTTGTTTTTGTAACCGGGGGTTCGAGTAGTTGGGGTAAAGCCTCAGCCGTCCCCTGCGTGGGATGTCTTTATTGTAAAGTGACTGGACGATGGAGGGCATTCAATTTTCCCACTAGGGTTGTTTTAGCAGATCTTTTATGCGGATCGGGGGTTGTCCGGTCCTGATTTGGCTCGGAAGAGTCCGCTGGACCTAAAGCAACAATCAATCAATCAATTATAATTTTTAATATATTTCTTTTTAGAATCATTGAAGAATGAAAAGGAGAAAATATTACATAATCAGTTCTTGCTTCTCGGTAAATTTTTTTTTATAATAATTCCTTTTTTGTACGTGTATGTCTTAATATCTATTACTTTTATGAAATGATTAACTCCAAAGAGTACATTTTGCTTCAATGTTGCAGACTTCAAAATAATATTTAAGAAAAGCAGGCTCGAATGGCTTCATCAGCACACACTAGCAGTCAATGGCTGTGCAGGAGCAGTACGCACTCGCGTGTTCAGACTAACACTTGTCGTGTCGACGTTGTTTGGAGCAAGTTGTGTTGTACATATTACCACGGCAAACTAAACATTGAACTTCCTGGTTTAAGATTCAAACACCCTGAATCAAACTTCCCTTATCAGTTCGCCATTGCGGGCTTCACTGGTTAGAGTTACTAAAATGTATCTGTGTGGTGTTTTCTGTTTGTTGATATTGATGACATGTTCCAGCTATGGCCAGCAATCGCCGCGATATTTTGGTGACAAATGGGGTAAGTTACAATCCGTATTTCATCAACAGTTGTTTTCACAACACACACATACACACCCACACGCACCCACCCACACACATACACACACACACACACACACCCATGCCCACACGCACAGCCGAGGGTTGGCAGTATTATCATGACTTTCCCGAAACGCCACATACGTTGTGCTGACAATGGGTCATATTTCGTCCCCCTTTTTAAGTACTTTTAAGTGTTCGAACACTAACCCTAACCCAGCCCTACCCCTAACGGATCATTGGTTTGACATCAAAACAAGTAGGTCTGTCAAAACAAGTTATGTAGATGTTCACTGGTTTGTCCAGATAACACTGCCAAAACACGCGCGCGCACACACACACACACACACATACTCAGGAAACGCCACATACGTTGTGTTGACAATGGGTCATCTTTCGCCCCCTTTTTTGAAAAGTATTTTAAAGTGATTCAACGCTAATCCTAACCCTATACGTACCCGAACCCTAATTATTATTATTATTATTATTATTATTATTATTATTATTATTATTATTATTATTATTATTATTATTGAGGATTTTTATAGCGCACTTATCTCGCCGTACTTGCCAAGACTCAAGGCGCTTGCCGATACAGGATCTAACTCAAACCGCCCGAGACGCCCACCCGCAGCCTTTGGGCGCATGGTTTGACGCCCGGACAACTGAGCACTCTCCTGGCCAGCCAGGGATGGAGAAGGACCAAGTACATGCTGGGTGTGTTCTCGATACCGGCACTCACCCGTCTAGGACATGAGATTCAGGATCTTTAAAGTCCGTTATGATGGAACGTATGCGACACACAGACAAAAACAAATGGTAAGTGAACACTGACAATGACAAGTGACAATGACCAGAAACAATGACAAGAGACAATGACCAGAACCAAATGGTCCGAAATAATAACATGAAACATGGACCCGAGACAAGTGACAAGAGACAATGACCAGAAACAATGACAAGAGGCAATGACCCGAAACAATGACAAGAGGCAATTACCCGAGACAAATGACCAGCCACGTCGCTGCACACCCACAACGGAGGCCAGCGATAAATATTGTGATCTTCAGAACTCTTAGATCTTAGATTCAGTTGTTGTTTTTTTAAACTTAAGACATGCACCAAAACATTTCTTTGGTCAAAAAAATAATAACATTGATAATTACCTGCCACAAAATGTAATAAAAACGACAACTATTCACTGACCCACAGAGAGGCCATGATTTTAGGTTCCGTTCTGCCGTTTTTTTCGTCCCTGTTCGAATAAAACCATTCGCTCAAACTCCATAACAAACGATCTAAAGAGGGGGAATATTAGATCTAAAATAAACTGGATATGTTTTTAAACCAGTTAAACCCCTAATTATTAATTTTGTCATACATTATAAAATATACAATACAATTTTGATCACCCACAAATATGACATTTCTTTTGTTTTATTAATTTTAATTAAACTACAATAATTTTTTTTTTCAACGACCCCTATTTTCACAATTAAGAATCCCGGCTATAAAAGGCGATAATAAAGAATTTTAAAAAAGAATCACGAAAGTACGTGGGACCTCACATGCCACACATGTAACCGTTTTAATATTTTATTTATTTATTTATTTTACCTTCAATAGACTAGTCCCTTTTTAGGGCGAGGGCCAGATGTAAAAACGCAGACCACTGCTTAATCTACTACCTTCGTTAAATAAAGAATAATCTCTCTCTCTCTCTCTCTCTCTCTCTCTCTCTCTCTCTCTCTCTCTCTCTCTCTCTCTCTCTCTCTCTCTCTTACCTCTCTCTCTCTCTTACACACACAAAAAAACACATAAACCAAAAATACAATACTTCACCATACTGAAGGCACCGTAGTTAAATGTTTATTTGTTATAACACACTGGGTTACTGATAATTCAATGAAGAATTAATGTTTATATTAAATTATTATTCTTGCACACGCCTACACTTTACCACAATCGTATGACACATATAACATATGTACACACATGTACACTCCTGCCATCTGTGTCATTCATAAGGCCCACCACCCCACCCCACCCCACCCCACTCCCCCCCAAAATAGCCTGTTTCCTGTATTCCGACCGACCCTAATTTTTTGGCCCGACCCTAAACTTTTTGGGGGGGATTGTCTGGAAAACAATTGAAAAAAGCCAAAACAAATCGCACCCAAGGTGGAAAAGGTTTTTAAAGAAGAAGAAGAAGAAGAAGAAGAAGAAGAAGAAGAAGAAGAAGCCCTTCTGCCGACCCTTGTTTTTTTCCTAAACACTTCCTTTTGGGCCTAACCACTCCTGCAATCTGTGTCACTGATAACCAAAGTCAGAATATCAGTCACAATATATACACTACTCAAAATAATACAAGGGCCACTTGGACTTATGAATCTCTCTTTAAATCAGAAACACGAATTCAATTTATTAGTTCATCATATTTTATTGCAATCATTTCTGCATCAATAACAAAAAAGATTTTAGATATCAGTCGCTTAAAATGCGAGTAAATTCAATTTAACTGGACATACCCCTCATTTACAAAATCAAAACTTTAGAAACCAAAAATCTATAGAGTCAGTATCGGGAGTGGCCACCGTTTGCATCAATTCAGTCTTGGCATCGTTGTCTCATGGACCGTATCAGGTTATGGAGGATGTTTCCTGGGATGGACAACCACCCTTGCTGGAGAACTTGGGCCAGAACTTCAAGGTTAGCTCCTGGAGGGAAGTTTGCCCGTGTCTGTCGACCCAAGACATCCCACAGATATTCTATGGGGTTCAAATCGGGTGATCTAGCCGGCCAATCCATCCTTATGACGTGCTGTTGCTGCAGGAAGTCATTGACGATACGCGCTCTGTGGGGTCTGGCATTATCGTCCTGTAGTATGGCACCTTCCCCAATGGCCCGCAGAGCTGGGAGAACCCTAGGTTGTAGGACGTCATCCCTGTAGCCAATACCGTTTAAGTTGCCATGAATTTGGAGCAGGGGTGTTCTGAGGTTTAATGCGAAAACACCCCACATCATGACAGATCCACCACCAAAGCGGTCATGCTCGCGCACCGTCGCATCAGCAAAACGCTCCCTTGGACGCCTCCAAACATTCACTCGACGGTCGTTGAAAGACAAGGAGAACCGAGACTCGTCTATAAAGAGCACCCTTGACCAATGTTGCCTAGTCCACACCAAATGAGGCCGAGCCCAGGCCAAACGCGCTGCACGGTGAGCTGGGGTGAGCAAAGGCCGTACTACTGGTCGTCTTGATCGCAGGTTTGCCTCGTGTAGACGGTTGCGAATTGTCTGGTCGCTGACGTTAACATTGCTGGCTGCGTGAAGCTGTCTTCTGATGGTGTTTGCTGTAGCGGACCTCATCCTCAGAGCTGACAGGGTGATGAAATGGTCTTGTCTTGCAGTGGTAACGCGGGGGCGTCCGGACCTTCTTGGTTTTTGGACGCTTCCAGTGTTGTTAAAGCGCTCCTGCAGCCTTTGGACAACGGAGTGGGACACTCCCAGCCGCCTGCCAACTTCTCTCACCCCCACCCCTTCCTGAAGCCATGCAATAGCTCTGTCTCTATCCGCATCAGTCAATCGTCGCCTTGGGGGCATGGTTAGAAAAGCAGCAAAAGCGCTGCCATTTGTACCCAGAAAAATGCGCCGATTGTTAAACTGAACTCAGAAAATGCAAGCCTTTCGCGTGCAAATCACTTTTTAATGTTGAAAATTTTGCTTTATTAGCAAGACAACAGTAAATTAGGGTCATTTTTTTTTACAAATTGGGTTTGTTTTTCAACTCAGTGCAGAAAGTTCAAAACTCACACATTTGTGATTACTTGTCAGAATTAGATTGTCTTGAATGTTACTGTACAGTTATGAAATAAGCAATATAAGCGATATTATTGATAGCAGCAAAAAATAATTAAACTAAATGAAATATGAGAGTGGCCCTTCAATTATTTTGAGTATTATATTTATTATTCACACAGGCATGCAGAATCAGCGTGCAGCGACGGGAGCATTCGTTGACATACCACAGTGCCATCATACTGTTGCACTGCAGCAACTGCAGCCTACATCTGAACACAAAACTGACCAGACTTTTACGCAACATTACATTATTCAAGTAGGCGTTTGACAGTCTGTTGTCCACTTCTCTGGACTCAATACGACTTTGCCAATTTTTCACTTTTCAGTTACTGCTGAAGTAGCACAGCTTGGTTTGTTTACACAAACTGTATGCGGCTTTGGCATCGGCTGCAGACAATGTAACCTCGTCATCGACGTTGAAGGTCAGGGTGTAGTTGTCGCTCAAGTACTACTCCATCCGGTCTCACAGCTCGTTGAAATTCACCCATTCTGACCTCGCCCAGGTTACTTTAGAGTGCTTGAGGAGGTTATCTGCTGGGGCCTCTGGCCTCTCGCCGATCATGAAGTCGTGGTCGATGCTGCCAAATGCGTCTTTGCTGTCGAAGAATGCAGTGTAGAGCGTCGACGAGATGTGGAGAAAATCGGCGATGTGGGACCGGAGACAGAAGTAGAGATAGCAATAATGGGCTCTGAGCCCCAAAGCTCATAGAGTTACTAAAGGAGGCCTTTTATTGCAATTTATGGCTGTTTTATGAGCTTTTTAAAAAGCGCTCCAAAGCACTCTGGGAATCCGGCATTTGCTAAATATAATACATATTCGTATATCTTGCGTCTTTGGTTAAAACAAAAAAAATTACAACCCTTCTACATTATGGTTGTATAACATTACACATTAATATCTGCTGGAATGATCTTTTGTTTAACAAGATAGTCCCGAGTAAATAACGATAATGAAAAGATACCAACCAGTTTACCAGCATCTGAAAGATCCATTTTTCCTAATTCAATAGGTTTCATTTTTAAAAGAGATTTTGCAATCATAGCATAAGCTGTATTTAAGCCCACTAAGACAACACTATGGTATCCAAGATTAACAATTGTTTGTTCATATGGTACACTCATTTTTATATATAATAAAAAAATAATAATAAATTATTACTGCATTGAAAACACATCTAATGATGGCTTCAATGATGGAGATAATTCAATTTCTTTTTCTACAAGTGGTTTTGGGGGTTTCTGTTTATTTTTTCCTTGGCGGTATTTATATATTACGTACCCACTTGCACCCACTACACCGGCTATACATAAATAATATATGTTATTTGAAGATTGTACTGGTTGTATTGGTTGTATTGGTTCTTCTTTATTTGTTGTTAATGTTTGTTGCATTATTGTTTCTTCTTTTGGTGATTCCTTTTTACTTAATATGTTTGCTTTTGTTTGTCTGTTCCATCTATGTAACCTGTTAAATTCTGCTAACTTCTTTCCAGCTGCAATTCTTCCTAGGCTCTTTTGTTTAGTGACTGTCACTGGGTTCTGTTGATTCTCCGAATTCTTCACCTCCGTCTCCTTCTCCATCTCTGGATTGGAAGAGTCCATTTTTAATAGCAGAGAAATTTATGTGTTGAAAAGTAATTAGCCCGGCTGAAAATGGGGTCAACAAGCTTCCAAACTTATAATACAAATTTCTTGATGCCTCACTAATCCCATTAACAATAACTGGATCTTTAATCAAATCATCAAATAAATCATTCTCACAATCTAAAGTAACAAAGGTCGACACAGCTTTGGTATATAACTTCACAATCGAACGCCCTAAACTTTTAACCATTAAAGCACCGAGAACTTTATCATATTTATTATGTAATATAATGATCTCTTCAGGCCTCAGTCTTTGCACTTGTTCAGTAGTTAAGTCAACACCGAGATAATACTTTGACTTTCCGGAAGCTACTAATGCAACCAGCCTGTCTCTTTTCTCATTGTCAACACCTGTAACTGTAACATTAATAGCTTCTTGCATTAACAAGTCATCACAATTCATTTTAAATACAAATAAAATAAAAAACTAAATTAAAAAATGGCTGGTGCTGCAATGGTGCTTGGTTCTGCTGCTGTAAATGCCTTAGCCTTTTCAGGATCAAATTATTTGTTTTCAAAACTGGACAGTAAAGAAGAATCAAAACGGCATAACTTAGCAATGGAAAAATTACAACAAGATCAGGCTGAATACGAGAAAAACAGACTAATGCAGCTTGATTTTGTTAATAAAAGATTGAAAGAAGAAGGCCATGCAGATAAAACATTTGAAGATGTTGATGAAGCTTTGCACCAATATTATTTATTCACTGGCACAACACTACCTTCATTAAAGCAGCCAGTGTTATCTGATTACTACACACCTAACAGTGCATCTACAATGTCAGAGACCGGAGAATTAATTTTAATTGTGTTTGGAATAACAGTAGTTTATTACCTTGTTAAACAAAAATATAAATCTAAATAAAATATGACTTCGCGTTTGTCTAGATTATATTATTCTCAATCCGGATATTGGAAAGGGATGACGGCAGTTAATAAACTAGTAGAAAAGACTGGCTTGTCAGCAAACGTAGTTAAACAATGGTTATCGAAGCAAGCTGTATGGCAAATCTATCTTCCACCCCCGAAGAAAATAATAAGACCAAAATTTGAAAACTCCAGACCAAATGACACACATCAAATAGATTTGTTATATCTTCCCCATGACAAAATATATAGAAAGAAATACAGGTATGCCCTTACTGTTATTGATATAGCTACCCGGTTTAAGGACGCTCATGCTCTTAGGACTAAAAATTCAGCTGAGGTCGCTCAAGCCTTAAATGTGATTTATTCAAGAGGGCCTCTAAGGTTCCCTAGACTTATTCAATGCGATGAAGGGTCTGAATTCAAAGGAGCTGTTAACCAGCTTTTGTTAAAACATAATGTAACTGTTAGAAGAGGAGTTGTTGGATTACACAGATCACAGGGTATTGTAGAAAACTTTAATCGGCAACTGGCAGAAAGGTTATTCACTTATCAGTATTCAAAAGAGTTGTTTACTGAAACCACTAATACAGAATGGGTTGTTAGGCTGCCTCGAGTTTTAAGGGAAATGAATTCAGAACCAACCAGAGTTACAGGATTAAAACCAGTTGAGGCTATTAAAAAGAAACAGATTGTTGTTGCCGTTTCAAAGCCTGGTCAGCCAGATCTAACTTTGATGAACAAAACTGTTAGATACCTTTATCAGCCTGGAGAAGTTGCTAATGACACTAGAAGACGAGCTACAGACCCAATTTGGTCATTAAGCGTTTATGAAGTTGACAGAGCATTATCTACTGATCCGCCCGTATATTATTTAAGACCGAGAAGCGATCGTAGAACACCACAAAGAAACTTTGTAAAAGAAGAACTTCAGATTGTTCCACCAGACACAGAACCATTAAGATTTCCTAATTAAGAAAATAAAAAAGACTAAAAATGACGGACACAGAAAGGTTCTGTAAGGATTTAGAAATGCTTTTTGATTCTCCCCACTTTCATATGTTAGAAGATGAACGCTGGAAAATCTTTTTTGAATGCAGACTATATGATCCAGATATTTATAATGATTTTTCTTACCCCTTCACTGGACAATATGAAATAAATGAAGATTACAAAGTTAAATGCAAAAGTGACTTCTCAATAGTCTTTCATAAACTTACAAAAGAAGAATACAACAAAAGTGACTTGTACCCAAAATCATATTACTTTAAATATTTTTGGTTACATTTTATTAAACAAGTTCGCAAACTAAATCCTCATGTAGTCAAACAAACTGTTTGTGATTGTGGACCCGACTGCGAATGTGATCATGACTGTGAGCATGATTGTTATTGTCTTTGCAAATGTGATGGCTTTTCATATTAAAGTTAGGGTTAGTTTGTTTTTTTTAATTCAGTTTATTCAGTTTAAAGTTGTTTTAAAATACTATTTAAAGTTTTGTTATAAGAAACTTTGTAAAAGAAGAACTTCAGATTGTTCCACCAGACACAGAGCCATTAAGATAAATGAACTATAATCATCACCACTATTACTTACCTTCAACCTTTTTTTTGACTTAGTGACTTACATCTAACTTAATTAAGTCGACTTTTAAAAAAACTTATAACTTACAATAATTAAATTATAAAAGAACTTACTTACTTACATCTAACTTAATTAAGTCGACTTTAAAAAAAAACTTATAACTTACAATAATTAAATTATAAAAGAACTTACTTACTTACATAAGTATTTTATAGCCAGTTGGTTGGTCAGTTTTTAATAATAATTTTAAGTGCTTGCCTTTTTTTAGCTGTTCTTTTAATTTAGTTCTTTCCTCTTTTGATTCAATTACGTCATTTTCTTTTAAACAGTTATCAAAGCTGTCACGGTCTTTGCAATAAAACAGGCACACGAATTTTACTTGTTCTCTAAAATCCTTTAATATCGAATTAAATTTCTGCGTGATTAACCAGACACTAATTTTCACATGGCGTCCACTGAAAGCCAGCTTGCTCAATATGTTCCGTTTTAATACAATATCTTTTTCTGCACTGCAATCATCGATTAAGAATAACGTATTACCCTCATTCTCAAACAGGTTATAAAAATACGTTAAATACTCATTGAGCTTGCCATTGGTATTTACAACAAAGATATTTTCATCTGTCCAGACATACTTACGATCTAAGTAGGTTTTATTATATTGAATAGTTGGGAAAAAATTACTATATAATCAAAGTGGCCTGCGTAATATTTTTCTAACAAATCCAGAACAAAGACGGTCTTTCCGCATGACGTCATGCCAACGATCATTCCACAATGAGGATCACGAGGTAACAAAGATGCCATTTTTTAATATACTAAATCTTTTAATCTTCCATTTTCAATGTTTAGCTGAGCATCCATAATTATATACATGTATACTGTAACTGATTCTGACCTAGCACTTGCTTCCCTATGCAATTCAATTGTTATACCATCTGTTCCGTTTTCAATTCTTCTTCCAGATCCATGAAGTTCATTGGTGGGTATGGTTCGAAAGTCTAACCACAACGCAAATTTATTCACCAGATAATCTTGCAGTCGTGTGTCATGTAAATGAAGATCCTTTGAAATCAAATCCACAGTGTCAGTCTGCAATCTACCTCCACCCAAGATTTTCCTAATCTCATCAAACTGTTGAAACCCCATCATTCCATTAGCAAATAATTGATTAGGTTTACCTTCAATCACAACAGACGCTTTTGAAATATTAGGGTTGATAAAATTCTCGCTGTCACGATTGTAATTAGATTCTTTCACAAACAACAACAGTACACCTTTAAAACTTCGAGCAGGTGAATTTATGTTGATGGTCCATAGTGCGTCTAATAAATCTTTATTAAATTGTCTGTAGCGAACGATCCTATCATAATAAATTGCTAGTTTGTCATATTGGCCCCTGATCATCCTACTGAGTTCAGCGTGAGTGACCACTTCGTATTCAAGCGTGATGTCTGTAATTGTATACCTAGCATCATTGTCAGAGCTAATTACTACTTGAGAATAATCATTGAAAATAATTTCGTAAGAAAGCCTGTCGTTAAATGAACCTTGATGAAATGGCAGATGACTGTGTAGCAGTTCAAAATCGAGTGGAAAATAAAATCTGTTTTTGTATACAGCAGCTAATGCATTTTCACCTTTGTTAGAAGTGTTAGCATCACCAGCTTTGATTCGAAGTTTGGCCACATTGGCGGCTTGAATCCCCTGACCAACTAAATCTTCCCTTTCATATTTACTCAGCCACAGATCTGTGTAACAAAACAAAACACCTGCGTCATCGATACTTTGGATTTCTCGCCCATCAAGTTTAATAACCATTCTTTTAATTATAGCTCTACCTAGATTGTTGACTATGGTTCTGTTAGGATCGTCGTCAGAATTCAGACTAATTTTAAATCCCAATTTAGGACTGCCCGGAACTATTACATCATCAGGACCTAAATTTGGAAATCTTATGGTTAGTAGCTGATTAGGCTCTATGCTGCTTGGATTGTTTGTAATAATTATTGTGCTTTTCTCACCTTTGATGCCTAATGGCATCCTCAATCGGCGTGTAGGGTCTAACAAGTTTCCGTAGCTTTGCATTTTTAGTGTGATTAAAAAAAATTATATTTAAAATGGCAACAGGTGGTAAAGCTCTTGATGAAGTGTTTAAACCAAATGAGCCTAATGAAGACCTCGACGTTGACACAACCAGCAGACTTCTTTCAATGGTAAGAGATGACATGAGCCAAACAAGACCAAGTATAGGAGAAGAATTACGTCAAGTAACTGAAACCCAAAAAGCCAGAAAAATCAATAAATTTTACAATTACATCGGGCGCGAGTTACCTGATTATGTTAGTCCCAGCAACTTCGAACTAGACAAAAATAATCACTTGTTTATAAACACTATTGTATCCGGTAAAAAAGTGAGAGTACAGTTAACTATGTCAAAGAATCCTGATAAATTTTATGCGTGGTCTACTTTGAAAACTAAACTCCCAGTGACTGTAATACGATCATTGGGGCTTTCCGATAATAGAGTGCCAGCGTTGCATCGCCAAGCAGTAGCTTCACTTCAACGAATAGATGCATCGTTACCAAATTCAGAAATAGAACTACAAGACTTAACTGACTTAACTAGCTCTGCGTTACAAGTCAATACAGAATTAACAACCTTAAAAACCTTGCAAACAAATGAGGACACCAATATTGATCAGGTTATGGAAACTATCAATGACACGCCATTATTGCCACTGCGTGAACTTCAGGGCTTAGATAAAGCTTTACAATCTGTGAGAGGGGAGACAATGATGAATTTGGCCAAGCTCGGCGAGCTCGACAAACATATAGAAAAACAAAAAAATAAACTAGCAGAAGCTGATGACGCCAACTTAAGCATTGAGGTAAAACAGATGATTCAAAAAAGGCTCGCAGACCTTTACACAGAACGTGCTGCAAGGCTAGAAGCCTTATCCATAAACAGAGAAAAATTAATAACTAATTTCGCCAGAATAAAAGAAACGGTGCATAAAATTTTACACGAAGACACTACACTTGCAGAAAGAATTCAAACACTGTTCAGAGAGCAAGGTGTTACAATATTTAGCATTCTTACAGCTGTTGGGATGACAATAAGCACACTAGTCTTAGCACTGACTAGAACCGTAGGCATCAGTGCCGGTGGACCTGGCGTACCTGGTGGACCTGGCGGTATCCGGTTAAAGAATGGATTAAGAGAACATTACAAAACATAGCTAACTTATTGAAACGCCTAGGTGACAAACTTGTAGACTCACTTCCAGGAATATTAGGTTCTGTATTTTCATGGATATTTAATACTGCTTCTAAAGTTGTTGTCTGGGCGTCTGAACATCTGTGGTCTTTGTTTATAATAATATTACTCTGGCTACTTAAAATAGTAAATCCCAATTAACCCAGCAAGCAATAAACCCCCTGTAAGCGCTAGACGTGAAATCCCATGATCAATTACCGGTAGGCCTTGCAGTTCCGGCAGACTTGGCAAACCTGACAAGCTCGGAAGTGGTGGCGAACTTAAAGGTTCATTATTAGGCCTAGCAGTAAATACCGTATTTGCTGTATTCACTGTATTCACTGTGTTCACTGTATTTATTGTAGGATTGTAGCCTATATGAAACTGAGGGTCGGCAATCACTATATTGTTGTTGTAGTTTGATATAGTTCCTATTCTAAGCTGAAGGTCTGAAGGCAACATATACAGTCCTAAACCTATTACGTAATCTACTTTCGATCTAGCATACTTTAAAGTGTCCTGATATCTTTTAATACTCACGGGCAAATCTACTGCCGAATTAATAGAATCTTCAATGTTGGCTAGAAACTGCTTTTGTGCATCGAAGCTAGTTCCTTCCCCAATGATATTGCTTCGTGTTTCCGCTTGAGACCCCAGAATGCACCACGCATACGTACGAATAGATTCATTCAGCCTTTCCACCCCACTTTGAGTAAATCCGTTTGATGTGTCTAATATAAAAGTGCTGTATGCTGCACTTTGTTTTTGTCTGATATACAGTAAAGGAACCTGGCTGTTGTGGTTAAATGATGTAAATCCAGGTACGTAAGGCCCCGTGTATAAATTACCTACAGCGTATCTAAATAAAGTTCCCATTCCGTGATTGAGGTCTAGTTTTTGTCTGAAGTCTGTTTTAGTATCAATTCCGAATTCATTGCACAACCTTTGATACGCTTTTTTGTCAAAGCCGTTGCTAAAGGGATTAAAGTTTTTGTCAGTAGGTAACGGAGCCTGAAGTTCAGACAACACCCGCCTCACTTGATAATACAAATGGAACAGATAAATAGACTTCAACATAGGATCTGGGTGATTAAGGTGATGAACGTAAGAAACTCCGCAACCAGTTGTAGCGCATGACACGGCAAAATTAATTTGATTCTGAAAGAACTGCATACCCCCGTTGTTTAGCCATTGGTTAGCTAAAAAGTCGCTCGTAATGTCTGGGTTGAGGTAATGATCAAAAATATTATGGGGGATAGTTTCGAAATGGACGTTGGCTGCCACAGCTATTGTCAGCTTGGTTAGGTCGACTGCTTTTTCGTAATAATAAGGCCCTGTAGTATACTTTGCAGCTTTGTTATATTTATAAGGCGCGTACATTTTTATTATATTAAAAAAATATGTTTGTAACTTTCGAATTCGTAAAATCAGGTGTGCCCATTGAACTTCAGCATCCTATTGACAACAAAAACAGGGACCTTAACGTAATCCTTCACGAAATATTCTACACGGTTAAATGGTTAAATATTAGTCATGATCTAAACAACAACTGGATAATGATTAATAAAAAAGGCACCGTATTCCAGCCGGCTATTATGACTTTTGTAGACTTACTGAAGAACTCTTTAAACCTCATTCGATTGAAGCAAAAATGAACCCTGCAAACTTAATAGTAACTTTAACTTTCAGTAAAATCCAGCATAAAGACATTACCAGCGTCACACTTGCGCCAAAGCTGGCAGAAATATTAGGTTTCACTAGCCATGAATTATCTTTATCTGACAGCTCCAGCACCGCCAGCACTGTCGGCAGTACTATGAAATTTATTGGATCAAAACCTATGAATTTGTTAATTAATAATAGATTGTTTGTGTACCTTCATCAACTGAAGACATCGGAAAACTTAGTAAACGGAACTCCTAGTACATTGCTAAGGATAATCTCAACTCAGAGAGAATCTTACTGCGATCCAGTTTCATTAAAATTTCTGCCTCAAAAACGCCCCTTAAGTCAGGACTATCATACTAGTTTCTGCTTCAAAATAACTAACCAAAACAACGAAATTGTAGACTTTGAAGATCTTACAATTATTCTTGAGATAAAATAAAGTTTAATTTTAAAATACAATGTCAATCGGCCCTCAAATTCCAGTAACCTGTCCTACCATTGAACTGAAAGACTTAGCAGACACAATTGACTTTGATGCGAATGCTATTGTTGGGTCTATTTACGGTTTCGAATTTACACAAAATGGATATTATAAACGAGCGCTAGTGCCTGTAGTGCCGACAATACCTGAAGCAGTGCCACCGCCAGTGCCGCCGCCAGAAAAACCGTCTATCGATCAGCTAAAGGACTTTAATGCCGGTAAAGTAGATCCCGATTTTAAGTATGCTATTACTAAACGAGAAAATACCTGGTCTTTAACACCTGTAGACACAGAATTAGATTGGCTTATTAAATTTAAGTGCGAAAGCCCTTACACTTTTATGGGACCAGACAATAAATTTAAGAAAATTATTAACGCCGGGCCTATGTTAGTTAGTCTAGTGCCGGATGAAAACAATCGGGAAAACATAGAAGTCAAAGCCTACAAAAAAAGCAGCTATGTTTTACATAAGCGTGAAACCGCAGGGAAAAATGTCAGAGTTGTTCTGCAGCCTCCTTTACAGATAGGTAGTGCAGCCATGATAGCACTGGACATAATTGCTCACAGGCCTACGCAGAGAAATGTTAATGTAATTCCGCAAGTGTCTCTAAGTTGGGCTGATTTAGATGAGAATCCCAGACGAATTACAGTATTTATGAAGAAAAGGGAAAGCGAAGATCAGTATTCCGTATTTACTTCATCACCCAAGATAACTTTTGTCCCTGTTCCAAATCCTATTGACAGAATAGCGCAAATTAGCCTAGACAACGTAGATCTGTTAGCATTTTATTTCAGCGATCAGATATTTTCTGATAGTCAAATAGAATATTTTGCTAATAAACTAAAATCAAGTTAATTATTGTTAACCCTTTTTTTTCACACTAAAAATATGACGACAAAATTGTATCCTGCTATAGTGGAAGAAGTAGGCCTAGTGGATGAACAACCAATGCAACCCAGTGCTCCAACGTTAGACTTAAGTAATGTTCAAACGTTCAGGTTGGAAGAAATAAGAAAAGTTAGGACTCAAATTGAATCAGATATCCAAAAGTACTCTAGATGCAGACGAAGGTATTCCGGCGCTTATAGCGGAATAAATTACGTGTCTACTGGTCTAAATGTTATTAATGCAGCGGAAGCTGCTATCAGCGTGGGATTATTGGTGACTGGAATTGGTATACCAATTAGTATTGGATTAGGAGTGGCTGCCGGATTATCTTCAGTAATGTCAGTTTTACTTGGCGTAATTAATACTAAAGTATCTAAGAAACTAGAAAAACACGACCTCATTTCTAGCCTGGCGATAGCTAAACTTACTAGCATGAACTTAATAATTTCTAAAGCTCTAGAAGACACTCAGATTACAGACCAAGAGTTTGTAATTATCCAGCGAGATTTTGAAGAATATAAAAAGTTGAAGCACGACATACAATCTAAATCTAGGTCTGCACCTGTTAATGTTGAAGAAATTAAAAAAAATTAATAGAGGAAGGGAGACTACTGGGACGGAAAGAGCAGCTAGATGCTTTGAAGAAAAAGCTTGGCGCTTCAGAATAAATACAGTTAACATTTACTCAAGCCTTCCAGGCCCTCCTTCTTACTCATAGTCGCAGTCGTAGTCGTAGTCGCAGTTTCTACCTGTAATTTATAGTGGCCTAGAGCGTATGCGAACTCCTTAGTTACTCTTATTCTCTTTGTGTCATTAGCGCATAATGTTTTTTTGGTCGTCACAGCAGTGGACACTATATGGTTTTTAGACTTTATAGTTGTGTTAGGGTATGGTTTAACTTCTTTTCCATCTAAGGCTTCCAGGTAGTTTTCATGCCTGATATCTCTGTTTTTTATTGCAGCTTTTTGGGTGCCTTTTGCTTTTGAAGATTCCCCCGATTCGTGTTTAATACTGTACTGCTTAGATCGCAGTCCTGCGTATTCTTCTATTAGTTTCCCGTTCATTTCATCTTTCATCAAACCGATTTTCTTTTGGTTTGCTTTGCTGTACAAAGGATGAGTTTCAGGGTAGTCACTAGTATCGTAATGTTGTAGTTCCGATTCTAAGTCTTTATAAATGTCTTCAGTAGGGATGTCTAGTATAAGGGAGTCTGTGTCTGTGTATAAAACTCTGGCCTCCGGGTATTTAGGTTTAAAGTAATCGTAGTAAAATTCGAACATTAGTAATTTAGAAAGGTCAAGAATAGTCATCCCCATAAACACTGGTTTGTCTAGATTAACTTGTGTGGTTTTCATGGTAACTGCATACAGGGAGTCATGAAACTCTTTGTAACCAAGGTATTGAGGCTTAGATGTTAATTTAATTGCTTGATTGGGTGATGTAATTAGCCTGACGTCTTTTCGCTTGTATGGGTTCTCCATAGTTTTACCAAAACAGCTGTTATTCAGCAGCTTAAAGAAATCTTTTTCAAACGTAGATTGCGCTTGTTTTCTGAGCTCTGTGTTTTTATTGATGTACCCGGCCAAGACATTCGTTTGTTTAAAGAATAAAAGCTTGTGAATCGCTGTGCACTTCATGCCGTGTCTGATGTAGAACTGCAGGTTTCTGTAGTGGCAGACGTAATTAGATTTATTATTGCTTGTCTGTACCATGCAATCTTTCTGGTGCTAATGGGTAATCATTATGTAGGTCGTGTAAGACATTGGGGTACTCTAGGTCAACTTCGACAATAAACCCTATAGTATGATCTTTAGGGTGATTTAAAATACTGTTTAACCAAGTCAAGTTTGCGGGGTTTGGATTAACAAGTAATTTGAAATCTGAAACCGGTAAAAGCTCACTCATTGCCCAACCGTATAAATTGTTGGCGTCAAAGTACATTATATAATTAGATTTCTGCGAGGGGTCATAGTGCTTCAGGTATTTATTGTTGGCTTTGCAATAATTATGAGCTGCCACGCTTATTCCTCCACGAATGCCTGACTCAATCATTGTCATCATTACCTGGTCAGTTATGAGATCGATTTTAGAACCGCTAAGTTTTAAGAAAGCATCCCAACTCATTCCTGGTGAAGAAATATAATGAGAAGGGTCGAGGGAGTAATGATGTAAACTCGTTTCTCTGTATTTTTCAAACACATCAGCCAACAAACAGACGTCGGCTTTTAAATATATGTCGTGGTAGTCACCAAGGTTTTTACAGCTGAGTGCATTCCAGACATTCTGGGCGTGTTCATAATCGGTAACAGTTATGAAACTTTTATTGAGTGAAGAATAGAAGTTCTCTTTAGGTGGCAATTCTAGTTCTTCAAACACTTCCCAAGAATCCATGTATTCATAAGGATACACGCCTTTCCGAATAAGTGTACCGTCTGGAAAATATTTGGTAGTGATAGGGTAGCAGGGTAAGTTCTTAGCTAGTGTTTCTAAACTGGAAGACAAATGTTGAAAGCTGTCATAAAACTTTAATTTATTCAAAGTAAAAGTTTTATATTTTTCTTCTGTCTCGGCAATACATGACACTTTGTATGCTTTCGTCACTGCCTGCATGATTAAATGGGAGTCGTAATTTCGAAGATTGTGAATGAAAATAGGGAGAGAGAAATGTTTGATTCCATAGTCTAAGTTGCATTTCTGATGAGCTGCACCTCTAAATGCCCCTGTTATGTGACAATGATCTCTCACTCTTTGGGTCTTTGTGTCCTTTGTGTCAAACTCTTTATTACAAATGTGGCAATGTGTAGCTGCTTTAAAATTATGGGAGTCAGATTCAGTAAATATCATGGGCGCCGGATTATCTAGCTGCAATAAACACAATTTGTATATTTTGTTCATCTCATCTAAGAACTTCCTAGCTGCGTCAGGCCCTCTGTAAATTACCGGCTCTGTATGTTGTCCGTCGGCTCTAACAACTACATACCCGAAACTGCAGACTTCGTGAAGGTGTGTGAGGAATGAATTAGGCGTACAAAATCCTTGTGGGCCTTGGTATTTTAAAATCAATGATTCGAAGTCGGCATAAACTATATAAGGCTGCTTGAATTGTTTGTTGATGTTTTTAAAATATACTTGAGAACCCGGCTTTGGTAACACAAGACGGGTTTGGATGTCTGTCATACTTTTACATACCTTACTGTGCTTGTCAGCTACTTGGAGATTAGAGACTCTAGTTAAACAGCGTCTGCACAAATATTGTTTGCCATGATGTTTTGAAGTGTGTCCTAATAATCTAGATATGTTTCGTATCAGAGTATAATGTTGCATGCTAGGATCTTGCGGGTCTGTTATTAGTAAAAGATCGACGTGGTGATTGAGGTCTGAAAACGATGGGGCATTAGGAGAGATTCGTAAAGGCATAAGTTTTGATTCAGGGTCCCAAACATATACATTGACTGTTATAGGAGAGTTTTGTGATTCAAATTTGTCAATGGCATCAAGGCTCACAGGGAAATTAATGTCTTTAAGATTTAAGTTCGTTATTTTATCTTTGTACAGTGCCACCCTTTCGGGATGTTCTTTAGACTGAATAGGATATAATTTAGCCAGAACACACCACACAAAACATTTGTCGTCAGTGTTCTTAATATTCAATACAGCCTTCTTGTCAAGAATTTCTTTGGGAAGAGGGATGTAAGATTTCCCTTTGATTGGATTATACTTTGTAATGTTCAGTTCTAATGATTCTAAATTTCCTTCTGTCCACCCGGACCCTTTCATAGTTGCGCGCTCAATGCTGTCTTGTAACTGGTTGATCAAGATGTTGTTATAAGCACTGTCTAGGTCTGAAGATTTTAACACTTCAATTTGACTTGAAGAAATCCACACAGTCATCGTTTCATCAATACTGCCGGGTTTAATAAAAGTTATCTGCGCATGGATGCGTATTTTAACAGGGGATTTGAAAGTAAAATTGTTAAGTACAAATTCGTAATTATTATAAACAGATTTAATAACATTTTGACTGTCAAGAATAGGGATTTCTAAAGTTTGAAAGATGTCTTTAAACAAAGGAGATTGTGAAAGACTTTTTGTGTCCGTCATTTTTATACTGATAACAAAACTTTAAATTAAAACATAATTAATTAAAAACTGACTTTAAAAAAAACAATTAACTAGGGAATTTCATTCGCGCGGACCAATACAGTCAAAGGGAAGCAACCGCAACTTTACTTATGAATGCGTAATAGCGTTTTTATATCTCAAACTCTGTTATGCATCACTGCATTGCCGTCACTACACGCTCTACCACTGTGTAAACATTAACGCGGCCTTTCAATCAATAAACCATTGGGGCAGAGAAACATTACTGCGCTGTCAACCGTAACGTAACCACTGTTTAACATAACCACTGTTTGTGCTGTCTATGCTTTCGTCGTCTGATAATGTCAAATCAACAAAGTCTTGTAGGCCTACTATTTTAATGCTTGCGTCAATGTTTTCAATCACACAAGAACAAGACATTTTATCACTGCACTGCAATGTCACACTAACCTTTGTCGGCGTAAACAATCAAACACTGTTGGCGTGGTGCAACTGTTTATTTCTCAAACTCTCACACATTCAACAGTTGCTTCAAGTACTGGTTTAACATAATCACTGTTTGAGCTGCCAAAATTTCATCATCTAATAATGTCAAATCAACATAGTCTTTTAATATTTCAATACTCGCGTCATTTGTATAAGTCGCACAAAAAATAAAAAACTTTACAACATAATACTGTCACGGTCCTAGCCCGATCGATGTAAACATGGCCGCACAATCGTGACGTCAGGCAGGATTGTGCGTGTTTGAGTACTGTGATTTCACCTAAAATGATTAAAGAAGGGTTGTAATTTTTTCGATGTTTAAAAACGAATATATTATATTTACATTCCAACCACCTGCGGCATGTATCACAATTGGTCTGGTATAGTTGTTTGGTCTGGTATAGTTGTTTGGGATTATATAGATTAATTTTCGCAGTACAAACATCAAGCGTTAATGGCTGCGAGGTTAGTGCAGCGGACTTGTAATTGTGAAGGCGTGGGTTCGATTCTGTAATGTGCCAATATTTTTTTTTCTTGTTGTAAAATTAATTTACTTGCATGTGTGTTTGTATGTGTGTGCGAGTGTGTTTGTGCGCAAATAGTTTATACATTTACATTTATTTCGATGTTTAAAAAAAAGAATATATTATATTTACATTCCAACCACCTGCACACAATAGGCGATAAATATACGGACTAACAAATAGGGCTAGGATTACAATTACCGTGTTGGAACTAAAATAGACAATACCACTATCCTGTGTTTGTGTGTTTAGGTAAATAATGTATAGATAATAAAAAGAAAAACAGATTATTTATAGTGCTACAGGAGAGTGCATCACCAAGAATGCATTTCAAGGTTACCTGGGTGCATGAGGAAATATGTGTTTATGTGTCTGGGTGAATGTATATACTGATTATTTATAGTGCAACAGCAGTGCGCATGCTCACAAATACTGTTCTATAGTTTGTGTGTCAAGGCTAGCTTAGTGCGTGAGAAAATAGTAAACGCATACAGTATTTTATTTACTACAAACCCAGCTTAATGTGGGCTTGTGCGTGCTTGGTGTTGTGCAGGGAATGAATGCTTTTTTTGAAGTGTTTGATATCTGAGTCTGTGTCACGCTACGCAGTTCGCAGTCGCGCGCCTATGTATATAGTTTAATCATCAGCCTGTACATAGAGGTTAGAAGTTACGGTAGTCAAGGGGAGAGAATCAGAATAAATTAATTAAGTTTATAATTAATAAAAGTAGCGAATGATTTGCGCCCGTGCGGAACGCACTATGTTAGAAAACAGCATAGTTGGCTATTTTGTTATTGAGAAGATTAATTGCTGCCATGCGATATTCTATGTGTGAAATGCGTGCTCTAATCGCGAACGGTGTAGGGAATGAATTATAATTAAAACGAGTATATTCTAGAAGATTCCTAGCTAATCGTATAAAACCCCATGCACTGTATATTTTGATAGGAGCAGAAACGTTTTGATATCGCTTTTGTAGCCAGAATCAACAGATCCGAGTTGGGTCAAGGTGCCAGTTAGTGACTTTGTCTGTGGGTCGTACTGATCAGACCGTCAACGAAAAAGAGCCTATTATCGGAAGAGGAGGACTGTTTTGGGAACACTTTGGAAGTGTTTGATTAACTGGAACTGTTCTAAGCTGTTTAGAATACCTACTGTGTATTCTCGGTGAAATCTGAGTTATCTACGTATAACGTCGGGTGACCTGTGACTCCGTCTAGGACTTCTTGTGCCTGTATATCACCTTGCCTAACCTTCTGTGCCTGTGTGTTTGTCCCGTCGTTTGTGTGTCTTTGTCAACAGGCCGGGGATCCCACTGGTAGCCGTAAGTTATTTACCTCAATTTCTCAGTTGGCCATAGCGTTCGGGGGTTTGGGTTATGCATGCAGTGTGAATGGTTAGTTAATTATGTTTTCTTAATTCTATTTTATGTTTCATATTGTTTGCTGCATAAATACCTAGCAATAGAGAGAGAGAGAGAATTTTCTAAAATGTATTATAAATTAAATAATTATAAATTGATATAAAAGAATTTGCTGTTATGTAGCGAAGAGATGACAGAAAGGAGGTGATTGTGAATGTATATGCGCGATGACAGGGAGGATGAGTAAGGATGTTGAAAGGGAGACAACCATTCCGGTAGCGGGATGCTTGTGCAGTATATTGTAATATAATTATTAATGGTTGCGTATTTTTGTATGTATTGTTGTAGATGTACCGAAACCAAAACCAAAACCTTAGAGCGGATCATTGATGATGTGCTGAAACCTTGCTGGTGTGAAGCTGGTGCGCCTCGGCCTATTACGCCGGTGTTCTGTGTGTCAACCTCGGTTGCGAAGGTTGTGGTATTCGCCCAAGGAACCTTATTTCGTTTATAAAGCACACACACGCACACTCCACCATACACAACAAATAACTATAACCATTGATAGACAATTGTGAGGAATAATAATTGTTTTACATGTGATAAATTATAAATTACAGCACATTGAAATATATTTGATCTGAATTGATTGATAAACGTTGTTGAGTAATATTACCTACTAGATTAAGTAACCCTGTGATTGTATAGTTTTGTCTGGGGGAATTATTTCGCCAGATATTAATTAATTAATAATTTAGATTAATTTCTTACAAATTCTATTTTGCATAAAGGATAAATTTTCTTATTCATTTTATATAATATAAGAGACTTCTTGTATCTGTTTAAAATTTAAGTGGAACAAAGTTTGAATATTTATAAAGATTTAAAGCAGTTGCTTACTGTGTATTTACTTCGTTGTCAGTAAGCTGTTTCAGCCATAATTATTATAAATTCTTTTGTACATTTTGTAGTTAGACATTTTTCATTTCGATTTAGTTATCATTATTATTTTGAGCGAAATGTTTATGTATTAGTTTGGGGTTATATTAGTGGGATTGAGGGTTGGTAGGTTGGGAAGTGGGATAAAGGGAGTTAATTTTGAGTATGAATGTGTGAGTGAAATAAAGAAATTGTCTTGTTACTTCTGGTTTTGTCTTTTAGAGTTTATTTAGGTGTTGGGTTTTTTTTCTCGTGTGAAAGAGCACACATGTCGAACCTCTGTTGAGGCAGTTGGGACGTGACAGTCTGATATGCCTCAAATAATTGAAGAAGGGTTGTAATTTTTTTTGTTTTAACCAAAGACGCAAGATATACGAATATGTATTATATTTAGCAAATTGCGGATTCCCAGAGTGCTTTGGAGCGCTTTTTAAAAAGCTCATAAAACAGCCATAAATTGCAATAAAAGGCCTCCTTTAGTAACTCTATGAGCTTTGGGGCTCAGAGCCCATTATTGCTATCTCTGAAGTCATGCTCTTGAAAACCATTTCACGCACACACACAAACACACAAACCACACACATACACAAACACCCTCTCTCTCTCTCTCTCTCTCTCTCTCTCTCTCTCTCTCTCTCTCTCTCTCTCTCTCTGTTTAAAGGAATATTCAGTCTCATAATTTTAAGGCAAGCTTATGTCAACGAAACAGGCGGTTTTTTGCATGGTGTGCGAGGAAGGTTTCAAAGTCAATGCAGTAGGCTTACATTAAAATAATACTCTGCTGGCCGATGAACTACTTGCATATTGCACGCTATAGTTACATTACCGAGGAACATAAAAACCTTCATCAACATGCAATGAAACTCTAGCTTGGTACAGAAAAATGGCGTAAATCGGGGTGGGCTCGTGGCGCAGTGGATAAGTCGCCGGTTTCCTATGCCGAAGGTCGCGGGTTCGATTCCCGCAAGGGGCGAACGTATGTGACTTAGGTACGAGACTATTGAGGTCACCGAGGGTTTTCTCCGGGCACTCCGGTTTCCTCCCTCCCTTCAATAATGGTACAGGACGCAGTCAATATAAAAAATTTTTCAAAAATAAAAAATTCCATTTTCTTTCCGTCTTCTAATAGCGATCTCCCTGCCTTTACACCACCTGTTTGAGTGATGGATGTGTGTTTGGTATGTGTGAGGGTGGATGAGACAGGTGAGCGTGTATGTTGGTATAGGTCGCCGCGCTTTGAGCCTGAATGATTTGGGGTAAGGCGCGTATAGCATCCTGTATTATTATTATTATTGTAAAATGCGCACTTTTTTTTCTAGACCACCGTCAGTTGTTCTTTTTGAGAAACGTTGGTAAATGTTAACCCCTGCATTTTCGTGGGAAGGGGTAGTGGCACGTTCTTTACCTGAAACCAGCTTTGCCAGGGCAGTGCCTACCTCACTTAAACTTTGCCTTCAAGGCTTCTCGAGAGAGTCAGGTTAGTTAGTTAGTTAGTCATTGTTTATAGACTCCAACGGACTGCAACGAGCCGAATCAGGACAACAACTTGTTGGAAAAAGTACTCATCCCTGATCGATGAAAAAGATCTGCAAAGACAACTCTAATGGTAACACTGAAGGCACTTCACCAGCAGTTACTTTACAATAAAGGAATCCGATGCAGGGACGCAGAGGTTGTACTCTAATTTATCTCCCCCACCCCCCCTTCCCACCCCCGTTTACACAACCAAAAAACAACAGAATATAAACATCATTATAACATATTAACAAAACACATACATATAAAATGAATATATTGCTAAATAATAATACCATAGACTTAGTGACCATTTGGCAGAAAGCATCCAATAGCCCCAAACTGATCCAACAGACCACCTACACAAATGAGGAGCTTTGGGAGAGTTTTCAAAAAAAAAGTTAAGTGACTGGCCTAGCGAAAAAGATGGTAGATGGATAGAACAGATTAGGAACGAGAATGAACTAAAGAGAATGACAGAAACATGGGTAAAATAAAGCACTAAATTTCCACAAAGTGGGGATATTGTCTATTCAGAAAATCCCGCCACCCCCAAGAGGGATAGAGAGTCAGATACCCATTCAAAGTTGGGTTAACGGGGATGGTTGTTTTCATAATAATAATAATAATAATAATAATAATAATAATAATAATAATAATAATAATAATAATAATAATAGTAATAATAATAATAATAATAATAATAATAATAATAATAATAATAATAATAATAATAATAATAATAATAACAATAATAATTTTTAAAAATAAAATGAAATAAAATAAAATAATAATAATAATAATAATAATAATAATAATAATAATAATAATAATAATAATAATAATAATAATAATATCCTATCCCATAACTCGAAGGCCGTACTCCATCTTTCTCTGTCCTCAGCAACCCTGATGGCTTCGCTCAGTATCAAACCAGTCCATTCTCGAATGTTGTCCTCCCACCTCTTTTTCTGTCTCCCTCTTCTTTGGTTTTTGCAAGGCCTGATGCTCTGGTGACGTGGCAATACCATCGGAGTTTCCGTTACTTCACCACTGTGAGCATGTCATCATGTTGTCCAATGGATTGTGTGATGGTCTGTCGGATTTCGTTCTCGGTGATGTGCTGGGTATAGGAAATGCCCAGAAGTCTTCTGTAGCACCTCATCCCCATGCTTTGTATTTTGCGTTTTAGATTTGCTGTGAGGGTCCATGTTTCGCAAGCGTATAGAAAGATGGAGATGACAAGGGAGTGCAGCAGCCTTACCTTGGAATGTTGGCTGATGGTCCTGTTTTTCCAAATGGGCTTCAACCTTGTCAGGGCAGCAGTTGTTTGTGCAATCCTGGAGAAGACATCCTGTCAGGTACCATTGTCTGATACAATGACTCCTAAATATTTGAAGCTATGCACTGTGTTGAGGGATTGGCCTTGATGTCCATGTTGATACCATTGTTGTTGTTGGTCATCATTGTGGTCTTCTCTGCACTTATTTCCATTCCATAGGCCCGGTCCTGATTTGGCTCGGAAGAGTCCGCTGGACCTAAAGCAACAATCAATCAATCAATCATTCCATAGGCTCTGGAGGTGGTGTCAAGCCTCTGTACAAGCTGTTCAAGTTCTTTTTTCTTTCCAGCCAATCCGTCAATGCCATCCGCAAAACGGAGGTTGTAGATTGTTCTCCCCCCCCCCCCCCCTATGCTGACTGTGCCTTTGTGATCTGCAAGAGCATGTGACATGATGCGCTGTAGGAAGATGTTAAAGAGTGTTGGAGAGAGTTAGCTTCCTTGAGGCACACCTATTGTTGTTCTGAACCAGTTTCCGATGGCGGCGTATTAATAATAATAATAATAATAATAATAATAATAATAATAATAATAATAATAATAATAATAATAATTTATTTTGTAAAGCGCGAATTCCAAACTAATAGTCTGCTCTAGGCGCTCGCACGCATGCACACAGACACCAGCAAGCTAAAAAGTACTAAAAGGACATCAGCAGTTAGTAACATGAGACATGCATGAAATGACCTAAATTGTCACCAAGTAAGATATAATGTTTCTATACAGTCCCCACTAACAATCTCTCTCCTCGTCTGCGCTCCGCCCTTCCCCCAATTCTCTCTCTCGCCATATAATAATAATAATAATAATAATAATAATAATAATAATAATAAATAATAATAATAATAATAATAATAATAATAATAATAATAATAATAATAATAATAATAATAATAATAATAATAATATTAATAATAATAATAATAATAATAATTAGTAGTAGTAGTAGTAGTAGTAGTAGTAGTAGTAGTAGTAGTAGTAGTAGTAGTAGTAGTAGTATAAGAATAATAACAACAACAACAACAACAATACCGATAATAATACTATCAGCAACAAAAATAATAATTAAGCTATATGTTTAAGTTTCAAGATGCAATTATAAATAAGCAATGCTACTATAAAACTTAAAATAGTTAGTTATTTAGTTATTCATTGCTTACATTGTCCAGCGGACTGCAAAGAGTCGAATCAGGACCACAAAATCAAGACCACAACTTCGCTGAAAGAGGACTCACCCCTGATCCGAAAAAAGAACTGCCGAATCAACCCTAGTGGTAGCACTGAAGGCACTCCACCAGCCGGACACTGTACAATAAAGACATCCCACGCAGGAGACGCTGAGGCTATACGCTAATTTATCGAACCCCCGTTTACAAAAACAAAATAGAATACAAACATCATTATAAAATATCAACAAAACACATACATATAAATTGCCTTCATTGCCAAATAATAACATCATAGGAAGCCCCAGTGACCACCTGGCAGAAAGCGTCCAATATTCCCAAGCTGATCCAACAGACCTCACACACAAATGAGTTTTGTCCTGGAAGAGTTTTCAAGAAAAAAGGTAGGTGACTGGTCTAGCGAAGAAGAAGATAGTATAGTAGATTGATAGAACAGGGTAGGAATGAGAAAGAACAAAGGAGAAAGACAGCGACAGTGGGAATTTAAAGCACTAAATTTCCAGAAAGCGGGAATGCTATTTATACTGAAACCCCCGGCGGGGGGAGAGGGGGAAAGGGAGGGGGAGGTAAAACTTAAAATAGAGAAAAACACATTCATAAACAAATAATATAATTTATACTTGAATGCAAAGAATAAGAAACTAATGCGAATATGTGATAAGCACAAAATTACTTTCAAAATGTGCTGACCAGGCAGAGAGAACTTTTATCGACACGATGGAGTATTAGTCTATTTTTTGAGAACTGTAATGACTAAGAATGGGAAGTAGATGCTCTATTTACAGAACATATAAGTTTTTATAGCCTTTTTGAAGGAAAGAAGCGACTGAAAATGACGGGGACCAGAAGGTAGTGAGTTCCACAAGGTTGGAGCAAAAACGGGAAAAGGACTTTTTCCAAATTAATGTTTCATCTGAATACTAATCGGTCCAAGTTAATGTTTCATCTGAGTACTAATCGGTCAGCTGAACCTACAAACAGTTGTGTGTGTTCAAAATGATACTATCTCATAGGTGGTGATTTGGGCCAATAAATTTGCCTATTTACTGTTCTGGTAAAAGTGCCCGATGGTGGAAGGATTTATTTCGAGTGCTATTTCACAAGTGCATGCATGACATTGTCCTGATATGTTTATTGCCACAGGTAACCTACATGGTCACTGTACTTTGGTTCCAGTTTTTTTTTTCTTCTTTTACAGTAATGTAAAATAAACTGGCATAAACACTTACTGATATCCATGTCTTTGAAGTGGAATATCGGGTGTTGTAGGTTGTTTATCATGATCTATCGGACCGGTCGCTTAAGACTGTGCTCAGTTGCCTCCGGAAGCTTGAGTTAGATGCTTATCAGCCAGTGCGTTGAGCAGTTCTTGACCTGGGTTAGGGTTAGGGTGATTATATTTTTAAACTATTGGCATACAGTTTCGTGAAGTTTCACTATATCACGATATCAATATATAGTGCTATAGTGAAACTTCACGAAACTGTATCCCAATAGTTTAAAAATTGCAGATTCAGAGTACATGTAATAGTAAAAGGTGGAATTAGATAGTTTAAAAGTTACTGTGGATCCTATCCTATCCTATCATATCCCGTAACTCAAAGGTCGTTGGGGCACCACAGATGATCGTTTAATCAGCGTACTCCAACTTTCACTGTTCTCAGCAACCCTCATGGATTCGTTCAGTGTCAAACCAGTCCATTCTCGAATGTTGTCCCCCCACCGCTTTTTCTGTCTCCCTCTTCTTCTGCCTCCTTGCACTGTGCCTTGCAGGATGGTTTTTGCAAGGCCTGATGCTCTGGTGACGTGGCCATGCCATCGGAGTATCCGTTTTTTCACCACTGTGAGCATGTCATCGTGTTGTCCAATGGATTGTGTGATGGTCTGCCTGACTTCGTTGTTGGTGATGTGCTGGGTATAGAAAATGTCCAAAAGTCTTCTGTAGCACCTCATCTCCATGTTGTAGATCTGCTGTGAGGGTCCATGTTTTGCAAGCATATACGAAGATGGAGACGACAAGGGAGCGCAGCAGTCTTATCTTGGAATGTAGACTGATGGTCCTGTCTTTCCATATGGGCTTCATCCTTGTCAGGGCAGCAGTTGTTTGGGCGATCCTGGAGAGGACTTCCTGTCCCATTGTCTGATACAATGGCTCCTAAATATTTAAAGCTATGAACTGTGTTGATGGATTGGCCTTGGACTTTGATGTCCGTGTTGATGCTTTTGGTGTTGTTTGTCATCATTTTGGTCTTCTCTGCACTTATTTCTATTCCATAGGCTCTGGAGGTGTTGTAAAGCCTCTGTACAAGCTGTTCAAGTTCTTGTTCCTCTCCAACCAATCCATCAATGTCATCCGCAAAACGGAGGTTGGAGATTGTTTTACCCCCTTTTCTGACTGTGCCTTCATGATTTGCAAGTGCATCTGACACGATGCACTCTAGGAAGATGTTAAAGAGTGTTGAAGAGAGTAGACATCCTTGACGCACACCAATTGTTGTTCTGAACCAGTTCCCGATGGCGCTGTTGTGGATGGCTGCACTAGTAGCCTTGTCATACATGTATTTGATTACTTCAATAATTTTAGGGCTGATGGTGCACACTCTCATGGTTGCCCACAGAGCTGCATGCCAGACTCGGTCAAACGCTTTCTTGAAGTCTACAAACACATGATATAGATGTTGTTGGTGCTGTAGGTATTTCTCGCAGATTATTCTGAGGTTGAAAATTTGTTCAATGGTACTTCGCTCTGCCCTGAATCCTGTGTGTTCTTCAGCTATGATTTGTTCAGCTTGGGGTTTCAACCGTTTGAGTATTATTTACAGGAGGACCTTGCTGGGATGGCTGATGGGTGTTCGTGCTGTAAGTCAACAAAGTTTGTGAAACTTGCAAAAGATAATCTCGCCTACGACTGATAAGTAGGCAATAATTATTTTCTTTAATAGCTCGTATATGATTTTAGAAGAATATGTTATAGTTTAAACAGCATTTTGTCATCCTAACAGAAAACGCAGCTTACAAGAAACAGTGCAACATGACTTCGTTATACACGGGAAATGGTGGGTTCAACAACAACTGCACATGTGCCAACAACGGAAACGAGGATACCACATACACCAGTGGGAACTGTATTCATACTGCTGACAACGACAGCTCTCCGTCGTGGACTGTGGATCTACATCAGGAATACACAGTACAATGGATAGCCATTTACCCACGGAGTGAGTCTTCAAAACATGGTCATTGTCGTTTAATAGCAAACCATGAAGGAATTTGACCTGAAATTATTTATCTGTTATAGACATAACTAAAGTCACGAGAAACATTTCTCTAAACAAACACATCGTACGCTGTTATGATGCGGATTTCTATGTTTTTATAAATTATTATAAATGTTTATTAGTATTGTTCTGGGGTTCGTGCTATTTGTTAAAGTACTGCACAATGTTAAATCCAGTACATACCTTTAGTGTTGTCTGCTTCATCATATGTGTCGGTATAACTCAGCCCTCACTTTCTCTCATATCTCCAACAAACATCTTACAAGATATCGATTTTAACAGAGTTACTGGTGTTTTCTTTGATGACAGTAAATAACTCAAACTATAGTTCGATGCTGAGAGAGCAAATGCTTTTATTAACCCCTGCTCCAGTCTTTCTTCCAACTGGATGTTGTATAGAAAGGCTTTTGATAGTGAAAAAATATACAGTGGTTTTTTGGTTTGCTTTTTATTGTTTTGCTTTTACCCTTGCAATGTTAAATATTTCAATGTTTCAAAACTTAAAACTCGATACGTTCTGTTATCCTGTACATGCAACTGTGAAAAGTAGGCCTTTGTTTGCTTCTAGTGTTCCTTTCTCAAAGCAAGAGCTCTGCTTGGATGTATGCTCCTCTCTGTATATGTGACTGTTTTTCTGTTTATTGAAAACTATAAAATATATTTATTGTTATTATTGCGCGTTTGTATCTGTGATACAAAAAAATTAAAAAAATTAAAATTAAAGGAAAATTAAATCGATTTAAGATAAAACTTTTTATTTTAGAAAATTTTGTGTACAAGTTATGTATGTATATGGTTATTTTATAAACAGTTTAATATTTATAAATTTCGAACTGATTAACTTTGGCGGTGCCTTTTTGCTTTTGATACTTCATTGTTCTTTTTCTTATTGGGAAATTTTGGGCCGCCTCACCTGGGGAAAAGCTTGTCATGGAGAAGTTGCGAAAATCTGTTTGATCTGCGAGAAAGCTTGCCTTTGTGATGGACCCACAATGCATCCTTATGCAAGAGCTGGTTGAGTGAATGAAGCACAGCTGCCAAGTTTGGGACAAAACGACCCAAGTAATTGACCATTCCCAGGAAGCGACGCAATTCCTGGACATTTTCCATTGCTTTCATCTCAGAAATCGCTCTGATTTTGGACACGAGTTTAGACGCACGCTAATTTTACGCTGTGTCAGGTTGTACATAGTTTCATATTTCCGAGAGTGTGATGTGCGAAGTTTGAATCAGCGTTTTGGAATGCATAGTGTAAGTCAGTGTTAGGTGTTTCACGTGCATTACGTATAGCCCTATAGCTAAAAGGGCTGAACGGAGCTCGGTGCCTTGAACTGTAGACTGTGGAAAAGCGGCAGGAGTGGCAGAGTTGAGGCGTGTAGTCTTTGTGGATAGACGATTATTGGAGAGACTGTAACTTCCACTATCATAGGATATGTGTAGGGTTCGTTTCTAAGGGCTGGACTGTGTTTTGTGTTTTAAAACCACTCAAAGTCTTGTGCCTTAAAACGGACAAGAATGACCAATGAGTTGTGACAATTATTATACAAAAGTAACTTTATAGTAATTGAGGAGGACTTTTGCTGCCACAGTGCTGTGTAATCTTTGTAACGAATGGATATTTTAGTGTGGGTGCCTATCTACAATATATGAGTGCATGCAAAGTATATTTGACTCCTAGATCATAAACAAGGGTGCGTGCGAGTTCTCTGTTTACAACCACTCCCACAGTCGTACAGACTCTCTTCAATGCAAGCAAACACCAACACAAAATATTCGTTCCACGTTCTCTAACTTTATATAAATAAACCACAATATTTTATATCAAGCATTCATTCTAATTCTTTCATACAGTTAATTTACACAGCTGGGTTTATCCCAATGTTTCTCTCTTCACCACACTTTAGCACAACTGGGCTTATCCCAATGTTCCTCTTTTCGCTACACTTTAGCACAACTGGGCTTATCCCAATGTTCCTCTCTTCGCTACACTTTAGCACAACTTGACGAGGTCGAGCCTGAACACTCGAGGTGGCTAATCGAGGGCCGGCAGTCCGAGCCCAAAGTAAGTACTAAATTCGGTAACTTATAAATGAAGGGTGCGTGTGCACCGGCGAGTAGGCCCAGTCACAGAGTTAACGCAGACACGCCGTAGTCAGCCTATGATGACGTAGACAGACAGATGGGGGCGCGCGCCCTGCCCGATCTGTCCGCGGTAGACAACGATGACCTGGTTAGGGCAAAGAAGTGTGGCCAACCCCTCCGATGTCCCACCGTTCGACTTGTCCCCGTTCCAAACGTCCGAGGCTCCCAGCCTCCCGTAGGCAGCTGTAATCTTTACAGCACAAAAATAATCCACTTCCAGAGAGAAAGACCGTAGTTCCTATACACCTTGATAGGCTTTCAACGCTTCCTACCTCTTTCAGTTTTTTCAATTTACTTTCTTTTTAATCTTTTTTTTTCCTTTTTCATGGCCTACACATAGACACTGCTACCTCTAGCATACCACCTCTGAAACAGAATTCGAGTGAGTGAACAATCCCCGATTCGCGGAATATCAACTCTCCCATTGGCTCAAGAACTTGGGCCAATCGGAAAAATACATAGATTAATAAAAAAATACATACTTCTTAAAATACTGGAAAAATCCCGTTCTCTACAATCTTTGTGTAGAGTGACGTCCTAAGGGTGTGCACTCTTTGTTTTAGAGACCTCCCAAGACCTAGCATTTCGCAAGTGTTAGGGTGTCCTTGTAAATCATAATAAGACAGTAACGAACCACCTACTCTCCACAGATTGTTTTGTGTTGTGTTGTGGTGTGTATCTGTGCTTCACAGGCCGGGAAACTGAAGGTGAGTTGATGCCAAGTATTCTCGTTCCTTAGTGGCTATACACTCCGAGCATGCGTACGTGAATGAATGATGATGAATGAGGGGGAAAAGGGTTATTTTGATAAATAGTATTTTTATACGATTTTCTTGTTGAGGGTTAAGTGGAATAATGTTGATGTTGTTGCCGAAATGAGGTCACGAGTGACGATGTATTATAGCATGAGAGAGGGGTGATAATATGAGAGAGAGAGAGAGGGGTGACGATGTATAATAGTATGCCAGAGGAGTGATGAAAGTGAGAGGAGTGATAGAAATCAGGTCAAGGGTGACGTAGGGAGGTGATGAATATGAGAGAGTGGATGAAACAAAATTGTTGATTAAAAATTCTATTATAATATGCATCTATATTTGTGTAAATAATCATGTTCATGGGATGTTAATACAAATTATAGAAAAATTATGAAATGTAATGATGCATAAATAAACAGGTCAAGATGGCGGACGGCAGAAGGAGTTATTTCCCACGTATTGTTTACATGTTGAGATAGTTTCTAAGACAGTTTATTTGTTGTCCAGATGGGCTACGTTGTATACTTCGATTTCTACTTCTATACCCACTACGTTTTGACTACTATTTCTGCTACTCCTAGTTTGCTGTTACCACTACGTTTATTCTACGTGACTGGGTTACACCACTTCCGCTTCGGTTCTTTGACTTCTTACTTCTGTTGCCCCGACTTCATACTTTGTTCTTCGATCTTCATACTTTGTTCTTCGATCTTCATACTTCGTATTTCGTCCTACGTACTTCGTGCTGCTTACCCCGTTCCACCTCTACTTCTACCTGCAAGAGGAGGCAAGACGACGTGCTTGGGAGACCACTTCTTCTTGGGTCGCAGCGCTCAGGGCTTTACATTACACCCTCAATCATACGTAGATACACGCACTTAGACATATTTAAACATTGACTTTCTACAATCTGCATTAAGTTGATTGAGTTGGTGAATCTCCTTGAGGTAGTGCTTTCAGACGATTTTATTAGACCTGTATTTGAGATAATCTGAGCATAAAGTGCTTACTATTTCTTCAAGGTTTTGCTTTGTATACACAAGCCATTAGTAGTATTTTTGCTTCTTGTTTTCCACATTATTATTGCATCTTGATTGTATTCGCATCTGTGTACAGTGTCGGGGGTTAGGGATTAGACAAGGGAGGTAATTGTTGGGGTTGTGGGTCTGGATAGGGGTTTAGGTTGGGTTAGTTTCCCCATTTTTCTGTGTATGTGTGCGTTGAATAAAAGAGTGTAATTGTGCATCTGGCATTTGTGTTAGTTTTTTCTAGTTTGAGTGTGTATCCCTCCACTCGTTGTATGAGCTGAAGTCACTAGCCCGTTCGGGTGACGTGACAGCCGTCAGCACTTATTGTGTGACCAAGAAACTGTACATGTATGTGGCGCTTTTTGAATTCGCACTTTTCTTGGTTCAGCTTCAAACCCGCATTGGCTACACGCTGAAGTACCTCATTCAAGTGACGGTCATGTTCCCCTTCCGAATCACCGTAAACGAGTACACCATCCATGAAACAGACGACACCCTCGCAACTGCCTACAATGTTTTCCATGATCCTCTTGAAAACCTCCGGCGCGAGAGTTATTCCAAACGGCAACCGCTTGAAAAAGTAACGTCCAAATGGCGTCATGAATGTCGTGTATTTTGCTGTTTCTTCATGCAGCGGGACTTACCAAAATCCCGAAGCGGCATCCAGCTTGGAATACACTTTTGAACCCGAAAGCTTGTGAGATCGCTTACATCATCAAGTGTTGGCAGTATGCATCGTTCGCGTTTCGCCGCACGATTCAAGTGTTTTAGGTTAACGCATATCCGTACATCTCCATTCTTTTTCAGAACTGGCACCATTGGTGCACACCAGTCTGTTGGCTGAGTAACTTCCTCAATAATTCAATTTTCTTCCATGCGCTTCGGTTCAGCTTCCACTTTTGGTATGAGTGGAAGTTGTATTCGTCTCGCCACCGAAATACTGTACGGTTTCGCTCCCGATGCGAATTCAAATTTCACTGGTTCCGTTTTGACTGGTTCGCTTATTGAACCAAACGCCAAATTTCTTGCCTCGTTGGCGTCTATGCGCTTCACTAGCCCAAGGCGCACGGTACGGGGCGCCATGTGTCCAGTTATTCTATGTGACTATTCTATACATAGAATAAATTCTATGCACATAGAAAGCATTCTATGCACACAAAAAGCATTCATTAGTTGAAATTCCATTTATAAAAAAGAAACCAATATTGTAAGTCATAGAATAAAATTCTTTGTATAGAATAACATTCTATAATATAGTGTAAAATTCTATGTCCATAATACAATTCTATGTATAGAATAAAATTTTATAATAGAGAATAAGATTCTATGTATGTAATACAATTCTATATTATAGAATGCACTTGTATGCATAGAATTGTATTCTATAACATAGAATGAATTATATTACAAAGAATGAATTCTATAACATAGAATTTATTCTATGTGCATACAATTCATTCTATAACATAGAATGAATTCTTTAACATAAAATAAATTATATGACATAAAATGAATTCTATGTGCATATAATAAATTGTATAACATAGAATGAATTCTATAATAAAGAATAAATTCTATATGCATAGAATGAATTGTATAGCATAGAATGAATTCTATGACATAGAATTCATTCTATGACATAGAATGAATTCTATAACATAGAATGAATTCTATAGCATAGAATGAATTCTATGACATAGAATTTATTCTATAGCATAGAATGAATTCTATAACATAGAATGAATTCTATAGCATAGAATGAATTCTATGACATAGAATTTATTCTATAGCATAGAATGAATTCTATGTTACAGAATGAATCCTATGTCATAGAATTCATTCTATGCTATAGAATTCATTCTATGCTATAGAATAAATTCTATGTCATAGAATTCATTCTTTGCTATAGAATTCATTCTATGTTATAGAATTCATTCTATGTCATCTTATTCATTCTATGTTATACTATTCATTCTATGCTATAGAATTCATTCTATGTCATAGAATTCATTCTATGTCATAGAATTCATTCTATGTCATAGAATTCATTCTATGTCATAGAATTCATTATATCAATATATACACTTTTTTAAAAATAGTAAAAACTGGGGCACTGTCAAGGTATAGAGAACATTTTTTATGGCATGGGACTGTATTGCAGAGAGATATACACATTGCCACATCCCATCACCACACCACATCACTCTACATCACACTGCACCACAAATGTGGTGGGTAGGTGTGGTGGAGTGATTAGGTTATGTGACGATGTGGTCTGATTCACTGCTTTTAAGGCATAATAGAACTGTATTGCAGATACATACTGTTACGTTGAAACGAACGAAAGTGTGTCTAAAGCGCGCACGATAGATCTAATCGTTTCGTTTTGCAAAGTATTCAATAATGGAGTTTATTTACCTTTGATTTGAGTTTGCATTGTTGTTAGGAGAGGCTTTGTATAACGTTGATAATTTGCTGTGGTCGATATTACTGTAGAAGTTTCTGGATCTGAGTGTTTACTTTCTATAGAATTTTCCCGATACATGTCGAAGCAAGAGGTCGTTCCAGAAGGAGAAATAATAATGTATGACGTAAGCCAGTGATGACGATCTTTTATTCGATTGGTGGCAGTGCGTCATTTCTACATTGTTCGAAATTCTTCCGGAAAAGAGAGAGGTTATTTAATCGTGTGCCGAATTGTTGTTGAGAGAAAAGTTGTTGATAGTGATTTGGAGAGTTGCTGTGAAAGTTGTTGAGTTGAGTTGAGAATTGTATGCAGTTGTTGGTGTGTGCTGAATAAAAGTGGAAAACTTCATACGTCGACTTTGTGACTTGTACGCTGTTTGGACGGGCTGTGTGAATAAACGAATCTGAGTTACACAACTATCAGGAATTCAAGCATCGGGGCTGAATCAGATACTGATAGAAAACACCATCATCGAACTGAGTGTAACACATACATACACATTACCACATCACATCACCACACTACATCACTCTAAATCACACCACACTGCACCACAAATGTGATGGGTGGGAGGGGTGGGGTGATTAGATTATGTGATGTGATTCACTGATGCCATGATATGTGCTGCCTGCTGCAATGTGAAGATGTGCTGCTGCTGTGATGTCGGCTGATGTGATGTGATGATTTGTTGATATGATGTGATTTTATGTGGTGGTGCGTTTTCACGATGATGGTGATGAAGCAATGTGATGCAGTGATGTGATGTGATCGATGTGGTGATGATGCGATGTGGTGATGTGTCATACAATATCTTTTTTTAAATTCTAAATTTTGTAACAATTTATTAGTTGTGTTTTTTAATTTTATGTGAATGAAATGAATTATATGTATATAGAATTAATTGTATAACACAGCAAGAATTGTATGACATAAAATTCATTTTTTTAACATAAAATGGATTTTATTCGCAACACTGAATACATTCTATTTTCATAGAATTGTTTTTTAACATTTGGTGCACATAGAATGCATTCTATGTTATAGAATGTTCATTCTATAACATAGAATGTTCATTCTATAACATAGGATCCATTCTATAACATAGAATGTTCATTCTATAACATAGAATGTTCATTCTATAACATAGAATCCATTGTATAACATAGAATGTTCATTCTATAACATAGAATGCTCATTCTATGCGCAACTAGGTCATTCTATGGGAAGCGAGGCTGTGACGTATAAAGGGACACGTGGAGCCTTGCACGCGCGCGAGAACTGAAGAAATGGCTGACGTACCAAGCGCTCTGCGGCTTTATCAGACATCATAATTTCGTGAACAAGCATTTAGGTATCTTGATGCGGACGACTTCGACAGTATAATTAGTGTGAGTAGATCGCTTAGCAATAAAAATAATTGACGTCACACCCTCCCCCCCCTCCGCCCCTGCGTGCTTGCTTTTTTCATTACAATGTGCTGAGGTTCTGTAAGGGTTTATAGTGACAAAATCTAATTAAATAATCAGTTCTTTTCGCTCAATACCGAAGAAATAAACGTACTGTACACTCATAAAAAGCAATAATTAATATATTTAAAGGTCGAATATTGCTATACAACTCTGAGACATAATAAATGAAAGGTTCCTAAAGCTGAATATTGCAAAAAGTCTATTTCACCCCAAGCGGCCCCCCAGGGCGCTATGCACAAAGGCGTGGCGGCCACGTGCTGCGGGAATAACACAGCGTGATCGAGTTTGAAAATGGTGAAGTACTGTGCTGCGTTTGGATGCTCTAACTCCGACGTAAAACCTTTCTGCAAAGAAAAGAACATTTCCTTTCATCGATTTCCACTTCGAGCGCAAATGATGAAGCACTGCATGTCGTCAACTCTAAACTGAATGTCAGTGACAAATCGCTCTGTAATCATTATTGCACGAGTGTGCTATGTTCAAAACATCACAATATCCCGAAATGTTCTCTATACCTTGACAGTGCCCCAGTTTTTACTATTTAAAAAAAAGTTTTTATATTGATTTCATTCTATAACATAGAATGAATTCAATGACATAGAATGAATTCTATGACATAGAATGAATTCTATATCATAGAATGAATAGTATAACATAGAATGAATAAGATGACATAGAATGATTTCTATGACATAGAATGAATTCTATAATATAGAATGAATTCTATGACATAGAATGAATTCTATGAGATAGAATTTATTCTATAGCATAGAATTCATTCTATAACATAGAATGAATTATATAGCATAGAATGAATTCTATGACATAGAATTCATTCTGTAACATAGAATTCATTCTATGCTATAGAATAAATTCTATGTCATAGAATTCATTCTATGCTATTATAGAATTCATTCTATGTCATAGAATTCATTCTATGTCATAGAATTCATTCTATGTCATCTTATTCATTCTATGTTATACTATTCATTCTATGCCTATAGAATTCATTCTATGTCATAGAATGAATTCTATGTCATAGAATTCATTCTATGCTATAAAATTCATTCTATGCATATAGAATTCATTCTTTATTATAAAATTCATTCTATGTTATACAATTTATTCTATGCACATAGAATTCATTTTATGTCATATAATTTATTGTATGTTAAAGAATTCATTCTATGTTATAGAATGAATTCTATGCGTATAGAAATAATTCTATGTCATGCAATTTATTTTATTTTAAAGAATTCATTCTATGTTATAGAATTCATTCTTTGTAATAGAATTCATTCTATGTTATAGAATATAATTCTATGCATACAAGTGCATTCTATAATATAGAATTGTATTACATACATAGAATATTATTCTCTATTATAAAATGTCATTCTATACATAGAATTGTATTATGGACATAGAATTTTACACTATATTATAGAATGTTATTCTATACAAAGAATTTTATTCTATGACTTACAATATTGGTTTCTTTTTTATAAATGGAATTTCAACTAATGAATGCTTTTTGTGTGCATAGAATGCTTTCTATGTGCATAGAATTTATTCTATGTATAGAATATTCACATAGAATAAATGGACACATGGCGCCCCATACACGGCTGCGTCCCTACTGAGCAAATTATCAGGCCTGCCTTTGACAACGAAGACACGAAATGATATTTTCCTTTCATCGCGGTGTGCATGCACCACGAACTGACCCAATCTTTATACGCGACCACCTGGCGACTGCAAAACCGTGTTGCTTTTTGCAAGCTTTGGCCTCGGTTTCAAGCTTCTGAAAACGGATTCTGATATTAGTACTACACTTACATCAGCGCCTGTATCTACTTTGAAACTGACAGCTCTGTTGTGATTTCTTCCACATCTAGTGCATGTGTTTTTGCTCCCTTTATTTCCGCCCTCTTGTTGGTTGATACTCTTACCCCCAGTCTTGAGGTTGTTTTTATGCCTGAACCTATTATTGCCCCGGAACTGTCTGTCCCTATTCTGTCCCTATTCTGTCCCTGTACTGCATCAACTGAGCTGGAATTCCCTGATCTTTGTATTGCTAACTGAGATTTTACCAGCTCCATCTGTCTCGCCATCTCTAGTGTTTTCTCTCATGTCAGTTCTGCCGTTAGCTGAAGCTTTTCGCCCAACTCTCTATCTCTCACCCCCAAAACCAGCCTTTCTCTGATAGCCTCATCCCTAGTGGTAAATCCCGCATTCTCTCCCCCTCTTTTTGGGAACGGGCATAGAAAAAGGGCTCTTTCGTGGATAATGTTGACTTTTGGGACAAAGTAGGAGTTGAACTTCTCAACGACAGTGTCAAAAGATTTTCCTTCCTCTGCTGAGAGACCAAAAGAAGAGAAAATTCGCTCACTGTCGATAGCCATGCAATAGATCAACGTAGATACTTGCACAACACCATCCTCTTTGTCGAGCTTGGTCGCAATACGGTAACGCTGGAAATGTTGAATCCACTCTGGCCAGCCGGAAGGCTTGATGAAGTCAAAAGCTGGCGCGTGAAAAACCGGCATCGTTGAACTTGCAGCAGAGAACAAAAGGCTCAATGGTGAAAGCACGTGTCAACACGACCGTTTGATTATGACGAATGTCAAAGTCACTTGGAGCACAATGCACCAAAAATACAGCATCCACTGAACGTTGAAATGTCGTTGGGGCTCGCTGCCACCATTTAATGTTATGCATTCGCTCAGATGGAGACCCAACTCTGTGATTATGCTTTTGTTATCCGGTTCGCTATATATTGATGCACGTTCTTTCTTGGACCGGGCGGAACAGGAAGATACGAGTTACGTCCCTTCAAGTTTTTTTTTTATAGAAACCCTAACCGCCCGGATGACATGACATTGATAATTTTCGTTGGTCGATAGTATTGGAGAATTTCCTAGGATTGCTTGTATACTATCGATCGAAGCGTCTAGATAGATCTACTGGTAGCTGAGAGCTTCTCCGACCCTAATGAAAGTTGTATGACGTAAGACAGCGATGACGAATTTCTTTGTGACTGGTTATAGTTGCGTCACGCTGGAACGTTCGAACGTTCTCTAGAGTATAGAAAGACTATATAAGTGCCGCAGAGTGGAAGTTGAAAAGTTGAGAGTTGAAAAAGGAGAAAGTGGAAAAACGATTGTATAAAATTGTTGATGTATGCTGAATAAAGTTGGAAAACTTCATACGACAACTCCTGCCTTTTTGCTGAGTGAACAGGTTGCGTGAATAAACGAATATGGGTTACACTTATCAGGATTCAAGCATCGGGGCTGAATCAACTACTGATAAAAACCAACAACGAGTGTAACAGAGCCATGCATTGTGGTCGTTAAATTGTAATATTTGATTAACTAAATAAAAGAGTCTGCTTTGAAACTTCAACACTGACGATTCTGTCTCTTGTTTTCTACCTCTGATTATATAATCATCGTCATCATCATCATCAGCATCATCATCATCATCATCATCATCATCATCGTCGTCGTCGTCGTCGTCGTCTTCGTCATTATTGTCTTTGTCATCACAGTTTCAGCATCCATGTTGTTATTATTTTTATTCCTAATAATATTCTTGTTTTGCGTGGCCGGAAACAACCAATTAAAACCTTTGGAAGAATACATGTCGTTTGATATTCAACGACCATAATTATTATTCTAATTCATTCAACGTTTTGTCCCACTTGCTGACAGAATCCTTTCCTTTCTACGTTTTTGGTTGTGTTGAACAGGGGATTGGCTGAATAGGATGAACAATGTGCAAGTGTACGTTGACAACAGTCACGTGTACAGCATATCATCACAACCTCAAAGTACTTCAGTAATAAACATACGTGTTCAATCAATGACATCAGGGAGTTCTCTACCCAAGAAAGGCCGGTATGTCAAGATCTCACGAAGTGGCGATTCGAATGATCCTAACAATTTTCTTCTGAATTTCTGCGAGGTTGAAGTATGGGGTAAGCTGTTGATGTCATATGATGTCATATTTAATTTTCTTGATTTATTTATTTGCTAGTTTTTAAATTAATTAATTAATTAATTAATTTACTTTTTTTCCCTCTCTAATGCAAGTCGGCCTAAACAGATTTTTTTAATTTTAAAATTCATATGCTTTTGCTTTGTGACTCACATTGTTACGATTGAGACGCGCACGATAGATCCGATCATTTTGTTTTGCAAAGCATGCAGTAATAGTATAGCATGTATTTACCTTTGATTTGATTTTGCGCTGTTGCTAGAAGAAGCTTTGTATAATGTTGATACTTTTCGTCAGTGGATATTGTTGAGAATTTTCTGGAATTACTTGTTTATTATCGATCGAGGCCTCTAGACCTTACGGGTAAAAGCTGGTCGCATCATGTAGATTCGTAAACATTGTGCAAAGTAAGGCGGTGCATAGTTCCGGTGACGAGTTATTTGATTGGGTGTTATTACCTCATGCTGGCATGATCGAATTGTGTCTCAATTGCAAAGAACCTTTATAAGTAATGCACTGTCTGCTTGTATGGAGGATTTCTGTAACAATTTTCGGAAAGCGACCTTGTATGCAGTTGTTGATGTTTGCTGAATAAAGTTGGAAAACGTTATGATGAGTGAACAGGCTGCGTGGATAAACGAATTCGAGTTACACATATCAAGATTCAAGCATCGGGGCTGAATCCACTACTGATAAATAACCGTGTAACACACATGCAGAACAATGCGAGTCTATGTATTCAACAACCCCCACCCAGTGGCGTAGCTAGGAATTTGGGGGCTCCGGCAGCTTGGCCTCTTTGGGGGCCCCTGCATTTTGACATTCGACTTCATGACATGAGATAATACGAATACGATACGAATACGATCACTTTATTATCTCAATCAAAGAGAAATTCACACGTGGTGCCAGATATAAATGTTACAAGACGATAAAGGACAGTATAACAACAATAAACAGTAAAACAGGATAAAAGTATATGAAGAAGACATTACTGAATTAAACATTTAAAACTGTAATCATACGAAGTTACATGGGGAAAACAAATACCTATCACACGATTTACGTTCAGTGTCATAATCATGATAGAAGGTATTGCAACATAACAATCACTGTTGGCAAGCAATAATCGCATTAATATACAACAACGTAAGACTTTTAGATAAATATGTTCATAAAAGAATATAAAAATCGCCAAGCACATAGGCCTACACTAAACGGAAATGTAAGATCACAGGGGGCACATTCTCACTATCTCATGCGGATTGGACATTAATTATATGTTTTTTGATTGATTGATTGTTGCTTTAGGTCCAGCGGACTCTTCCGAGCCAAATCAGGACCGGATTAATTATATAAATCATGCCACGCACACTGTTATAATAGAAGCATCATACGTTCAAATTCTCAATCATTTAATAAAGAGATTGCGGTGGGTATAAAACTATTTTTAGTGCATACAGTTTTGAACTTTGGTGTCCTGTAGCGCCTACCCGAGGGCAGGAGATTGAAGTGGTGCGCGAGCACGTGACTGCTGTCTTGAAGTATGCGACGGGCCTTTCTCGCCACTCGCCTTTCATACATCGCTATCATACTCATTTGTTGCACTCCCACAACCTTCCCACACACTCTCACCACTCTGTCCAACACATTCCTACTGTCCAAAGACAACCTTCCATACCAACATACAAAATTAGAAAGTGAGAATGGAAGAGATGAACGAATCATAAAAGGTTTGGAGGATACGGTTTTGAACATGCAAGCGTCGGAGTTTGTGGAGGCAATAAATTCTAGATTGGCATTTTTTGTGAATACCATTGACGTTAGAAGAGAAGTTCAGCTTCTCGTCAATGATGGTGCCAAGGTACTTGTATTCTGTGACCCTCTCACATAATCACACATAATGTACTTAATAAATATATAAGTCTAAATTCAATAACTTATATAACAACGTGAATAGCAAGATTACACGGTGGTGGCGTAATATTTAATATTTAATGAAAAAAAAAATTGGACTCTTTTTTGGGGGCCCACCTCAAGTAGGGGCCTGGGAGGACTTTCGAATTTGGACCCCCCTTCCCCGTCCCTTAGCTACGACACTGCCCACACCATTACCCTTTACCAACAAAATAATAAGATTTTTAGAAATCTGTGCGAAATGAATAATAATAATAATAATAATAATAATAATAATAATAACGGATTTTTATATAGCGGGTACTCCAGCCTACGACCAGACTCACCGCGCTTTACATAGTCATTACATAAAAATACATGCACTCGATCAAACATCGCTTTTGCTACAATACACCAAACGACGGAATAGTAAAAGTAAAAACTATTTACAACTATGTACACAAATGACAAAAAAGACAAAAATAGAATAGCAAAAACCTATTCACAGCTATTTATATGCCCGGTCAGACCCAGGAAGGAAAACAGTATAAATATTTACAGCCGTGTACACACTTACGGATCAGACAGAGACAAAAGAGGAGAGAATGGCAGCGGGATACAAATCAGCCTGAATAATGCAGTTTGAAGAGGTGGGTTTTGAGGGCCTTTTTGAATGCCTGTGTTGATTGTATGTTGCGGATATGGGATGGAAGGGAATTACATTGCTTGGGAGCGGAGTAAGCGAATGCACGTTGGTCGTATGTCTTAGTGCGGGTGATGGGAACCTTGAGTGTATGAGTGTCAGCAGAAGATCTTAAAGTGCGTGAAGGAAAGTAGACAGACAGTAGATCAGCAAGGTAGGAAGGACAAGAATCTGTGAAGAAGTTGTGACAGAGAACAGAGAGTTTGTACTCTATGCGTACTTGCACAGGAAGCCAGTGAAGGAAATGTAGTAGAGGTGTGATGTGATCACGTTTCTTTGCTCGGAATACTAGTCTAGCTGCTGAGTTCTGAACCTTTTGTAGTTTGTCAATGATGTGTTTTGGGGAGCCAGCGAGGAGAGAGTTGCAATAGTCAAGATGAGAAAGGACGAGAGTGCAGACTAGGGTTTTGGTGGCAGTGACTGTAAAATAGTGGCGAAAGGAGCTGATTTGGCGAATGGCCGTGTCTGCAGAGCGACAGACGTTGGAGATGTGGTTGTTGAGGGACAGGTCATCGGAGAGAATGAAGCCGAGATTTCTCGCTGAGGATGAGAACTGAATGTTTGTTGTTCCTACGCGATGTTGGGAGAGGCGAGAGTGAGGAGGAGGTGTTGTGCTTGTGAATGAGGAGGGCTTTGGTTTTATCATCATTAAACCTCAGCTTGTTGAGTGTCATCCATGACTTAATGTCTGTGATGCAGTTCTCCAAAGTCTGAACAGTGGAATTAATGAAAGAGGGGGCAGTGGATTTATAAAGTTGTGTGTCATCTGCAAATGACTGACTGTCAACAGCTTGCTTTCCGAGCAGGAGAAGCAGTGGCTTGGTGTACAGAGTAAATAACACCGGCCCTAAAACGGAACCCTGAGGCACTCCGCGCAACAAGTCTGCTATGCTGGAGAAACAGCCATCGACAGTGACTGCTTGTGATCTGTCAGAAAGATATGAGTGGAACCAAGCCAGGACTGAGCCAGAGATTCCAAAGTAGTGTTGAAGAGTGTTAAAGAGAATGTGGTGGTCGACTGTGTCAAAGGCGGCTGAGAGGTTTAATAAGGTGAGAATGGAGACGTTACCATTATCTAAAGCAAGCAACAGGTCATTGGTTACCTTTATGAGGGCTGTCTCAGTGCTGTGGAAGGGTCGGTAGGCAGACTGGTTGGGGCAAAGTAAAGCGTTATCATATAGGTAGACCAACAGTTGTTTGAGAACAATTTTTTCTATGACTTTGGACAGGAAGGAGAGGTTTGAAACAGGTCTTTAGTTCTTTAGATTATTTTTGTCTAAACTTGTTTTTTTAAGGAGGGGTTTGATGACAGCCGCTTTGAGCACAGACGGAACAACACCAGAGGACAGACTCTCGTTGATAATGTGGGTAATGGTCGGGAGTAGAGGGTCAAGATTCTCTATCAGCATGGGGGTAGGAATGGGGTCAAGAGAGCAAGATGTTGGTTTTGAGCTTAAGATGACTTTCTTGACTTCTTGCACTGTTATTGGTTGAAAAACTTCCAACATTGCGGTAGTGAGGGAAGGTGTGAATGGGTTAATGAGTGGGATCTCATGGCTATCTAGATCGGCCTTTATGTCAGCCACTTTCTGTGTGAAATAATTACAAAATACATCTGGGAGCTGACATGGTGGATGCGTGGATGGGAGTGATGTTGCATTGCTCTTACCCCTTAGCTGATTGCAAATGTCGAACAACTGTTTACTAGTTTCGCTGCTGCTAATTCTGTTGATAAAGTACCGGGTTTTGGCAGTCTGGACTATTTTAGTGACCCGTTTTTTGCAGCGGTGAAAATCTGCTTGCTGACTTCTAAACCTGATTTAAGCCACTTTTTCTCTGCTTTGTGTCGGTGTTTCTTCGCCTCAGAGAGTTCATCCTTAATAGACTCGTACCAGGGTGCTGACCGTGTTTCCTTGACCTTTTTCTGGGCAACGGGAGCGTGCCGATCGAGCACCGCAGGAAGTGTACTATTCAGTTCATCCACAGTGGGGCACAGTTCTGGGGTCACTTTAGTGGTAAGCTCTTGCTTGAAAGCATCCCTATCCATGGTACGCAGGCTGCGAGCCTCCCTGAACATGGGGGGAGGAGGGGGCTGCGACGCTTAGTTCGCACATGACACAGAAGTGGTCAGATGTTAATTCCTGGGTGACTGAAGTTGATCTAACAACATTATCCTGAGGCCTATGCATAACCCGATCTATGATGTGACCCCGACTGTGGGTGGGTTCTGTGACTGACTGAGAAAGACTAAACTGATCTAAAAGTTCAATCATTTTTGCAGTGGAAGGTTGCTGGGGTTGGTCAAAGTGAAAGTTAATGTCTCCTAAAACTATGTATGTTCCTGACAGTGTGTTGCAATAATCGAGCAAGACTGGAAATTCTTGGTGGAAAATTGCATCAGTTAATTTATTTTTCTTGCTTGGAAAGGTGCGATATATGCATATGAAGTGAATGTTCTGCTGTGGAACGGACAAACTAAGGTGAACAACTTCAAAGGACGAGTGAGTGAATGCGAAGTCTGTAATGAAGCCAAGGTGACGGACAGACTGTCTCTGTAAATAATAGCAAGGCCACCACAGCGATTTGAGCGAGGCAGCGAACATACAGAATAGCCAGATGGGGTTAAATCAGAGCATTTACCCTCGTCACCAGTCTGCCGAAACCAAGTCTCTTGAATGAACATAATGTCAGTCTGCTTGTCTGAGATGAATTCATGCAGAGCGGTACGTTTTTCGTTGGGACCTAGCGCGCGACTTAGCGTTGAATGATGCAATGCGTAGAGGACTATCGAGGTGTGAAGACAGAGGTGGAGGGGAGAGGTTGATGTGAATGAGATGTGAATGAGATTGTCTGTGTTGCTGCGTTGTGTCTTAGGCCTAGTGATACACACTGGGTGTGCTGCAATGTCAAGAGTGGGGTCAGAGTTGGAAAGTATAGACGATCTGTGTGAAAGCACAACAGGGATAGACGAGATGTTTTGTTTCCGTTTGCCTCCACGACTAGTCCGTTTTTTCTGGGCAAATGACGGCCGATCGGGAGTTCTTTTAATCGGAACACAAGGTCGGGAGCGAGCTGTGTACGTTTAGCCTTCAATGACAACAGCTTATCGCGTCTGTAGCTTGTGGATGGAATGTTGCTGGTGGAACAAAATGGCGGACTACATGAGTGCGAGACAGCACAATAAACGAAGCGAAAAAACGATAGAGTAAACAAACGAACATAAAAAGAGAAGCAAAGCAACGCAACACTTACTTGACGATCCATGAGACAACAATTACACAATACAAAACTCACAACAAAACACTATAAACAATGCAAAATCACAAAATTCAGCAAAGCTCGGGTCGTTACAGCCTGTGGCGTCAACCGGAATCAGCCCTAATACATTATGAGGTCTGAGGTATGAGGTCTGATACTAAATACTCTGATACCAAAGTCTCTGATACTGAATACTAAATAGTCCAAAAATTACATAAAATTCCTCCCCTCGTTTTCCCTCCCCCTCCACCTCCCCCTCCCCTCCCTTTCCCTCTCGTTCGTCCGTCCGTCTGTCCGCCGTCTGTGCAAAATTTGCAAATGGATTAATTTAGAACCTATTTCAACTATCACAACCAAACTTGGCAAAATATGTATATCCATCAGACCTCATAATTGATCAATGAATAAATGACACAGGTCACAGGGTCAACAAATCTTAGTCAAAAACTTACAATTTTTCCACAGACTTTCACTAGTTTTTCTCAGTAATATTGAAGAAGATTCTTTGATGCATAATAGATATCAATGAAACACACATTCTATGCAAATTTGGTCAACCTTACTCCAATGTCAAGGTCACTGGAGCTGTCCAAAGTCGGTTAGCATATATACTTTGAAATGATATGGACCCTAAACTATGAGAGATATAAAGTCCAAACTTGTATTTAGAGATGATAGATTGACCTTTCATATATGTTTCGTTTTTGTGTTCATTGTGAACGTCAAGATCATATAGGCATTGCCAAAATACAAAATATAGGTCATCGTATAGTGGAATGGTTCTATTTCACTCATACTATGCAACCACATTAGGTAGGTTATTTGATCATACATGAGCATGAGAGGTTATGTGAAGGTCAGGACCATCCTAAATAGTTTTTTTTTTGGCATAATACAACTTTTGCTGTAGTTTTTATTTGATCGTGCATGAGTGTATTTGGAACAGGGGTTCAAGGTCAACTCATGGTCAAGAGCATAGAAAGATCAAAGTCGGTGTTACTTTACATTTCAATGCCACCGTTTGATTTTTTTTCCTGGGCACTCATTTTCCTGTTAAGTTCCATAAGAAGCACTAAGTTATATGGGCTTTGCCCATCCTGTTGCCATTTTGTTGTTGACTTATTTAGAAATACTTTAAAATAGTCGGTGGAGATCAGAACGAGCCAAATGTCGGTCTATCGATGGGTCCCGGTCGGCCGTCGATCAGTTGGAAGCCATATCTCAATAACCACTGAACGGATTTTGACCAAAGTTCACTAGGTTAGTGGCTTGCCCTCCGAGTCATGATATTGTTCTATCGCAAAGGTCAAGGTCACTGGAGTCATTATTTTGCTAAACACGTTTTGATCGATCTCGATAAACGGATGAAGCGATGTTGTTGAGTTTTGTCATACAGGTATTTCAAATCATGAGCCATAGTTCAGTAGCAGGTATTGTGTCGGCCAGTGTGTCGGTCGTCCGTCGCTCTGAATTTCACGTGTTTGTTCAAAGCACACTTTTGCCTTATTTCACGAGTATCGGATCCGACATTCCTCAATGTATTCCAGAGTTATCTTTTGACTAAACTTCATAGGAACATTTCTTAGATTAGTGGCCTGGCTCTCCCACCCCCATCCGCTGTCCCAACCCTAACGTCCCCCCGCTCTCCTCGCGTGCCAAGATAATTGCTCTACCGCAAAGGTCATGGCCACTGTAATCATTTTGTTTCTAAACACGTCTTGCTCATTATTAACAAAACGGCTGAAGCGATTGTGCTTTTTTTTTAAAATTATTATTATTTTACTTTTTAAAGGTACCTCAAATCATGGACCATCTTTCAATATAATACCAGTCCCCTTGTCGGACAGTCGGTCAGTCTGTCGCTACAAATGTCACTGTTTCGTCAAACAATCAAATAAAATATTTAAAAAAAAATTTAAAAAATGCCGTTTGCGACTTATCTATATAAAAAAGTAACCGACCCTAAAATCAATATTTTCCCTTATAGGATACTTTACCTACTGCTAAATGTATTGTATCGTATTCGTACTTTCTCAAAGATTAAGGTCCTCTTTCTGTACCATAATCTAAAGGCCGTTTGCGATGTATCTAAAACGTGGCTTAGTAGCTTTTGGATTTGTTTCCTGGCAGATAGTTCAGATTGTGGCCTGTCATTCCCTGTGTTACTTTTGCTTCCTTGGGAATGAAGAACAGCCACAACACTGCCAGGAAAATTAACACTTCTGAAAGTACTTACGTCTTGACTATGTGTGAGTGTGTCTGGAAATACATTTCAATGTTACGCAAAGAAAATTAACACTTTTGAAAGTACTTATGTTTTGACTATGTGTTAGTGTATGGTAATACATTTGAATGTCTTGCCATCTTCTTTTATGGTTGTTTGTGTGCATCTAGCTGTAGCCTATTCAACAGAAGTGGAGGTGACATGACATTTTGTTGTCATTTGAAACATACAGTTTATTCGTGTTGCAGTATGCAGGCCCGGCCATTATGGAGAAGACTGTTCCCCGTGCAAACATGATTGCGCTGGCAAGTATTGCGACGACATTGATCATCCCAACGAATGTCCAGGTAATCTGACAAAAAAGAATGGTACAGTGTACAACTACAAACTTGTGTTCACCTGCCCAATATTACCTATTATACTAGCAGTGAGGTATGGCAAGGCAGAACTGACATCTTTGTTGCTCTTTTAATCACGCTGATTCAGATATAACCATTTTTGTAATTCATGACTTATCTAAAAATACCTTAAAACAGTCGTGGAAATAAGAACGAGCCAAATGTCGGTCTGTTTGTCAATCCGTCGGAAATTAAACCTCAAGAACCTCTGAACGGATTCTGCCCAAACCTCACAGGAATATTACCTAGGTCAGTGGTCTACGTTCAGTGCCATGTTGTTTGCTCTCTTTGTTCAAAACACGCTTTTTTCCTTATCTGAAGAATAACTGAACCGGAATTCTCATTGTGTACTTTGTGGATCTACTGCTAACCATGTTATATCATTGGTATGGGTACTTTCTCAAAGGTCAAGGCCATTGTGCTTGGCTATTTTCTAAATGCCTTTTGCGCTGTATCTAAAATGTGGCGGAACAGATTTTGATGATTTGTTTTTGTTGCCAATAGTTTAGCTCGTGGCCTATCATCGCATGTTTTCCCTTTGCTTCGCTAGGACAAAGCCGAGTCACGACACCGCTAAGAAAATTAAAACTTTTACAAAATGTTTATTTTTCGTAGTTTTTGCCAAAAGTAAACAAAACCTTTCAATTGGGACTTTTGAACCAAACCTAATAATATATGTTCTATTAATCTACTGTACAATCATCTTCGCTAGACCAGTCACCTACCTTTTTTTCTGACCAATATAGGATTTAACTCAAGCAGCCTGAGGCGCCAACATGCACCATTTGGGCGCATAGTCTCACACACAGACCACAGACCACATGTGTTTGTTCCATCTGTTACCATTACGTAATCCATTCACATCCTTCATGATCACCAATTAGAAAGTGCTTAAGGTCAAGGTCATCTCAAAGTCAAGAGCACCGAAAGATCAAAGTCGGTATTACTTTGCATTTTAATGCCACTGTTTCATTTTGTTTTTTCTGGGCACAATTATATTGCAGCACGTGAGTCCTATGGGCTTTGCCCTTCTAGTTAAATTTATTTAATCGTTGTTATATAGGGCTTTTCCAGCTCAAGAGGTGCTCAAGGTCATGGCCAATACAGGATCTAACTCGAGCTGCTCTGGGCGCCACTTTCAACCATTGGGCGCATAGTCTGACGCCAAGACTACTGAGCACAATCCTGGGTGACCTGGAATGGGGAGAATAGACCTAGTGTATGCTGGGTGTATTTGTGTAGCCGGCACTTACCCGTCTAGGACATGAGCGTGAGAATCTTGAAAGTCTATAAGATCGAATGCGTGAGTGCACAGACTAGACCTCCATTTATCCAGTGTCGGATAGTGCAGTGGTTGGAGCACTCGCTACTGTGTCGAAAGTGAAGCACCGTCCGGTGCGGTTAGCACTTGGATGGGTGACCGCTAAGGTGTGAAGCGACAAACAACAACGCCCCCAGTTGACTCAACTGTGATTGAGTACCTACTCTCTTGAGGGTGGGGAAGGTAAAGCAGCGAGGGAGAGAGTTGGGCATCACCCTCATTACGCTGGCCCAAGATAAGTGTGATCTCCAACATCACGCTCCCCTACGGCCACAAGGCTATGGGACTACCTTTACCTTTACCTTTACCTTTTTACCAAACGTGCACTGTAGTCATACAGCACATATGTATTTTTTATTTTTTATGTTATTTTGTTCTTCTTCAATTTTTCATTTATTTCATAACTTTTTCATACAATTGCAACGAAAAATACACAAAAACAAACACAAGTTACAAGACAAAGCTAATGCATAGTACATACGCATATCTTACTTAAAATATTTTAAACTAGGAGATCTATCGTAATAACAAAGTCGTTCAAACAATATCAGTAGATACTCCAGGAATCTGCCTATGCAAACAGCACACACTCACATGCACATTCCCGCGCGCACCCGCGCACTCACACCCGCACACACACAAACACACACACACAATACATACGCGCAAACATATCCTTAAACAAAAACATTTATATATCATGTTCATTGTGAAATTGGATCCTTATATAGATTCCACTGATCAACAAATGTACCATAATTCATTGTTACAATGGCAATATATTTTTAAGTTTTATATCTTTTTTTCAGGGCTCTAACAAAATAATTTTGGGACGGAATTTTTTCTCCTTTTGCAACTAACTATAAGTGTAAGATTTGGCCAGAAACAAACTTAAATCAAATGGCACATCCGTTTTCACGTGTTTATTACATCCAAATAGCGCAAGTCTTCACTGATTTGTATATGCACATTTCGACAACCTCAATGACTACCACTGGATGATTGGTCACGAGCTGAAGTATCTGTATACACACCAGCTCAATGCGTGTGTGAGCAGCACTCTTTGGTTCCCCACATTTTGCTGGCTGATGGCTATTTATAGCTTGCCTACACCCTCCCTTCCAGTGAAAGGAAAGGAAAGAAGCACCGGCAAAGCTATCGGCGAAGCTATTTATAGCTAGCCTGGCTGAACTAACCTCAAAACCTAAAGGCTTTGGTCGAGTCGGTGTGTATAACATACATAAACAAAATAGGTTTAGCCGTTTTTGAGATATTGATCAAAGCGTGGTTTCTAGCTGTACTTGTGCAAGAGGCTTATCTGTTTACAGAATGCAGTTCTAACCCATGTCAAAATGGAGGTACATGTACAGATGGTAACAACAACTTCACCTGTACTTGTAGTCCAGGATATAACGGAGACCGCTGCCAGATTAGTAAGTAGACATTGTGAGACAGTGGTAGCCTAGGGTATTATTTATTTTATTTTAATCGGTCTTATCGGTGTGAGAATGTGTGTGTGTGTGGGAGGGAGGGGGAAATTAGAGGGTGTATGAGTGCGTATGTGTGTGTACGCGTGTGTATATGTGTGTGAAGGAAATGTGTGGGGGGGGGGGACTGTGTGAGAGAAGGGGGGGTAGGGTGGGTGTGAAAGAAAATTATATGTCTGGAATTGAATTGTCTCCCTTGCGTTTCCTATATTTCACTGTGGTCAGACTGTGATATTTTGTATTCTGCAGTGTTTCATCATTACTAGTTTACACCTTTGTGACGAAATGAGTGTGAGTGTGTTTGAGTGGGGGTGTGCATGTGTGTGCGTGTGTGAAATAAAATTATATGTCTGGGATTGAATTGTCTCCCTTGCGTTTCCTTTATTTCACTGTGGTCAGACTGTGATATTTTGTATTCTGTTTCATCATTTCTAGTTTACACCTTTGTGACGAAATGAGTGTTGGTGTGTGTGTGTATGTGGGTGTGTATGTGTGTGTGTGTGAAAGAAAATTATATGCGTGTGTGTATATATATATATATATATATATATATATATATATATATATATATATATATATATATATATATATATATATATATATATATATATATATATATATATATATTTATATATATATGTGTGTGTGTGTGTTTTTACATGTGTGTATATGTTTGCGTGTGTGTATGTGCGTGTGTATATGTGTGTGTATGTATGTGAGGCTAAATATTCAGTCTATTTAAACTATCAAAACCAAGCTTGATAAGATGGTGTACACCCATGCAACCTCATAAATGATCAGTGAATGAATGACTTAACTTCAAGGTCACGGTCACAGGGTCAACCAGTGTTAGTCAAAATATTACATTTTCCCACAAAATGTTCACTTTTTTCTAAGTTATTACTATTGAACTTATGGTAGGTCTTTGATGCACGATAGATATCAATGAGACAGACATACTATACACTTTTGGTCTCCCTCTCTCCAAGGTCTCTGGAGTTGTCCAAAGTCGGTTAGCATTGGTACTTTTTACGTGATCTTGACCCTAAAGTAGGAGAGATATAAAATCCAAACTTGTTGCATTTAGAGTTGATAGATTGATCTGTCAAATCGGTTCCGTTTTTTGCGTTAATCTTGAAGGTCATAGTCATAAAAAGACCTCGCAAAAACATAACAAATAGATCATCATGAGAGTGGCTGTTTATTTAACCCATAGTATGCACGATCACACTCTTGAAGGTTACCTTTCTTGGAACAGTGATGACAAGCGGCTGGGTCCATGGTGTAGCCCCCCCCCCCCCTCCCCACTCTGCCAGATCTTGTTACAGATAATGGTGAGGGCGTCAATCATCGCTTCTCCTCCTGCTTGAAGCAGTTCCGCGGGTATGTTGTCCACTCCCGCTGACTTCCATTTCTTCAGCGATTGCACTGCTGCCTCAACTTCTTCTCGGAGAATTGGGAGGATTTCTTCTTCTGCTCTGTTCTGGGACATATATTATAAGAACTGATGGGTCTCCGTTGTGTGTGTGGTTTTAAAGGTCAGAGCAGTACTCTGTCCATCTAGCCAAGACTTCGTGTTCTTATGTAAGGGATATTCCACACAAGGGTGTGAAAATTACCCACCATCAGCCTTATCAGCCATCCCAACAAGGTCCCCTTGAAAATAATACTCAACAGATTGAAACCCCAAGCTCAATAAATCATAGCTGAAGAACAAGCAGGATTCAGGGCAGGGCGAAGTACCACTGAACAGATTTTAAACCTCAGAATAATGTGCGAGAAATACCTACAGCACCAACAACATCTATATCATGTGTTTGTAGACTTCAAGAAAGCGTTTGACGAGTCTGGCATGCACTTTGTGGACAACCATAAAAGTGTACAACATCAGCCCTACAATTATTTAGGTCATCAAAAACCTGTATGACAAGGCTACTAGTGTAGTCCTCCACAACAATGCCAGGGGGAACTGGTTGAAAACAACAATCGGTGTGCGTCAATGATGCCCACGCTCTCCAACACTCTTTAACATCTTTCTAGAGCGCATCATGCCAGATGCCCTTACAGATCACGAAGGCACAGTCAGCATGGAGGGTAAAACAATCTTCAACCTCCCGTTTTGTTGATGACCTTGATGGATTGGCTGGAGAGGAACAAGGACTTGAACAGCTGGTACAGAGGCTTGACACCACCTCGAAGTCCGACAGATCGTGACACAAGCCTTTGGACAATATGATGACATGCTCACAGTGGTGAAGTAACGGAAACTCCGATGGTATGGCCACGTCACCAGAGCATCAGGTCTTGCAAAGACCATCCTGCAAGGCACAATGCAAGGAGGCAGAAGAAGAGGGAGATCGAAAAAGAGGTAGGAGGACAATATTCGAGAATCAAAGTTTGACACTGAGGAAGCCATGATGGTTGCCGAGGACAGAGTAAATATGAAGTACGCTGGCAAAACGATCATCTGTGGTGCCCCAATGACTTTCGAGTTATGGGATAGGATAGGTTAGGATAGGATAGGATATGATGCACCATCAGCCTCATCAGCCATCCCAGCAAAGTCCTCCTGAAAATAATATTCAACAAGTTGAAACCCCAAGCTGAACAAATCATAGCTGAAGAACAATCATGATTCAGGACTCGGCGAAGTACCACTGAACAGAGTTTCAACCTCAGAATAATCTGCGAGAAATACCTACAGCACCAACAACATCTACATCATGTGTTCGTAGACTTCAAGAAGGCCGTTGACCGAGTCTGGCATGCAGCTCCATTAAATGATAGACTATCTTTGTATAAATCAATGCGAGGGAGGTGTAATTTATCATTAAAAAGTCTATGCCCGTCAATTATCTTAGTAAAAAAAATGTATCCAGATATGCAGGTGTTTCTCCATGTGTGATTTTGAACATAAGGATAGCTGTATTAAATATAAATTGTTTTTGAAGTGGTAATATTCGGAGTTCTTTTATGTTTTTCGTTAGTTGAAACATCTGTAGTTATATTTTAAGATTTATAAAGTATCTTGATTGCTCTTTTATGAAGACTATTTAGATGTGTAATTTGAGCATCACTGGCATTACACCAAATAATCGATGCATAATTAAATTGAGACACACAAAAGATTTTAATGCCTCAGCCGTAACACAATGTCTAAATTTATTTACAAGGAAAAGGTTTTTATAATTTTTTTTAGCAGATATGGTTAACGTGTGACCACCAGCAAAAATCATCATTGATGATTATGTCTCGCACCTTATGTTCATGAACTTGCTCAAAACTGTACGACCCTATGTTTAGAATAAGGGAAATAGATCAATTTTGGCGTTTTTGTCGTGTAGGAAGAAGCATACTTTTGCTTTTAATAGGATATAATTTCATTCTATTGATGCAACACCAGGTATAAATTTCATTCCTGCTTATTTGAAGAATTTGCTCCACCTGATGTAGATTTGCGTTATGAGTATGGAGGGATGAATCATCAGCAAATAGATCAGGGTTAACATTTTGTGTGAGAAAAAGGGGCACGTCATTGATAAATATACAGAATAAAATAGGACCAAGAATCGATCCTTGAGGTACTCCACAAGTTACATCACCAGAATAGGAAAAGGAGCCATTGGGGTATACTAAATAGTGCCTGTTTGATAAATATGATGTAAAAAATAATACAGATGCAGAATTTTGAAAACAGAATTTTAACTTATTCATTTAGATGCTGTGGTTAATTAGGTCAAATGCCTTTTTAAAGTCAAGAAAAACTGCCTCTACAATGTCTTGCTTGTTTATAGCATCAAGCCAAGCATCACAATTATGGGCGAGTGCTGTTTGACAAGAGTGTTTAGGTCTGAAGCCAGACTGAAAAGGATGAAAAAGAGCGTTATTTTCTAAATATTTCATAAGGTTAATGTGAATATGTCTTTCCAGGGGTTAAGATAGTACAGACAGAATGGAAATTGGTCAAAAGTTGTCAAGAACTGAAGTATTAGTTATTTTAGGTAAACGTATCATTTTAGCTTCTTTAAATATTGAATTAAACTGACTTTGATCAATGCATAGATTATAGATGTAGGTTAAAGGTTCAATGATATAAGGAAGAGACAATTTTAAAATGAATGCATTAAGATTATAAATGTACATAGACTTTGTATTTTTCATTTTTAATTTTAGAGAAGTGACATCATGTTCTGTTAACCGAGGTATAATAAATGAGGCAGATTCATGAAGTTTGTTTCTGCAAAACTGGTTGACCTTATCATATATTTATTGTATCTGGGTTTGTGTTTGCGGTATTACATTTAATAATGGAGTCAGTTAATGGAATAACATATTTATTAAATTCATCATTAGAAAAAATTCATTGATTTGTTTTTCCTGTTCTAGATTTTTTGCAAAAGCCGTTAATTGCTTGCCAAATACAAGTGATATTAGTGTTTTCAGTTGATAATAAAGTTTGAAAATATTTTTTCTTTGCATTTCTTACGAGGGTAATTAAGGACTTTATTACGTTGCTTTTTATACAGAGTAAACTGTTTTTCTTTCTTTTTTTCTCTCACGCAAGGACATGGCAGCTTTAATTTCAGTTGTCATCCAGGTGGGAACTGATGCATGTTTTACCCTCTTCCTCTGGATTGGAGCATGTGCATCAACGACAGAAACAATAGTTTTAAAAATATTTCGGCTGTTGAATTAGTGTTATTATATGCACCTAAATTCTTGAAATCAATCAAACTTAAGTCCTGTAAATATGCTGACTTATTACAATTCTTAAAGTTTCTATACATAATGTAGGTATGTTCTTTAAACTGTGGTTTTGGAAGCTGGCAGACACGTCAGACGTGAAAGCAGCAGAAATTATATTATTGTTGTTACTGTATATATGATCAAGAAGTGTTGAATTTGTTTCTGTTACTCTTGTCGGTTCTTGAATAAACTGAGTTAAACCAAGCAAGTTTGTTATTGTGTTCCAGTGTGACTGAGACTGTAAAAGATTTATGTTAAAATCCCTTCATATAATAAAGTTTAAATTGCAAACATTGACTGTGTCCATCATTTGTAAGAAATTACTGAACCAATCGCAATTGCTGGCAGGATTTCTGTAGATGAATCCTATAAGAATAGGCATATTTGTATGTAGCCTACAGAGAGAGAGAGAGAGAGAGAGTGAGAGAGAGAGAGAGAGAGAGAGAGAGAGAGAGAGAGAGAGAGAAAGAGAGAGAGATTCACGAAACTGTATGCCAAAAGTTTAGACACTGCAGATTCATATAACATGTAACAGTAAAAGGTGGAACTAGATAATTTAAAAGTTACTTTGGGTGTTTGTGCTATCACTCAACATAGTTTGTGCGACTTGCAAAAGATAATCTCGCCTACTACTGATAAGTGAGCAATATTTTCTTAAATACATAATTTGAGAAGAATATACTATAGTTTACACAGCATTTTCTCATCCTAACAGAAAACGCAGCATACAAGGAACAGTGCAACATGACTTCGTATTACAGTGATTTCAACAACAACTGCTCATGTGCCAACAACGGAAACAAGGATATCACATACAAGAGTGGGAACTGTATTCACACTAATACCAACGACTATTCTCCGTCGTGGACTGTGGATCTACATCAGGAATACACAGTACAATGGATAACCATTTACGCACGGGGTGAGTCTTCAAAACATGGTCATTGTCGTTTAATAGCAAATTATGAAGGACTTTGGTCTACAATTACTTATCTGTTATAGAAATAACTGACGTCACAACAAACATTTCTCTAAACAAACACATCGTACGCTGTTATGATGCGGATGTTTCTAGAAATTATAATAAATGTTTATTATTATTGTTCTGGTATTCGTGCTAATTGTAAAGGTGCTGCACAATGTTAAATCCAGTACATAACTTTAGTGTTGTATGTTTGCTGATGTGTGTCGGTATAGCTCAGGCCACACACTCTCTCATACCTTCAACAAACATCTGACATGAAATCGATTTTAACAGAGTTATTGATCTTTTTTTGTTGACAGCTTAATACAATATATTTTGATCCAAACAGAAGGCACTGCCTCCCTCGCTAATCTCGTTTCTAAGAAGACTCAAACAATATGTTGAGGTTGAGAGAGCAAGCGCCTTTATTAACCTTGTTGGTGTTTTCCTTTTACCCCTGCAATGTTAAATATTATGTTTCAATACTTAAGACTCGATACGTTCTGTTATACTGTACATGCAACTGTGAAAAGTAGACCTGTGTGTGCTTCTAGTGTTCGATTCTCAAAGCAAGATCTCTCTGCTTGGATGTACGCTCGTCTCTGTATGTGTGACTGTTTGTCTGTTTAATGAAAACTGAAAAATGTATTTGTTGTTGTTATTGCACGTTTGTATCTGCGATTAGAAAAGAAAAACAAATTGAAAAAAAGAAGAAGAAATGAAAATTAAATTGATTTAAGTTATAATTTATTATTTCATAAATGTTTTGTACAAGTTATGTATAGGATATTTTATAAACAATTTAATATTTAAAATTTCAAACTGATTAACTTTGGCTTTGCCTTTTCACTTTTGACACTTCATTGTCCTTTTTTAATTGGGAAATTCAGGGCCTTCTCCCATGGGGAAGGGCCCGTGGAGCGCCCAAACTCAACCTACCTAATTTTAGTTGTATTTTTGGAGCACACCGGAGTACCCGGTGAAAACCCCAGAGACATTGCTCGAGTCGAAAGTAAATAATATTCGGAGAAACATAACGCCTAAAGGCGGGATCGACCCCACACACCTGTCAGGCAGCATTGGTTTCTGTGGACAATGCACGTTAGTCCCGCCTTAGACCACGCAGCCACAAAGCTCGTGATTTGATCACACCCACTCCCAAACAATTCCCGGAGCAATTTAGAGAGGACATATACAACTAAAATTCCGCTCTGATGTCATCTGTGGTACTGTGCTGTAGAAATAATATAAATTAACAGGCTACCAGTCTGATTCACTAACTCTAACTTTAGATAGGGAAGTGACGTAATTCCTCTAAGCTGACCGCCTGCCCTCAGGTATTCCAGCTTTGTTATGCCACCGTCGCACTAAAATGACCAGGTCCTCTTCGACGATGAGACAGGCAGAATCTTTTCTGTCAAACTGTGTTCGGCCATCTGGGACTCGAACCAAAAAGCGCTGGAATGTTCGTTTCCTTAATAAGTCTTTGTACATTCATTTCTCTCCTCTCAAACGTACGCTGTACATTCATTTCTCTCCTCTCAAACGTACGCTGTACATTCATTTCTCTCCTCTCAAACGTACGCTGTACATTCATTTCTCTCCTCTCAAACGTACGCATACATACTGAAAAAAAAACTGAATATCTTCCTCATACCTCACAGCAAAGCACCAGTAATAATAATCAAAATTAATTAATTATTATCTTTTACTTTTGGAATATTTATAAACCAAACAATTGAAATAATATAATGGATTCAAAATATTGCCTACTCCGGGAACTAAAGACTTAACCTTTCAAGTTATTATCTTTAACATTGAAATACTTCAGAACAAATACGAGTACCTTCGCGTGAACGACAACACAAAGTTATTTCTTTAAAATAAACAGTTTATAGCATTTCAATGTAATAGATATTTTACTAAAACATATTTTACTAAATATATGACTTGTACACATGGAAAGTTTTATTATTAGTAGTAGTATTGTTACACTTTTTTATCAATAGTCGATTCAGCACCGATGCTTGAATCGTGATATGTGGAACTCGAACTCGTTTATCCACGCAGCCAGTTCACTCGGCAACAAGGCAGGAGTTTTCCAACTGTATTAAGCAAACATCAGCAACTGCACACAAGATCGCTTTCCAAAAATCACTTTTCAAGCATAAAGTGCATTACTTATATAGTTTTTCAACAATCTCGAAAAGCTTCGAACATTCCAGAATGACGCAACAACACCCAATCAAAATAAAACTATTCACCGGAACTACGCACTGTCTCACGTCATTTAACATTCCTCAGTTTACAAGATAAATCTTGAAACTTTGATCGATAATAAACAAGTAATTCCAGAAAATTCTCAATGATAATACAACTATATAGATCAAGGAAAATTATCAAAATTATACAAAGCTTTTTTCTAGCAACATGGCAGAATCAAATCAAAGGTAAACACACGCTATTATTGCATGCTTTGCAAAAGAAAACGTTCGGAACTATTGTGCCCTCTCAATCGTAACAATATGCTGTCTATAAATGCCCTTAAAAGAAACTACATAATAGGGTGCTTCCTCACATCCGCATCATCATCATTATCTTTATATGCATCATCATCGTTATTGTAGGCATCATCGTTATATGTTTCATCATCGTCATTGTTGGCATCATTATTATCTTTTTTACCATCATTGTCATTGTAGGCATCATCCACATCATCATCACCATCATCGTCATCTAGTTAAATGTATCATCATCGTCATTATAGGCATCGTTATTCACATCATCATCATCATCATCATCATCATCATCATCATCATCATCATCATCATCATCATCATCATCATCATCATTATCATTCTGTTATTATAGGTGTAATGAAGTGGACTCTTCATTGTTTCTCTCTATCTGTATGTAAGTGTGTGTGTTCAGACATTACTGTTTATTAGGGCGAAAGTAGAAGAAGAACTTTAAACCGCCTGTGGTCTGCTTTTAAACTTCAGCACTGACGGTTATGTCTCTCTATTCAAGGTGAGTTCCTAAAGGTATATTGAATAACGGATAGTTTGGATTGCATTTTCCTTTCCTATCCTATCCTATCCTATCCTATCCCGTAACTCTGAGGTCGTTGGGGCACCACATATGATCGTTTAACCAGCGTACTCCATCATTCTCTGTCCTCAGCAACCCTGATGGCTTCGCTCAATGTCAAGCTAGTCCATTCTCGAATGTTGTCCTGCAGTAAATCAGTAAATTTGGTGTTGGTTTTCTCTCGAACTTATTATTATTCAAAAAGACCTTCATAAAATTTAATATTTCTTTATTGTAATATTTCTCTGTTTAAAATTGATTTATTTACTTTTTGTCTTCGTTCTTTTTTGAAATTTGATAGAAATGGTTAATTATTTACCAAGTTGTTTCTGATGGTGTTTGGTGGGAGATTGTTGAAAGAGTGAATACGTTTCCTTTCTTTAAATACTATATTGAGAAAATCGTTTTAATAGTCTATTTCTTTATATTTCTCATAATGGAGTCAGAGTGAATAGCCCAGTAAGGTGTAACCAATAATTTATTAAAATAAGACTTACACGAAGAATACATTTCGTTAAAACGATTGACTGATTGTACAGTAGATGGCAAAATTGGAATAAACATGTAAGTGAAAGTGATCGCTTTAGTATGTACACTAGATTTTTTACTTCCACATATTGTGTTCCTAGGTATTTGCAACTTGGTTTAGAAAAATATTTAACATTTATTATGACAAAATTTAGGTTTGGTATATCTAATTTATTTGTGCACTTTTATAGGTACAGGCCTCATGCACCAAATAATCTTCTATGCGGAAGATAATGAATTACACTTTGTATTTTGATGCCCACATTTGGATGATTTGAGAAAAGAATGTATTCCAGCTAAATACTATAGAGCACCAAGCACTTTTCATCTGTCTTTATTGTTCACTACTACTAATGATGTTGTTGTTCGAAAATTATGCTTTTTTATATACAAAACCTTTAAATTACGTGAAAGTGTCAGGTCTTGATGTTTTGATGCCTTCTTTCCGCTCATTAATTTGTCGTTTTGTTTTTATTTGTTTACGCACCCCTTCCAAGAGGGGCAATGGCCTTAAAAAAAAGGTAAAAAGGTAAAGGTAGTCCCATAGCCTTGTGGCCGTAGGGGAGCGTGATGTTGGAGATCACACTTATCTTGGGCCAGCGTAATGAGGGTGATGCCCAACTCTCTCCCTCGCTGCTTTACCTTCCCCACCCTCAAGAGAGTAGGTACTCAATCACAGTTGAGTCAACTGGGGGCGTTGTTGTTTGTCGCTTCACACCTTAGCGGTCACCCATCCAAGTGCTAACCGCACCGGACGGTGCTTCACTTTCGACACAGTAGCGAGTGCTCCAACCACTGCACTATCCGACACCCCAAGAGGGGCAATGGCCTTATAAGGAATAAACTCGTTCGTTCGTTCGTTCTCTCTCTCTCTCTCTCTCTCTCTCTCTCTCTCTCTCTCTCTCTCTCTCTCTCTCTCTCTCTCTCTCTCTCTCTCTCTCTCTCTCTCCATGAAGCAATCCCGTTCCCGGTCTGACAGATACTTACATTTATCAATTTATGAAAATATTGTATTTATTTTCAAATTAGTTTCCATATTATGTTTCCAACAAGCAAATCATAAAATATAAATATTCAAATTACGGTGTCTGTTATGAACAGAATCCAGAATCATCACAGTGAAAAACAGAAGTAGCCTACACAGTAACACAATATTTCCAAGTCACACCAAATAATAATTCACTTTTTTTTTCAGTCTACCTTTGATTCCACTAATACGCCCTATCCTAGTCCTATTTTATCCAATCACAGACACTCTCAGATGCATACGAGAACAGCCTTCTGCGTTGCGTTGGCTACAGTTATAGTCCCCGACACATAGCATATAGGGGACTAATAGCAGCCTTCTGTTCTCCAAACTGTCTTGATGTAGCCGCGTCTCATCACCAAAATATTCATGAACTAGGAGTTGGAAATACAGCACCAACGCAAAGCGAATACATACGCCACTTGCCTATGTCAACAGCCGTCGTTTGCTTACTAACTCTATAAACACGTGATGTACACACAAAGGTAAATATACTACTCAAAATAATTGAAGGGCCACTCTCATATTTCATTTAGTTTAATTATTTTTGCTGCTATCAATAATATCGCTTATATTGCTTATTTCAAAACTTATCCTGTACAGTAACATTCAAGACAATCTTATTCTGACAAGTAATCACATGTGTGAGTTTTGAACTTTCTGCACTGAGTTGAAAAACAAACCCAATTTTTACAAAAAAATGACCCTAATTTACTGTTGTCTTGCTAATAAAGCAAACTTGTCAACATTAAAAAGTGATTTGCACGCGAAAGGCTTGCATTTTGTGAGTTCAGTTCAACAATCGGCGCTTTTTTCTGGGTATAAATGGCAGCGCTTTTGCTGCTTTTCTAACCATGCCCCCAAGGTGACGATTGACTGATGCGGATAGAGGCAGAGCTATTGCATGGCTTCAGGAAGGGGTGGGGGTGAGAGAAGTTGGCAGGCGGCTGGGAGTGTCCCACTCCGTTGTCCAAAGCTGCGTGAGCGCTTAAACAACACTGGAAGCGTCCAAGAACCAAGAAGGTCCGGACGCCCCCGCGTTACCACTGCAAGACAAGACCATTTCATCACCCTATCAGCTCTGAGGATGAGGTCCGCTACAGCAAACACCATCAGAAGACAGCTTCACGCAGCCAGCAATGTTAACGTCAGCGACCAGACAATTCGCAACCGTCTACACGAGGCAAACCTGCGACCAAGACGACCAGCAGTACGGCCTTTGCTCACCCCAGCTCACCGTGCAGCGCGTTTGGCCTGAGCTCGGCGTCATTTGGTGTGGACTAGGCAACATTGGTCAAGGGTGCTCTTTACAGACGAGTCTCAGTTCTCCTTGTCTTTCAACGACCGTCGAGTGAATGTTTGGAGGCGTCCACGGGAGCGTTTTGCTGATGCGACGGTGCGCGAGCATGACCGCTTTGGTGGTGGATCTGTCATGATGTGGGGTGGCTTCGCATTAAACTTCAGAACACCCCTGCTCCAAATTCATGGCAACTTTAACGGTATTGGCTACAGGGATGACGTCCTACAACCTAGGGTTCTCCCAGCTCTGCGGGCCATTGGGGAAGGTGCCATACTACAGGACGATAATGCCAGACCCCACCGAGCGCATATCGTCAATGACTTCCTGCAGCAACAGCACGTCATAAGGATGGATTGGCCTGCTCGATCACCCGATTTGAACCCCATAGAACATCTATGGGATGTCTTGGGTCGACAAACATGGGCAAACCTCCCTCCAGGAGTTAACCTTGAAGTTCTGGCCCAGGTTCTCCAGCAAGAGTGATTGGCCATTCCAGGAAACATCCTCCATAACCTGATACGGTCCATGAGACAACGATGCCAAGACTGCATTGATGCAAACGGTGGCCACACCCGATACTGACTCTATAGATTTTTGGTTTCTAAAGTTTTGATTTTGTAAATGAGGGGTATGTCCAGTTAAATTGAATTTACTCGAATTTTAAGCGACTGATGTCTCAAATCTTTGTTGTTATTGATGCAGAAATGATCGCAATAAAATATGCTGAACTAATAAATTGAATTCGTGTTTCTGACTTAAAGAGAGACCCATATGTCCAAGTGGCCCTTGTATTATTTTGAGTAGTATATTTACCAATTCACTTCGTGACAATTCAATGTCCATTTCGAGTTATTCTGTCTGAATAATTCATTAAAAGTGTGCTTTGAAACTTCAATACTGACGGTTCTGTATCTGTTTTCTGCCTCTTATTACATAGGCAGAGAGAGGAAAAAGGAGAGATGACCGACAACACGCTCCGTGATGTTGAATAATTATAATATATGCTCTTTTAAGCGTCTTAAAATAAAGATAAGAATGTCTTTAGTTTAATGTATTCTATGTGGTGCCCCTACGACTTCCGAGTTAGGGGATAGGATAGGATAGGTACATGCACCGTGCAGCCTTAAGACACACACACACAACAAACACACAACACACACTGGCTCAGCAATTAGGCAAAAAAAAAGACCACCACTATCTTTTAATTATTGTAAGACAATTCTTTAAGTAGATCATTTGGGTGGGGATAAATTTAAAGGTACTTAAGCTAAGTAACTTTGATAATTATTTATAAGTTGACTTTAGAATTTAAAAAGTACTTACAAAATGACTTACTGATCTTTACCAAGTAACTTTTATCTTATAACAATTAAATTATACAAGAACTTAAAAAAAAGAAACTAACTTACTTAGGTAAGTATCTTATAGCCAGTTGGTTGGTCAGTTTTTAATAATAATTTTAAGTGCTTGCCTTTCTTTAGTTGTTCTTTTAATTTAGTTCTTTCCTCTTTTGATTCAATTACGTCATTTTCTTTTAAACAGTTATCAAAGCTGTCACGGTCTTTGCAATAAAACAGGCACACGAATTTTACTTGTTCTCTAAAATCCTTTAATATCGAATTAAATTTCTGCGCCAAAATCCACAAAGAAATTTTAGCATGGCGTCCACTGAAAGCCAGCTTGCTCAATATGTTCCGTTTTAATACAATATCTTTTTCTGCACTGCAATCATCGATTAAGAATAACGTATTACCCTCATTCTCAAACAGGTTATAAAAATACGTTAAATACTCATTGAGCTTGCCATTGGGATTAACAACAAAGATATTTTCATCTGTCCAGACATACTTACGATCTAAGTAGGTTTTATTATATTGAATAGTTGGGCAAAAAATTACTATATAATCAAAGTGGCCTGCGTAATATTTTTCTAACAAATCCAGAACAAAGACGGTCTTTCCGCATGACGTCATGCCAACGATCATTCCGCAATGAGGATCACGTGGTAACAAAGACGCCATTTTTTAATATACTAAATCTTTTAATCTTCCATTTTCAATGTTTAGCTGAGCATCCATAATTATATACATGTATACTGTAACTGATTCTGACCTAGCACTTGCTTCCCTATGCAATTCAATTGTTATACCATCTGTTCCGTTTTCAATTCTTCTTCCAGATCCATGAAGTTCGTTGGTGGGTATGGTTCGAAAGTCTAACCACAACGCAAACTTATTCACCAGATAATCTTGCAGTCGTGTGTCATGCAAATGAAGATCCTTAGAAATCAAATCCACAGTGTCAGTCCGTAATCTACCTCCACCCAAGATTTTCCTAATCTCATCAAACTGTTGAAACCCCATCATTCCATTAGCGAATAATTGATTAGGCTTACCTTCAATCACAACAGACGCTTTTGAAATATTAGGATTGATAAAATTTTCGCTGTCACGATTATAATTTGATTCTTTCACAAACAACAACAGTACACCTTTAAAACTTCGAGCAGGTGAATTTATGTTGATGGTCCATAGTGCGTCTAATAAATCTTTATTAAATTGTCTGTAGCGAACGATCCTATCATAATAAATTGCTAGTTTGTCATATTGGCCCCTGATCATCCTACTGAGTTCAGCGTGAGTGACCACTTCATATTCAAGCGTGATGTCAGTAATTGTATAGCTAGCATCGTTGTCAGAGCTAATTACTACTTGAGAATAATCATTGAAAATAATTTCGTAAGAAAGCCTGTCGTTAAATGAACCTTGATGAAATGGCAGATGACTGTGTAGCAGTTCAAAATCGAGTGGAAAATAAAACCTATTTTTGTATACAGCAGCTAATGCATTTTCACCTTTGTTAGAAGCGACAGCATCACCAGCTTTGATTCGAAGTTTCGCCACATTGGCGGCTTGAATCCCCTGACCAACTAAATCTTCCCTTTCATATTTACTCAGCCACAGATCTGTGTAACAAAACAAAACACCGGCGTCATCGATACTTTGGATTTCTCGCCCATCAAGTTTAATAACCATTCTTTTAATTATAGCTCTACCTAGATTGTTGACTATGGTTCTGTTAGGATCGTCGTCAGAATTCAGACTAATTTTAAATCCTAGTTTAGGACTGCCTGGAACTATTACATCATCAGGACCTAAATTTGGAAATCTTATGGTCAGTAGCTGATTAGGCTCTATGCTGCTTGGATTGTTTGTAATAATTATTGTGCTTTTCTCACCTTTGATGCCTAAAGGCGTCCTCAATCGACGTGTAGGGTCTAACAAGTTTCCGTAGCTTTGCATTTTTAGTGTGATTAAAAAAAATTATATTTAAAAATGGCAGAAGGCGGTGAAGCTCCGGATGAAGTGTTTAAACCTGATGAACCTAATGAAGACCACGACGTCACACTGCTTTCAATGGTAGGAGATGACATGAGCCAAACAAGGCTAAGTATAGGAGAAGAATTACGTCAAGTAACTGAAACCCAAAAAGCCAGAAAAATCAATAAATTTTACAATTACATCGGGCGCGAGTTACCTGATTATGTTAGTCCCAGCGACTTCGAACTAGACAAAAATAATCACTTGTTTATAAACACTATGGTATCCGGTAAAAAAGTGAGAGTACAGTTAACTATGTTAAAGAATCCAGATAAATTTTATGCGTGGTCTACTTTGAAAACTAAACTCCCAGTGACTGTAATACGATCATTGGGGCTTTCCGATAATAGAGTGCCAGCGTTGCATCGCCAAGCAGTAGCTTCACTTCAACGAATAGATGCATCGTTAAGTTCAGAAATAGAACTACAAGACTTAACTAACTTAACTAGTTCTGCATTAGAAGTAAATAAAGAGTTAACAACCTTACAAACAAATGAGGACACCAATATTGATCAGGTTATGGAAACTATCAATGACACGCCATTATTGCCACTGAGTGAACTTCAGGGCTTAGATAAAGCTTTACAATCTGTGAGAGGGGAGACAATGATGAATTTGGCCAAGCTCGGTGAGCTCGACAAACATATAGAAAAACAAAAAAATAAACTAGCAGAAGCTGATGACGCGAACTTAAGCATTGAGGTAAAAAAGATGATTCAAAAAAGGCTCGCAGACCTTTACACAGAACGCGCGGCAAGGCTAGAAGCCTTATCCATAAACAGAGAAAAATTAATAACTAATTTCGCCAGAATAAAAGAAACGGTGCATAAAATTTTACACGAAGACACTACACTTGCAGAAAGAATTCAAACACTGTTCAGAGAGCAAGGTGTTACAATATTTAGCATTCTTACAGCTGTTGGGATGACAATAAGCACACTAGTCTTAGCACTGACTAGAACCGTAGGCATTGGTGGCGGACCTGGCGTACCTGGTGGACCTGGCGGTAGTCCGGTTAAAGACTGGATTAAAAAGACGTTACAAAGCATAGCTAACTTATTGAAACGCTTAGGTGACAAACTTGTAGACGCACTTCCAGGAATATTAGGTTCTGTATTTTCATGGATATTTAATACTGCTTCTAAAGTTGTGGTTTGGGCGTCTGAGCATCTGTGGTCTTTGTTTATAATAATATTACTCTGGTTACTTAAAATAGTAAATCCCAATTAACCCAGCAAACAATAAAACCCCTGTAAGCGCTAGACGTGAAACCCCATGATCAGTTACCGGCATTTGCAGTTCCGGCAAGCTTGGTAAGCTTGGAAGTGGTGGCGAACTTAAAGGTTCATTATTAGGCCTAGCAGTAAATACCGTATTCGCTGTATTTACTGCATTCGTTGTGTTCAATGTATTCAATGTATTTATTGTAGGATTGTAGCCCATATGAAACTGAGGGTCGGCAATCACTATATTGTTGTTGTAGTTTGATATAGTTCCTATTCTAAGCTGAAGGTCTGAAGGCAACATATACAGTCCTAAACCTATTACGTAATCTACTTTCGATCTAGCATACTTTAAAGTGTCCTGATATCTTTTAATACTTGCGGGCAAATCTACTGCCGAATTAATAGAATCTTCAATGTTGGCTAAAAACTGCTTTTGTGCATCGAAGCTAGTTCCTTCCCCAATGATATTACTTCGTGTTTGTGCTTGAGACCCCAGAATGCACCACGCATACGTACGAATAGATTCATTCAGCCTTTCCACCCCACTTTGAGTAAATCCGTTTGATGTGTCTAATATAAAAGTGCTGTATGCTGCACTTTGTTTTTGTCTGATATACAGTAAAGGAACCTGGCTGTTGTGGTTAAATGATGTAAATCCAGGTACGTAAGGCCCCGTGTATAAATTACCTACAGCGTATCTAAATAAAGTTCCCATTCCGTGATTGAGGTCTAGTTTTTGTCTGAAGTCTGTTTTAGTATTAATTCCGAATTCATTGCACAACCTTTGATACGCTTTCTTGTCAAAGCCGTTGTTAAAGGGATTAAAGTTTTTGTCAGTAGGTAACGGAGCCTGAAGTTCAGACAACACCCGTCTCACTTGATAATACAAATGGAACAGATAAATAGACTTCAACATGGGATCTGGGTGATTAAGGTGATGAACGTAAGAAACTCCGCAACCAGTTGTAGCGCATGACACGGCAAAATTAATTTGATTCTGAAAGAACTGCATACCCCCGTTGTTTAGCCATTGGTTAGCTAAAAAGTCGCTCGTAATGTCTGGGTTGAGGTAATGATCAAAAATATTATGGGGGATAGTTTCGAAATGGACGTTGGCTGCCACAGCTATTGTCAGCTTGGTTAGGTCGACTGCTTTTTCATAATAATAAGGCCCTGTAGTATACTTTGCAGCTTTGTTATATTTATAAGGCGCGTACATTTTTTATTATATTAAAAAAAATATGTTTGTAACTTTCGAATCTGTAAAATCAGGTGTGCCCATTGAACTTCAGCATCCTATTGACAACAAAAACAGGGACCTTAACGTAATCCTTCACGAAATATTCTACACGGTTAAATGGTTAAATATTAGTCATGATCTAAACAACAACTGGATAATGATTAATAAAAAAAGGCACTTTATTCATGCCGGCTATTATGACTTCTGCAGACTTACTGAAGAATTGTTTAAACCTCATTCGATTGAGGCAAAAATGAACCCTGCAAACTTGATAGTAACTTTAACTTTCCATAAAAACCAGCATAAAGACATTACCAGCGTTACACTTGCGCCAAAGCTGGCAGAAATATTAGGTTTCCGTGGCAATGAATTATCTTTATCTGACAGCTCCAGCACTGTCGGCAGTTCTATAAGATTTATTGGATCAAACCCTATGAATTTGTTAATTAATAATAGATTGTTTGTGTACCTTCATCAACTGAAGACATCGGAAAACTTAGTAAACGGAACTCCTAGTACATTGCTAAGGATAATCTCAACTCAGAGAGAATCTTACTGCGATCCAGTTTCATTGAAATTTCTGCCTCAAAAACGCCACTTAAGTCAGGACTATCATACTAGTTTCTGCTTCAAAATAACTAACCAAAACAACGAAATTGTAGACTTTGAAGATCTTACAATTATTCTTGAGATAAAATAAAGTTTAATTTTAAAATACAATGTCAATCGGCCCTCAAATTCCAGTAACCTGTCCTACCATTGAACTGAAAGACTTAGCAGACACAATTGACTTTGATGCGAATGCTATTGTTGGGTCTATTTACGGTTTTGAATTTACACAAAATGGATATTATAAACGAGCGCTAGTGCCTGTAGTGCCGGCAGTACCTGAAGCAGTGCCGCCGTCAGTACCGCCAGAAAAACCATCTATCGATCAGCTAAAGGATTTTAATGCCGGTAAAGTAGATCCCGATTTTAAGTATGCTATTACTAAACGAGAAAATATCTGGTCTTTAACACCTATAGACACAGAATTAGATTGGCTTATTAAATTCAAGTGCGAAAGCCCTTACACTTTTATGGGACCAGACAATAAATTTAAGAAAATTATTAACGCCGGGCCTATGTTAGTTAGTCTAGTGCCGGATGAAAATAATCGGGAAACCATAGAAGTCAAAGCCTACAAAAAAAGCAGCTATGTTTTACATAAGCGTGAAACCGCAGGGAAAAATGTTAGAGTTATTCTGCAGCCTCCTTTACAGCTAGGTAGTGCAGCTATGATAGTACTGGACATAATTGCTCACAGGCCTACGCAGAGAAATTTTAATGTAATTCCGCAAGTGTCTCTAAGTTGGGTTGATTTAGATGAGAATCCCAGACGAATTACAGTATTTATGAAGAAAAGAGAAAGCGAAGATCAGTATTCCGTATTTACTTCATCACCCAAGATAACTTTTGTCCCTGTTCCAAATCCTATTGACAGAATAGCGCAAATTAGCCTAGACAACGTAGATCTGTTAGCATTTTATTTCAGCGATCAGATATTTTCTGATAGTCAAATAGAATATTTTGCTAATAAACTAAAATCAAGTTAATTATTGTTAACCCTTTTTTTTCACACTAAAAATATGACGACAAAATTGTATCCTGCTATAGTGGAAGCAGTAGTGGATGAACAACCAATTGTACAGCCCAGTGCTCCAACGTTAGACTTAAGTAATGTTCAAACGTTCAGGCTGGAAGAAATAAGAAAAGTTAGGACTCAAATTGAATCAGATATCCAAAAGTACTCTAGATGCAGACGACGGTATTCCGGCGCTTATAGCGGAATAAATTACGTGTCTACTGGTCTAAATGTTATTAATGCAGCGGAAGCTGCGGTCAGCGTGGGATTATTGGTGACTGGAATTGGTATACCAATTAGTATTGGATTAGGAGTGGCTGCCGGATTATCTTCAGTGATGTCAGTTTTACTTGGCGTAATTAATACTAAAGTATCTAAGAAACTAGAAAAACACGACCTCATTTCTAGCCTTGCGATAGCTAAACTTACTAGCATGAACTTAATAATTTCAAAAGCTCTAGAAGACATTCAGATTACAGACCAAGAGTTTGTAATTATCCAGCGAGATTTTGAAGAATATAAAAAGTTGAAGCACGACATACAATCTAAATCTAGGTCTGCACCTGTTAATGTTGAAGAAATTAAAAAAAAAATTAATAGAGGAAGGGAGACTACTGGGACGGAAAGAGCAGCTAGATGCTTTGAAGAAAAAGCTTGGCGCTTCAGAATAAATACAGTTAACATTTACTCAAGCCTTCCAGGCCTTCCACCTTATTCATAGTCGTAGTCGTAGTCATAGTCGCAGTTTCTACCTGTAATTTATAGTGACCTAGAGCGTATGCGAACTCCTTAGTTACTCTTATTCTCTTTGTGTCATTAGCGCATAATGTTTTTTTGGTCGTCACAGCAGTGGACACTACATGGTTTTTAGACTTTATAGTTGTGTTAGGGTATGGTTTAACTTCTTTCCCATCTAAGGCTTCCAGGTAGTTTTCGTGTCTGATATCTCTGTTTTTTATTGCAGCTTTTTGGGTGCCTTTTGCTTTTGAAGATTCTCCAGATTCGTGTTTAATACTGTACTGCTTAGATCGCAGTCCTGCGTATTCTTCTATTAGTTTCCCGTTCATTTCATCTTTCATCAAACCGATTTTCTTTTGGTTTGCTTTGCTGTACAAAGGGTGAGTTTCAGGGTAGTCACTAGTATCGTAATGTTGTAGTTCCGATTCTAAGTCTTTATAAATGTCTTCAGTAGGGATGTCTAGTATAAGGGAGTCTGTGTCTGTGTATAAAACTCTGGCCTCCGGGTATTTAGGTTTAAAGTAATCGTAGTAAAATTCGAACATTAATAATTTAGAAAGGTCGAGAATAGTCATCCCCATAAACACCGGTTTGTCTAGATTAACTTGCGTTGTTTTCATGGTAACTGCATACAGGGAGTCATGAAACTCTTTGTAACCAAGGTATTGAGGTTTAGATGTTAATTTAATCGCTTGATTGGGTGATGTAATTAGCCTGACGTCTTTTCGCTTGTATGGGTTCTCCATAGTTTTACCAAAACAGCTGTTATTCAGCAGCTTAAAGAAATCTTTTTCAAACGTAGATTGCGCTTGTTTTCTGAGCTCTGTGTTTTTATTGATGTACCCGGCCAAGACATTCGTTTGTTTAAAGAATAAAAGCTTGTGAATCGCTGTGCACTTCATGCCGTGTCTGATGTAGAACTGCAGGTTTCTGTAGTGGCAGACGTAATTAGATTTATTATAGAGGTTGGGAATAAGTTTAAGTTGCTTGTCTGTACCATGCAATCTTTCTGGTGCTAATGGGTAATCATTATGTAGGTCGTGTAAGGCATTGGGGTACTCTAGGTCAACTTCGACAATAAACCCTATAGTATGATCTTTAGGGTGATTTAAAATACTGTTTAACCAAGTCAAGTTTGCGGGGTTTGGATTAACATGTAATTTGAAATCTGAAACTGGTAAAAGCTCACTCATTGCCCAACCGTATAAATTGTTGGCGTCAAAGTACATTATATAATTAGATTTCTGCGAGGGGTCATAGTGCTTCAGGTATTTGTTGTTGGCTTTGCAATAATTATGAGCTGCCACGCTTATTCCTCCACGAATGCCCGACTCAATCATTGTCATCATTACCTGGTCAGTTATGAGATCGATTTTAGAACCGCTAAGTTTTAAGAAAGCATCCCAACTCATTCCTGGTGAAGAAATATAATGAGAAGGGTCGAGGGAGTAATGATGTAAACTCGTTTCTCTGTATTTTTCAAACACATCAGCCAACAAACAGACGTCGGCTTTTAAATATATGTCGTGGTAGTCACCAAGGTTTTTACATCCGAGTGCATTCCAGACGTTGTGTGCATGTTCATAATCGGTAACACTTATGAAACTTTTATTGAGTGAAGAATAGAAGTTCTCTTTAGGGGGTAATTCTAGTTCTTCAAACACTTCCCAAGAATCCATGTATTCATAAGGATACACGCCTTTCCGAATAAGTGTAACGTCTGGAAAATATTTGCTAGTGATAGGATAGCTGGGTAAGTTCTTAGCTAGTGTTTCTAAACTGGAAGACAAATGTTGAAAGCTGTCGTAAAACTTTAATTTATTCAGAGTGAAAGTTTTATATTTTTCTTCTGTCTCGGCAATACATGACACTTTGTATGCTTTCGTCACTGCCTGCATGATTAAATGGGAGTCGTAATTTCGAAGATTGTGAATGAAAATAGGGAGAGAGAAATGTTTGATTCCATATTCCAAGTTGCATTTCTGATGAGCTGCACCTTCTAAATGTCCCTGTTATGTGACAATGATCTCTCACCCTTTGGGTCTTTGTGTCCTTCGGGTCAAACTCTTTATTACAAATGTGGCAATGTGTAGCTGCTTTAAAATTATGGGAGTCAGATTCAGTAAATATCATGGGCACCGGATTATCTAGCTGCAATAAACACAATTTGTATATTTTGTTCATCTCATCTAAGAACTTTCGAGCTGCGTCAGGCCCTCTGTAAATTACCGGCTCTGTATGTTGTCCGTCGGCTCTAACAACTACATACCCGAAACTGCAGACTTCGTGAAGGTGTGTGAGGAATGAATTAGGCGTACAAAATCCTTGTGGGCCTTGGTATTTTAAAATCAATGATTCGAAGTCGGCATAAACTATATAAGGCTGCTTGAATTGTTTGTTGATGTTTTTAAAATATACTTGAGAACCCGGCTTTGGTAACACAAGACGGGTTTGAATATCTGTCATACTTTTACATATTTTACTATGCTTGTCAGCTACTTGGAGATTAGATACTCTGGTTAAACAGCGCCTGCACAAGTATTGTTTGCCATGATGTTTTGAAGTGTGTACTAATAATCTAGATATGTTTCGTATCAGAGTATAATGTTGCATGCTAGGATCTTGCGGGTCGGTTATTAGTAAAAGATCGACGTGGTGATTGAGGTCTGAAAATGATGGGGCATTAGGAGAAATTCGTAAAGGCATAAGTTTTGATTCAGGGTCCCCAACATATACATTGACTGTTATAGGAGAGTTTTGTGATTCAAATTTGTCAATGGCGTCAAGGCTAACAGGGAAATTAATGTCTTTGAGATTTAAGTTCGTTATTTTATCTTTGTATAGCGACACCCTTTCGGGATGTTGTTTCGACTGAATAGGATATAATTTAGCCAAAACACACCACAAAAAACATTTGTCGTCGGTGTTCTTAATATTCAATACAGCCTTTTTGTCAAGAATTTCTTTGGGAAGAGGGATATAAGATTTTCCTTTGATTGGATTATACTTTGCAATGTTCAGTTCTAATGATTCTAAAGTTCCTTCTGCCCATCCAGACCCTTTCATAGTTGCACGCTCTATGCTGTCTTGTAACTGGTTGATCAAGATGTTGTTATAAGCATGGTCTAGGTCTGAAGATTTTAACACTTCAATTTGACTTGAAGAAATCCACACAGTCATCTGTCACATGCAAAATGACAATGTATTATATTATGTAAAGTTTGGGAAATAAATTATGTGATATAATAAACCCGTGTTTGTCTGTTTGATAACTGTAGAGTATGGCCTAGCTTGTTTTCTTCCGGAGGTTAAGTTTTATCCGTGTAATTCGTGCAAAATGCAAGTTTTGAAGAAAGTGAGCGATAGATTTCGAAAGCGCAGTAAGAATCGTCACTTCTTTTCCGTCTACTAGAGTAGAAACACGTTGTAACACATTTGTGGTTTCTCGCTAGCTTAGCGAATATGTTTTTGTGAAAACTGGCGTTTGTTGTATTCGTTATTTATGCACAAATAACGGAGCGCTGTTAAAATTATAATTATATACTATTTCTGTGGCAGAGATAGGTTTGGTTTACAGCGTGTGCAGTTTTCAGTTGACTAAGCAAAGTGTTATGTAAAACTTCTGGACATTATTGCAGTGTCAGGTCAGGAACAGAGTGACAGTTGTGTCAGGACAGAACAGAACAATTTAGAATAAAAGCAGGTCTAGTCTTGTGGAATTATAGTAGGCCTGGACTATCTGTGACACATGCATTCATTGGATACACTTTTATATAACAACATAATCTTTTGAGGTGAGAATTTATTATTTTCTTTTATCATTATTAATGCAGACAGTCGTTTGTTTACCCCAATATTCTTTGCAGGATGACAGCAGTGCTGGACGCAGGGGCGTTTATTACCGTAATAAACGATGCACTGTTTATTTTCTGATGGTGTGAACCTTGCCTGGTTAGGTAAGGTTATGGGAGTCGGGATACTGTATGGTCTTTCAGCATGTTGCAGATTTTCCTCTTTTCCTGGATCCCTTGCCTGGGGAGACCCCACGGATCCATTACCTTGGAAGGGGGAAGGACCATACAATCATCCAACCCACCGACCACACCACCATCTACAACACCATCCAACCAACCAACCGACCATCCATCCGCTGCCAACACTGCCAACCATACTACTACCAGCCCACTCCTTCATCAGCAACATCATCCACTGCAGGGGCGACTATCACCACAGTACTCAGTTAAGTTCTCGACTTCGCTGAAGCCTACGGTACTTCCGATGTCCCCACCAGATGATGAGAAAGATCGATATGTCTGAACTTTAAAGAAATTGGGAAACTAATCAGGACTGACATTTAAAGAATATTTCAAGAATATTTCGGGTTTCTTGTACAGTTTTGAAACATTTTCGGCAGATTTTGTAAATCGTGGTCCAGTAGTGTAAATAATAACAAAAAGGGAAATTTTACACTGTTGTTTCGAGTTTCTTTTTTTTTTTCAACTCTACCTTTTATCTAAACTTAACTTGTTCTTGGAACGAGACGTAGGAGGGTCACTACACAAAAACTCTCCACGTGACAATTATGGGGGCTCGTCCGGGATCAGCACCCGCTGAGATCAGCATTCGCTGAGATCAGCATCCGCTGAGTTAACAAGATAGTTCATTATCCTGGGTATAGGGTAGGAATTACCTTGTGGCTTCACAAAGTTTGTTGTTCTTAAGTTAGATCGTTTGAAGGTAGTGCATGTAAATATGTTGATCGTTTGTTTTTTGTTTTAGAGTAAGAATTTTATATTCTTTCATTTGAGTACTTGGATACTTGTTTTCAGGAGTTGCTGTGACGGTCAAGGTTGCTGACATTGTTAATTGTTTAGCATATGTTGTAGGTTGTTTTGACATCTTAGGATAGTGGTTTGTTCGATCGTAGTCATGGCCGAAGCCATTACTGACTCTCCAATTTCCACACGGTTGCGCAAAACACAGAATGTAGCGTTAAGTTCTCCTGCAGTCCAGAACGCGCGACAGCATGGTAACGTAGATGCGAAGTCTAAGTCTGTTGGCGAGATTTCAGGTTCCGGTTTACCTGATCAAACTGAAGCTGTAGTTTCTCTTGGTCAACGCCTCAATCTGGCTGGACAAGAGTTAGCTAATTTTGTGCGTCACACTTTGGCTGACCAGGCAAGAGCTGCTACAGAAGAGAGGCTAGCCAGGGAGCAAAGGGAGCGTGAAGAGCGTCTTACCCAACGGGAGTGGTCACTGAAAGAGCAAACTACCAAACAGGAGAGGGACTTAGAGTATAAATTGGAATCGATGAGACTATCTCATGCAGAGAAGATGGCGAAACTGCAGAATGCCAGTCATCAACCAGTGGCATCGACGAGTCGCATAGTTGTCGAAAACGCTTCTATTCCAGGGTTTGATGAGTCTAAAGATGATCTCGACGACTACTTGCGACGGTTCGAGCGTCTTGCCCGTGCACACGAATGGCCTGAAACTACGTGGTCGGTGAAATTGAGTACAGCACTTAAGGGTAAAGCCTTGCAACTCTACAACTCAGTAGACGAGGATACCGCACTCAACTACCCGAAGTTGAAGAAAGCACTGTTGGAAAGATTTCAGCTTACAGCTAATGTCTACCGTCAGCGATTGCGTAGAGCAAAGGTGAGAGAAGGCGAAACGTACACACAGTTTATTGCCCGTTTACGACTTTTTGCCGATCGCTGGGTGGAGATGTCCGGCAAGAAACAGAAGTACGCGGATCTAATGGAGCTGATGCTTCTGGAACAGTTTATGGAAAGTCTTCCCGTTGACACGGCGTCGTTTGTTCTTGAGCACGAACCCGACACTTTGGCAAGTGCTGCACACTTCGCTCAAGTACACAAGGAGGCACACCCACAGCGGCACCGTAAACAATCGCCGAGGAACGGATCTTCCAGAGCTAACACTCAACCTCGGGAGAACGCCAAGCCAGCGAAGGAAGAGGAAAGAGGTTCGAGTCAAGCACGATCAGCTGGGCAGGCAGCTACAGCTCGTGTAACCTGTCACTACTGTCACCGCACAGGACACTTCAAGAAGGACTGTCCCAAGCGAGCAGCAGCCCAGCAAGGTACGCATGTTATTGTTTCAGGTGCGCAAGCAACCACCGAGGAGGATGGAATACCTGAACTGTGTGTTCCATGTTCGCAGAAGCATTTCAACCCAAAATGCAAGGTTAGCATCGACGGACACCAAGCCGAAGGGCTACGCGATACAGGAGCCGATGTGATGGTGGTTAGAGCATCGTTCGTACCGCCATGCGCTTACACCGGTCGTAAAGTGCCTATCACTCTAGCTGAAACTAGTTTGTGCAAGGATCTACCGATAGCTCGCATTACGGTGAATACTCCTTGGATCGAGGCTGAGATTGAAGCTGTCGTTATGCAGAATCCGCCCGCAGATCTCATCATTGGCAACAAAGTTTTGTTGGCTGATAGAACTTTGGTGAGCATTCCAGTCTACCGAGTACCCAAGCAAGTAGCGGTACTTACCAGGCAACAAGCAGAGCGCCAGCAGCGTCCACTACCGCCGCTTCCAGCAGTAGATACCGGATCGGGAAATATCAAGCCGAAGGATTTGATTGCTCTACAGATGCAGGATCAGTCTCTTGCAAGTCTGAGGACCGCCGCCGAGTCAGGACAAGAGAAGAAAGCTGGTAAACAAGGGTTCGCGTCTTACCTATGGACGAAAGGAATCCTCTACAGGAAATTCCGAACTCAACAAGACCAGTATCAGCAAGTTGTTCTTCCAAAGAGTCTACGGAGAGGGGTGATGTCAGTGGCACACGATTCAGCGTTCGGGGGTCATCTGGCAACCACGAGGACACTAGACCGCATATGGCGCCAATTCTATTGGCCAGGCATAGTTGGAGATGTGCGCCGTTTCTGCTCATCTTGTGATCCGTGTGAGAAGATGTCGCCGAGAGGCCGGGTCAAGAAGGTTCCTTTGGTACCAATGCCGCTAATCGACGAACCATTCCGACGCGTCGCAGTTGACATCATTGGTCCTATCAAGCCCGCTTCCGACAATGGCAACAGGTACATATTGACTATGGTGGACTACGCTACTCGCTATCCAGAGGCGATGCCATTGAAATCCATCGAAGCTACCCGTGTAGCCGAGGCATTGTTAGAGCTGTGGTCAAGACTGGGCATTCCAGCGGAAATCCTAACAGATCGCGGAACCCAATTCACAAGCGAGATCATGCGAGAGGTCAGTCGTCTCTTGGGCATCCGTCAAATGTGTACCACACCGTATCATGCCCAGTGCAATGGTTTGGTGGAAAGATTCAACGGCACACTCAAGTCCATGTTGCGCAAGTTGTGCCAGGAAAAACCAAGTGTGTGGGATCGCTATCTGCCAGCAGTATTGTTCGCATACAGAGAGTCACCTCAAGAGAGCACAGGTTTTGCACCGTTCGAACTGCTATACGGACGTCGAGTTCGGGGTCCCATGGCTATTCTTCGTCAGAGTTGGACAGATGAGCAGGCACCTGAAGAAATCCAAACCACCGCAACGTACATTGTGGAACTTAGAAACAGGATCAAAGAAACCTGCGAACTTGCCCAGCAAAATCTCAAGATGTCTTCGGAAAGATATGCAAAAGAGTTCGACAAGAAGGCCGCACCACGTACATTCAAGTCTGGAGACAAGGTGCTTCTGCTACTTCCGCAGCAGCATAACAAACTGCAGCTGCAGTGGCAAGGTCCGTACAAGGTCATTGAACGCGTCGGGGACTGGCGAGGTTCACCTGACTACAAGATTCAAGTCAAGGGCAAAGTCCGGATGTACCATGCGAATCTCTTGCGACGATACATCGAACGAGAGGAAGAAGTCAGCGCTGAGGAGGAAGAAGAAAATAACTCGTCGGAGGAGCAGAGGGTTGACAACGTCGCGGTCGTCATCGACGAGACAGAGGTTGAGCTTGAGTCAGAGCAGGTACCTACGTGCATCTTGACAGCAAAAGAGAGCCATGTAGATGTCAACATAAACCCTGGGTTGGAACCAGACAAGAAGGAAGAGCTAACGCAGCTCGCTCGCGAAAGCCAGCGTATCTTGACAGATTTACCTCTCAAAACTGAGTTGGAGGAGATCTCATTCAACCTTACGCAGCAAGAACCAATCAGAACCAAACAGTACCCACTTCCTCATGCTACAGTCCAAATTGTTAAAGAAGAAGTGGAAAAGATGCTCAAGCTTGGAGTCATCGAGTCGGCAAGTTCGCCATACAATTCTCCAGTGGTGCTAGTGAAGAAGAAGGACGGTGCAGTACGGTTTTGCGTCGACTATCGCCGCGTCAATCGCATTACTGCATTCGATGGTGAACCCATGCCGGACATAGACATGCTGTTCGGTAAATTGGCCAGAGCACAGTATTTCTCCAAGATCGACCTGGCGAAGGGTTATTGGCAAATCCCGGTGCGAGAAGAGGATAGACCTATCACCGCTTTTTCCACTCCTACCGGTCAGTATCAATGGACAGTCATGCCTTTCGGACTTCAAAACGCAGGCGCCGTTTTTACGAGGATGATGAGAAAACTCCTCGATCCTTTGAACTGCGAGGAGGTTTCCAACTTCATTGATGACGTACTCGTTGCTACTCAAGCGTGGACTCGCCACATCGAGATACTCAGAAGAGTTCTGGAACGTTTGGACGAAGCAAATTTGTCAGCACGCCCTACCAAATGCTTCTGGGGTTTCCAAGAGTTGTCATTTCTAGGACACGTCGTGGGACGCGGTTGTCTCCGTCCAGAGGAAGATAAACTCGCGAAGATACGGGACGCACCACGGCCGCACACCAAGAAGGACGTCAGAGCGTTCATCGGGTTGGCCAGTTACTACAGGCGTTTCATTCCGCACTTCGCTGCCATCGCACTTCCTCTGACCAACGCTACCAAGAAGAAACAGCCCAACGTTGTCACTTGGACTGAGGAAACAGAGCAGGCATTCCAGACGTTGAAGCAACGCCTGACCAGTCAGCCCATCATTCGGTTGCCAGATTTGGAAAAGGAATTCGTCTTACGTACAGATGCGTCCCAACAAGGGCTGGGAGCAGTACTATTGCAACAGGATGACGAGATTTTGATGCCTGTGGCATATGCTAGCCGCAAGTTGACCTCAGCAGAGCAGAACTACTCAACGGTTGAACAAGAATGTCTTGCTGTGGTCTGGGCGATCAAGAAGTTCGAGCAGTACCTGTATGGTGTACACTTCACTCTTCAGACAGATCATCACCCGCTGCAATTTCTGAGGCAATCCAAACCAGCAAACGGACGTCTTGCCCGTTGGGCTATGTTGCTACAGCCTTACGAGTTCACTGTTCAAGCCATCGCAGGCAAGGACAATGTGGGAGCCGACTACCTGAGTCGAACCTTCAACTAGGAAGCAAGGGGAAGGATACAAAACAGTTTTGAATGAAACTCCCATGTTTCATCTTGTGTCGGAGGGTATTGTCACATGCAAAATGACAATGTATTATATTATGTAAAGTTTGGGAAATAAATTATGTGATATAATAAACCCGTGTTTGTCTGTTTGATAACTGTAGAGTATGGCCTAGCTTGTTTTCTTCCGGAGGTTAAGTTTTATCCGTGTAATTCGTGCAAAATGCAAGTTTTGAAGAAAGTGAGCGATAGATTTCGAAAGCGCAGTAAGAATCGTCACTTCTTTTCCGTCTACTAGAGTAGAAACACGTTGTAACACATTTGTGGTTTCTCGCTAGCTTAGCGAATATGTTTTTGTGAAAACTGGCGTTTGTTGTATTCGTTATTTATGCACAAATAACGGAGCGCTGTTAAAATTATAATTATATACTATTTCTGTGGCAGAGATAGGTTTGGTTTACAGCGTGTGCAGTTTTCAGTTGACTAAGCAAAGTGTTATGTAAAACTTCTGGACATTATTGCAGTGTCAGGTCAGGAACAGAGTGACAGTTGTGTCAGGACAGAACAGAACAATTTAGAATAAAAGCAGGTCTAGTCTTGTGGAATTATAGTAGGCCTGGACTATCTGTGACACATGCATTCATTGGATACACTTTTATATAACAACATAATCTTTTGAGGTGAGAATTTATTATTTTCTTTTATCATTATTAATGCAGACAGTCGTTTGTTTACCCCAATATTCTTTGCAGGATGACAGCAGTGCTGGACGCAGGGGCGTTTATTACCGTAATAAACGATGCACTGTTTATTTTCTGATGGTGTGAACCTTGCCTGGTTAGGTAAGGTTATGGGAGTCGGGATACTGTATGGTCTTTCAGCATGTTGCAGATTTTCCTCTTTTTCCTGGATCCCTTGCCTGGGGAGACCCCACGGATCCATTACCTTGGAAGGGGGAAGGACCATACAATCATCCAACCCACCGACCACACCACCATCTACAACACCATCCAACCAACCAACCGACCATCCATCCGCTGCCAACACTGCCAACCATACTACTACCAGCCCACTCCTTCATCAGCAACATCATCCACTGCAGGGGCGACTATCACCACAGTACTCAGTTAAGTTCTCGACTTCGCTGAAGCCTACGGTACTTCCGATGTCCCCACCAGATGATGAGAAAGATCGATATGTCTGAACTTTAAAGAAATTGGGAAACTAATCAGGACTGACATTTAAAGAATATTTCAAGAATATTTCGGGTTTCTTGTACAGTTTTGAAACATTTTCGGCAGATTTTGTAAATCGTGGTCCAGTAGTGTAAATAATAACAAAAAGGGAAATTTTACACTGTTGTTTCGAGTTTCTTTTTTTTTTCAACTCTACCTTTTATCTAAACTTAACTTGTTCTTGGAACGAGACGTAGGAGGGTCACTACACAAAAACTCTCCACGTGACATCATCGTTTCATCAATACTACCGGGTTTAATAAAGGTTACCTGAGCATGAATGCGTATTTTAACAGGGGATTTGAAAGTAAAATTGTTGAGTACAAATGGCCAATTATTATAGACAGATTTAATCACATTTTGACTGTCGAGAATAGGGAGTTGTAATGTCTGAAAGATGTCTTTAAACAAAGGAGATTGCGAAAGACTTTTTGTGTCCGTCATTTTTATACTGATAACAAAACTTTAAATAGTATTTTAAAACAACTTTAAACTGAATAAATTGAATTAAAAAAAACTAACCCTAACTTTAATATGAAAAGCCATCACATTGGCAAAGACAATAACAATCATGCTCACAGTCATGATCACATTCGCAGTCGGGTCCACAATCACAAACAGTTTGTTTGACTACATGAGGATTTAGTTTGCGAACTTGTTTAATAAAATGTAACCAAAAATATTTAAAGTAATATGATTTTGGGTACAAGTCACTTTTGTTGTATTCTTCTTTTGTAAGTTTATGAAAGACTATTGAGAAGTCACTTTTGCATTTAACTTTGTAATCTTCATTTATTTCATATTGTCCAGTGAATGGGTCAGAAAAATCATTATAAATATCTGGATCATATAGTCTGCATTCGAAAAAGATTTTCCAGCGTTCATCTTCTAACATATGAAAGTGGGGAGAATTAAAGAGCATTTCTATTTCCTTACAGAACCTTTCTGTGTCCGTCATTTTTAGTCTTTTTTATTTTCTTAATTAGGAAATCTTAATGGTTCTGTGTCTGGTGGAATAATCTGAAGTTCTTCTTTTACAAAATTTCTTTGTGGTGTTCTACGATCACTTCTCGGTCTTAAATAATATACAGGCGGATCAGTAGATAATGCTCTGTCAACTTCATAAACGCTTAATGACCAAATTGGGTCGGTAGCTCGTCTTCTAGTGTCATTAGCAACTTCTCCAGGCTGATAAAGGTATCTAACAGTTTTGTTCATCAAAGTTAGATCCGGCTGACCAGGCTTTGAAACGGTAACAACAATCTGTTTCTTTTTAATAGCCTCAATTGGTTTTAATCCTGTAACTCTGGCTGGTTCTGAATTCATTTCCCTTAAAACTCGAGGCAGCCTAACAACCCATTCTGTATTAGTGGTTTCAGTAAACAACTCCTTTGAATACTGATAAGTGAATAATCTTTCTGCCAGTTGCCGATTAAAGTTTTCTACAATACCCTGTGATCTGTGCAATCCAACAACTCCTCTTCTAACAGTTACATTATGTTTTAACAAAAGCTGGTTAACAGCTCCTTTGAATTCAGACCCTTCATCGCATTGAATAAGTCTAGGGAACCTTAGAGGCCCTCTTGAATAAATTGCATTTAAGGCTTGAGCGACCTCAGCAGAATTTTTAGTCCTAAGAGCATGCGCGTCTTTAAACCTGGTAGCTATATCAATAACAGTAAGGGCATACCTGTATTTCTTTCTATATATTTTGTCATGGGGAAGATATAACAAATCTATTTGGTGTGTGTCATTTGGTCTGGAGTTTTCAAATTTTGGTCTTATTATTTTCTTCGGGGGTGGAAGATAGATTTGCCATACAGCTTGCTTCGATAACCATTGTTTAACTGCGTTTGCTGACAAGCCAGTCTTTTCTACTAGTTTATTAACTGCCGTCATCCCTTTCCAATATCCGGATTGAGAATAATATAATCTAGACAAACGCGAAGTCATATTTTATTTAGATTTATATTTTTGTTTAACGAGGTAATAAACTACTGTTATTCCAAACACAATTAAAATTAATTCTCCGGTCTCTGACATTGTAAATGCAATGTTAGGTGTGTAGTAATCAGATAACACTGGCTGCTTTAATGAAGGTAGTGTTGTGCCGGTGAATAAATAATATTGGTGCAAAGCTTCATCAACGTCTTCGAATGTTTTATCAGCATGACCTTCTTCTTTCAATCTTGTATTAACAAAATCAAGCTGCATTAGTCTGTTTTTGTCGTATTCGGCCTGATCTTGTTGTAATTTTTCCATTGCTAAGTTATGCCGTTTTGATTCTTCTTTACTGTCCAGTTTTGAAAACAAATAATTTGACCCTGAAAAGGCTAAGGCGTTGACAGCAGCAGAACCAAGCACCATTGCAGCACCGGCCATTTTTTAATTTAGTTTTTTTATTTTATTTGTATTTAAAATGAATTGTGATGACTTGTTAATGCAAGAAGCTATTAATGTCACAGCTACAGGTGTTGACAATGAGAAAAGAGACAGGCTGGTTGCATTAGTAGCTTCCGGAAAGTCAAAGTATTATCTTGGTGTTGACTTAACTACTGAACAAGTGCAAAGACTGAGGCCAGAAGAGATCATTATATTACATAATAAATATGATAAAGTTCTCGGCGCTTTAATGGTTAAGAGTTTAGGGCGTTCGATTGTGAAATTATATACCAAAGCTGTGTCGGCCTTTGTTACTTTAGATTGTGAGAATGATTTATTTGATGATTTGATTAAAGATCCAGTTATTGTTAATGGGATTAGTGAGGCATCAAGAAATTTGTATTATAAGTTTGGAAGCTTGTTGACCCCATTTTCAGCCGGGCTAATTACTTTTCAACACATAAATTTCTCTGCTATTAAAAATGGACTCTTCCAATCAGGAGATGGAAACGGAGACGGAGGTGAAGAATTCGGAGAATCAACAGAACCCAGTGACAGTCACTAAACAAAAGAGTCTGGGAAGAATTGCAGCTGGAAAGAAGTTAGCAGAATTTAACAAGTTACATAGATGGAACAAACAAACAAAAGCAAACATATTAACAAAAAAGGAATCACCAAAAGAAGAAACAATAACGCAACAAACATTAACAACAAACAAAGAAGAACCAATACAACCAATACAACCAGTACAATCTTCAAATAACATATATTATTTATGTATAGCTGGTGTAGTGGGTGCAAGTGGGTACATAATATATAAATACCGCCAAGGAATAAATAAACAGAAACCCCCAAAACCACTTGTAAAAAAAGAAATTGAATCATCTTTATCATTGAAGCCATCATTAGATGTGTTTTCAATGCAGTAATAATTTATTATTATTTTTTTTATTATATATAAAAATGAGTGTACCATATGAACAAACAATTGTTAATCTTGGATACCATAGTGTTGTCTTAGTAGGCTTAAATACAGCTTATGCTATGATTGCAAAATCTCTTTTAAAAATGAAACCTATTGAATTGGGAAAAATGGATCTTTCAGATGCTGGTAAACTGGTTGGTATCTTTTCATTATCGTTATTTACTAGAGATTACCTTGTTAAACAAAAGATCATTCCAGCGGACATTAATATATAATGGTATGGTCAATATAAAAATTGTGTTGGGACAGATTGCCGAGGTTGAGCCTGTTTAATTATTCGGGGGAAAGGCGCGTCCAGTATTTTTTTTAATATGTTGTCAAAGGGATGCAATGCACTAAATGCATAATAGTTTATTAATTATTACTTCCCTTAACCGTCTGTCTCTTTTAACTGTGGAGTATAATAAATTATTGATGATGATAGAAAGGCTTAATGTTAGTGGGGCAATAATAATAGAGTATTTTATATTAACTAACAATATGGTAATAATGAGGGTGGGTAAGTTAAGTGGGGGTGAGTTTTGCTTGTTGATTGTTTTAAGTGATGTGTATGAGTGGGGGCGAGTCTCATACTGCTTGTTGCTGTTTGTGTAATTGATGTAAAGTGTGGGAGAGGGCATATATTCTTTTTATTGGCGGGGCCAATCATGACCCTTTCGCCTTCATGCTGCTGATGATCATCACCTTCAATCGCCGTTGTACAGTTGATCCGGTGCGCCGGATCGCGAGCTAAAAATACCATGTCTCGTCATTGATCCGGTGCGCCGGATCGCGAGCTGTCTCATCATAGCTAGTGACGTTGGCAATCTTGATCCGGTGCGCCGGATCGCGAGCTAAAAATACCATGTCTCGTCATTGATCCGGTGCGCCGGATCGCGAGCTAAAAATACCATGTCTCGTCATTGCTAGTGACGCGCATACCCCACTGCGCACAACAAGGCTGTTGTTGAAAAACGCTGCGTCACTGAGACCCTGGCAATAATTAGTGCGTAGAACCGATAGATAATAATAGGGCTGTTGTGAAGAAACGCCGCGTCACTGAGACTTCGTTCTGTTTTACACTAGAGCTATGAAAATTAAATGTAGACTTAAAAAGAAGCTGTTTCGCCCTTGCTGTAGGGTCTCATCAGAACAACAGCAACAGTTGTTGACAGCTTTTGCTAGTGTTGTTGTGTGACGTGTTTTTAACTATATATTCTAAAAAAAATAATAATAGGGGGGTGTCAAGAAAAATCTCCACACACGCAGCTCCCCTCAATACATTTGATTAAGTTGTCCACTTCTCTGCAAAAGATGAATCTTCCTTCATATATTTTATAATAAGATCGGATTGCTTTTTCAACTCAGTAATTGATATGTTCAAACAATGAAATTTTTTAAAATGACAAAATTGTTTAGATAACTGTCTCAGTAAACTGGCTTGTGAATGGTTTAAAAGATTATTTTGCCTCAAGTACTCGCTCCATTTAATCTTTTTTTTTTCTTTCTGTACTTGTTCATATAACATCTCAAAGTATTTTCCCAAATAAAGAGAATGACTTAAATTTCTTGATTTTGAGTTCTTCTGTTCAGAAATGGCTAATTTAACAAACGCAGCCATTTCATCTGCAGAGTTAGCATGTTTTAAAAGCTGTTCATAGTTGAGGTTACATTCATTTGGTTCTCTAGAACATGATTGAAGAAACGTATCCATTTCTTTAACTGTCTTAATTCTTCAGTAACAATATTACTATTTTGACTGTCTTCTGTAATAGAGTCTGTTTCTTGCTTCAAAGATAGTTCATAATCATCATCAATGTTTAACAATCTGAAAGAATTCAATGGAGAATTTAATGACATACCTTTGCACCTTTTTTAAAAAATACTCCTAGTTTAACACACGTCTTGTATGCAACACAGCCAAGCTGTCTCTGACCTTAAACTCGTGACTACTACAGAACGCTGGGAGAGGATGTTTTTTCCTTTCGATTCGAGAACAATTACGTCACCTAATATTTTTAACCTGCCTACCCACAGCCAGCGTGTGTCAAAACTGCGCTTGTATAGCGTGCGTGTGTGACGGCCGCTGTGGTCTTGCATGTCTAAAAAAAATCAATATCCTTGCTGTGACTGTGCGCGCTTTAGAATGTGTGTGTGTGTTGTGTGTTTGTTGTGTGTGTGTGTCTTAAGGCTGCACGGTGCATGTACCTATCCTATCCTATCCCCTAACTCGGAAGTCGTAGGGGCACCACATAGAATACATTAAACTAAAGACACTCTTATCTTTATTTTAAGACGCTTAAAAGAGCATATATTATAGTAATTCAACATCACGGAGCGTGTTGTCGGAGTACTCTCCTTTTTCCTCTCTCTTAGGCATCGTCATCATTATCATCACCATCGTCGTCGTCAGCATCATTATCTTTGTCATCGCATTTTCAGCATCACCGTTATGTTATTATTTTTATACTAATATTATTCACGTTGTGCCTGGCCAGAAACAACTTTTCCAATGTAAACTTTTGGACAAATACGTGTCTTATGTATTATTATATTATACGACCATACTTCTATATATATAAATTGCTTAGCCGGAAGTCCTTCTTCGCCTCTACTATCAATGGACGCTGATCTGGGCAGGTGCTGGGCGCTGCGGATTGGCCTGCTGTGTGCTCAAAACCAGCGAAATCATTATAGCCGACATTTCCTTACCGAACGTTTAACCGTTTGTGAGATAAATAAATAAACAAAATGTCCACAAACTGCAATAGCCTCATTCCGCGAGCTTCCATTAAAAATCAAATTGAGGTTTCAGCATGTTTTCCCATATAGACCAAAAAATTGATGGTCTTTCTACGAAGCTTTGATAGCTTACTTAGTAAAACATTTGCCTACCGTGCAGGGCGACCCAAGTTCAAATCTCACGCAGGACATATTATGGATATTTTTCTTTTTAATTTAGGCTTTTTACCTTTAATTTATTATTATTATTATTATTATTATTATTATTATTATTATTATTATTATTATTATTATTATTATTATTATTATTATTTATAAACTAATACTAATAATAATTTATTATTATTATTATTATTATTATTATTATTATTATATCTTGTATCAAATTTTCTTTTAAAACCTTGGTGTTTTTTATGATTTCTATTTGTATTAATCTATATTCAATATTAGTAGTAGTAGTAGTAGTAGTAGTTGTAGTAGTAGTAGTAGTAGTAGTAGTACCAAGGATAGGGATGGGGTGGTACGTGTAGGTAAAAGGGGGCTACGGGTAGGTTTAAAGGGGCATGGGTAGGCATAACGGGGATACGGGTATATATAAGGGGGTATGGTGATGGTCGATTCCTTTCATCCATACCTGCGAAATGATCAATGGGGAAGTATCAAGGAGGGTACAGGTAGGTTACAAGGGGGGTACGAAGGTATCAAGGAGGTATGGGGAGGTATCAAGTGGGTTCGGGGAGGTATCAAGGGGGTATGGTGAGGCATCATGGGGGGGATGGGGAGATATCAGGGGGGTATGGGGAGGTATCAAGGGGGATATGGGGAGGTATCATTGTCCAAATGAAACTCGCAGACAACAGTTGTCTCTCTGTCTACATTTTAAACAGCAACCTGTTGTTACGTTGAAACGCGAAGGATAGTATGTCTGAAGCGCGCACGATAGATCTAATCGTTTCGTTTTGGAAAAGTACTCAATAATAGAGTGTATTTACCTTTGATTTGAGTTTGCGTTGTTGTTAGAAGAAGCTTTGTATAACGTTGATGATTTTTGTTAATCGATATTATTGGAGAATTCCCTAGATCTGCGTGTTTACTGTCGATAGAAACTTCCTGATAAATGTCGAAGTTTGAGAACGTTCCTGGAATGTTTAGAAAGATGTATGACGTAAGTCAGTGATGACGATCTTTAGTTTGATTGGTGGTAGTGCGTCATTCTACCGTGTTCTAAATTGTTCGGGAGTATGAAGAGACTGTATAAGTGCCGCACTGTTTCAAAAGTTGTTGTTGATAGTGAGTTGGAAAGTAAAAAGGAGAGTGTTGTTGTAAAAGTGTGGAAAGGCGATTGTATGAAGTGTGCTGAATAAAAGTGGAAAATTTCATACGTCGACTCTGTGACTTGTATGCTGATTGAACAGGTTGCGTGGATAAACGAATCTGAGTTTACACCTATCAGGAGAATTCAAGCATTGGGGCTGAATCAACTACTGATAGAAAACACCACCATCAAACGAGTGTAAAACCTGTGTACCCTGGCTTGCCAGGGTACAAAACCACTAGTATTATTATAATTCATTCAACGCCTTGTCATATTTGCTGACATAATCCTTTCCTTTCTACGTTTATTGGTTGTGTTGAACAGGGAATCAGCTGAATAGGATGAACAATGTGCAAGTGTACGTTGACAACACTAACGTATACAACATATCATCAGGACCTCAGAGTGATTCAGTAATAGACATACGTGGTCAATCAAGGACACCAGGGAGTTCTCTACCCAAGAAAGGCCGGTACGTCAAGATCTCAAGAAGTGACAATGCGAGTAATCCTGAAAGTTTTCTTCTGAATTTCTGCGAGGTTGAAGTATGGGGTAAGCTGTGGATGTCAAAGCATATTTATTTGACTTTATTTATTTATTTGCTCGATTATATATTTATTTTATTTTAGTCACTCACGCATATGCAGCATGCAACGCGAGTCGCCCTAAATAATTTTCTTTAAAAAAAATTCAACAGCCGTTGTTTTTTTTATTTTATTTTTTTGGGGGCTTTTTTTATTTGTTTGTTTTTGTGTGTGTGTTCAATTTCCAGACGTATCTTAAAATACTTTAAAACAAACGGTGGGGGGGGGGGGGGAGATCAGAACGAGCCAAATGTAGATCTATCGTTCGGGCTGTCCGGCCGTCCTTCGACACGTTGGAAGTCATATCTCGAGAACCACTGAACGGATTTTGACCAAACTTCATCTGAACATTACCTAGGTTAATGGCTTACCCTCCTTGCTATGACCTATGCTCTATCGCAAAGTCAAGGTCACTGGAATCATTTTGTTGCTAAACACATTTTGCTCAATATCGTTAAAAAATAAAACAAGGCTAAAGCGATATTTTGTTTAGTTTTATTATACAGGTATTTGAAATCATTAGGCAATCGTTCAATAACAGCCATTTTGTCGGTCGTATGTCGGTCGGCACATCGCCCCGATCCGAATTTCACTATTTTTTAAAATTAAAAACACACTTTCTGCCTAATCTAAGAATATCTGAACCGAAATTCCTCAGTGTATTCCAAAATTATCTAAAAATACGTTGAAACAGTGAGGGAGGGAGGGGGAGAGGAAGAGGGAATCAAAACGAGCCTAATGTCAGTCGGTCAGTCCGTCCATTTTTCCGGTGGTCCGTTGAAAGCCTTGTTTTAAAAACCAAGGAAGGGATTTTGATTAAACTTCTTAGGAACATTACTTAGGTTAGTGGTCTACAGGTACTTAAAATCATGGGCCATCATTCAGTAGCAGTCCGGTTGTCATCAGTCCGTTGCTCCACTGTTTTGTTAAAAAAACACATTTTTGCCGACTCGAAATTAATAAATGTTACTTTTGGAATACTGTATTTACTGCTAAATATATTGTTTCATTCGTATTCATATCTTCGCAAAGGTCATGGTCATCCCGATGCTCCATTTAGTAGATTTATATGTGTTTGCTTGCAGACAGTTCAGGTAGTGGCCGATCATTTCATGTTTATCTTTTGCTTCGTTGGGATAAAGCCCAGTCACAACACTGCCTACAAAATGAACACTCTTGAAAATACTTATTTTTCGGCTATGTGTGAGAGTGTCTGGTATAAACTTTTGAATGTCTTGCCATCTTATTTTCTGGTTGATTTTGTGCATCTAGCAATAGCATGCATTTCATCAGAAGTGGAGACATGACATTATGTTGTCATTTAAAGCATAGAGTTTGTTCCTGTTCCAGTATGCACGCCAGGCTATTACGGACGAAATGAAAGCTGCGAGCCTTGCATACCTGAATGCGCTGGCAAGCCGTGCGACGACATTGCTCATCCCAACACCTGTCCAGGTAATCTGACAAGAAAGAATGGTACAGTGTACACTTAGAAACTTTTGTTCACCTGCCCAATATGACCCATTACACTAGCAGTGAGGTATAATGGCAAAGCAGAACTGACATCATTTTTGCTTTTTCAATCACGTTGATTCAGATTTAATCATTTTTGCAATTCCAGACTTGTCTAGAAAAACAGTTGGTGGGTGGGAGAGGGAGTGGGGGGTGGGGATCAGAACGAGCCCAATGTCCGTCCGTCTGTCTGTCCGTCGATCCATCGGAAGCCATATCTCGAGAACCTCTGAACGGATTGTTACCAAACCTCACATGAATATTACCTAGATTAGTGGCCTACCATCAGTGCCATGTTGTTTGCTCTCTAGCTCTTTGTTCAAAACACGCTTTTTTCGTTATCTCAAGAATAACAACCGAGATTCGTCATTGTGTACTTTGTGGATCTACTGCTAAGCATGTTATATCATTGGTATGTGTACTTTCTCAAAGGTCAAGGCCATTGTGCTTGGCTATTTTCTAAATGTGTTTTGCGCTGTATCTAAAATGTGGCGGAACAGATTTTGATGATTTGTTTGTCTTGCCAATAGTTTAGCTCGTGGCCTATTATCCCATGTTTTCCTGTTGCTTCGCTAGGACAAAACAGAGTCACTACACCGCTAAAAAAAATAAAAACTTTTACAAAATGTTTATTTTTCGGCTTTGTGTGTGAGAGTCTGGAAATACATTTAAATAAATGAATTGCCATCTTGTTGACATTGTGATAGACAAAAGTAGTCTTTGCTCACATACAAAGACAAGTATCCCTTCTCTGGGTAGAGAGACTTTTGTGACCATTTTTTTTCTCTAGTCCAGCTTAATGAGGGTGGTACCCATTGTAACGAACGCATTTTGTACACGTTTGTGTAGGAAGACGTTATGACGTCACTGTGTTATGCCGGAAGTTTACGGTCGAATTGACAATTTAGTTTTGTGAGCTGTTGTTAGTTCAGAGACAGCACATACCTTATTTGATCATGTAATTATTATAGGTGATTCAATTTATAACATATTACTGCACATTCATTCATCATTAGATATACAAATTATACAACTGAATTACATTCCTATTTCAGCCCCATATCTTCACATATGAATGAATACCACATGGCATCGTAGTTATAAACTGAATCGCATATAATAATTACATGATCAAATAACTTAAGTATTGACACGAGTTATCGTACTTCATTCAAACATGGATTCTCCTGCACTCTAATCACAATAATTCATAAAAAGTAATACTTTCCCCGTTTCGTATGAATAGCTTTACAGCTCATTATAAATACCAATAATAATAATAAATACCTGTATTCTATATACAGCTATAGTATTTCCTAGTAGAATCCCGCTTTCTCGGAGCACCAACGAACACGTCCGCTCAACCCAACTGATATGCCTTCTCTGAACTAACAACAGCTCACAAAACTAAATTGTCAATTCGACCGTAAACTTCCGGCATAACACAGTGACGTCATAACGTCTTCCTACACAAACGTGTACGAAATGCGTTCGTTACACCCATCCCCACTACCTCGCTGCCATATTAATTCCTTTACGGTTCTATACGGAGCCAGGTTCCAAGTCACAATGGGGTAGACCAGGGTGTGTTCTGCGCTTGTTTTATTCTCCGTGTGTCATTTCGTTGTTGCCTTGCAAGTATGAGACTGAGACTTTATTCGTCTATAAAATTTACCTATAATTTGGCCTGTCGTCTGCGCAAACATATTAAATGTAAAATGTAGAATAAGTTTAAAAGAATGAAATATACAAAACAAGAAATAAACAGTATAACACATAAAATATACCAAAACCATTAATATTCACACGCACACCCCAAACATACTTTTTTGCTGTACTCCCCCCCTCATATTACCAAAAGCCATAACGCACAAGTACCAACCACAGGCGTACAACACACGCACCCGATGCAATGAAATGATCATCACATGCTAGGCCAAATCACAACACATGACTGTTTATAAATTCACAAACACACACACACACGCCCACACTCAAACACACACATGCCAGAAGAGAGAGAGAGAGAAAGAGAGAGAGAACACAAGTCACACTAGTAACTTCGTAAATTTTCAGTTGTGCTATTATTTAAATAAAGTAAAAAAAAATAACTACTACTGTGAGATATGAATATTATGATTAATTTCTTTACGTGTTCTTGTATCTGAACTTATTTACCTTACTCACTTGTTTACTTGTTTATTTTCTGAAAGCCCCAACACACTTGCTATGAAATACTTTTTCTCATTTTATAATGTTTATCACAGTTCGTCTTTTCAATCGCTTTAGGTCTCGTTTTATGTTCTCTTCAATGTGACCGTAGTGTGACCAAACATAACTGCGTTTATTGTCTTTGGTGTGACTGAAGATATTTGGCACAGATCCTGGTTGCAGTTCTGGCCGGTAATGCACAGTTGTCAGTGCAGTATTTTTTTCCTGCACAGCAGTAAAGCACATGTCTTCGAAATGATTTGAGCAGAAGACATCGTGATCTGCTGGCATCCATGCTTCCTTCTTTCCTGCCTTCAAATCCACTGTTTCTCTGTTTACCTGTACGACCTATTGTTTCCGAAGATGCAGGATCTTAAGGAACAATGTGGATGTGGGCGTTTGACGCTCTGTACAGTCTCCAGAGGCGCACTCTCTCGGTATTTTGCAAACGGGAAAGGCAACAACATCGTCATAGGAACCTGGAATGTCTGGACCCTAACTGCAGAGCTAAAATTAGAAGAACTCGCCCATGAGCTGTACCACTATTGATGGAACATTTTAGGTATCAGCGAACTGCGCTGGAAAGGCCTTGGTGAAACAACCACCGACAAAGTCCAAAAACTTTAATTTAGCGGGAGAGATGACAAACACGAAAACGGCGTTGGATTCTTGTTCCACAAAGACATTCTGGCCACTGTTATGGGTTGCCGCCCAGTTTCTAGTAGACTACCATCCGTCTGAGAGCAGCCCCTTTCAACATCACCATCATCCAGGCCTACGCCCGAACATCAGACTATGACAACGAAGTCGAGGATTTCTATGAACATCTGCAGGCTGTCCTTGAACCAATGGTCGAGGAAGGACATAGTCATAGTGCAAGGCGACTGGAATACCTACGTTGGCAAAGATGCGTACCACAACTGGGGAGACACATATGGACCCCACTGCAGCAATGAGACACCTGACAGAGGTCTGGGACTCTTGGAGTTTGCCAGATACAACAATCTGTGTCACGTCACCCGAATGGGCTCAGTGACTTCCGCTCAACAGCGAGTGATAGGATTCGAACTCAACTAAAACACTAACACAAATACCAGATGAACAGTTACACTCTTTTATTCAACGCACAGACACACAGGAATATGGGAAAGCTTACCCAGAGATAGCATTAATGCTGGTTGAACCCCACTTGTTGTACTGACGCCATTTTATTACATAATATGCTGTTTTTAAGAGTTTTTAAACGCTCTGGAAATCTGTCATTTGCTACATATATATTCGTATTTCTTATGTCTTTAATTGAAAGCAGGTTGGAATTTTAAAAAACATTCTATTAAACATAAAAAAATTACAACCCTTCTTTATAAAAACGCGCTGCATTATGGTTGTAACATTACACATTATTAGAACAACTCTCTAACTGACTGCTTTTGACTTCAAGAATTTTAGGGCTGATGTTGTACACTCTCGTGGTTGCCCACAGAGCTGCAAGCCAGACTTGGTCAAATGCTTTCTTGAAGTCTACACACACATAATATAGATATTATTAGTGCTGTATGTATTTCTCGCTGATTATTCTGATGTTGAAAATCTGTTCAGTGGTACTTCCCCCCCTGCCCTGAATCCTGCTTGTTCTTCAGCTATGATTTGTTCAGCTAGGGGTTTCAACCTGTTGAGTACCATTTTCACTAGGACCTTGCTGGGATGGCTGATGAGGTTGATGGTGCGATAATTTTCACACTCCTGAAGGTTACCCTTTTGGGAAGAGCGATGACAAGCGACTGGGTCCATGGTGTAGGCCACTCCCCACTCTGCCAGATCTTGTTACAGATAATGGTGAGGGCGTCAATCATCGCTTCCCCTCCGGCTTGCAGCAATTCCGCAGGTATGTTGTTCACTGCCGCTGACTTCCCCTTTATTTAGTGATTGCACTGCTGCCTAAACTTCTTCTCGGAGAATTGGGAGGATTTCTTCGTCTTCTCTGTTCTGGGGATATGCTAGAACTGATGGGTGGGTCTCCATTTGATATGTGGCTGTAAAGGTCAGACCAGTACTCTGTCAATCTAAGATTTCTTGTTCTTCTGTAAGGCATAGGCCAGACCTGCTTTGGATCGTGGAGACCTTGGCTGTTTAACACTTGTCAGCCGCTTCACAGTCCGGTAGACCTTCTTGCTGTTGTTCTTGCTCAGACCTGGCATTGCTCTTCTATCCAGTTCTCCTTTGTTGCGCGCATGCCTTTTCGGATGTCATTGTTGATTTTTCGGTAGGCATCAGCTCCCTGTGAGAGTTTCTTTTTGTTTTTAATCTCTCTTCGTTTATTACACAGGTCTAAAAGTTCAGGTGTGATCAACGGTTTCTTCTTTGGGCGGTGCTTGCCAAGGATCTCAGTGGCAGCATCTGTCACAGCTGAGTTGAAGGTGGTGGTCATGGTGTTGACATCTATTTCACGATGTCCCAAAAATGAGCAGTGGTGCAAATTTTCCTCCAATTGTGGCTTGGAATATTTCTGCCATCTCCGGGTGTCGCAGTTTGTCCAGGTCGAACTTCAGTCTGGTGACCCAAGTCATTTGTCTCGTTGTTGCAGTGAGGTCCAAATGTTTCTCCTCAGTTGTTGTGCCCATCTTGGCCAACCTTGGCATTCCAGTCGCCTTGCACTATGACTATGTGCTTCTTCGGCACTTGGTCAAGGACAACCTGTAGATGTTCATATAAATCCTCCACTTCGCTGTCGTCGTAGTCTGATGTTGGGGCATAGACCTGGATGGCTGTGATGTTGAAAGGGTCTGCTCTCAGACGGATGGTAAGGAGTCTACTAGGGACAAGGCGGCAATCCATGACAGTGGCTAGAATGTCTCTGTGGACCAAGAATCCAACGCCGTGTTCGTGCCTGTCATCTCTACCGTTGAAATAAAGCTTGTGGTCTTTGTTGGTTGTTGTTTCACCTAGGCCTTTCCATCGCAGATCACTGATACCTAATTTGCCCTCCGCAGGTAGGGTCCTGACATTCCAGTTTCCTATGTCGATGTTGTCTCTCGTGCGCATCCTGCTAACTTGTTTATCAGTAGCACACTTATCACCTCCGTCTTGGTGGCCAACGGAAGGCGCGGTCGTTGGTGACCCGGTCGACGACCGATCCGGTACGGTATGAGTGGTTCTTTTCATCATATGGTGTGTCTTAGGCAAAAAAGACCTGGCAGGGCCCAATCCTCTTCAGGCTGTTGGCCACAGCCAAATTCCACGAATACAGTGTGGCTTGCCTTGGCCCCCAAGCACGTGGTCTTTGAACCTGGCCGGTGACTTCTGTGTTGAAGACTTTCGCCCAGTGATGCCGTGCTGACATCACCCTTGTTAGTCGCCTCTTACGACACGCCGAGAAACGTTGGGCTATTCTGTTCAGTGCCCGAATCCACAGAGTGTTACGTTTGAGACGCGCATGATAGATCCGATCATTTTATTTTGTAAAGCATGCAATAATTAATAGAGTGCATTTACCTTTGAATTGATTGTGCATTGTTGCTAGAGAAAGCTTTGAATAATGTCGATAATTTTCGTCGGTCGATATTGTTTAGAATTGTCTAGAATTAATTGTTTACTCTCTAATTCCGATTATGTATCTAATCTCTCTCTCAATCTTGAATTATTGAATTATTGAATTGAATTATTCAAGAAAAAAGACTGGGTCAATCTTATGGCTTTGAAGCTGTCAAGAACAAAGCCTTCACTATTGGTGATCTTGAGCCCTCCTTCAGGTCAGCTTTAAACAACGGATGTCCACCTAAAGCAGTTGTTATCCACTGTGGCATCAATGACCTGAAAACACAAGACTCCAGAACTGCAAGCAAACAATTCGTCAAGTCTGTAAAGAACATCTCCTCCTGCAGTCCAACATCTAAGATCATCATCAGTAAACTGCCTGTAGTGTCCGACTCCAAGCTGCAACAAAAGAAAGACATATTTAATGCAGTTGTATTTTCCGAATTGGCCGAAGAACACCAGATTTCATTCATCAGCAACGACAATTTGCCACTGCATGCCCTGAGAGACAATGTCCATCCAAACAAACGGGGCTCCAGTATTCTTGCTGGCAACATTGGTCGTCACGTTCACAGGATTGTGTGGGAGACGCCTCGTAGACCTGCACGGAGTTTTAACCGAGCAAACGACTTTCCAGGGTACTACGACTGGAAAGGGAATTTCTACCCGCACTCCCCAATTCACTTCCCTACTAAATGGTACTAGTTAAGCCAGGACTGTTTGTTTCTGATTTCGCAGCGTATTATACAGACGAATCAGTGATTTTATTTTGTGTTGTTTTTCCCTCTTCTCCCTCACGTTTGTTACTGTAAATATTTGTTAACAAGCGTCACTGTATGAAAAGTAAAAAATTAAGTATTTTCCAGTGGAACTGTAGATCTATTTCGACTAATTTACAATATTTACAACAATACTTATGTGAAAAAGATCATCATATATTATGTTTACAATCGTTACATGTAAACAAAAATAAATTGCCTAAATTAAAGGGATTCTATTATCCACCTGTATTTAATTTAAATTGTAACAAAGTGCAAGCTGCAATATACATTAGAAATGATTTAGACTATGACATTTTAACATCGCCTGCTCCGAGGGACTTGGAAGGCGTCTTTTCGTCTGCAGTGAAATTAAAGGTGAATAAAGAACAGTGTATTAACATTGCATCAATATATTACCCAAAAGGTACTGACAATATAGACAGTGACTGGATACGACATTTCGACATTTCTGATCCATGGATAATATGTGGTGACTTTAATACTCATTCACCTTTGTGGGATAAGAGCTGCCTTAGCACAAATAATAACGTTTTTAATGAAAATGTTATTGACTCTGACTTAATTTTGATTAATGATGGAAGAATAACTCGCATTCCTGACGTGTCTACACATCGTCCTTCAGCCATTGATCTGACTTTTGTTACTCCAGATCTGGTTGTGGATTGCGTCTGGGATGTTGAGACTGATTCCCTCGGCAGCGATCATCTTCCTATAATTATAATTCTTAATAACATTGTTGATACGCAACTTGAAGAAGATTGTGTGCCAAAGTATAACTATAGTCATGCAAACTGGGAAAGGTATCAAAGTTTACTACTGGAGTATGATACTGATTTTGTGAACAATGATGATATCAGTTATGCATATGATAACTTTGTGCAATGTATTCACTTCGCAGCTTCTAATTCTATTTCTCAAATAAGAAAATCTGTTAAGAAAAAATATACGGGAAATATATGGTGGAATAGTACATGTGAAACGGCTGTAAAGGAAAAACGGACTGCATACAAAAAATGGATAAAATGCAGATCAGAGGTAAATTTTAAAGACATGAAAAAAGCTAAAATTAAATGTAATAAAATAATAGCGCTTGAAAAAAGAACCTTTTGGTCTGAATATTGTAAATCTGAAATTAATAATTCCAAAGATGCTATCAAGGTATGGAAGAAACTTTCAGAAATGAAAAATGGAATTCAGCTCCCACAGTGCCCTTTAAAATTAATAAATAATAATTTCCCTACCCCTAAAGAAAAAGCTGAAGAATTTGTCAAAGTTTTTGCAAAAACTAGTAATTCTAATAATTTGTCACATCATGTTAAAAATGAAAGAGAAATATTAGAAAATACTGAAGAATATTATGCGCCCCCACAAGATAATAATTTATATATTAATTCAGAAATTGGAATTAAAGAAGTTAAAAATGCGGTTTTAGAATTGGGAAGAAAACGATCAGCTGTAGGTTTGGATGGAATATCCTATAATTTATTAATGCATCTCCCTGATAAATGGATAAGTATTTTACATACAATTATTAACAAATGTTGGATAACTGGCAGCTTGCCCGACTCTTGGAAGTCTTCTTTGGTAATACCTATATTAAAATCAGGGAAACTTCGGGCAGTTTCGTACAGTTATAGACCCATTTCTTTAACATCTCACACTTGTAAATTAATGGAAAAAATTATATTACAAAGAATTTCGTACTATTGTATTAAACAAAATATTATACCTGTAAATCAGGCAGGGTTTCAGAAAGGGAGATCGACAACAGATCATATTGTTAAAATTACCACACATATAAAAAGACAATTTGCAAAGAGAAAAAGTGTTTTGGCTACATTTTTTGACGTAACAAAAGCATACGACCGAGTTTGGCATGCTAGACTGATGTATAAATTAAAACAAATTGGGTTGTCTGGTATATATAATTATATTAGTACTTTTTTGACAAATAGAATTATAAAGGTTAAGGTGGGGAACTCATATTCTTCTGGTTTTGCTACTGATATGGGAATTCCACAAGGTTCTATAATATCGCCAATTTTATTTAATATATTAATTAGTGACTTGCCAACAGTTTTAGGTAATAGATTAACGCTTGCTCAATATGCAGATGATCTAGCTATATGGATGAATGTCAATTTAAAAAAGAAAACCTCTTTGTATGAAATAAAACAGATTGAAAAATTATATCAAAAAAAAATAAACAACATCACTCAGTTTATGAATCAGAATGGTCTCGAACTATCAAAAGAAAAAACAAATTTGGTACTTTTTAGTAATGGTCAGAAACCAAGACAACTTCCAAAATTAGTAATTGACAATGAACAATTAAAATATGTTAAAGAGGTTAAATTTTTAGGAGTATATTTAACATGCAAGTTACATTGGAACAGACACATAGAGTATGTAATACAAAAGGCTGTTAGAAGTTATAACCTATTGAAAGTTATAAGCAAACAATCTTGGGGACAAGATGAAAAAACATTAGTTCATTTAGCTATTGCCCTAGTGAGATCAAAGTTAACATATGGACAGGAAGCATATTTTTCGTCTCCAAAATGTTACCTCAAAAAGTTACAAAGCGTAGACAGTAAGGCAATAAAATTAGCTTTAGGAGTGCCTATTCATACAAAAACAACAGAAGCATATAAACTCGCAGGAATTATGAACTTAGATGATTATAGGAGATTATCTTGTGCGAAATATATAATCAGAGCAAAAGCTGTAAACAATAGTACAGATGAAGAGCTTTTTATTAGATCGGATGTAGATTTTCCAAAACATGCCCAAAAGATGCACTCTTTTCAAACAATAGCAACATATACTAAAGATCTTATCCAGTTAGATATAACACATATTGATAATTTACGTAAGGATATAATATCACCAGTTCCTCCATGGGAACTTGAAACAGCACATTATGATATACATTATTGTAATGAAAAAAAGAGTCAAAATCAGAACCTTCTTGCAGCTGAAGTTCGGAATCATTTATGTGAGAAATATTCAGAAACTTTAAAAGTATACACTGACGGATCTGTTTTAGAAACAGGGGAAACAGGAGCTGCTTTTGTTATCCCAGATTTGAAAATATCAGAATCTTTTTATATAGGAAAAGGCTATTCTATTTTTACTGCGGAATTAATTGCTATATTAATGGCTCTAAATAAAATTTCTAGTTTATGTCTGAATATATTTAGTATAGTTCTATGCGTAGATTCTCTATCTGTTTTAAATGCTCTAAAAGCTAATATTAACTGTGAACGAAAAGAAATTATTTTTGAAATTAAGAACATTATTCATGGATTGATAATTAGTGGTACTGAAGTGACCTTTTGTTGGATTCCATCACATTGTGGATTTTTATATAATGATTGGGCTGATCATGCGGCAAAATTAGGTGCATTAAATATTAATTCCTTATCAATTAAATTAAATCTGTCTTCCAAAGAAATTCAAAATAATATTGAAAATGATCTTGTAAAGAAACTTCAGTTCTATACAAACTATACAAATCTTAGTGGATTTCCCAGATCAGTTTCATCTACGGCAAACAGAATATTATTAAATTCAATTAAAACCAAATATTGTAAAAATGTAAAGTGCATTTGTGATGAACCCCTAACTCTAAAACATATATTATTTGATTGTATTCAGATTCATCCTCTTTTGCCCCTTGAAGTAAATACTATAACATCAGTTAAAAACATTAGTAATGAATTAAGTGTGGGATTGGCAAAAGCTTTAATCAATTCTCCAGTCGCTCGTTTTATTTAACTGAAATTGTTATTGTTCTGTTAGATAGATATTAATATTCCCTGTGTGTATGTATGTGTTTATATGTGTCTGTTTAAATGCGTGAATCTGTATGTATGGTCTTTATCATCTTGATGGAAAAAGACGTTAATAAAACAACCAACCAACCAACCATCTCTCAATCTTTTTCTAATTCATATTATAATTATATGTCATAGCTGTCTCTAATACTGATTTTCACCTTCAGAATAGTCTGCGAGGAATATCTACAGCAGCACAACATCTATATCATGTGTTTGTAGACTTCAAGAAAGCGTTTGACCGAGTTTGGCATTCAGCTCAGTGGGCAAACATGAGAGTGTACAACATCAGGCCTAAAATTATTGAGGTATTCAAAAGCCTGTATGACCAGGCTACCAGTGCAGTCAAAGAACGCACTGTACGCTCTTTGGTGCAGTCCTCCACAACAGTGCCATCGGGAACTGGTTCAGAACAAAATCGATGATGTTTGTATTCTATTTTGTTTTTGTAAACGGGGGTTCGATAAATGAGTGTATAGCCTCAGCGTCTCCTGCATGGGATGTCTTTATGGCAAAGTGACTGGCTGGTGGAGTGCCTTCAGTTTTACCATTAGGGTTGTTTCAGCAGATCTTGTATGCGTATCAGGGGTTGTCTGGCCTTGATTTGGCTCGGAAGAGTCCGCTGGACCTAAAGCACTAATCACATCATGTAATGTAATGTCAGAATGGTGGAACATTTCATAATGGCGCCAATCGTTACACATCGCATGGATAATATAGTGGTGTCAACTGCGAAACAAGTACAGTTTCATGATATTCTCTACCTCTAGTCCTATAATATATATAGATTATTGAAACTATAACACACACACACACATGTGTGTAGAAACGACGTTGCGATGACTGTTGTAAAAAAAAAAAAAAAACATTATTTTGACACACTTTTCATTTTCTTGACATTATTTTGACATTTTCAAATTTTTGAAGCATTCCCAAACCCTAACCCTAACCCAAACCCTAACCCAAACCCTAACCCCAACCCTTAATTTAACCCTAATCCTAAAACAGCAGTAACTCCACGGAGCACTATTTTGACGTCAAAATAACGGGGCTGTCAAAAAAAAGTCAAAAGAAACCATGTAGAGTTTCATGTGTGTGTCAGAGTAACGTCGTTTCTACATGCCCACGCACAATGATAGAACAAACAAACAAACATAAATAAAGATGTAAAGTAGTTTACAATATCAATGAATATGTTATGTAGGTTTATAAAATATAAGTCCTCCCTTCTTTGCTTGTAGTTATCTCTGTGATTACAATTGATTTGTATGATCTTATATACATTTAAAAATAATATAAGTGAGAAGGAAAATGATATATAGATGTCCGAATGTGAAGTGCCAACTGTGTAGGGCACAGGTGTTATGTTTTCTTTTTATTGATTGATGACTTCCTTTAACTGCCTGCAAAACATGTCTTAATTTCTCAGAGTGAGATAATAAAGTTTTCTTGTATCTTGTATAATAAACACAATCAATTTGACTTTGCGGATACTTTAACAAACTGCTAAGAATTATAGATCAGTTGTATTTGTATTTTCTCAAAGGTAACGGTCATTGTGGTTCAACATTTTCTAAATACGTTATGCCCGAAATCTAAAAATTGACAGATCCGATTTTTATCGTGTTTTGTTTGCAGATAGTTCAATTCGTGGCCTGTCATTCCATGCATTCCTTTTCTTTCCTTAGGATAAAGCCGAGCCATAAAATTGCCAAGAAAATATACACTTTTGAAAATGCTTAGTTTTTTTCCAGTTATGTGTAAGAACATCTGGAAATAAATTTGAATGACTTGCCATCTTGTTCATTTTAGACATTGATGAGTGCAGCTCAAACCCCTGTCTACATGGCAGGTGCATTGATGGCGTGAACTCCTACACCTGTAACTGTAGTAATACTGGCTACACTGGAACTCATAGTGAAACTGTTCAGTAATAAGTAGATTTAAATCTCAAGTAATTTTAGTCTCATATGATTGATGCTCCTTTTATGTTTTTATTCATGTTATAATATTTTGCTAGTCTTAAATTAGCCAGCAGTGCCCAAGATACAAATATTAATCTGCTTTTGCGAATCTGATTATTTAGTATGCCTCAACAAGCCTCAATCTCAAACTTTCTAGTTTTCTTGCCTCCCATCATCATCGTCGTCATTCCTCCATTTGTTTTGTTTTGTTTTTTGTTTTGATTCAGACCACCGCCACCACCCACTCCATCACCCATTCTTAACTCTCCCCTCCTCCCTCCCTCCCTCCCTCCCTTGTCTCTTATTCGTTAGCAAGTGTCTGATTTTATTTTTTATGAAGCCGGATGTTTAGAATGAATGCTTGAGTACTGCGCTTTGAACTGATATTGTTCATTGGGAAAAGGCGCTATATAAATATCCTTATCATTATTATTATTATTAGAGAAAGACCCTAAAAAGAATATGAGTAACAGAGTATTAGCAAGCTCTTCCTCATACCCCGTTTACAAATATCAACAAATGCCAGTCCAACCCCTGTCAGAATGGTGGAACTTGTCACAATGGCACCAACCGTTACTCCTGTGCCTGTCTGCCTGGATATAGTGGTGTCGACTGTGAAATAAGTAATGTTTCATGATATTCTGTACCCCTAGTCCTATCATGTATATAGATTATTGAAACTATAACCGAACACACACACACACACACACCCACACACACACACACACACACACACACACACACACACACACACACAGTACAAGGATTGAACAACCAAACAAACATGCAAATAAATATAGATGCAAAGTACTTTACAATAATAAACACAATTATTATTGTTACTTCATGTTGACTTTGTGGATACTTTAACTAACTGCTAAGCATTATAGATCATTCGTATTTGTATTTTCTCAAAGGTAAAAGGTCATTGTGGTTCAATAGTTTCTAAATACGTTTTTTCATGTTATAATAGTTTGCTAGTCTTAAATTAGCCAACAATGCCGGTGATACAAATATTAATCTGCTTTTGCGAATCTGATTATTCAATATTCCTCAACCCTAGATAAGCGTCAATCTCAAACTGTCAAGTTTTCTAGAGAAAGACCCTAAAAAGAAGATGAGTAACAGAGTATTAGCAAACTCTTCCTTGAACCCCGTTGTTTACAGATATCGACGAATGCCAGTCCAGCCCTTGTCAGAATGGTGGAACATGCCACAATGGAGCCAATCTTTACAACTGTGACTGCCTGCCTGGATATAGTGGTGTCAACTGCGAAATAAGTAAAGTTTCATGATATTCTTTACTTCTAGTCCTATAATGTATATAGATTATTGAAACTATAAGAAACCTACAGGTACACAAACACACACGCACAATGATAGAACAAGCAAACAAGCACGCAAATACATAAAGATGTAAATTACTTTACAATAATAAACACAATTATTAATGTTACTTTATTTTGACTTTGCAGATACTTTAACCAACTGCTAAGCATAATAGATCATTCGTATTTGTATTATCTCAAAGGTCAAGGTCATTGTGGTTGAACATTTTCTAAACATGTTTTGCCCGAAATCTAAAAATTGAGAGATTCGATTTTCATAGTATTTTGCTTACAGATAGTTGAATTCGTTACCTATCATTGTTTCGTTTGTGTTGTTAGGATAAAGCCGCGCCATTGCACTGCCAAGAAGATTAACACTTTTTTAAATGCTTAGTTTTTTCACTTACGTGTATGAACGTCTGGAAATAAATTTGAATGACTTGCCATCTTGTTCATTTTAGACATTGATGAGTGCAGCTCAAAGCCCTGTCAACATGGCATATGCATTGATGGCGTGAACTCCTACACCTGTAGCTGTACTAATACGGGCTACACTGGAACTCACTGTGAAACTGGTTAGTAATAAAAGGTAAAAAAAGATAAAGGTAGTCCCATAGCCTTGTGGCCGTAGGGGAGCGTGATGTTGGAGATCACACTTATCTTGGGCCAGCGTAATGAGGGTGATGCCCAACTCTCTCCCTCGCTGCTTTACCTTCCCCACCCTCAAGAGAGTAGGTACTCAATCACAGTTGAGTCAACTGGGGGCGTTGTTATTTGTCGCTTCACGCCTTAGCGGTCACCCATCCAAGTGCTAACCGCACCGGACGGTGCTTAACTTTCGACACAGTAGCGAGTGCTCCAACCACTGCACTATCCGACACCCCAATAAGTAATAAGTAAATTTAAATCTCATATAATTTTTGTCTCATATAATTGATGCTCCTTTTCTGTTTTTATTCATGTTATAATGTTTTGCCAGTCTTAAATTAGCTTACAGTGCTGGTGATACAAATATTAATCTGCTTTTGCGAATCTGATTATTCAGTATGCCTCGACCCTCGACAAACCTCAATCTCAAACTGTCAAGTTTTGTAGGGAAGGACTCAAAAAAGATGATGAGTAACAGAGTATTAGCAAACTCTTCCTTGAACCCCATTGCTTACAGATATCGACGAATGCCAGTCCAACCCCTGTCAGAATGGTGGAATATGTCACAATGGAGCCAACGATTACACATGTGCCTGTCTGCCTGGATATAGTAGCGTCAACTGCGAAATAAGTAATATTTCATGATATTCTCTAAATCTAGTCCTATAATGTATATAGATTATTGAAACTATAACAAAACACACAATGATAGAACTAACAAGCATGCAAATAAAGATGTAAAGTACTTTACAATAATGAACACAATTATTATTGTTACTTCATTTTGACTGTGCGGATACTTTAACAAACTGCTAAGCATAATAGATCATTCGTATTTGGATTTTATCAAAGGTCAAGGTCATTGTGCTGCAGCATTTCTAACCACGTTTTGCTCTGTATCTAAAACTTGGCAGATCCGATTTTCCTAGTGTTTTGCTTGCAGATAGTTCAATTGGTGGCCTATCATTCCATGTATACCTTTTGTTTCGTTTGGATAAACCCGAACCACAACATTGCCAAGAAAATGTACACTTATGAAAATGCTTAGTTTTTTTCAGTTACGTGTATGAACTTATGGAAATACATTTGAATGACTTGCCATCTTGTTCATTTTAGACATCGATGAGTGCAGCCCAAACCCCTGTCAACATGGCAGGTGCATTGATGGCGTGAACTCCTACACCTGTAACTGTACTAATACTGGCTACACTGGAACTCACTGTGAAACTGGTCAGTAATAAGTAGATTTAAATCTCATGTAATTTTAGTCTCATGTAAGTGATGCTCCTTTTCTGTTTTTATTCATGTTATAATGTTTTGCTAGTCTTAAATTAGCCAGCAGTGCCGATGATACAAATATTAATCTGCTTTTCCGAATCTAATTATTTGACCAAGTGCCGAAGAAGGACATATCATAGTGCAAGGCGACTGGAATGCCAAAGTTGGCCAAGATGCCCACCACAAATGGGGAAACACATGTGGTCCCCACTGCAACATCGAGACAAATGACAGGGGTCTGAGACTCCTGGAGTTTGCCAGATACAACAATCTGATACTGGCAAATACGCTTGGTCTCCACAAAAAATCCAGATGATGGACATGGCACAGTTCCGGCGGGGAGCATTACAACCAGATCGACTACATCATGGTCAAGACACGCTTCAGTTCAAGCATCAACATTGGCAGGACACGCACTTTTCCAGGAACAGACCTCGGAGGTGACCACGATCTCGTGATGATGTCCTTCCGGCTCCACTTGAAGAGAGTAAACACAGCGACATGCACTAGACTGAAGTTCGAACTGGACAAACTGCAAGACCTGGAGGTGGCAGAAATATTTCAAGCCACAATTGGAGTGAAATTCCAGATCACGAAGGCACAGTCAGCATAAGGGGTAGAGCAATCTCCAACCTCCGTTTTGCGGATGACATTGATGGATTGGCTGGAGAGAAACAAGAACGTAAACAGCTGGTATAGAGGTTTGACACCACCCCCAGAGCCTATGTATGGCGGCCTACTAGCGCCAAAACCTGATAATTACAATTATTATGTGATAATTACAAATATCATGGGATAATTACAATTATCAAGAGATAATTACAATTATCATTGAAAATTACAAATATGTTCGTGTGATCATGTTTAATTTTCCGTTTTGGCTCTATCAATCCGCCTGAAAATGCGCCAAAACTGAAAATTGTAATGATCACATAATGATTAAAATTTTTATGTGGTCATGCTTAATTCTGGTAAGGCGGCTTACTAGCGTCAAAACCTGCAAAACTTACATGTATCAGTGATAATTGTAATTACCACGTGTTCTGTGTAATTCACAGAGATACCGGTAATTCACAGTGTTAATTACTAATTTTCAGTTTTGGCCACGCTTTACTAGGGCCAAAACCCCAGGCGTGCTGGGAACAGTGCCGCTGCCGCGCATGCGCATCGCGCATCGGGCCGCGCATGCTCATCTTGATATTTATACTTTTCAGGGATAATTGTAATTATCTCTTGATAATTGTAATTATCTTGTTGATAATTGTAATTATCTCACTATATATGTATTAGTAATTATCAGGGTTTGGCGCTAGGAAAGCATGGCAAATACTGATAATTATTAATTAACACTGCGGATTACCGGTATCTCTGTAAATTACACAGAACACGTGATAATTTCAATTATCTCGTGATAATGGTCGGTTTTGGCGCTAGAAGGCCGTCATACCTATGGAATAGAAATAAGTGCAAGAAGACCAAAATGATGACCAACAACACCAATGGCATCAACATGGACATCAAAGTCCAAGGCTAATCCCTCAACAAAGTGCATAACTTTAAATATTTAGGAGCCATTGTATTAGGCAATACTGCCGTGATTTGACAAAACCGAGTAAGTCCACCTAAGGTCGAAAATGAGTTTTTTGCGCCATCAAACTTGCAAGAGATTGACGCATCTTACCTGTAAAAATCAAATCCGAACTATGTTTAGATTTGGAGATATCATAGAGTAAGTCCTTGTTAAAAAAAATTTTAAGTGGGGGAATAAACTGATAAAACCAAGCAAGTCCCCTGCGATTTTGTTTCGGCGATCCTCTGGCTGATGCTCGAGTTGGCATGATGACGTCATCTTCTACAATAACCTGACAAATAAAAGTAAGTCCTCCCGACCAATGAGAAAGCGCCTTAAGATGAAGTGGACCAGTGAGAATCCATGTTATTGCTGCTGTGCAATATTATTTTCCTGTGAAAAAGATGACGAAATTTCAGTCAGCAAATGACGTGTTCGGCTTTTTGAAAAAGAGTTTTCTTCATGTACTTTCCTGTCGACCATGAAGGATCCTGTAGATCTTCCGCCTACGCGGCAACTTCAACGAGGTGTGGAAACAAACAAACAAACTATCCTATCCAATACTATCCTATCCTTCCCGTAACCCTGAGGTCGTAGGGGCACCACAGATGATCGCTTAACCAGCATACTCCATCTCTCTCTGTCCTCAGCAGCCCTGATGGCTTCGCTCAGTGTCAAACCAGTCCATTCTCGGATGTTGTCCTCCCACCTCTTTTTCGGTCTCCCTCTTCTTCTACCTCCTTGCACTGTGCCTTGCAGAATAGTCTTTGCAAGGCCTGATGATCTGGTGACGTGGCCATACCATCGGAGTTTCCGTTTCTTCACCACTGTGAGCAGGACATCGTGTTGTCCAATGACTTGTGTGATGGTCAGTCGGACTTCGTCGTTGGTGATGTGTTGGGTATAGGAAATGCCCAGAGCTCTTCTATAGCACCTCATCTCCATGCTTTGTATTCTTCGTTGTAGATCTGCTGTGAGGGCCCATGCTTCGCAAGCATATAGGAAGATGGAGATGACAAGGGAGCGCAGCAGTGTTACTTTGGAATGTAGAATGATGGTCCTGTCTTTCCAAATGGCTTCAACCTTGTCAGGGCAGCAGTTGTTGGTGCGATCCTGTAGAGGACTTCCTGTCGGGACCCATTGTCTGATACAGTGGCTCCTAAATATTTGAAGCTATGCACTGTGTTGAGGGATTGGCCTTGGACATTGATGTCCGTGTTGATGCCATTGGTGTTGTTGGTCATCATTTTGGTCTTCTCTGCACTTATTTCCATTCCATAAGCTTTGGAGGTGGTGTCAAGCCTCTGTACCAGCTGTTCAAGTTCTTGTTCCTCTCCAGCCAATCCATCAATGTCATCCGCAAAACGAAGATTGGAGATTGCTCTACCCCCTATGCTGACTGTGCCTTCGTGATCTGCAAGAGCATCTGACATGATGCGCTCTAGGAAGATGTTGAAGGGTGTTGGAGAGAGTAGGCATCCTTGACGCACACCGATTGTTGTTCTGAACCAGTTCCCGATGGCGCTGTTGTGGAGGACTGCACTGCACTGGTAGCCTTGTCATACAGGTTTTTGATGACTTCAATAATTTTAGGTCTGATGTACGCTTTCATTGTTGCCCATAGAGCTGCATGCCAGACTCGGTCAAACGTTTTCTTGAAGTCTATGAACACATGATATAGATGTTGTTGGTGCTGTAGGTATTTCTCACAGATTATTCTGAGGTTGAAAATCTGTTCAGTGGTACTTCGCTCTGCCCTGAATCCTGCTTGTTCTTCAGCTATGATTTGTTCAGCTTGGGGTTTCAACCTGTTGAGTATTATTTTCAGGAGGACCTTGCTGGGATGGCTGATGAGGCTGATGATGCGGTAATTTTCATACTCCTGAAGGTTACCTTTTTTGGGAAGAGTGATGACAAGGGACTGGGCCCATGGTATAGGCCACTATCCACTCTGCCAGATCTTGTTACAGATAGTGGTGAGGGCATCAATCATCGCTTCTCCTCCTGCTTGTAGCAGTTCCGCGGGTATGTTGTCCACTCCCGCTGACTTCCCTTTCTTTAGCGATTGCACTGCTGCCTCAACTTCTCCCCGGAGAATTGGGAGGATTTCTTCTTCTCTGTTCACGGGACATGCTAGAACTGATGGGTCTCCATTTGGTGTATGGTTGTAAAGGTCAGAGCAGTACTCTGTCCATCTGTCCAAGACTTCTTGTTCTTCTGTAAGGCATATGCCAGACTTGCTTTGGATCGTGGAGACTTTGGGCTGTTTGACACTTGTCAGCCGCTTTACAGTCTGGTAGGCCTTCTTGCTGTTGTTCTTTTTCAGACTGTTCTCTATTTCCTGGCATTGATCTTCTATCCAGTTCTCCTTTGCTGTGCGCATGCCTTTTCGGATGTCATTGTTGATTTTTCGGTAGACATCAGCTTTCTGTGAGGTGTTCTTTTTCTTTTTTAATCTCTCTTCGTTTATCACACAGATCCAAAAGTTCAGGAGTGATCCACGTCTTTTTCTTTGGTCGGTGCTTGCCAAGGATCTCATTGGCGGCATCTGCCTCAGCTGAGTTGAAGGTGGTGGTCAAGGTGTTGACATCTACTTCACCAGCCCCCAAAATGAGCAGTGGTGCAAATTTCCCTTCAATTGTGGCCTGAAATAGTTCTGCCACCTCCGGGTCTTGCAGTTTGTCCAGGTCGAACTTCAGTCTAGTGCAGTATTTACTCTCTTCAAGTGGAGACGGAAAGACATCATCAAGAGATCGTGGTCACTTCCGATGTCTGACCTGGAAAAATGCGTGTCCTGCCAATGTTGATGCTTGATCTGAAGCGTTTCTTGACCATGATGTAGTCTATTTGGTTGTGATGCTACCCCCCACCCCCCACCCCCCGGGACTGTGCCATGTCCATCGTCTGGAGTTTTTGTGGAGACCAAGCGTGTTTGCCAGTACCAGATTGTTGTATCTGGCAAACTCCAAGAATCTCAGACCTCTGTCATTTGTCTCGTTGTTGCAGTGGGGTCCACATGTGTCTCCCCAGTTGTGGTGCGCATCTTGGCCAACCTTGGCATTCCAGTCGCCTTGCACTATGACTATGTCCTTCTTCGGCACTTGGTCAAGGACTGCCTGTAGATTTTCATAAAAATCCTCCACTTCGCTGTCGTCATAGTCTGATGTTGGGGCATAGGTCTGGATGATGGTGATGTTGAAAGGGGCTGCTCTCAGGCGGATGGTAATGAGTCTACTGGAGACTGGGCGGCAACCCATGACAGTGGCTAGAATGTTCTTGTGGACCAAGAATCCAACGCCGTGTTCGTGCCTGTCATCTCTACCGCTGAAATAGAGCTTGTGGCCTTTGTCGGTCGTTGTTTCACCTAGGCTTTTCCAGCGCAGTTCGCTAATGCCTAGAACTTTCCATCGATAGTGGTCCAACTCGTGGGCCAGTTCTTCTAATTTTCCTTCCGCAGTTAGGGTCCTGACATTCCAGGTTCCTATGACGATGTTGTTTCTCGTGCGGATCTTGCTAAATTGTCCATCAGTAGCATACTTAACACCTCCGTCCTGGTGGCCAACGGAAGGCGCGGTCCTTGAGCCGGGCGACGACCGATCCGGTATGGAATTAGTGGATAGTGTCATCATGCATGTAGTGTGTCTTGGGCAAAAAAGGACCTGGCGGTGCCCAATCCTCTCCAGGCTGTTGGCCAAAGCCGAAATCCACGAATACAGTGTGGCTTGCCTTGGCCCCGAGCACGTGGTCGTTGAACCTGTATCAACGTGAGGTTCCTCGCCCTGGCCGGTGACTTCTGTGTAGAAGACTTTCGCCCAGTGATGCCGTGCTAACATTACCCCTGTTGGTCGCCTCTTACGACACGCCGGGAAACGTTTGGGCCTATTCTTCAATAATGGTACAGGACGCAGTCAATATTAAAATTTCAAAAATAAAAATTAGATTTTCTTTCCGTCTTCTAATAGCGATCTCCCTGCCTTTACACCCCCTGTTTGAGTGAGGGATGTGTATTTGGTGTGTGTGAGGGTGCATGAGACAGGTGAGCGTGTATGTTGGTATAGATCGCCGCGCTTTGAGCCTGAATGATGATTTGGGGAAAGGCGCGTATAGCATCCTGTATTATTATTCAGTGCCCGAACCCACAAACAAACAGCAACAAATATATTACAGACACACAACAAGGGCAACAAAATACAAGACATACACGTGGTGTAAAGGCAGGAACATCGCTACAATAGGAAACTGAAAGGAAAATAGTTTTGTATTTTTAAAATTAAATTGGCTGCATCTAATATTATTTTGAAGGGAGAGCAAAAAAAACCATGACTCCTGCATACCAACCCAGGAATATTAAGTGAAGAATGGCTAAAAACAATAAACAGGCACACATATACACCCACTGTAACTGCCGCACCCACATCTTACAAAACCCAACTTATGTGACTCATCTCGTCAGACTTTTTAACAAAGAAACGAAACGGCCTATGGGACTTACTTGGTTTGGCGAATTTTGAAAACAAGGATTTACTTAATAATAAACTGACAAAACCAAGCGGATTTGACTTACTTGGTTTTGTGAATTTTTTTAACAAGGATTTAATTCAATAATAAACTGACAAAACCAAGCGGGTGACTTGCTTGGTTTTGTCATGTTCTCAACAAAGACCTATCTCAAGAATAATCTGACAAAACAAAGCAAGTCCACAAATAGTCTTAAAACATCAAATCTATCGAACATTTCTTTAACATTCAAGGTATGCACTCTTAAATCGAGGAATTGCATTATAATATGCCCTTAAATTTCCAGAAACGATCGCGTAATATAGCGCAACACAAAACGTCGATTTTCTCGAAAGTAGGTTTTGTGGACTTGCTCGGTTTTGTCAGTTCACGGCAGAATAGGTCCCAACACGAAGTCCTCTCCAGGATCGCACAAACAATTGCTGCCCTGCCAAGGTTGAAGCCCATTTGGAAAGACAGGACCATCAGTCTACATTCCAAGGTAAGGCTGCTCTGCTCCCTTGTCATCTCCATCTTTCTTTCCGCTTGCAAAACACGACCCTCACAGCAAATCTACAAGAAGAATACAAAGCATGGAGATGATGTGCTACAGAAGGCTTCTGGGCATTTCCTATACCCAGCACATCACCAACAACGAAGTCCGACAAGGCAAGGCAAGGCAAATTTTATTCCAGAAAAAAACCATTAAGGGCACATTGACATGGTTAAAATAATATACACAAACATGCACAATAATTAATTAACATTTTAGATTTTAAAAAATAAAATAAAACTTTTAAACTATTTATTTATACAGCGGGATAGCATGGGGGTGGGGAGGTGGCTGGGGAGGTATTGAGTGGGGAAAAGAAGAAAAAAGAACTTGATTGGGGACAACTATGAATCATAACTAACAATACAATTCAATCTAAACACATCAATGACAAACTACTGAAATAATTTTTATTACACATAACCTGTCAACATCAGAACTATATTAATTTTTGACATGGGATAAAAACGTTACATTTGTTTAATTATTAATTTCATTAGACTTACAACCTTTAATAATTCTGACTTTTTGTTAGATGACAATAATTCTTGAAATTTGATGGCATTGGGATATCTATAATAATATGATTTTAATAAATCTCTTCTCGAGTTACCAAAATGTGAACACACAAATAAATAATGAAACTCATCACCAAGATCGCCACTATTACATTTTTGACATACACGTTCGACAGACCATCACACAAGCCATTGGACAACACGATGACATACTCAAAGTGGTGAAGAAACGGAAACTCCGATGCTATGGCCACGTCATCAGAGCTTCAGGCCTTGCAATGACCATCCTTCAAGGCACGGTGCAAGGAGGCAGAAGAAGAGGGAGACAGAAAAAGAGGTGGGAGAATAGACTGGCTTGACCCTGAGCGAAGCCATGAGAGTTGCTGAGGACAGAGAAAGATGGAGTACGCTGGTTAAAAGATCATCTGTGGTGCCCCAACGACCTTCGAGTTACGGGATTGCATAATATATGATGTGAAAATAAATATATGAACAGGTTAGGCTTGTCTTTCGCTCTTCTAAATTTGACCACATCTCCCCTCTCCTACACTCTCTCCACTGGCTTCCTGTTCAACAGAGAATTTCTCACAAGACTGCCACACTCTGCTATAAGTCCCTTAATGCTTCTGCACACCGACTCAACTAAAGCTTTTAGGTTTTGAAGCTAGTTCAGCCAGGCTAGCTATAAATAGCTTTGCCGGTGCTCTTCTTTCCTTTCCTTTCACTGAAAGGGAGGGTGTAGACAAGCTATAAATAGCCCGCAGCCAGCAAAATGTGGGAGAACCTAAGAGTGCTGCTCACATAGGCATTGAGCTGGTGTGTCTGGCCCACAATATATATCTGACCTACTCCATCTCTACACCCCATCCCGTCAGCTTCGCTCTTCTGCAGACTCTCGTATCTTTACGATCCCCACTGTCAGGACAAAAACTTTTGGCCAAAGGTCTTTCTCTTATCAAGCCCCCGTTACCTGGAACCAGCTCCCCCACACTCCGGTCCTGATTTGGCTCGGAAGAGTCCGCTGGACCTAAAGCAACAATCAATCAATCAAAAAAAAGCTCCCCCACTTTATCCGTCATTCACCCTCCCTGCCAACCTTCAAAAAATATCTCAAAACTTATTTATTTCCATCATAGTCTTTAATCTTGATTGTTTTTGAGTATATTTGGTGTGCTTAAGCTTTTCGCAGTGACTAATTTAATTGATTTTTTGTTTTCTTTATTATAGAAGTGATTATGTGTGCGTGCCGTGTGTGTGTGTGGGTGTGTGTGTGTGTATGTGTGTATGTGTGTGTGTGTGTTTTGCAGATGGTGGTTAACAGTGAAAAAAGTATCTTCTTTTCTTGTTTTTTTTATGTTTTCTTTTTGATTAGTTGTAAATTTTTGAATTTGTAAACGTCTAGGGCTTTGTTTAGATTAGGCGTCAATAGCCATAATAATAATAATAATAATAATAATAATAATAATAATAATAATAATAATAATAATAATAATAATAATAATAATAATAATAAATGGCTGAAGTAGGTGAACTCCATGGTGAAGTGGCCAAATCTATTGAAGATGAAGACCTTGACTAACTAGAAGACGCAGTTCAATGGTAGGAGATGACATGAGCCTACACAATCGAAAAAGAATTATGTCAAGTAACTCAAAGCCCCAAAAAACGAACAAAATAAACAAGTTTTACAATCATATTCGACCGCAATTACTGGATTATTTGTCACCGAGTGACTTTGAGCTAGACAAAAAGAATCGCTTGTTTATAAACACTACTGAATCAGTGTACAGTTAACGATGACCAAAAATCCACATACATTTTATGCATGGTCAACTTTGAAAACTAAACTCCCAATCACTGTTAAGATCATTGGAACCTTTAGAAACTACAAGACGAAAACAGGCAGTAACCTCATTACAACATATAGAGTCGGCTTTGCCAAATTAAGAATTTAGTCTTCGAGACTTGTCAGACTCTGCATTTGAAGTAAATACAGAAGTAGAAAACTTATTAGAAACTAATGTAGATCAACCTTTGTCTTCAATACCTCTGAGTGAACATCAAGGTTTGGATCAATTTGTGAGAAGGGAGACAATGTTGAACTTAGCCATGCTTGGCGAGCTCGACAAAGAAATAGAGAAACAAAAAAAATAAGTTAGCACAAGCTGATGACTTGAACTTAAACTTGGATGTAAAACAGACGATTCAAAAGAGGCTCACCAATCTTTATACTGAACGCTCAGCAAGATTAGAAACCTTATCCATAAACAGAGATAAATTAATAACCAACTTCACTAGAATTAAAGAAAGATTTATAGGATGCTACATGAAGACACCACACTCAGAAAGAATTTTAAAACTGTTTAGAGAACAGGGTGTTTCAATATTAAGCATTCTTACAGCAGTTGGATGGCTACAAGTACACTAGTCTTAGCTTTGACTAGAACCGTAGGCATTTGCGGCGGTACCGGTGACGGTGGTAAAACACTAGTTAAAGACTGGATTAAGAACACATGACAAAACATAGCTAATTTATTGAAACGCATGGGTGACAAACTTTTAGACGCTCTTCCAGGAATATTGGGTTCTGTGTTTTCATGGATATTTACGACCGCTTCTAAAGTTGTTTGTTGGGCGTCCGAGCATCTGTGGTCGTTGTTTATAATATTATTGGTATCATTATTGAAAATAATAAATCCCAAATAACCATGCTAACAGCAAACCTCCTGTAAGTGCTAGAAACGAAATCCCTTGATCAGTTGATTCAGTTTGTTTGAGTAATTGTGGTGAAGGTGGTGGAGGTAATATTAACAGAGGTGGTGGAGTTAAACCAAGTTCAGTTCTTTCACAGTAGGATTGCATCCTATATTAAATTGTGGGTCGGCGATAACAATATTATTATTGTAGTTTGATATTGTCCCCATCCTAAGATGAAGGTTGGAGGGCAACATATACAATCCTAAAACAATTATATAATCTACTTTTTATCTATCGTACTTTAATGTGTCTTGATATCTCTTGATACTCGCAGGCAAATCAATTGCCCAATTAATAGAATCTTCGACATTCGTTAAAAACTTTCTGAGACTCAAAGCTTGTTCCCTCTTTTATAATATTGCTGGGTGTTTGTGCTTGGGACCCAAGAACGCACCATTCATTCAGCCTTACCACATCGCTTTGTGTAAATCCGCTTGACGTGTCTAAGATAAATGTATTGTAAGCGATTGCGTGTTTTTGTCTGTTATAAAATAAAAGCACTTGAATGTTGTGACTAAATGATGTAATTCCTGGCACGTAAGGGCCTGTGTATAAATTACCCACAGCGTATCTACAGGTATATAAAGTTCCCATTCCGTGATTGTTGTCTTGTTTTTATCTGAAGTCCGTTTTGGAATCAATTCCGAATTAATTGCACTGCTTTTGAAACGCTTTCTTATCAAAGACGTTGTTAAAGGGATTAAAGTTTTTGTCTGTGCTTCTAAATCTTGTAATTGCTCTATGTGGATAAATAAACTTGTACAGAATGGAATTAAATTGAATTGAAGTGTCTTCAACAAGCACTTTTCCAAACATGTTCAAATATATCTTATCAACGATCTCTGTTTCTGACAAATCTGCTTCAGGGTCGCTTCTGAATTCTCTTAAAGAATTGACAAAAACATTAGAAAACGTCTTTTTGATTGTGAAAACATAAAAAAGGATAGTCTTGCCTCTAGTAATCAGCAGAGGTCGAGCCTAAGCGGGTCGACTACCACTAAGACAATGCCACCTCCTAAGGTGAACGCGCCGGCGGCCTCGTCAAAAGCCGTTACCACGCCTCTACACTCTGCTGCACCTCCGGGACAAGGGAGGACGTCTGGTCCACGACCTCCCTCCTCCTCGCCCCAACGAGGTCGAACACCTTCGGCTGGGGCCGCGCAGCGGTTGACGAGCTCGAAGTCCTTTTCAATGAAAATGAGGTAGAATCCGTTGACATGGAGGAGTCACCTCAACAGGGGTCAGCACCTCCATCTCCAGCTAAAAATAGTCTGTTTTAATTAAGGAGAAACTTAAGAGTAGAAAATAAAACATACTACTTTTATTTCTTCCTATCATTACCTTTTTAATACAATGGAACATCAGAGGCCTTAAAACCAACTACGAACAGTTGCTCCTGCTTACTAAAAACCGACCAAATGTAATTTGTCTACAGGAAACTTTTCTGAGTCCTGATAAAATACTTCAATAGTCTGGATACCCTTGCTTGCAATCCAGTGTTTCTTGTGGGAATGCTTTATGTGCTCGGTCAGACATTTTATTTAGCCCAGTTAAATTGGCCAAACTCCTAGAGACGATTGCTGCTCGAGTATCTTTCAAAAAACATGTAACAGTCTGCTCCTTATATTTATCCCCTTCAGAAACTATATGCAAAACTGATTATTAAACTTGATAGACTGTCATAAAATATAATGTTGCCTGGTGATCACTACTCGTGACGGACTTTTTTGACTTTCATGACGTACCCCGGAACGTGGTTTTATTTCAATTTTAAAAAAAACTAAGGCACGCCATTTCTTTCTACTATTTCACAAACAAATAACGCATTGTTCCAAGTTCAATTCTTTTATTATATTTTTTTCGTTTTTCCTCCTCGGAATGAGGAAACCGAAATGTTGTATCGATATTAGTGAACTTTAGAAAGCAACGAAACTTAGTTCGTAATACTTTTTCGTGGGGAAACTCCCTTTCTACGTCATCACTTTTGCGCTTTACGAAGGTCACGACCTCCTCCTTTGCCTACGCTACAAACTTCGTATCGCGAAAAAGCGGAATTTTCATCATTTTGACGAATCGTGATTCGTAGGTATGTTTCTGGTATTTTGTACATAGATCGGGTCAATTGCTGTAAACGTAAGCTTGAACAAATGTTATAACTGTATTCTCACACCCTTTGTTGTTGATTTGATGCACTAACATTGGTGTAGTTTGCTCTTCAAAAAGGGTGCTGTTTTCGCCTGCTTTTGCTCTCATCTATAAAATGGCGGAGGAGTTGTGGTTCCGATAAATATTTTCAACATAAGTTTTGCAATATTTCTAGGTTTCAAGTGACTCTTACGAGCATGGTAAAGATGTAAAATCACTTTACTGGTGTATTCGTATGGATGTGCACGAACACTGTCCATGTTTTAATGTTTTAGCCCTTGGATGAGCACCAGTTCTAGGTTTATAGATCTAAACGGACAAGTTACTAGGCTAGCGTAGCAAACAGAAGTTGAGGCCATAGAATTTGTGTTTAAAAAAATCCCAGTGCCCTTGATCCTAAACTTCAGCTAAATTTCGTCTGCTGCTAAAGGTGCTACCGCTTCGGCACGAAGAAAAGTTCGCAAGGGTTTCCCGACAGCATCATCGGAAACGAAAGTGATCGCTACGAACCAAGTTTCGTTGTTCAATCTAAAGCTCGCTAATACTTTCAGTCATGATTACCGAAATGTTCGTTTCACTTAAATTTCATACTTAACTTTGGCATCCTGTTCTCGTGTACAATGAAATCCAGGTTCAGATGGAATTGATGAAGACGTCTGTCGAAGGTAGAACTTGACGCTGATGTTGCTGTTGGAACTGTGACTGCTTAGACCCACCAGAGACATCCATAGTCGCCGTTGACACACAGTTTTTATTGTAGATCCAATCAGGCCGACCAAGAACACAAACATCAAAGAGGAAGCCCATGCAGATCGAAGACGGAAAAACAAACACCTGCCGAACAAACCTTGTCTTAAACATTTGCATGAAACACGTGTATTCAACGAACAAACTATTTTACTTAGCAATCTCTTAGGGAAATTATCTAGAATGAACCAAAATCAATAAATATTTACCCTGCGGTGCAAGAATTTGGCATAGACAAACCAAATGACTTGTTATCACTTCGCCGTGCAACACTGCTGCACTTGACTAATTCCTGGCCCGCTGAGTTGATGACCAACGTCACCTCGCTTCAAGCGACCCCACGCACAGAAAGTAGACTTAGTTCCTTTCCAGCTATGCTCGAGTCGTCCAGCGACAAACTAAGCCAGCGTTTACATCAGTCCGTTAAGTTGTCCCGGAGTTTGGGTCGTGTTCTTATTATTTCTTCTATGTCTCCTTCCCAAATGATCCTTTTAACTGCGTTTTAACCGATTCTGCCTCGAATCTAATTATCCTAGTCCACCAGCAAAATTTCCACAACTGACGAGCCAATGAGAACATTACTGAAAAAAAAAGACACTATTCATTTATTATTTTCTCATTTCTTATTTTCTGTAAAGAATTAATAACTAAAACTAATATGCATCTATCACATACAAAAATGGTCAACAAAATCCATTCATTTCACTCTTCCTAAATCTAAATAGCAAGTATATCAACAGTAATTAAAGATATTTCTCATGATGCTCTGAATTTACATTTTGTTAAAACTTCTGATAGAATTATTACTATTGACAAATCGAAAGAAAACAATCTAGAGAAATTAGCAAATTTTTGTCATTCTAAGAACATTAAAAACAAACTAGACATTCCTTATTTGTCTACACAATTTGTACATAAAGCACTTAGAAACCTTAAGCAAACAAATTCAAGAGGAGTTGATGAATTGGATAGTAAAATATTAACATTGTCTGCGTCATTTATTACTGACACTTTAACGTATACATATAACCTATGCATAGATAAAACATCTTTTCCTATAATGTTCAAAAAAGCTAAGGTTATTCCCCTGTTGAAGAATGGTGATAGCACTGACCCATCGAACCATAGGCCTATTTCGATTCTTTCTACTCTCTCTAAGCCTCTTGAAAAGCACATAAATAATATTCTTGATCATTTCACTGAAAACAGCCTCTTACATGAAAATCAGTCTGGTTTCAGAGCTTAGCACTCTTGTCACACAGCTCTTACATCTATGATAGAACAATGGCTAAATAATATTAATAAGGGACACTTTTCTGGAACATTATTTGTTGACTTCGCAAAGGCTTTTGATGTAATAGACCACGACCTTCTTCTACGTAAACTAAACTATACGGCTTTCATTCTAAATCTCTTGAATTTCTTAAATCGTTTATTTCTGACAGAGAACAGTGTGTTTATGTAAATAACCAAAAGTCACAATTTGAAATTGTTACAGCTGGAGTACCACAAGGATCTGTTTTAGGACCTTTGTTATTTTCTATCGACATAAATGATCTCCCCCTTCATATTTCTACCTCTTGTGAACTCTTCGCTGATGACACTACATTACATTCTCAAAATACAGACCTGAATAATCTCTCATCCTCATTCCAAAAAGAGGCTAGTGAACTACAGGAATGGACTGAATACAACCACATGGCCCTCAATCTCTGTGGGTTCGGGCATTAAATAGAATAGACCCAACGTTTCCCGGCGTGTCGTAAGATGCGACTAACAGGGGTGATGTTAGCACGGCATCACTGGGCGAAAGTCTTCTACACAGAAGTCACCGGCCAGGGCGAAGGAACCTCACGTTACTACAGGTTTAACGACCACGTGCTCAGGGCCAAGGCGAGCCACACTGTATTCGTGGATTTCGGCTGTGGCCAACAGCCTGGAGAGGATTGGGCACCGCCAGGTCTTTTTTGCCCAAGACACACTACATGATGCAGCTATCCATTAATTCCATACCGGATCTGTCGTCGCCCGGCACAAGGATCGCGCCTTCCGTGGGCCACCAGGACGGAGGTGATAAGTATGCTACTGATGGACGAATTAGCAAGATCCGCACGAGAAACAACATCGTCATAGGAACCTGGAATGTCAGGACCCTAACTGCGGAAGGAAAATTAAAAGAACTGGCCCACGAGCTGGACCACTATCGATGGAACGTTCTAGGTATCAGCGAACTGCGCTGGAAAAGCCTAGGTGAAACAACGACCTACAAAGGCCACAAGCTCTATTTCAGCGGTAGAGATGACAGGCACGAACACGGCGTTGGATTCTTGGTCCACAAGAACATTCTAGCCACTGTCATGGGTTGCCGCCCAGTCTCCAGTAGACTCATTACCATCCGTCTGAGAGCAGCCCCTTTCAACATCACCATCATCCAGGCCTATGCCACAACATCAGATTATGACGACAGCGAAGTGGAGGATTTTTATGAAAATCTACAGGCGGTCCTTGACCAAGTGCCGAAGAAGGACATAGTCATAGTGCAAGGCGACTGGAATGCCAAGGTTGGCCAAGATGCGCACCACAACTGGGGAGACACATGTGGACCCCACTGCAACAACGAGATAAATGACAGGGGTCTGAGACTCTTGGAGTTTTCCAGATACAACAATCTGGTACTGGCAAACACGCTTGGTCTCCATAAAAACTCCAGACAATGGACATGGCACAGTCCCGGCGGGGAGCATCACAACCAGATCGACTACATCATGGTCAAGAAACGCTTCAGATCAAGTGTCAATATTGGCAGGACACGCACTTTTCCCGGAGCAGACATCGTGATGATGTCTTTCCGGCTGAGGCTGTACTCTAATTTATCGAACCCCCATTTACAAAAACAAAATAGAATACAAACAACATTATTAATTATCAACAAAACACATATATATAAAATGCCTACATTGCTAAATACCCCTTGGGGTCATGAGCAATCTTGCCACTGTAGATTGTTCTAACCTATAAAGGGAAAAGTTAAAGCCCCAGTTGAAAACCTGTCTTGACTTTGTAGGCATGACCGATTCACTGGGGCAACAGTACCCCCGTTGGAGTGCCGGGGGTTTCAGTATAAATAGTATCCCCACTTTCTGGAAATTTAGTGCTTTAAATTCCCACTGTTGCTGTCTTCCTCATTTGCTCTTTCCCATTCCTGATCTGTCCTATCACTCTGCTATACTATCTTCTTCTTCTTCGCTAGATCAATGACCTACCTTTTTTCTTGAAAACTCTTCCTGGACAAGACTCCTTGTTTGTGTATGGGGTCTGTTGGATCAGCTTGGGAGTGTTGGACGCTTTCTGCCGGGTGGTCACTAGGGCTTCCTATGATGTTATTATTTAGCAATATAGGCATTTTATATGTATGTGTTTTGTTGATGATTTATAATGATGTTTGTAGTCTATTTTGTTTTTGTAACCGGGGGTTCGAGTAGTTGGGGTAAAGCCTCAGCCGTCCCCTGCGTGGGATGTCTTTATTGTAAAGTGACTGGCCGGTGGAGGGCATTCAATTTTCCCACTAGGGTTGTTTCAGCAGATCTTTTATGCGGATCGGGGGTTGTCCGGTCATGATTTGGCTCGGAAGAGTCCGCTGGACCTAAAGCAACAATCAATCAATCAATCAATCAATCAATCAAAACATTGCTAAATAATAACATCATAGGAAGCCCTAGTGACCACAGGGCAGAAAGCGTCCAATATTCCCAAGCTGATCCAACAGACCTCATACACAAATAAGGAATCTTATCCCGGAAGAGTTTTCAAGAAAAAAGGTAGGTGACTGGTCTAACGAAGAAGAAGATAGTATAGCAGATTGATAGAACAGAGCAGAAATGAGAAAGAGCAAATGAGAAAGACAGCGACAGTGGGAATTTAAAGCACTAAATTTCCAGAAAGTGTGGATACTATTTATACTGAAACCCCCGGCACCCCAACGGGGGTTAATAAATCATAATATTCAGCAACATTGGGTTTTATGATAATACAGGAGCATCAAAGATCACGTGAAGGGTCCAGGGTCAGAGTCACCGACGGTAAAGGTCATCTCAAGGTCACTGTGGTTTTGGGCATAATACGACTTTTGCTCTAGTTTATTTGATTGTACATGAATGTATTTGGAGCCGGAGGTCAAGGTCATGACTCATCGCAAAGTCAAGAGCATAGAAATATCAAAGTACTGCTCTGCATTTTAATGCCACCAGTTTATTTCGTTTTTCTGGGCACTCATTTGATTTTGGGTTAAATCTAGCTTATCTGCTCATGGGAAAGTTAACACGGCAATAATGTGGAATAATAAACCCTATTATTATCATATTATTACATGTATCTTCATCTACTGTAAACATGTTTGGTCTTTTAATGACGTCAGACGTCATACTCTTTTTTTTTTTAAATTGTTTCAGAATGCCCTAACGGCACTTACGGTGAAGAATGCAGCAAGAACTGTGGTCAATGTGCTCACACACAGGTTTGTAACAAAACTGATGGACACTGTGAGCACTGCCAGCCTGGATTGTCCCTTCCCCTCTGTCAGCAAGGTAAGGAACAACAGTTGTTTGTATTGTAAATTGTCACGTCCCAACTTCCTCAACAGTGGTTCGACATGTGTGCACTTCCACACGAGAAAATAACCCAACACCTAAATAAACTCTAAAAGACAAAACCAGAAGTGACAAGACAATTTCTTTATTTCACTCACTCATTCGCACTAAAACTAACTCCCTTTTTCCCCTTCCCAACCTTCCAACCCTCAATCCCTCTAAGAACAACCCGAAACTAATACATAAAACAATTCGCTCAAAATAATAATGATAATTAAATCAAAAATGAAAATAAATGACTAACTACAAAATGTACAAAAGATTTATAATAATTATCAGGGTGGAGAACTGTCAGCGAATCCGCGGATTTCCGCGGAAGGCATTTGCATTTCCGAGAAAAAAATATTGAGTTCCGAGTGTGAGAAGCTGAGGGCTACCCTTTACTAGGCATAGCGGCCAAACGCGGCCGAAGGTCTAAACAGGCAAAACGTCCAAAAGCGTCCGTATCAACCATGTGGTTATATTCTCGCGTTGTTTGAAATATTGCGAGACTTCCGGCAATTGACTTCCGGTTTATTCTCTTTGTGAAAACATTCGACTGCATTTCCACAAGTTTTCTCTGTGATGCGTTAGTTTTTCCGAATTTTTAAAAAAAATTTTTATTGTGTGTGTGTCTAAAATGGATGGTTTGGATTCTTCGACTGATGAAGGGGAGTTTACAGGCTTCCATTTATCAGACATTAAAGTGAGAGAAATGGACTTGGAGTCGGAGGAAGAGATCGGTACTGACATTAGACAATTAGTGTCAGTAGTGTGCATGCATACGATCTTTCAGACTGGCATGAAAGTGAAGAAGAGGAGGGGGATTGTTTGGACTTTTTAAAACTTTTTTTGTATTCACATGGAGTAATAAAAACAAGACATGACAAGAGAGGTATAAAAAGGTAGATAATCAAAAGAGAATTTATTTCTGTTCATTTTGCATTTTATTTCATTTAAATCTATAGTCACTAATACCTAAGATGTGGTGTTTCTACTAACGTACCCCTAAATATCTCTAAAATTATAAAAATTCTTGCCTGTTTACAGCTAAAAAATAGACAAACGTGTGCCCAGTAAATTTGGAAATGTGGAGTTTGTGTGTAACAGTGGTGGACCTCAAACTTTGTTAGGCCTACAAATCAAGATTCTTAACTTTTTTGAAAGACATGTGCATAAAACATTCTTTTTTGTTGTTGTTGTTTCTATTCATGTTTACTTTGTGCTTTTTGCTTTCAGGAGAAGCCCAAAATTACTTTCAAAATTGCATAAATTCATGAATTTTCTTCCAGGGGGCGAATACCGGGGCTTGGCCCCTGGGCCCCGGCCGGATTTCAGAGATTTCTTGATTCAGTTGTTCTCCACCCTGAATTATGTCTGGATCAGCTTATTAATAACAAGGTAAATAAATGTAAGCAATTGCTTTAAATCTTTATATATATTCAAACCTTGTTTCACTTAAACTTTAAACAGCTACTACAACTCTTTTATATTATATAAAGCAATAGAGAAAATTTATATTTTATACAAATAGAATTTGTAAGAAAATAATCTAAATTAATAACTAGTAATTATCTGGCGAATTAATTCCCCCAGACAAAACTATACAATCACAAGGCTACTTTATCAGGTAGGTAATATTCCTCAGACAAAGTTTATTATTCAATTCAAATTAAATATGTTCCAATCCACTGAAATTTACAAGTTAGCACATGTAAATAAGTATTTCTTTCATAAATGGTTCCTTAATAGTTATAGTTATTTGTTGTGTGAATGCAGGGTGCGTGTGTGTGTTGTGTGAACAGTTATAAACAGCTTAATATAGAAAGTGCAGCTTTTTCCTCGAAACAAGGACCTTAACCTAAGGTTGACCAAAGGAAAAGGCGTTGGTTCAGCACGCTCCACACACACGCGGCCCAGCTGGAAGGTGGAACCCTCAACACTGAGTCTGGTTTTGGTTATTGGTTTTGGTACATCTGCAGCAATACATACAAAATACACGACCATTAATAATTATATTACAATATATTGCACAATAATTCCTCTGACGGAATGATTGTCTCCCTTCCATCATTCTTAACCATTCTCCCTGTCATAACTTCTGCCATTGCACACATGCATTTCCATTCACGGCCTCCCTGTCATTTCTTCGCTACATAACAGCGAATTCTCTTATATTAATTTATAATCATTTAATTTATAAATCATTTTAGTAACTCCTTTCACTCTCTCTTTAGTATTTATGTAGCAAATAATATGAAACATAAAATAGAATTAAGAGAACATAATCAACTATCCATTCACACTCGCACTCATAACCCAGACCCCCGAACGATATGGCCAACTGAGAAATTGAGACAAGCAACTTACGATACCAGTGGGAATCCTCCGGCCTGTTGAAGACAAAGACACACGAACGACGAGACAAACACACAGGCACAGATGGTAATACAAGGTGGTACACAGGCACAAGAAGTCCTAAGCGGCGTCACAGGGCACCCGACGTTACTCGTACGTAGCTCGGATTTCACCAAAAATACACAGCAGGTATTCAAGCGGTTTCCTATCCTATCCTATCCTGTCCCATAACCCGAAGGTCGTAGGGGCACCACAGATGATCGCTTAACCAGCATACTCCATCTTTCTCTGTCCTCAGCAGCCCTCATGGCTTCGCTCAGTGTCAAACCAGTCCATTCTCGAATGTTGTCCTCCCACCTCTTTTTCGGTCTCCCCCTTCTTCTACCTCCTTGCACTGTGCCTTGCAGAATGGTCTTTGCAAGGCCTGATGATCTGGTGACGTGGCCATACCATCGGAGTTTCCGTTTCTTCACCACTGTGAGCAGGTCATCGTGTTGTCCAATGGCTTGTGTGATGGTCTGTCGGACTTCAACGTTGGTGATGTGTTGGGTATAGGAAATGCACAGAAGTCTTCTGTAGCACCTCATCTCTGTCACGAAGAGAGGGGTTGGGGGATGGGGGTAAGCTATTAATCTCTAGCGCGTTATTACCTCCTTTGATTAGGCTAATGGTGCGATGACATTCAAGAGATTAATGCTGGGCCAACTTAATATACAGACAGGGTAAAGACGAGATGGAGAGTAAGGCTACACTAGTTAAGAAATGCACATTCAAAGGCCAGTCAGGGTAATTGCAATTTCTATATCTATTCACTTTATTTAATTTGAAATGGGGACGGTAGGTCGAATACTTCTAACGTGAGTCATAGGCATAGCGTCTTTTAGTACGGAGTAGTCTGGTGATTTTCTGGGTAGTCAATATTTGGGGAACTAGAGCGAAGGTAGACTGATCTCATCACAGGGCGAGAGTGTATCTGTATGGTTTCAGAGTCTCTCTGATAATCTGGCGAGGGGGGATTCTCGTAGGCTTAGGCACTTAGCTCTGTACTGCAGTGCGGCGATTTGTCCAGGATACTCTGGTTGGCTTGTTAGCGTGGGTATTAGCGTGGGTGCTAAGATGCAGGTCAGTGGTCACGCGATGATGACGCATGGATCACGAGTGCTGTCTTGTGATATGGTACAGGCATAGAAATCGGCCTACGTGGCTAGCCGTCTGGAAAATGGCGAAGTCCCAAGTCTCGCTTCTCATTGACCTCCTGGGTTGACAGGGGCCTGCGGCGGGTCAGTGACTGGGAGTTGATACAATGCCGGGGTGATACGCCCGGTACAGGAACCCGTCTGCAATGTGTACAGACGCTGTATCAGCGGGGGATAGGGATAGTGTGGATTCAGGGCCTGTGTTATGATAGCCCTCCTCAGAATTCAAATTGGCTTGACCGGTCATGGGTTGAGCCAGTGCAAATACCAACAGTCAAACAATGCAACTAGCTTTACTGGGCCAAGGTGGAGTTTATTGGCAGCCGCTAGTATAAGATACATTCGGCGCATAGGATGGGGTTGGCAACAGGGCAAATATTTATACATTTGGGAGCGAGGGGGAAAGCAAATGGAGGATACAGGGCAAATGGGTTGTAGCGGGGACTTTAATCTATATGTAGGGACGGCGTGGCATGGGGTATTTACACATGGGGCAACGGAGCATACAAGCATAAATCCAAACATGTCATGGGTCATATACAAGGTAGAAAATATGTGCAAGGGATAAATACGAGTCATAGCAACACATCAAGGCAAAATTATAAACATGAACATACATATTGACAAGACGCATGAACATGATGGGCGAACGACGGGTGATGGGTCTGCTATATGACAAAGAGTAAGTTCCCTCTCTTACCTTGACTTAAGACGGGTGGAAGCACAAGGGTACTGTCGAAACTCAGAGGTCACTCGGTGATGGAGACGTGTTTTCGGACAGGCTGTTACTTCGAGGCAGGGATGCTGGGGTCTGACACTATGTCATGCTTTGTGCCAGGCTTTAAGGAGATGTCCCGGGGGGCGGGGCTTAAGCGACTGGGCGAGCGGGCCTGCTAGAGATGGCTGATTAAGAGGAATGATGGCTGGCTGAGCGAGTGAGTGATGACTGTTTAGCAGCTTAGCTCAGAGGGTGATTGCCCGCCTTGTCACAGAGGCCCCCCCAAGGAAAAAGGCGAGGTCGTAGGCCTCGACGAAGACGCGGCCAATCAGCTCTGAGGTCGGCTGCCGGGTGAGACGATGGTTTGCGATGATCCGGGTGATGCGGGGCGATGCAGGGTTCCGGGTAGTCGGTGGCGGATGCCCAAGGCTGGGGTCCGCGGAGCTGCCGGGTTTCGGCTACGGTTAGTGGGCGGCGGCGGGAATGAAGGCTGGGGCGTCGGCCCTCAGGGGCGACTCGCTGGAGTCGGTTGCGGGGTGACGGCTGAGGAAGTCTGCACCGTGGTTGTCTTTTCCTGGGATGTGCTCCAGCTGGAAAGAGTATGCTTGGAGCAGCAGAGCCCACCTCATCAGCCGGGCGTTGAGCGATTTGGATGTCGCCAAGAAGGAAAGCGGCTGATGATCCACTTGGACGGTAAAGTGCGAGCCGTAGAGATACAGTTGGAACTTCTGGACTGCCCAGACGAGGGCGAGACACTCTTTCTCCGACGTGGCGTAATTCTGTTCGGCCGGCTTGAGTTTCCGGCTGGCGTACGCGACGGGGAAGAGCGTCGGGGCGTCCGCGGAGTCCCGTTGGAGTAGAACGGCTCCGAGGCCTACGTCGCTGGCGTCTGTGCGCAGGACGAAGGGCTGTCCGTGGTTGGGGAGTCGCAGGACTGGCTGGGACGTCAGCTTGTCCTTGAGCTCCTGGAAGGCAGCTTCACATTGCGGGGTCCAGAGGACTCGGTCAGGTGCGGTCTTCCGGGTTAGGCTGGATAGTGGCGCGGCGATCCCGTTGTAGCCGGGTACAAACTTCTGATAGAAGCCACTCAGTCCCAGGAAGGACTGAACATCTTTCTTGGTCTTGGGGCGTGGCGCGTCTCGAAGGCGCTGGACGGTCTTTTCTAGAGGCCGGAGCTGTCCATGGCTGATGGTGTGGCCAAGAAATTCCAGCTCCTGATAGCCGAACTGGCATTTGGTCGGCCGGGCAGTGAGGCCAGCTTCTCTGAGGCGGCGCAAGAGTTGGCGCACCACTCGCAGGTGCTCCTCCCATGTCTCCGTTGCGACGAGTATGTCGTCCATAAAAGAGTGTATGAACGGACAGTGGAGGGGGTCCAACAGCTTCCGCATCATCGTGCTGAAAATACTTGGGGCATTGTGCAGACCAAACGGCAGAACGTTAAACTCATAGTGGCCGTCCATCGTGCTGAAGGCTAGGTACTGGCGGGATGAAGGGTGCACGGGAATCTGGTAAAAGCCTTTACTCAAATCCACTCGGGAGAAGTATCGGGCGGATTGTAGCTTTGCAAACAAGTCTGTGGGGTCGGATAGGGGTCCGGGCACGAACTGGGTTACAAGGTTCAACTGCCGGAAGTCGATACAGAGGCGATGTTCTCCGCTGGGCTTCCGTGATAGAACTATTCCTGCGCTGTAGGGGGAACGGGAGGGAGCGATGACTCCGGCTTGTAGCAGAGCCTCTACTTCCGTTCTTACTACTTGCTGCTGGGAAAGTGGGACGGGGTACGGTTTCTGGCGGACGGGAGTGGGGTCCGTCAGGGTTAGTCGAACTTCTTCCAGGTCCGTCCTCCCAGGAATGTCGGTGAGGACTTCCCTGTATTCTGCTACGATGGCGCGTAGTTGGCGTTGCTGGCCGGCGGGGAGTGAGGGGTCCAGAGAGACGTCCCGGAAGGATTCCTTCCCTTTTAGTGGAAATTCGGCGACGCCGGTCTCTGTGCCATCCACTTCGACGGCCAGCGCGACCGTGAGTAGCGAGTGGGAGTCTGGGGCGGGTGCAGGTTGCTCCAGGTACCGCTTGAGCAGGTTGATGTGGTGGGTCCTGGGCTTTCCGCCTACCTCGATGCGATAAGTGGTACGTGAGAGCTTCTCAAGCACCGGGTAGGGTCCCTGCCAAGCTATGTCTAGCTTGTTGGTGCCGCTGGGGAGGAGCAGTAGGACTTGGTCTCCTACCTGGAGTTCTCGGTCCCGGGCGCGGCGATTGTGATAGCGGGCTTGTCTTTCTCTCGCCTTCTTCAGGTTGGCGGAGGCGGCTTTCCATGTGGCCTTGAGGGTTTCTTGGAGTCTCGTGACGTATTTCGTGGCGTCGACCGGTGCCTCGTCCAGTTTGGCGTCGGTCCAGCTACGTCGCAAGGCGGCTAGAGGTCCGGAAAGGGGTCTTCCAAAAAGCAGCGTGGAAGGCGTGTATCCGGTGGAGGTGTGCGGGGTCTCTCGATACGCGAAGAGCGCTGACGCGACGTATGTGTCCCACGCTTCCGGCTGTTCGTCGGCGATCTTGCGGATAATCGAGATAAGAGTCCCGTTAAGGCGCTCGACCTGTCCGTTGCTAGCGGGGTGGTAGGGTGGAGTCCGGATATGGCGAATGCGGAGTAGTTGAAAAACTTCTTGCATGAGTTTCCCGGTGAACTGGGACCCGTTGTCGGTCAAGATGTTGTCCGGGAATCCGACTCGAGTGAATATGGTGACGAGCGCGTCGGCGACTCGGGCGGCGTCGATCTTCGGTAGAGGAACGGCTTCACACCACATCGAGCAAGCGTCGACAAGGGTTAGTAGGTACTGGTTCCGCTTCTTGGTCCGCGGGAGGGGTCCTACTATGTCGACTGCCACTCGTTGGAAGGGTGTTCCGACAACGACGGTGGGGCTGATAGTGACCGGTACGGTGTGATGGCGGGGCGAGTATCGTTGGCACTGGCTACAGGACTTGACGTAGCGCTTCACGTCTTCGGTCATCCCGGGCCAGTGGTACTGAGCGCTGATGCGTAGAGTGGTCGCTCCTATGCCCATGTGTCCGCTCAGGGGCATGCTATGGCCAAGTTCCAGGACTTGGGGGCGAAGTGTCGCAGGCACGACGAGTTGAGAATGGTCGTCCTTCTGACGGAAGAGGAGTCCGTCTTCGACGAAAAAGTCCCCGGACTTGGGTGGAGTGCGTGCGGCGGGAAGTTTTCCGTAGCACTTGCGGAGGGTGACGTCGTTTTCTTGGGCCTTCCGGATCTGTTCCGGCATCTGGTTGGGTATCGGGGGTGGTGTCGCGGCTGTTTTCGCCTGGGCTCGCGTCTGGACGGCGGCCATCGACTCCACAGGCTGGGGCGGCATCCCCAAGAACACGTATCGGCATCCTAAAATCAGGTCGTACAGGGGCTGGTCCATCACGGCAGCTTGGATGGTCCCCGTTACGTATCGGCTGGCGACTTGGATCCGGGCTATGGGGAGCGTGGTGCTGGGTTGGGACGCGTCGGCCAACTTCAGGGTGATAGTCTCGCCGGTCAGGTCTTGTTCCCTGATGAGCGAGCGGCGGACGACGGCGTCGAAGGTGAGTCCAGTGTCGTATAGACAGTGGGCTGGGCGATTGTTGACAGTCACTTGCTCGGTGACGGCCGGTCGATCGGCGGGAGTGACGACGGGGGTTACCGGTTTCCCGTCGGGGGTAACTTGGCGTAGGGCTAGTACGGTACCTTGTTTGCGACGCTGGTCGCTGATGCGTCGAAAACATTTCTCCCGGGTATGTCCTCGGCGCTGGCAGTAGCCGCAGTAGAGCTCTGTGCTCCGCTTCCCTGGCTCTGCTCCGGGGTTCGGGCGTCCTTTGGGCGGTTGTGGACGGTTGTTCGCTGGCGGGACTGGCCGGCGAGGCTGGTGGCGGGTATCTGGCGACGAGGGTGCGGGGGGATCACGGCGAGGCTGTCTGTCGTCGGGATGGGCGGTGAGGTATCGGTCCGCGACGATGATCAGATCTTCAAGGCGAGCGGCGCCCTGTTCGGCGGCGAATGTCCGAAGTTCCGCTGGCATTGTCCCTCGGAGTTGCTCGGCTAGCATCAACTCTAGCAATCCGTCGTATGTCTTGGGTTCGTCAGTTTGCTCAATCCATTTGTCCCGTAGCGTAGCTAGACGGTCGGCAAACTGCGTGAACTTCTCCCCTTTCTCTCTCCGGGAGTTCCGGAAATTCTTGCGATAGTGCTCACCTGAGAGCTCAAAACCATGCAGCAGGGCTCTCTTGAGGGCGGGATAGTCTCCCTCCTCGGAAGTCGGTGTCTTGGCCAGGATTTCATAGGCCTTCCCCTTAAGGCCATGACTGAGCTTGCGATACCAGTGCTGGGGGTCGAGACCGTTTTCTCTCGCGACTCGTTCGAATCGGCCGAGATAGACTTCAATCGATTCGTCTCGTTCGACGAATGGGTCCAGGGGGAAGTTCATCCCCGGAATCGGTGGGGGGGGTGCGGGTATTCCGGTGCTGGCGGCGAAGCTGGGGGCGATGAGCGAGTAGTCTTCGCTAGCGGGCGATGCAATACCCAAATCGCGGCGGTCGCGCTCAAGCTGGAGGAGTGCTTGGCGCCGTTCGAGCTCCTTATCCTTCCTTTTCTCTTCAAGTGCCGCGACCCTCTCGTCCTCCTCCTTCCTCCTTGCGGCGGCTCTCTCCTCCTCTGCTATCCTCTCTTTCGCCTCCTCTCTTCTCCGCTCGGCGGCTCTCTCCTCCTCTGCAAGCTTCCGGGCGGCGGCCCGTTCCTCCGCGGCGATGCGCTCTTTCTCCTCCTCTCTCTTCCGGGCGGCGGCCCGTTCTTCCGCGGCGATGCGCTCTTTCTCCTCCTCTTTCTTCAGTGCCGCTGCTCTTTCTTCCTCCTGCCTCTTCGCATCTCGCTCTTTTGCCCTCTCCTCCCTCTTCAACTTTTCCTCTGCCACGTCAGCATCGACGTTAGCCAGGACGTAGTCCTTGAGTTCGGTGCCGGCGAGCCCTAAGCTCTCGCCAATACTCTTGTACTTAAGCGCAAGCTCTCCCCGGTCGGCCATGGTAAGGGAGGTAACTTACCCTGCAAAAGGTCCTAACCGGAATGAGGGGCGCACACAAGGGGGTACACAGACGGAAAACAAGGGGGTGGGCTGGATGAGCTACAATGAATCTGCAAAGGGGCGAATACAACACAACCACAAAGACAAAATGCAATCAATCAAAAATACACAAATGAATGCAAGAAAAAGCCTGTTGAGAAATCACCACTCGGGAAAACCAGTAGGGGACCTATGGGGCTATGCTATCTACTACTAGGCTTAGAGGGCTGGGTCCTATCTATACTGGGCTGGGGTGGAAATTACGCTAAGTCCTAAGTCTTGTCAAGTTGGGATGGGAACCTAAGTCTTTTGTCTCGTTGGGTTGGAGGGGGAAAACCTAAGTCTTTAGTCTCGTCGGGGTCGCCAAAGTTAATGTCACGAAGAGAGGGGTTGGGGGATGGGGGTAAGCTCTTAATCTCTAGCGCGTTATTACCTCCTTTGAATAGGTTAATGGTGCGATGACATTCAAGAGATTAATGCTGGGCCAACTTAATAAACAGACAGGGAAAAGACGAGATGGAAAATAAGGCTACAATAGTTAAGAAATGCACATTCAAAGGCCAGTCAGGGTAATTGCAATTTCTATATCTATTCACTTTATTTAATTTGAAATGGGGACGGTAGGTCGAATACTTCTAACGTGAGTCATAGGCATAGCGTCTTTTAGTACGGAGTAGTCTGGTGATTTTCTGGGTAGTCAATATTTGGGGAACTAGAGCGAAGGTAGACTGATCTCATCACAGGGCGAGAGTGTATCTGTATGGTTTCAGAGTCTCTCTGATAATCTGGCGAGGGGGGATTCTCGTAGGCTTAGGCACTTAGCTCTGTACTGCAGTGCGGCGATTTGTCCAGGATACTCTGGTTGGCTTGTTAGCGTGGGTATTAGCGTGGGTGCTAAGATGCAGGTCAGTGGTCACGCGATGATGACGCATGGATCACGAGTGCTGTCTTGTGATATGGTACAGGCATAGAAATCGGCCTACGTGGCTAGCCGTCTGGAAAATGGCGAAGTCCCAAGTCTCGCTTCTCATTGACCTCCTGGGTTGACAGGGGCCTGCGGCGGGTCAGTGACTGGGAGTTGATACAATGCCGGGGTGATACGCCCGGTACAGGAACCCGTCTGCAATGTGTACAGACGCTGTATCAGCGGGGGATAGGGATAGTGTGGATTCAGGGCCTGTGTTATGATAGCCCTCCTCAGAATTCAAATTGGCTTGACCGGTCATGGGTTGAGCCAGTGCAAATACCAACAGTCAAACAATGCAACTAGCTTTACTGGGCCAAGGTGGAGTTTATTGGCAGCCGCTAGTATAAGATACATTCGGCGCATAGGATGGGGTTGGCAACAGGGCAAATATTTATACATTTGGGAGCGAGGGGGAAAGCAAATGGAGGATACAGGGCAAATGGGTTGTAGCGGGGACTTTAATCTATATGTAGGGACGGCGTGGCATGGGGTATTTACACATGGGGCAACGGAGCATACAAGCATAAATCCAAACATGTCATGGGTCATATACAAGGTAGAAAATATGTGCAAGGGATAAATACGAGTCATAGCAACACATCAAGGCAAAATTATAAACATGAACATACATATTGACAAGACGCATGAACATGATGGGCGAACGACGGGTGATGGGTCTGCTATATGACAAAGAGTAAGTTCCCTCTCTTACCTTGACTTAAGACGGGTGGAAGCACAAGGGTACTGTCGAAACTCAGAGGTCACTCGGTGATGGAGACGTGTTTTCGGACAGGCTGTTACTTCGAGGCAGGGATGCTGGGGTCTGACACTATGTCATGCTTTGTGCCAGGCTTTAAGGAGATGTCCCGGGGGGCGGGGCTTAAGCGACTGGGCGAGCGGGCCTGCTAGAGATGGCTGATTAAGAGGAATGATGGCTGGCTGAGCGAGTGAGTGATGACTGTTTAGCAGCTTAGCTCAGAGGGTGATTGCCCGCCATGTCACAATCTCCATGCTTTGTATTCTTCGTTGGAGATCTGCTGTGAGGGTCCATGCTTCGCAAGCATATAGGAAGATGGAGATGACCAGAGAGCGCAGCAGTCTTACTTTGGAATGTAGACTGATGGTTCTGTCTTTCCAAATGGGCTTCAACCTTGTCAGGGCAGCAGTTGTTTGTGCGATCCTGGAGAGGACTTCCTGTCGAGACCCATTGTCTGACACAATGGCTCCTAAATATTTGAAGCTGTGCACTGTGTTGAGGGATTGGCCTTGTACTTTGATGTCCGTGTTGATGCCATTGGTGTTGTTGGTCATCATTTTGGTCTTCTCTGCACTTATTTCCATTCCATAAGCTCTGGAGGTGGTGTCAAGCCTCTGTACAAGCTGTTCAAGTTCTTGTTCCTCTCCAGCCAATCCATCAATATCATCCGCAAAACGAAGATTGGAGATTGCTCTGCCCCCTATGCTGACTGTGCCTTCGTGATCTGCAAGAGCATATGACATGATGCGCTCTAGGAAGATGTTGAAGAGTGTTGGGGAGAGTAGGCATCCTTGACGCACACCGATTGTTGTTCTGAACCAGTTCCCGATGACGCTGTTATGGAGGACTGCACTGGTAGCCTTGTTATACAGGCTTTTGATGACTTCTATAATTTTAGGGCTGATGTTGTACACTTTCATGGTTGCCCATAGAGCTGCATGCCAGACTCGGTCAAATGCCTTCTTGAAGTCTATGAACACATGATATAGATGTTGTTGGTGCTGTAGGTATTTCTCACAGATTATTCTGAGGTTGAAAATCTGTTCAGTGGTACTTCGCCCTGCCATGAATCCTGCTTGTTCTTCAGCTATGATTTGTTCAGCTTGTGGTTTCAACCTGTTGAGTATTATTTTCAGGAGGACCTTGCTGGGATGGCTGATGAGGCTGATGGTGCGGTAATTTTCACACTCCTGAAGGTTACCTTTTTTGGGAAGAGTGATGACAAGCGACTGGGTCCATGGTGTAGGCCATTCCCCACTCTGCCAGATCTTGTTACAGATAATGGTGAGAGCATCAGTCATCGCTTCTCCTCCTGCTTGTAGCAGTTCCGCTGGTATGTTGTCCACTCCCGCTGACTTCCCTTTCTTCAGCGATTGCACTGCTGCCTCAACTTCTTCCCGGAGAATTGGGAGGATTTCTTCTTCTTCTCTGCTCTCGGGACATGCTAGAACTGATGGGTCTCCATTTGGTGTATGGTTGTAAAGGTCAGAGCAGTATTCTGTCCATCTGTCCAAGACTTCTTGTTCTTCTGTCAGGCAAATGCCAGACTTGCTTTGGATAGTGGAGACTTTGGGCTGTTTAACACTTGTCAGCCGCTTCACAGTCTGGTAGGCCTTCTTGCTGTTGTTCTTGTTCAGATTGTTCTCTATTTCCTGGCATTGATCTTCTATCCAGTTCTCCTTTGCTGTGCGCATGCCTTTTCGGATGTCATTGTTGATTTTTCGGTAGACATCAGCTCCCTGTGAGGTGTTCTTTTTCTTTTTTAACTCTCTTCGTTTATCACACAGATCCAAAAGTTCGGGTGTGATCCACGGCTTCTTCTTTGGTCGGTGCTTGCCAAGGATCTCAGTGGCGGCATCTGTTACAGCTGAGTTGAAGGTATTGATCATGGTGTTGACATCTACTTCGCCTGCCCCAAAAATAAGCAGTGGTGCAAATTTCCCTCCAATTGTGGCCTGAAATATTTTTGCCACCTCCGGGTCTTGCAGTTTGTCCAGGTCGAACTTCAGCCTAGTGCACTTTGCTGTATTTACTCTCTTCAAATGGAGCCGGAAAGACATCATCACGAGATCGTGGTCACTTCCAATGTCTGCTCCTGGAAAAGTGCGTGTCCTGCCAATGTTGATGCTTGATCTGAAGCGTTTCTTGACCATGATGTAGTCGATCTGGTTGTGATGTTCCCCGCCGGGACTGTGCCATGTCCATCGTCTGGATTTTTTGTGGAGACCAAGCGTGTTTGCCAGTACCAGATTGTTGTATCTGGCAAACTCCAATAGCCTCAGACCCCTGTCATTTGTCTCGTTGTTGCAGTGGGGTCCGCATAGCGTAGCGTTTAGAGATCAAGGCCGCGGGCCAAGGTCAAGACTTGCTACGTCACGAAAATTAGCCACGTGGCCACATAGACACAAACACGCGGAATAAAGGCGACGTTTGAAAGATTTCCTGTGGTTGTCTTGAGCGTGGCATTACTTTTTGAACACACCAGGCTATATGAAAACACACAGTATTTATTCACAAGAGCTAAGGCAATACTGAACATTTGCCCAAGTTGGCCTATTATGACAGAAAGTGAAATCTGGAAGTAGAAATCCCAAGTCAAATTTTAAAAATCCCATGCAGGGTATACATACAAATACAGGCCGTAACCAGTAAATGCTATATATACTAGAGAGAGAGAGAGAGAGAGAGAGAGAGAGAGAGAGAGAGAGAGAGAGAGAGAGAGAGAGAGAGAGAGAGAGAGAGAGAGTCTGAACCCAAAAAGCACCTAACAAGAACGCTGCAGTTGCAAGAATTTTAGAATATCGATCATCATACAGCTAGGCCTATATTGTGCAGACAGTAGGGAGTTATGTTGCTTTCATAATTTACGAATTTGAGTACTGCAAACTTTGCGAGATGCAACTTAGTTTATCACATGAGAAACAAAAGTATCGACCAATGTAATAACCTTTTTCGTTTCTTACCTGATCTGTAGTGTAGCGGAATGGGAAAGACGATGGCCCGATTCAGTGATTGATTGTTTATGGACTGATTGATTTGATGATTAATTGATATTCTTAATTACCCTATTATATTACCTTCATGTTTTTATATAACTGTCGGCGGTGGGTGTTCGTGATGTGTGTGTGTGTTGTGTGTGTTTGGTTTATGTTTTTATGGTAGGACGTGTAGGCCTACGTGCTTATAAGATCGTGTGACAATGTTGTGATACCTTGTTTCACATTCCACCGTTTTTAATTTTTTTTTTTTTAACAAAAAACGAGCTGCTTCTAAATCTTGTAATTGCCTTATGTGGATAAATAAAATTGTATTGAATTAAATTGAAAGGATCGGGATTTCTTGCAGTCGGTCGGTCAAATAGGCCTACTAAGTGCTTGATACACAAAAACTTCGGATTCTTTGGTGTTCATTTAGCCGTTTGAGGAGTAAAACCTTTACATCCGCAAGCATGTACCCATCTTTCAAACTCTGTTCTTTTCTTTTCCCAGTCAGGAAATCGGAAAAATACTACATCTTTCATGTAATCTTTGAATGAATAGCGTTCATCGCTATTGCAAGTACCGTGGCTACCACAATGTTTGTGTCGATGACGCAAAGGATTGTGGGAATGAATCTATTTTTAACATGGGGCTTGACCTTGGCCCGCGGCCTTGATCTCTAAACGCTACGCTATGTGTCTCCCCAGTTGTGGTGCGCATCTTGGCCAACCTTGGCATTCCAGTCGCCTTGCACTATGACTATGTCCTTCTTCGGCACTTGGTCAAGGGCCGCCTGTATATTTTCATAAAAATCCTCCACTTCGCTGTCTTCATAGTCTGATGTTGGAGCATAGGCCTGGATGATGGTAATGTTGAAAGGGGTTGCTCTCAGACGGATGGTAATGAGTCTACTGGAGACTGGGCGGCAACCCATGACAGTGGCTAGACCATGAAAGTTAAACAAACACTTCCCAAAGTGTTCCTTAGATAATCTTCCTCTGCCGACTTAGACTCTTTTCGTTGACAGTCTGTTCAGTAACATCTCACAGACATGGTCACTATTTGCCACCTTGACAAAACACAGATCCACCGACTTGACTTATACGCCGATCTTACTACAAGCGATGCCAAAATGTCTCTTCCCTAACAAATTATGCAGTGCAAGAGGTTTTATACCGTTAGCCTAGAATGTTCTAGAATATACTCATTTCAATTATAATTTATTTCAAGCACCACTCGCGATTAGAGCACGCATTCCACACATAGCAAATCGCATGGCAGCAATCAATCTTCTCAATAACAAAATAGCCAACTACCGTTTTCTAACAATAGTGCGTTCTGCACGGGCGCAATCCATTCGCTACTTCTATTAATTATAAACTTAATTAATTTTATTCTGATACTCTCCCCTTACTACCGTAACTTTTAACCTCTATGTACAGGCTGATGATCAAACTATATACATAGGCGCACGACTGCAAACTGCGTAGCGTGACATAAATATTGACTTTATAGTTAGCATTGATTGTCCCTTCCCCTCTGTCAGCAAGGTAAGGAACAATAGTTGTTTGTATTGTAAATATTGACTTTATAATTATCATTGATTCTCTCTTCCCCTCTGTCAGCAAGGTAAGGAACAATAGTTGTACGTCTTGAAAATCGGCCAACTTATAATGAGTCATGATTCTGTGTTGTTTCCTATAGAAATAGCTTCTATCAAACAGTATTTGGTTGAAGTGTGTGTGGGTGTGAGTGGGCGGGGGTGTCCTTACACCTGGGGTGTTTCTTTCTGCTTCGTCCTCTTCTTTTCACATGATTTTTTATGATTACTTTTAAACCACTTTGGAATACGGAATTGTAAATACATTATATTGCTCTACACAGTAGCTTACTGTTAGGTTTGGGATGGTGTAGCAAGAGAGAGAGAGAGAGAGAGAGAGAGAGAGAGAGAGAGAGAGAGAGAGAGAGAGAGAGAGAGAGAGAGAGAGAGAGAGAGAGAGAGAGAGAGAATCAACAATTGTCTTACTTATTTACAAATATTATTTCTGCGTTCATGCACGTGTATTTTAGTCTTCTGTTTGGTACACAGCCTGTGACATCCAGCATTATGGTGTGGATTGTCTGGACACGTGCGGCAACTGCACAAACAATACGTCAGGCTGTGACAAGGTCCACGGAGAGTGCCCCATCCCAGTTGGAAATGCTACCAGATGCCGAGGATCATACCAACCCCCACTTTGTCAAAAACGTATGTTGGATTTGAATGAACAAATAACATGAAAGGTACAAAGTGGGTAGGCCTACGTTTGATATGCTAGATAAACACTCTTACAGATCGACATATGTAATGACGACGGCACGTGCAACTGTAGCACAGGATGGGCCCCGCCTAAGTCGTTATAAGTCTCCTTCATTTCCAGTACCGTTTGTGTTTTCTGTAAAGTACTGAAATCACAGAGCGTTTGCTGTAGTTAGAGGTAAAATTGAATACATGTTGGTGGTGTAAAAGACACAGTTCTTTTTTTTTTCATTTTTTTTTTTTGGGGGGGGGGACACGTTATTGTCCCCTTTTATCGGAACATTCTGGGCCGCCTCCCCTGGGGAAGGCGTAGTCGCAGCCTGTGGCACACCCAAACCCAATCTACTTAATATTAGTTGTATTTTTGAAATTTTGCTGGGGGAGCATTCCGGAGTATCCGGGGAAACCCCCCCCCCTTCCCCCCCCCCTTCCCCCCCCCCCCCCCCCCCCCCCCCCCGAGACGTTGCCCGAGTCGAAAGTAAATAATATTCGGAGAAATATAACGCCCAGATCCTGGATCGATCCCACACCTTTCAGGCGCCATTGGTTTCTGGCCTGTGGACAAGGCAAGTTAGTCCCGCCTTAGACCACTTGGCTGCAACGCTCGCTTGTTAAATAATCGTTGTTTAAAGGGTCCAGCGGACTACAAGGAGCCGAATTAGGACCTCCACAATTCATTTTTCAATAAATAAATAAATAATTCTATTATTTAGTCATTTTGCTCTTAGATGTTTTCAGAGCGAGCGTTAATGCGTGAAAGTGGAGTGCGATTATATAAACCACAAAATTCCCACTGCTCACAAATAGGTGAGCATTTTATACTTATTATAGCATCCTATTTCAAGAACTTTGAATAGGCTGATCGCGGAGGCAATTGCAGTTGTAGTTGTTTGGTGGTGGTGTTGTTGCTGTTCTTAAAACATTGATGAACTTTGTCATGCACAGCATGTGATGACGGACACTACGGAATGGATTGTTCCCACCCTTGCGGACAATGTGCCGAAGGAGCGTCCTGTAACAAGACAACGGGAAACTGTCCTCTCACAAACAACGCTCATTGTCAAGCCGGTTGGCAGCCACCTTTTTGTCAAGCCAGTGAGTATACACGATATAGGATTTGTTACAATGGAATGTATGTTAATGTAGCTGAGCGGGGTATTTGACTCCCAACTCTCGACCACCACCTTGAGAACACGGCCCAACCCGAACTGTTATCTTCTATTTATCCCTCATAACAGGGACATACAATATTTGCCCTCCAAGGCGGTGAAGCGTTTTGATAGTAAACCGGTTTGCCGGCTTCTAGTGCCACGACACTCACTGCAAAGTCACTGCCACTGATTTGCATAAAATGCCTGCCGACAATGTAGTCCCGCTCACCACCAAAAGCAGAAGGCGAATGGTCAACCGGGGAGAACAAATGTCATGTTGCCTTGTCCTGCATAACCCAATGGCCATTCCAAAGGGTTCTGCACAGCAGGAGCCACCCAAGGCTAGTCTATGCAACACATGGAAGGTAGACAACCTCTCTCCCAAGCTTGAAACAGTCGCCTCCAATTCCGCCTCATTAGCATACGCCATTTTTGATGACACCAACTAGACATTTTCATTTGCATCAGGTAGATGCTCGTAAATGGCTCTACTATCCATGAGTAGTTGTATATGCATTTGAGGGAACTAGATACATTATCTGAAATCTATTTCGGTCCACAGTAGAAACACTGCTGCAAAAATAAATCTATTTTACTTTACATGCACTTTATTTAGCAGTGGTATTTTGCTTTATATACGTAAGCAGTATAAATGTCTGTAGGAACTCGTCACCACCACCATCACCATCATCATAATCATAATCTTCATCATCATCATCATCACCATCATCATCATCACCATCATCATCATCATCATCATCATCAATAAGGCAGCCGGTCGGGTCATTGAGGATACATGCATGAGGCATGCTGACGCAAACCTGCAAACTTGTTTTTTAAGCGCTTATCGGAAAGTTTTCACGGCAATAATGTGGATTATTAAACTTTATTGTGATTTTACCATCTTTTGTTTCTTCATCTACTGTGAAGGTTTTTGGGGAAATATAGCCTCATACTAAAAAAAAAACTTTTTTCCGAATGCACTGACTGCACTTATGGTCAAGACTGCTGCAGTGCGTATGGCCAATGCGCAAACACAATGTCTAGAGGTAAAATTGGATACTTGTTGACGGTATATAAGACGCCATTAATTTGTTCGTTAGTAGTTAATCGTTGTTTAAAGGGTCCAGCGGACTACAATGAGCCGAATCAGGACCTTCACAATTCATTCATTCTATAAATATATCAATAATTCTCTCATTTAGACATTTTGATCTTAGATGCTTCAGAGCTAGCGTTAATGCGTGAAATCGGAGTGCGATGATTTAAACCACAGAATTCCCACTGCTCGCCAATAGATGAGGGTTATATATTTATTATAGCATTCTATTTCAAGAACTTTGAATAGGATGATGGCTGGGGCAATTGTAGTTGTAGTTGTTTGTTAATGGGTGTGGTGAAGGTGATGTTGGTGATGTTGCTGCTGTTCTTGATACATGATGTATTTTGTCATGTACAGCTTGTGATGACAAACACTATGGAGCGGATTGTTCTGACCTTTGCGGACACTGTGCTGGAGGAGCATCGTGTAACAAGACGACGGGAGACTGCCCTCTCACAAACAACAATCATTGTCAATCCGGTTGGGAGCCACCTTTTTGTCAAGCCAGTGAGTATACAAACTATAAATAACACGCGAAACTGCCATAGATGTGATACAGGAGGCATTCTCGCTGTGCTGTGTTCTCAGTTCCTCAGTGTATCGGGCTGGGCTTGAGTTATTGTTAGACATGTAATATGAGGATTTGTTAAAATGAAATGTATGTTAACATTTGGTGACACTAACTAGACATTTTTAACGGCATCAGATAGACCCACGTTAATGGAATTGACGAACCATGAGTAGTTTTACATGCATTTCAGGAAACGAGATAGTCTTCAACTACTTCGTTCCATGGTATGCCTACTGTTGAATAAATATAGCCTACTATATTCCTTTACATGCACTTTATCAGGCAGTGGTATTTTGGCTTTTATCGATGGTTTTAAAATATATTTTTTCTGTTAGAACTCATCATTATCATCATTATCATCATCATCATTATCATCATCATTATTATCATTATCGTCATTATCGTCGCCGTCGTCATTATCGTCATCGTCATCATTAGTCCCGATCGTGCCGTAGTGGAGACAAGAGAGTTTTCACCACTTCGGTTTGCCTTCATCTGTTGTCAAGAGGCGTGGTATGTCCAGCGCCATCCATGTTTTGACATCATCTGGCCACCTTTTTCTTTGTCATCCTCGGCGCCAGCTTTCTTCCACCGTCCCTTGCCTTTCAGGATGGTTTTTGCAAGAAACTAATGCCGTAGAAAGAAGTCGCTTGTTTTCTTTCCTCAGATTTATATTAACTACGCATATTTAATCAGATCGACCTAGACGATCGATGTCATTAGCGAGCCGTGATGCAGCGAATCTGACACTTTCAACCGATATTTGAAAAATACTCAGGTATGATACCTGACTTGGAAGGGGAAAAATAAGTGGCAGTTATCTTTGACACGAATGTCACTACAGGCGATGAATTCAAATGTATAAATATTCATAATATAAACAAGTACTCAACATTTCACTTGCAGATTGTTCATTACACAAGTTTGGCGTTGACTGCAAGGAGACCTGTGAAGAGGGTTGTGTTTCTGGTATTTGCGATGCGGTCAGTGGTGCCTGCCAGTGTCGGACTGGATGGGGTCCAGGGCCAAGCAATGGAAACTGTACCAGTATGTATAATTATTATAGATTTGAATGTGCATGATTCTTCATGATTTAATAACGGACGGCCGATATAATGAACAACCGAATAAACAAATTGAATTATTTTATCAAATACAAGGCAAACAGTTGAGAAAGGGTTGTGGTGACAGGAAAACCGAATGTCGTGCCCACTGAAGACGCTCCTCGAGTAAAAACAACCATTTAGTCACGATTACTAAAACGATTGATACATAATTTCCAAATAGGTTTTAGTAGGAGAGCGGCATTCTTGATCTTTTTTTTTTTGGTTTTGAAAGATTGTAAGTTACAGTAGAAAATGTTAAATATGTCTCTTTGATCCAGCATGAGAATTTGGCGTTGTATGACTTACCTGACGGGATTCACCCCAACCCTAGAGGAGCATCAACCTTGGCTAGACTGCAGTGAAAGATGTGGTCACTGCTGTATTGTGTGTGTTGCATGTTGTATGTTGTATCATATGCAGTGTGAGTCCATGGCTATAACAACAGGAGCAAAGACTGCAGTGAAAGATGTGGTCACTGTTGTATGTTGCATGTAATATGTTGTATGTTGTATACTGTATGTTGTATGTTGCATGTTATATGTTGTATACTGTATGTTGTATCATATGCAGTGTGTGTCGCTGGCTATTACAACAGGAGCAAAGACAGCAGTGAAAGATGTGGTCACTGTTGTATGTTGCATGGTATATGTTGTATGTTGTATCATGTGCAGTGTGTGTCGCTCGCTACTACAACAAAAGCAATGACTGCAGTGAAAAATGTGGTCACTGTAGCATGTTGTATGATGTATGTTGTATATTGTATGATTATGTTGTATGTTGTATCATGTGCAGTTTGTGTCGCTGGCTACTACAACAGAAACAAAGACTGCAGTGAAAGATGTGGTCACTGTTGTCTGATGTATGCTGCATGTTGTATGTTGGATGATGTATCATATAATTATGTTGTATGGTGTATCATGTGCAGTGTGTGTCGCTGGCTACTACAACAGAAACAAAGACTGCAGTGATAGATGTGGTCACTGTTGTATGTTGCATGGTATATGTTGTATGCTGTATGTTGTATGATGTATCATGTGCAGTGTGTGTCGCTGGCTACTACAACAAAAGCAATGACTGCAGTGAAAGATGTGGTCACTGTTGTATGTTGCATGGTATATGTTGTATGCTGTATGTTGTATGATGTATCATGTGCAGTGTGTGTCGCTGGCTACTACAACAAAAGCAATGACTGCAGTGAAAGATGTGGTCACTGCACGGCAGGAGGTACGACATGCGACACAGACACTGGATTCTGCGCTTCATGCGAGGCAGGATGGATGGCGCCTCTGTGTAAACAAGGTGAACACACGTTGGTGATTGTAAGGTACCGGTTTTATAGTTATTTGGGTCCGATGACTTTATATTAATGTTAGTCTGTTTCTTGTGAGAAGATATTGGTAATTTCTTATGAGAGCTAAATTACTGATTGGTTGCGCTGGTCACATGACAGTTCACTAATGTACATTCAAAAATCTATTCATTCTTTTCTTGACTATCCTAAGGATTGCTTGTCCTGGGCTTCACGCAGTTGTGTCTGCAGGTATATATTGTTTATCATTTGAAATGTTGTATTATTACTGTAATAGTATTTTCAAATGATTAAATTGTTTTTGTTGTGTAATAAAATAAATAATGTTGACATTAGTGTGAAGGATGGAGTAGGGAGGAGACAAAGATGGTGGTTAACTGTAATTTTTGAATAACGAATTGAATTCGAATAATTATTTGATTTGAATTTGAAACTGCAATTGCAGTGTATAATATTACGTTTATTTGTATGAATGAATTTAATTGGTGCCATTGATGTAATAATTAGTTCTTATAAATAGTTGTAGAATTTTTGTTTATGTTGTGAACTGTATTCGATATGGATGAAATTTGAATTGCATTGCTGCACTGGGCCCGTCACAGAGAGATATAGAGGTTTATGTGTGATAGTTCAAAGAAGGTTTATATATCAAGAAACTTAATTGTGGTTAACTCCTTTGTCTGCAGAAGTGTCTCGCTGCGGAGGCCTCAAGAAGGAGAAGAAGAAGCAGAAAGAAGAAGAAGAAGAAGAAGAAGAAGAAGAAGAAGAAGAAGAAGAAGAAGAAGAAGAAGAAGAAGAAGAAGAAGAAGAAGAAGAAGAAGAGAAAGCAGAAGAAGAAGAGCAAGAAGAAGAAGAAGAAGAGAAAGCAGAAGAAGAAGAGCAAGAAGAAGAAGCAAGAAGAAGGAGAAGAAGGAGGAGGGAAGAATAAGAGAAAGAAAGAAGAAGAGGACGCCGAAGAAGAAAACCCTGAAGAAGAAGATGAAGGAAGAGGCAGACTAGGAGGAGAGAAGGGAGTCTGAGCCGAGGAGGATGAGGGGGAGCAGAGAAGAAGAAGAGGGGAGACGGAGAAGGCGGAAGTAGAAGGAGAGCACGATTTGAGGAAACAGAGACAGAAGATGGCGTAGGCAGAGAACAGACTAGAGAATCTAACATAACTACAGTGTGACCGTTTACAACTTTCGTTTTCTTTCTCTCTGGCGACTGTAACTGGGAATTGTGTATTATTTGTGAGTGGTGTATATATATTTATTTTCTCAACGGGGTGGCCTCGTGGCGCAGTGGATAAGTCGCCGGTCTCCTATGCCGAAGGTCGCGGGTTCGATTCCCGCAAGGGGCGAACGTATGTGACTTAGGTACGAGACTATTGAGGTCGCCGAGGGTTTTCTCCGGGCACTCCGGTTTCCTCCCTCCCTTCAATAATGCTACAGGACGCAGTCAATATACAAATTTCAAAAATTAAAAATCGAGTTTCTTTCCGTCTTCTAATAGCGATCTCCCTGCCTTTACATCACCTGTTTGAGTGATTGGTGTGTATTTGGTGTGTGTGTGTGTGTGTGTGAGGGTGGATGAGACAGGTGAGCGTGTATGTTGGTATAGATCGCCGCGCTTTGAGCCTGATTGATTTGGGAAAAGGCGCGTATATAGCATCCTGTATGATTATGATTATTATTATTATTATTATTATTATTATTATTATTATTATTATTATTATTATTATTATTATTATTATTATTATTATTATTTATTCTGCGACATGACATAAGTAGAAGCAATTGTATTTATCCCCTTTTGATTCTTGTTGATTCTGTACTTGTGCTATTTGGTTGGTTTATGTTTATGGTTTAACAGAGGGTGTGACATCATAGTTTATTGTTACGAGTTAGAGAAGTTGTGAGACGGGAGAACACGCAGATTTCACGCATGCATACACGCAATTCTTGAAATACCCCTTTTCGTTACAGTGATACAAAGCAGCGTAATGTTTATTGCAGTAGGCTTAACTGTTAAAGTGAGTCTGAACCCGTTCTCAGAATGCAAAACATTGATAAAATATTGAATTCACCCTAGAAAGTGACTATGTGCATATATGTTGCATCGGGTATTTGCAAATTTTAATGCTAAATGTCGTGTGGATCGTCTGGTATCATTAGTACATGAGTTATCTTTATTTAAGCGCTTATCGAAAAGTTTTCACCTTAATAATGTGGATTAATACATTTTATTGTGATTCTACCATCCATTGTATCTTCATATTATGTATCTTCATCTACTGTATCTTCATCTACTGTACCTTGTCACGAATTGGCTAGTTTAAACTCTGCCTATCGACTATGTAGCATTGTGTAGCCTTTGTAACAGTAGAGAGTTAGTATAGTACACAGCAGCAATTAAATTACAGCACACTGCGAGCCTGAGCCACACACACAGCGCAGTGACGTCAGCACTTGAGTTTTGAATCTGAACATTTTACCCAATGATAGCTTAGGCAAAGCGGTTCGAGCCAGTTTGACTGGGTCCGAAACCTAACACAGCTTTGGTCAGTTGGGAGGAATACACCGAAGTGTTAACAGCTAGAAAGCTGGCAGAGAAATCTCGCCACACTTAGACCAGGAAGCAGGACTTAGAATCTCAGAATTCTATTTAGTCAACACGGGCCTGAACTTGTCAAACAGACGAGCAGGCGAGCTATCCCGAGCTATCCCGAGCTATCCTGTGCGTCCCACTCCACAGAAACGACCAGTGGGTTGAGGAGACTCTACCGCACAAGACGGAAGGAGCTACCCGAAGAAACACCCTGTCAGACCCCACAGCGTGGCAAGGGAACCCAACTACACCACTACAAAGGTGTACCAGAAGCTACCTCACAGAAGGACTTCGACCGCACCATCAGAAAGTTAAGTGCATAAGGCGAAAGTGCACTTAAACTGATCATAGCAGGACCACAGTAGTCCAACTCTTCAGAAACTGTAAAACGGACCACAGTAGTCCAAATCTACATGAAATATTATAGCAAAGTGCCCAAGGAAGATATAACAGCTGCCTAGACTATCAGCGATCGAACTATTAGCATTGAAAGAGACTTTTTAAGTTAGATTAGTACTTAGAGAATCTTGTATAGAGTAGAAGAAATAAATGTGTGATTTTAACTGTTATCAAGTGGCTGGTCTACATATGATTCATAGCCGTGTGAAAGCTAGTGTGACAGTAATCTCTTACCATTTTTCTATCTATTTCTGTACCCCAACCTTAACACAGAACGAGCTAAACAAATAAATTTATTAAAGTAATTCATAGGGTGACTTACTAGCAGTTCCCACCGAATAAACGTGAGGGTCCATAATTCCATTGTGCAGAGCCCATAAACCCCACGTGACACTTTAATTGGCGAGCCTAGCTAGGATCTGTGTATAATAGGAATTGGGTATAACCGGACCTAAGTACAATAAAATTAGATAACAGTAGGAGTAGTAGAATAACTTAGAATAGTGGTAACAAGGACTGATCAGTTGGGTGCACTATTCTTTAGTTAAAAACTTTTTTGCTTCAAATATTTTTGTGTCTGTATGTTGCATTGTTCTTTTGCAGGTTTTGCTTAAATAACTGTTGTATGCCATTTGACTCTTGTTTTATTCTATTATTGATTACGAATTTTATGGTCTTTGCATTGTTTTTATTGAATTGCAATATTGCTAGTGTTTTGGTATTCCACTTGATTCAGAGGGTGTTCATAGACACGTTTGGCAATGTCGGACCCAGTGGCCTTGAGATTGCGTTTCAAGGAACTAGGAGAAGCTTTACACTTAGCAGGGGCAGACCTAATTGCGTATATCAATGCAGAGGTAGAGAAACAGGAAGCTAAGGCAGAGAGAGCAGCAGAGAGAGAGGCGAAGAAACTCGAAGCAGAACAGAGAAAAGCAGAACTAGACGCAGAGCAGAAGAAATTAGAAGCAGAGCAGAAGAAATTAGAAGCAGAGCAGAAGAAACTAGAATTAGAAGGAGAACAGAAAAAGGCAGCATTAGCAGCAGAGAGAGAAGCAGAAGTTAGGAGATGGGAGTATGAGCGGGCAGAAAAAGAAAAAGAGAGGGAAGAAAAGGAAAAAGAAAGACAGCATGAGTTAGAGCTAAGAAGATTGGGATCAGGAGCTTCAAGTTCTTCCTCAACCCCTTCCCACTCAGATCAGCTAGATGTAGCCCCCAACCCCGTACAAGGAATGTCATTTCCACTGGGGACATTCAATGAGAGAGAAGAAGGTCTAGATCTCTATCTGACTAGGTTTGAGCGTCTAGCAACAGAGTACAAACTAGATCCCACTCATTGGTCTTTTAAGCTTAGTCAAGGGCTTAGAGGAAAGGCTTATGACATCTACAGTAAGCTACCGACTGACAGAGTGACTGACTATCACAAAGTAAAAGAGGCACTCCTAACGGGATTCGAACTAACAGGAGAATGCTATCGGCAAAAATTCCGCACCAATCGGAGAGTGAAAGGAGAGAGCTATGCGCAGTTCGCGGATCGGTTGTCCACAACGCTGGATAAGTGGATTAGCCAGTCAGCCACGGCTAAGACGTATGATGGACTGACAGAACTGTTAGTATGGGAACAGCTACGGGAAACCATGACCCCCGAGCTGAGAACATTCTCAGTAGAACAGGGCGCGGAAAGACTGGAAGATCTGGTCAAGGTCGCAGATAGGTACGTGGCCGCACACGGAGAAGCCAAGAGCTTCAGGCGAGACCTAAAGCCTAACGGGAAAGAGGCACAGAAACGAAGCCCTAACCGGGAAGAGCGCACCGCGAATAAGCCGAATAACCCCAGACCTGGGCAGAATAAAGGACCCAACACGGAATTCGGGAAAAGAGGTCCTGCAGAGCAAAGACGGTATTGTTCGTTCTGCAACAGAAACAATCACTCCACCGCAGAATGTTTCAAGTTGGCCGCACAACGTAGGGAAGAGCGCGAAAGCCGGCCAGCGCACAGAGTTCTAACTCAAAGCAGCGGTAACAAGCCACATACGATCGGAGATCACCCATCGGTGACAGACACGGTCAAGGTCAACGGTAAAGAAGCGAACTGTCTGTATGACACAGGTCTATCATACGACGCGATAGTTAGCGAATCTCTTGTATCGCGCGCGGACTTGACAGACAAGACAGTCGACTTACAAGGAGCAGACTTGACGAAACCGACGACTACTTGCCCAATAGCTTGGATAGAAGTGGAGAGTAGGTACGTCACAGGACGAATCCAAGCAGCTGTTTTACAGAAACCCCTGTATGATCTAGTGCTAGGTTGTAGGTATGTGTTCTTAGGCACGCCCCCCAAAACTGTAGAGATAGCTGCAGTGCAAACCAGGGCCCAAGCTAAAACCCAACCACCCCAGCCCGAGTTCGCTCCGAACCCAGGACTCGAAGAGATCAAAACAGCACAGAAAGAAGACACCTCGATAGCGAAGTGCTTCCAGAAGCTACCCAAGGCGCACACACCCCCGCACAAGGGAGACTTCTACATGGAAGAGGGAGTTCTACATCGACAAGGAGATGGAGATCACACCCAACTAGTACTACCAGCCACCCTCCGAGCCCAAGTACTAGAATTAGGCCACAGCATGCCACTCAGCGGACACATGGGAATTGGAGCCACAGTGCAGAGAATCAGCGCACACTACTATTGGCCAGGAATCACGGAGGATGTCAAGCGCTACGTGAAATCTTGCCACCAATGTCAACGATATTCCCCGCGACATCACACCGTACCAGTTACCTTAGGACCATCGGTAGTAGTCGGCGTGCCATTCCAGCAAGTCTCAGTAGACATAGTAGGACCACTGCCCATGACCAAGAAGCGGAACAGATTTCTACTCACACTCGTCGACGCATGTACGATGTGGTGCGAAGCAGTCCCGTTGCCAGCGATCGACACCAAGAAGATCGCAGATGCACTCATCGCCATCTTTACCAGAGTCGGATTCCCGGACAGCATTAGAACGGACAACGGATCTCAGTTCACCGGCCGCCTGATGCAAGACGTGTTCGAGTTGATACAAGTTCATCACATTCGCACACCACCATACCACCCCGCCAGCAACGGACAAGTAGAAAGACTGAATGGAACCCTTCTCACCATACTCAGGAAAGTCGCCGACGACAATCCAGAAGCGTGGGACACCTACGTGAATGCGGCACTGTTCGCATACAGAGAAACGCCCCATGCAGCCACAGGCTACACCCCGTCAACATTGCTATTCGGCAGACCTCTAGCCGGACCGCTAGAAGCCCTACGCAGAAGTTGGACGGAGGCCAAGATAGACGACACACCAAGAGGTGCCACCAAGTACGTCGCAGACCTGCAGGAAACCCTCAAAGCAACGTGGAAGAAAGCTGGTGAAGCACTGAAGAAGGCAAGAGCCCGTCAGGCGAAGTACTACAACCGCCACGCGAAGGACAGAGAACTGCAAGTCGGCGATCAAGTGCTACTCTTACTTCCAAGTGGAACCAACAAGCTGGACATCGCTTGGAGAGGACCGTACCGGGTGACTGCCAAGAAATCCAAGACAGTCTACCAAGTAGAGGTGAACGGGAGAGCCCGATACCACCACATCAATCTCCTCAAGAAGTACATCGACAGACCAGCGACCCCCGGCACGCACACATGGATGGCCATCGCCATCGCGGAAGAAGTTCGTCCCCAACTACAACAGCATCGCCGTACCACTGACAAATGGAACCCGGAAAATCGCCCCGGACAAAGTCGTATGGACAGCCGAATGCGAGACAGCATTCCAAACACTCAAGGACAGAATGACATCGGCGCCAGTACTCCACCTACCCGATTTGACTCAGCCATTCGTTCTTCGCACCGACGCAAGCGACTTAGGCCTCGGAGCAGTACTGCTACAGCGCGACCCCAAGAATGCGGAGACGCTATTCCCTGTCGCCTACGCCAGCAGAAAATTGAGACCCGCCGAGACCCACTACGCCACGTCGGAGAGAGAATGCCTTGGACTAGTCTGGGCCATACAGAAATTCCAACTCTACCTGTATGGGACACACTTCACAGTTCAGGTGGACCACCAACCACTATCGTTCCTGGCAGCCTCCAAATCCTTGAACTCTCGCCTGATGCGATGGGCACTCACCCTTCAGGCATACTCATTCCAAATCGAGTACATCCCCGGCAAAGAGAACCACGGAGCCGACTACCTCAGTCGCCATCTCGTGGAGGACACAGCAGCTGTCGCCCACCCAACACAACTAAGGGCCACAGCACCAGAATTCGTCCCCGCCCAGTAAAACCCTGTCACTAGTGTCCATAGCTACCTGGCACAGCATTGCAGCTCAGGTAGAGCAACTTAACTAGTTTGTAAATAGGACCCTAGGATAGTGCAGTGTTAAACTAGGCTCTGTAGTAGAAAAAGGTCGAATCCAGTAGTCATCGCCTTTTTTCAGTTGAGGGAGCCTGTCACGAATTGGCTAGTTTAAACTCTGCCTATCGACTATGTAGCATTGTGTAGCCTTTGTAACAGTAGAGAGTTAGTATAGTACACAGCAGCAATTAAATTACAGCACACTGCGAGCCTGAGCCACACACACAGCGCAGTGACGTCAGCACTTGAGTTTTGAATCTGAACATTTTACCCAATGATAGCTTAGGCAAAGCGGTTCGAGCCAGTTTGACTGGGTCCGAAACCTAACACAGCTTTGGTCAGTTGGGAGGAATACACCGAAGTGTTAACAGCTAGAAAGCTGGCAGAGAAATCTCGCCACACTTAGACCAGGAAGCAGGACTTAGAATCTCAGAATTCTATTTAGTCAACACGGGCCTGAACTTGTCAAACAGACGAGCAGGCGAGCTATCCCGAGCTATCCCGAGCTATCCTGTGCGTCCCACTCCACAGAAACGACCAGTGGGTTGAGGAGACTCTACCGCACAAGACGGAAGGAGCTACCCGAAGAAACACCCTGTCAGACCCCACAGCGTGGCAAGGGAACCCAACTACACCACTACAAAGGTGTACCAGAAGCTACCTCACAGAAGGACTTCGACCGCACCATCAGAAAGTTAAGTGCATAAGGCGAAAGTGCACTTAAACTGATCATAGCAGGACCACAGTAGTCCAACTCTTCAGAAACTGTAAAACGGACCACAGTAGTCCAAATCTACATGAAATATTATAGCAAAGTGCCCAAGGAAGATATAACAGCTGCCTAGACTATCAGCGATCGAACTATTAGCATTGAAAGAGACTTTTTAAGTTAGATTAGTACTTAGAGAATCTTGTATAGAGTAGAAGAAATAAATGTGTGATTTTAACTGTTATCAAGTGGCTGGTCTACATATGATTCATAGCCGTGTGAAAGCTAGTGTGACAGTAATCTCTTACCATTTTTCTATCTATTTCTGTACCCCAACCTTAACACAGAACGAGCTAAACAAATAAATTTATTAAAGTAATTCATAGGGTGACTTACTAGCAGTTCCCACCGAATAAACGTGAGGGTCCATAATTCCATTGTGCAGAGCCCATAAACCCCACGTGACATACCTTTAGCTCTACTGTATTTTTGATCTATTGTATCTTAATATATTGTAAATGTTTGGGTGGGTGGGAGATAGCTTCATCTTATTTCCTATACCCAGAACATCACCAACGACGAAGTCCGACAGACCATCACCCAAGCCATTGGACAACACGATGACCTGCTCGCAGTGGTGAAAAAACGGAAACTCCGATGGTATGACCACGTCACCAGATCATCAGGTCTTGCAATGACCATCCTGCAAGGCACATTGCAAGGAGGTAGAAGAAGAGGGAGACAGAAAAAGAGGTGGGAGGACAACATTCGACAATGGACTGGTTTGACACTGAGAGAAACCATCAGGGTTGCTGAGGACAGAGAAAGATGGAGTACGCTTGTTAAACGATCATCTGTGGACCTCAGAGTTACGGGATAGAATAGGATAAGATAGGATAGTCCGTGTTGATTCCATTGGTGTTGTTTGTCATCAGTTTGGCCTTTGCACTTATTTCCATTCCATAGGCTCTGGAGGTGGTGTCGAGCCTCTGTACCAGCTGTTCAAGTTCTTGTTCCTCTCCAGCCCATCCATTAATGTCATCCGCATGCTGACTGTGCAAGGGCATCTGACATGATGCGCTCTAGAAAGATGTTGATCCTCACATTAATTTAAAAAAAACTGTTTCAGAATGCACCGATGGCACTTACGGTCAAGACTGCATCAAGACCTGTGGTCAGTGTGCTAACACACAGGTTTGTAACAAGACTGATGGACACTGTGTGCACTGCCAGCCTGGATTCTTCCTTCCCCTCTGTCAGCAAGGTAAGGAACAATAGTTGTTTGTTTTGGAAATATTGACTTTATAGTTATCATTGATTGTCCCTTCCCCTCTGTCAGCAAGGTAAGGAACAATAGTTGTTTGTATTGGAAATATTGACTTTATAGTTATCATTGATTCTCCCTTCCCCTCTGTCAGCAAGGTAAGGAACAATAGTTGTTTGTATTGGAAATATTGACTTTATAGTTATCATTGATTGTCCCTTCCCCTCTGTCAGCAAGGTAAGAAACAATAGTTGTTTGTATTGTAAATAAGCCTATTGACTTTATAGTTATCATTGATTGTCCCTTCCCCTCTGTCAGCAAGGTAAAGAACAATAGTTGTTTGTAGGCTATTTGAAATAGGTCAACTTACAATGAGTCATTGCTGTGTTTTGTGGTTGTTTACTATGAAATAGCTTCTGTTAAACAGTATTTGGCCCAAGTGCGTGCGTGTGTTTGTTTGCGTGTGTGCGTGCGTGTGTGTGTGCATGTGTGTCCTAACGCGTGGTCTGTTTCTTTATTCTTCTTTCTCTTCTCTTTTTACGATTACTTTTAAACCACTTTGAAATACGGAATTGTAAACAACATATAGCGCTTGTCCCATCGCCGTAGCTCAAGTGGTAGAGCGTTTGCCTGGCACACCGATGACCGAGGATCGAATCCCGTGGTGGGCGAAATAAAAAATGGCCATTTTTTACTGTCCGTTTTAGCAGTATTTTTACTCAATTGGTTTGTAACGTAGGTGCCTGTTTACAACAGATAGGTGAATGCAAAATATAATTGACTCCTAGATCAAAGTAAAGTGTGCGTGCGAGTCTCTGTTAATTACCACACCCACAAATTCACAGATTCTCACTAACACAGGCAAACACCAACACAAATAGAAGCTCCACGCTCTCAATACTTTATATAAATAAACAACAACATTTTATACCAATCTTTTACACCAATCTTTCACACCACATATGTCTACTTGAACTTGGGGGGACTTTGGTAATCGATGGCTGGCAATCGCTTGTCCCGAGCCAAAATAAACACAAAGAACGTGTTACCTCAGGTATACCTCTATACCTGAAGGGAGCGTGTGCACACGTAGGCTTAGCCGAGCTACAGTCTTGTAGACAGGCCGTTAGACGAACAGTGATGATGTAGACAGGCAGTTAGACGAACAGTGTTGGTGAATACATGCAGATGGGCTCTCCTGCCCTATCTGTCTGAAGAAATCGTGACTTGGTCAGGTACAAGCAGCACGACCGACCCGAATGCCTCTCGAGTCGCCCTGTCTCCGTTGTCCGAGACAACGCGGGTGTCCAGGTGTATGAAGCTAACACCAGCTTCACGTAGGCAGCTACAATCACGTCAATGCTCTTGCTTTGATAATCATATTGCTCTTCTTTGTTTCATCCTTGCTCACCATTCTTAGTTTCTTCACTTTTTATGTGATCGTTTCTTTCCTTCTCCCACAGTGTTATCCAAATCCAGGTATAATTATTTCATGAATGAAGATTACTATCAACATGCTCACACCTTCCATTCATATTACATTATCTACTACTCTATAATTATAGCCCCATGCAATTAACAATATTATAACATCAATGAAAATTATATTCCATCTTAGTGAACAACAGCTCACCACCTCTCAACACAAGAAATCCAATGCAAAAATATACCTCTCCAACATTTCACAATCATGAAAAACATTATAAATACCTGTAATCTTTACAGCACACTATTCACATCCAATTTCAGAAAGAAATTCCACCAAACCTATGCTCTTTGATAAATTCTCAATGTTTTCTACCTCTTCAATATTCACAGCAATCTTTTCTTTTTTTCTTTCTTTATCTTTTTTTTCCTGTCCTGACACACTGACTCTACAACCTCACACCTTAGAACACAACACTCTAGTGACTACAATCTCTTTTCCTGCCAGCTATTCGTTATTCCATTGGTTCAACAATTTCGCCCAATGAAAATAATAACATAAAATATATTCCAAAAATTAACTCACACTCTAAAAATAGAAATACTACTGAGAACCGGAAAATTCACGTTCTCTACATGGTTCAGTGTTGATTTAGGTCCCTACCCATCTTTCCCTGGGATGGTTATCCCCGTCTGCCATATCGCCAATGGTGGGTGTAGACGTTAAACCTCAATGTTCATTCATTCATTCATTACTGTTAGGTTTGGGATCGTGTATAGCGAGAGAGAGAGAGAGAGAGAGAGAGAGAGAGAGAGAGAGAGAGAGAGAGACAGACAGACAGACAGACAGACAGACAGACAGACAGACAGACAGACAGAGAAAACTTAAGTGCGTCACCAGTTTTCTGCTGGAGTTTAAAATGATCTTTTGTTCCTGCACCCGTCTGATGGAAGTGGGAAAATGGCGAGTCAAGAAAGAGGGGAGGGGAGGGGGGAAGACCATGATTTCACATGCGCTCACATAATGGACGACAATACACGCAGATGGAAAGTTATTAATCTTTTGCTAATTATAAGCACCACATGACGAAGTGAACAAGAGAACGGACACCCAAAGACTGACCAAAAAATTAATATTCTAGGTGTCGAGCCTTAAAAACTCGCCTGATTACCAACTAACACACAGCACCATCGGACGAACATTCAAAAACGGACGAGTAATCTCCCTTGCTACAATCGAACCAAGCTAAACGCAAAGCGAATTTCACGTGAGACACTTATGCATATGAACTCACTGGCAACACATGGATGAATGATAACAAAAAGTGAATGGATAAACGTCAAGAAAACAGTCAGTTCGTTAGTCTGTAACGCTCGTCAGCGCAAAAGAAAAAGGTCAAAATCAGAGAAAAGGAACGAACAAATCACAAATGATAACAAGGAGAGATTACTTAGATGGGAAATATTAAGACGATGAGCAGTGACACAAAACACACACGCAAACATTAGCGTTTGAATTTAGACAGGGTTCTCGTTTTATATTTACTGGATAAATAATTATCCAAATTAGCCATCATCAAACAGCAACTTCCGTATCTTGCTTCCACTTTTTGTCTTCTGTTTGGTAAACAGCCTGTGACATCTGTGACGTGGGGTTTTATTGTTGCTGGGCTCTGCACAATTGAATGCTGTAACCCTCACGTCTTATTCTATGGGAACCGCTAGTGAGTCATCCGGTGAATTACTTTAATACATTTATTTGTTTAGCTCGGTCTGTGTTAAGGCTGGGGTACAGAGATAGATAGAAAAATGGTAAAAGATCACTGTCACACTAGCTTTCACACGGCTATGAATCATATGTAGTCCAGCCACTTCATAACAGTTAAAATCACACATTTATTTCTTCTACTCTATACACGATCTTCGAAGTACGAATCTAACTTAAAAGTTCAATTGTCAATGCGAATGATTCGCTAGCTGATAATCTAGGCAGCTACGTTTTCTTTATAGGGCACTGGCTACTAGAGTTCATGAAGAGTGGACTACTGTGGTCCTTTTGATACAGTTTTAGTGCACTGTTTCCTGGGCACTTAACTGATCAGTGGTTTCATAGTTGAAGCGCTGCGTTGAGATAGCTTCTACGACACTCTGTGTTGTCGTTGCTTGTGTTCGACGGATGGGCTATCTGCGCTCGATGCTGTAGATGCCTCGGCAGCCAACTCGAATTGTAGATTAGGTTCTGCTCTTCTGTGGAGTTGGGCTCACGATATCCTGCCTGCTCGTCTGTAACATATGAGACGAAATTCTGCAGAACTCTGACTAATAGGTCTGAGCAGAGCGTCTCACTGAAAGCCAAAGTAGCCCTCAGTATTAGCTCCACATCTCTATACATAAGCGACGAACATTCTGCTAAGTCGGTGGTCCACTGGAATCTCCACTCTAATTTCCAATACATACATAAATGTAAATCGTGGCTAATTATACACATAAAGAATTAATAATATTATAAACATTCACTGGTACAGCCACTGGGCTGCAAGCATACATATAGGTTAAACAACAGTGGTTCCATCAGGTATACAACATGGCGTCAAAACCGGTCGTGCTTGACACGTGTTCGGCTTCTCCACATGGTAAGGCAAAGTCGGACTAACAATTCAAATCTATGCATAGCAAATTCCACAAACATAATTTCCACAATAATATAAATACATCACGATGAAACAGAAGTATTTTCATTTACATGTTCGACAATGTCAGGCCCGTGGCTACTTGATTGAATTCAAATATTCAACAAGCACTGCTTCCCTGTTCAATCAGTGGAGATATTTCTCTGCTCGAGTGTAACTGTGTACTGCTCAGAGCTTTCCACACAACTGACCTCCTACTTGGCTTTGACTGAATCAGCCAGAACTGGTTATAACCACTCTACCTGTGTCCCGATTGGATGAAGCAATCTAAGTGGCTATAAAGTTCGAAACACCCTCGTAGGCTGCGATGATGTCACTAAACGGCTCGCGTCAGCTCGCAGTGTGTGTGTACACATCAGTTATACCTTAATCGTCTGCTATAAACTACAGTAACCTTCTAAGTTTTACTACTGCTAAACAAGCAAAAGCTCAAATAGTGCGGGGTAAACGGGTCTGCTTGTGACAACATCCAGCATTACGGTGTGGATTGTCTAGATACGTGCGGCTAGTGCACAAACAATACGTCAGGCTGTGACAAGATAGTCTTCAGCGATTTCGTTCCATGATAGAACTATTGCTGCATAAATAAACTATATCCCTTTACATGCACTTTGTTAAACATTGGTATTTTGCGTTATGTTGATGGTTATAAAATATATTTTTCTGTATGAACTCATCATCATCATTGTCATCATCATCATCATCATCATCGTCGTCGTCGTCGTCATCATCATCATTATCATCATCATCATCATCATCATCATCATCATCATCATCATCATCATCGTCGTCGTCGTCGTCGTCATCATCATCATCATCATCATCATCATCATCATCATCATCATCATCATCAGTCCCGCAGCCGATCGTGCCGTAGTGGAGATATGCATGAGCATTGCTCACCCAGTGAGTTTTCACCACTTCGGTATGTCTGCAGATGTTGTCAAGAGGAGTGGAATGTCCAGTGCCATCCATGTTTTGACATAATCTGTCCAGCTCTTCCTTTGTCATCCTCGGCGCCTGACTCCTTCCACTGTTCTTTGCAGGATGGTTTTTGCAAAACACTAATGCCGTAGAAAAAGTCGCTTAGTTTTCTTTCCTCAGATTTATGTTAACTACACATATTTAATCAGATCGACCTAGATGATCGATGTCATTATCGAGCCGTGTTGCAGCAAGTCCGACACATTCAATCGATATTTGAAAAATACTCAGGTTTGATACCTGACTTGGAAGGGGATCAGTAAGTGGCAGTTACCTTTGACACGAATGTTACTACAAGCGATGAATTCAAATTTACAAGTATTCATAATATAAACATTTACTAAATATTTCACTTGCAGAATGCCGGCCAGGCAAGTTTGGTGTGGACTGCATACAGACCTGTGAAGAGGGTTGTGTTTCTGGAACTTGCGATGCGGTCAGTGGTGCCTGCCATTGTCGGATTGGATGGGGTCCAGGGCCAAAAAAGGGAAACTGTACCCGTATGTATAATTATTATAGATTTGAATACCTATGCTGGTCATGGTCTTAGTGATTTTATAATGGATGACCGAAATAATGAACAAGCGAAGAAAAAAGTGAATTATCAAAGACGAGACAAACGGATGAGATAGTGTGTAGATGAGATAGGGTACAGTTGAGATAAGGTACAGTTGAGATAGGGTACAGTTGAGATAGAGTTGTGTTGGCACGAGAACCGAATTCCGTGAGTGGAAACAACTTTTTAATCATGATGTCTAAAACAATTAAGACATAATTTCCAAACCAATTTTAGGAGGGCAGCGATCAGAATCTTGTGTTTTGAATGATTGTTGAGTTGAAGTAGAAAATTTTCAACTTCTTTACTCACAGTGCATTGCTCTAACTGTGATATGGGATCCATTGTGTGACAGAAAACACAACAGTTGTCCCTTTTATGCCTTATAGAAATAATGTATCATGTATGTTGTATGTTGTATGTTGATGTCTGCTTTTGTACTGTCAAGAATGGACTACTGCAACTCCCTGTTTGTAGGTCTTCCCAACACTCTACTGGACAAACTTCAAAAAGCACAGAACAACGCAGCCCGTATCGTGCTCAAGAAGCGCAAATTCGACAGCGCGAAGCCGCTTCTTCAGGAACTCCATTGGTTGCCAGTGCGCGCGCGTGTCGAATACAAAGTTGCGATGCTTTGTTACCGCAGTCTGCACGGTCTAGCACCTTCTTATCTGTCTGAGCTCTTAACGCCATATCGTCCATCCAGATCTCTCCGTTCCGCTGACGCTGGTCACCTTTCTGTGCCACGCATCAAGCTGGAGACGTATGGTCGTCGTTCTATCTCCTTTGCTGCTCCTACACTTTGGAATTCCTTGCCTCAGCCTCTCCGTGACACCCCTACTCTATCTGCATTCAAATCTAGACTTAAAACACATCTTTTCCATGAACACCTCTTGAAATAAATTCCTGCCCACCAGCCGTCCTTAACCTCTTTTTGTGGTCATCGTACCTTCATCATCGTCGTCATCATGGTCATCATCATGGTCGTCATCATCATCATCGTCGTCATCAACCTCATCATATCATCGTCACCGTCGTTGTCATCTTCTTTCTCAGTGTCGTCGTCATCGTCGTCGTCATCGTCGCTGTTTTCCTCATCTTCGTCGTCGTTGTGGCCCAGGTGTGTTTGGCTGCTTGAGTGTCTGTGCAGGTGTTGTGTTGTGGTGTCTTTTTGTGGTGATCATAGTAGTTGCTCCATGGCGTTTTTAAGTAAATTGCTCGTTTCTGTTTCTGTGTGAAATGCACGTATACTGATAGAGATAGACAATTGTATTGTGCTTTGTATTTTATTGTGTGTGTGTGTGGGTGTGTGTGTGTGTGTGTGCGTGGGAGACATAGAGTGAGTGGGTGTGTTTGACTATGTTTTAATACTGTGGTGATAGAGAGGACAATTGTTTTTTTTTTATTATTGTGCTTTGTATTTTATTGTGTGCATGTCTGTGTGTGTGTGTGTGTGTGTGGGAGTGTGTGTATGTGTGTGTGCGTGGGGTGACATAGAGTGAGTGGGTGTGTTAGCATATGTTTTAATACTGTGGTGATAGAGATAGACAATTTTATTGTGCTTTTGTATTTTATTGTGTGTGTGGTTGTGTGTATGTATGTGTATGTATGTGTGTGTATGTGTGTATGCGTGGGAGACATAGAGTGAGTGGGTGTGTTTGACTATGTTTTAATACTGTGGTGATAGAGATAGACAATTTTATTGTGCTTTTTTTTTATTTTATTGTGTGTGTGGTTGTGTGTATGTATTTGTGTGTGTATGTGTGTATGCGTGGGAGACATAGAGTGAGTGGGTGTGTTTGACTATATTTTAATACTGTGGTGTTTGGTTTTGTGTTTTGATGCTTTTATTCTTTTATGTTCCTTGAATATTTATTTATGGCTGTCTGTAACTGCGCTTTGAGCTTCTCCTGAGGGAAAGGCGTAGAATTTTAAATGAAATAAATTATTATTATTATTGTATCATGTGCAGTGTGTGTCGCTGGCTACTGCAATAGGAGCAAAGATTGCAGTGAAAGATGTGGACTCCGTTGTATGTTGTATATTATATGTTGTATGTTGTATGTTGTATCATGCATGTTGTATGTTATACAGGGTGGGCCAATAAAATGTTACCACTTTTTAATCGTAAATAAGTTTTTTTTAATGAGAACGTTTTCAAAAACTGTATTCACAAAAATGTCCAAATTATCACTTGATACCAAACATAATCTTTTTTTTTCACTGGATTTCCTCAAACAATTCTTTCCTGGAGATAGGCTTATCTCATGGCGCAGAGACAGCTCATAGCCTGCCTACTCCCCTGACCTTTGTATGTTGCATCATGTATGTTGTATGTTGTGTCATGTGCAGTGTGTGTTGCTGGCTACTACAACAGAAACAAAGACTGCAGTGAAAGATGTGGTCACTGCACGGCAGGAGGCACGACGTGTGACAAAGAAACAGGATACTGCACTTCATGCGAGGCAGGATGGGTGGCGCCTCTTTGTAAACAAGGTGAACAAACGTTGGTGATACAAAGTATAGTAATGTTAATGGCAGTAGGCTTAACTGTTAAAGTGAGTCTGAACACTTTCTCAGAATGCCAAAACACGTATAAAATATCGACCATGCCAGAACGTGACTATGTACCTACGTGTTGCATCTCGTATTTGCAAATTTTAATGATAAATGCCGTGTGGATCATCTGGTATAATCAGTACATGAATTAGCTCCCTTGTTGTTAGTCATCATATAGACATCGCGTAAACAGACGCTGGAGCTACACTTTCACAGTCATTCCTACTCGGTTAGTAGGTTATGTAACACAGCACGTTTACTTCAGCCAACCCGTCTATGACAACAAGCAATAAAGTCTGGTATTTCAGGCGGTGATTCTCATTAGCAACGACCAGTGGGAACCTGCAAACCTTTTTCTTTTAAAGCTTTTATCGGAAAGTTTTCACGCCAATAATGTGGATTAATACATTCTATTTGGATTTTACCATCTTCTGTATCTTCATCTAGTGTAAACGTTTGGTGGAAAATATAGCCTCATACTCACTTTAAAAAAAATTGTTTCAGAATGCACTGACGGTACTTACGGTGAAGACTGCAACAAGACCTGTGGTCATTGTGCTAACACACAGGTTTGTAACAAGACTGATGGACACTGTGTGCACTGCCAGCCTGGATTCTCCCTTCCCGTCTGTAAGCAAGGTAAGGAACAATAGTTGTTTGTATTGTAAATATTGACTTTTTAGTTATCATTGATTGTCCCTTCCCCTCTGTCAGCACGATAAGGAACAATAGTTGTTTGTATTGTAAATATTGACTTTATAGTTATCATTGATTGTCCCTTCCCCTCTGTCAGCAAGATAAGGAACAATAGTTGTTTGTATTGTAAATATTGACTTTTTAGTTATCATTGATTGTCCCTTCCCCTCTGTCAGCAAGATAAGGAACAATAGTGGTTTGTATTGTAAATATTGACTTTATAGTTATCATTGATTCTCCCTTCCCCTCTGTCAGCAAGGTAAGGACAATAGTTGTTTGTATTGTAAATATTGACTTTTTAGTTATCATTGATTCTCTCTTCCCCTCTGTCAGCAAGGTAAGGAACAATAGTTGTTTGTATTGTAATTATTGACTTTTTAGTTATCATTCATTGTCCCTTCCCCTCTGTCAGCAAGGTGAGATACAATAGTTATATAGCAGTAAGAGTATAGAGAAGTACGCGACAATCTAAGTTTCTCACATCCACATACGGGCGCGTTTGTTTTGTAAATATTTGAAACTGAAATGTTTCAATGATTTTGTTTTGTTGTTTGTTCTAATACAGTAGTTTCCATGAAACTGACTTATTTTACATGATTAAAGTGTGTTGTTTGTGTGTGTGTGCGTGTGTGTAGGTGTGGGTGTGGGTGTGTGGGTGTGTGTGTGCGTGTGTGTGTGTGTGTGTGTAAATGAAATATTAATTCATTGTTCAAAATGAAGATTTCGATTGGCGAAAGAGAGCAAAAGAGAGAGGGAGAGAGAGAGAGAGAGAGAGAGAGAGAGAGAGAGAGAGAGAGAGAGAGAGAGAGAGAGAGAGAGAGAGAGAGAGAATGAATCAACAATGAGAGAGAGAGAGAGAGAGAGAGAGAGAGAGAGAGAGAGAGAGAGAGAGAGAGAGAGAGAGAGAATGAATCAACAATTGTCTCCTTTATTTTAAAATATTATTTCTGCGTTTATGCACATGTATTTTTGTCTTCTGTTTGGTACACAGCCTGTGACATCCAGCATTATGGTGTGGATTGTTTGAACACGTGCGGCAACTGCACAAGCAATGCGTCAGGCTGTGACAAGGTCAACGGAGAGTGCCCCATCCCAGTTGGAAATGCTGCAAGATGCCGAGGGCCATACGTACCCCCACTTTGTCAAGAACGTATGTTTGATTTGAATGTAAATAATTTATGTAGACGGCAGAAGGCAGATAGGTCTGTCTTAAATTTTATGTCGTCGTTTTCCATATAGAAGATTGACGTTTCATTTCATTAACACTTTATCAAAGAGTGGCTTAGGATTGTGTAGCGTTATTGTCATAGACTTCCGGTAGAGTGGTTTGAAGCGTCTTTGTCATACACATTTTCTCAAAGAGTGGTTTAAGATTTTGTTGCTCCTTAGTCATAAACTTCTCAAGGGGTAGTTTAGGGATTTATAGGGTTGTTTTTTTTCATTGACAAATTCTCAAAGGGTTTTATAGCGTTTTTGTCGTAGACACTTTCTCAAGGGTAGTTTAGGGTTTTGTAGCATTATTGTCATTGACACTTTCTCAAAGGGTAGTTTAGGGTGTTCTAGCGTATTTGTCATTGACACTTTGTCAAGGGTAGTTTAGGGTGTTCTAGCATATTTGTCATTGACACTTTCTCCAGGAGTGGTTTAGGAATTTGTAGGGTTTTTGTCGTAGACTTATTCCCAAAAGATAGTTTAAGGTCTTGCGGTGTTTTTGTTAAAACTACAACTACAAGTTTAGTTAAGTTAAGTTGAATTAAGTTGCGTTGCGTTGAGTTGAGTTGTGCTGAGGTTAAAGTAGAGGTATACGTTAAAATTAAGTTACGTTAAAATCAGAAGAAGAAACAGCAAGAAATTTTATTTTTGGAGTTTTTCGACTATTACTGAGCAGATTTTCTAACCGAATTGTGCGCTATAGGAAATTGATCTATTTATTTTTCTATTTTTATTTAGCTGTGGCCAGTAGCGCAGACACTGGTGTAGCAGGAATTGCTGGTGGTGTGGTCGGTGGCATTGTTGCTGTAGTCGCCGCCGCTATCGTCGTATTCATCATCATCAGGTACTAGTAGTCCTAGGGTAGTTACAAAGAATTGACTATAAAGAAACAAAGTCATGTTTTCGGTTAATAATGTTGTGCAATATTATACATGTTTCGTATCGTATCGTATCATTGTTATACAATTAATGTGGTATTGTTTGTGCAGAGATGTGTGTGTGTGTGGCGGAGAAGGGGGGGGAGCGAGAGAAAGAGAGAGAGGGGGGGAGAGAGAGAGAGAAGAAAAAAGACTCATGATAATTATTGATGTTAAGGTGACAGAATTTAATCCAAATATAAAAGCAATTGTTGCTATTGTGTTGCTATTAGGGCTAATGTTGTTCACTCTCATAGTGGCCCACAGAGCTGCATGCCAGACTCGGTCAAACGCCTTCTTGAAGTCTACGAACGCATGATATAGATGTTGTTGGTGCTGTAGGTATTTCTCGTAGATTATCCTGAGATTAAAAATCTGTTCAGTGGTACTTCATCCTGCCCTGAATCCTGTTTTTTCTTTAGATATGATTTGTTCAGCTTGGGGTTTCAACCTGTTGAGTATTATTTTCAGGAGGACCTTGCTGGTATGGCTGATGAGGCTGATGGTGCGATAATTTTCACACTCCTGAAGGTTACCTTTTTTTGGGAAGAGTGATGACAAACGAGTGGGTCCATGGTGTAGGCCACTCCCACTCTGCCAGATCTTGTTAGAGATAATGGTGAGTGCGTCAATCATCGCTTCTCCTCCTGCTTGAAGCAGTTCCGCGGGTAGGTGTCCACTCCCGCTGACTTCCCTTTCTTCAGCGATTGCACTGCTGCCTCAACTTCTTTTCGGGTCCAAAACAACGCTGCCCGCCTGATCCTCAACAAAAGAAATACTGACCACGTAACTCCTCTCCTCCATTCTCTTCACTGGTTACCCATTGAAGAGCGAATCAACTACAAACTGTGCTGCCTCTGTCATAAATGCCTTTCAAACTCTGCCCCTGCCTATCTCAGCCAGTGTCTTCACCTCTACACCCCGTCTCGCTCCCTCCGATCTGCTGCCGACACACGGTTGTGCAGAATTCCTCGAACCAAACTTACCACCGCTGGCGAAAGAGGCTTCACGTACACCGGCCCTTCAGCATGGAACAATCTTCCCGTCGAGCTCCGATCGCTCTCATCTCACCCCGCCTTCAAGACCCAGCTTAAGACACACATTTTTCGCAAATGTTACTCCCTACTGAACTAGTCATTTCCAAGAGCGCTCTGTAGACTATTAACGTGTGTCCCAGTTGATGTACTGTCGTTTGTTCTGTGTGTGCTCTTTTAGAGCTGTGTGTGCTCTTTTAGCTCTTTTTCTTCGCGCCATGAACTTTGTTGGAAATGTGCGCAATATAAATCCCATTATTATTATTATTATTATTATTATTATTATTATTATTATTATTATTATTATTATTATTATTATTATTATTATTCGGAGAAGTGGGAGGATTTCTTCTTCTTCTCTGTTCTCGGGACAGGCTAGAACTGATGGGTCTCCGTTTGGTGTGTGGTTGTAAAGGTCAGAGCAGTACTCTATCCATCTGTCCAAGACTTCTTGTTCTTCTGTAAGGCATATGCCAGACTTGTTTTGGATCGTGGAGACCTTGGGCGGTTTAACACCTGTCAGCCGCTTCACAGTCTGGTAGGCCTTCTTGCTGTTGTTCTTGTTCAGACTGTACTTCCTGGCATTGATCTTCTATCCAGTTCTCCTTTGCTGTGCGCATGCCTTTTCGGATGTCATTGTTGATTTTTCGGTAGGCATCAGCTCCCTGTGAGGTGTTCTTTTCTTTTTCATCTCTCTTCGTTTATCACACAGATCCAAAAGTTCAGGTGTGATCACGGCTTCTTCTTTGGTCGGTGCTTGCCAAGGATTTTCGTGGCAGCATCTGTCACAGCTGAGTTGAAGGTAGTGGTCATGGTGGTGACATTTTCTTCACCAGCTCCCAAAATGAGCAGAGATCCAAATTTCCCTCCAATTGTGGCCTGAAATATTTTTGCCACCTCCGGGTCTTGCAGTTTGTCCAGGTCGAACTTCAGTCTAGTGCACGTTGCTGTGTTTACTCTCTTCAAGTGGAGCCAGAAAGACATCATTACGAGATCGTGGTCACTTCCGATGTCTGCTCCTGGAAAAGTGCGTATCCTGCCAATGTTGATGCTTAATCTGAAACGTTTCTTGACCACGATTTAGACGATCTGGTTGTGATGCTCCCCGCCGGGAATGTTCCATGTCCATCGTCTAGATTTTTTGTGGAGACCAAGCGTGTTTGCCAGTATCAGACTGTTGTATCTGGCAAACTCCAACAGTCTCAGACCCCTGTCATTTGTCTCATTGTTGCATTGGGGTCTACATGTGTCTCCCCAGTTGTGATGCGCATCTTGGCCAACCTTGGCATTCCAGAATGCTTAATGTTTAAATGTTTAAAATAAATAAATAAATAAAAATATTTAAATTAAAAATTACCCTGAAAATTAAACTGCGCCCCTACTCATTCGGGTGAGAGTATATACCGAGGTCTAGTCTGTGAACGCACGCATTCCATCGCACGGACGCTCATATCCTAGACGGGTGAGTGCCGGCTACACAAATACACCCAGCATGCACTAGGTCCTTGCTCCCCAGTGCTCAGTCTTCTGGGCGTCAGACTATGCACACCAAGCTTGCAGGTGGCGCCTCCGCGGCTTGAGTTTGATCCTGTATCGGCCAGCGCCTTGAGCAGCTCTTGAGCTGGAAAAGCGCTATATATGAACAATCAAATAAAGCATTGAAAACAGGACCCCAAGTCAAAAGCAAATTTAGCACAAGATAATGGATTCTGCAAATATTCTATATCGCTAACATTGTAGGCCACAATAATTTAACCCGACAATCACTAAATAAAGCCTTGGGATAAAGGTGATCACGGAGAGAGCTTGGTATAAATTGAAGAGGTAAGATCTCTGAACCTCACAGTACACCGTCCACCCCATATGGCATTAGTAAGCTTAACCCTTCCTACACTGCCTCAATCTACAGCCTCCACAATAACATATTATTATTATTAGTCTTATTATTATTATTATTATTATTATTATTATTATTATTATTATTATTATTATTATTATTATTATTATTATTATTATTATTGAGAATTTATATAGCGCACATATCTCGTCGTAGTTGGCGACTCAAGGCGCTGATCGATACCGGATCTAACTCTAGATATAACATGCATATTAGTATATACTGTTGTTCTCTAACTTGCTTTGTTTTCTGCTGTTTTTGACAGAAAACGACGAAGTGCACTTGGAAAAGAAGAATCATCGACAACAAGAAACAATGTCTCTAGAGGTGGCTCGTTCGACGGCTTTCCGGCTTCAGATGAATTAAGTAAGCCACTCAACGACAAGAGAGAGAAAGAATTTAAACGAATAAGATAAGAGAAGAGAGAAAGAAAGAGATCGAGAGAGAGGGGGGGACGGGTTGGAAGTAAGGGAGAGAGGGGGTTGGTGGTGGTAGAGGGGGCAGGAAGTAGAAGAGAGGGGGTTATGGGTATTTCTGTGTTTTGAATTTCAAACCTGTTTGGAAGAAATGAGAAAGAGTTTGAAGAGAGAGAAAAATAAAAGAAATTTGACCTTTCTCATTTACCAGTTAATTTAAGGAAGAGAGAAGGGGTATAGAAAGTGTTTGTGTGGGTGGGTGGGGGGTGGGGGTGGGTGGGTGGGTGTGGGTGGGTGGGTGGTTGTGGGTGTGTTAGGGGAAAATGGAAAAGTGTTATCAGTAAGGAATGTACAAAGGCATTAATCTTGACAACTGTGTTTGCAAATGTCGATAGCGACAAGGACGTGTCTTTAAAATAGCACTAGATAGGCTTACTACTTCCTTACTGAAAATGCACTAACCCCAGTTTTGAGGTGGGAAAATCCAGTACCAATTCCAATGTTGTATTGGTACACGCCATTCGCACGTTGCAAACAAAAGAGAGGGTGGGGGGAATGGTGATGGGAGCGGGGAGTGGATAAGTTTGGGGGGAAGACGGGAGGGGGAGGAGTTAAGGAGAAAACAGTGTTATGGCCCAAATCGCGTATAGGCCTAAATAACCTCGCTAATATATGTCGCTGTTCGTGTTTCTCTGGAACGTAGTGGTCTTGTGCGCAAGCGGCAAACGCTGTTGCTACTGCACTTAAAGAGAGATATCGGGGAAGAGAGGGGACAGAGAAAGAGAGAGAGGGGGGAGTGGGCAGAGGGAGAGGACAGAGAATGGTGATGGTGGAGCAGAGCGAGAGAAGATGGGGGGTTAGGGGGAGGGGCAGAATGAGAATAGGACAGAAAGAGAAAAAGAACAGAACAAGAGATGGAGGAGGGAGAGAGATTTAGAGAGAGAGAGAGAGAGAGAGAGAGAGAGAGAGAGAGAGAGAGAGAGAGAGAGAGAGAGTACGAACAGGTAACAAATGAATCAATTAATTAATTACTCATGAAATTTATGAAGTGCGATGTTCCCGTTTAGACGAAACATGTCCAAGCACATCGATTATAAATTATAATGCCCATGTTTACATGAAGTGATGATGGCGCAGTTGTATGTGGTAGTTGGCGGAAGGGATAGCTCAGTGGTCAGAGCGCACGACTTGTGTGAGTGTGTCTTGGGCGACGTGGGTTCGAATCCTGACTCCAGCAAACTATTTTGTGATTGCTGGATATTACGGGCCAGCGCCTTGAGAAGCTCTCTGAGCTTGTAAGTGCGCTATATAAGAGAAATCTCTTTTTCTTTCTTTATCAAGCACATGTAAACAAACAGTGCGCATATTGTTTATATCTTTGTTCAAACACCTTGAGCAGCTCTTTGGGCTAGCAAGTGGGGTATGTGTATAAGAATAATATCAATTAACATCAACCCCGTTTTAGCTACAACTCTGAGCAGTAAGACGAAGGCAACCAAAAAGCCAACGGTGTCCGTCAAACCACGGAGACAAGGGGAACCTGCCGCTCAAGAAAACATCTACTGCAACGTTTCTGTGGATCAACAAAGGTGTGTGAGGACATCATACATAAATCACAATTAATAAAACAAAACATGATTCTGATTAGGGTTGTTCTGTGTTGCTAGTAGGCCTATATACACTGCTATAGCATGCTCAGTGCGGGAAGTTTGTGTTAATTATTCTTATTATTTCTTATTAAACAAAAAGGTCTAAAAGTTTACATTGGAAAGTGGGTTTTGGACGATTATTCACAATAAATATTATAATAGTCTAACATGAAGAGTATAGTTATGTATAAATTGATAGCTACACATTTCTTTGACCCCTAAAACACCAACGCGTGCACAAGCACACACAAGTCAGTAGAATTTAAATTCACACTGGTCTGTTCTCCCTGTTTCTCTCTTTTATCTTCTTCCTCTCCTTTCTTTCCAGCTTAACCTAGACTGATCATACTTTCTCCAACCATTATTTTCTCCACAGTGCCCTCACGGAGACATCGCCAACATACGGCAACGTACCCCTGAAAGCTGCAACAGCTAAACCACCACCGATAGCGAAGAAACCGATCGCTGCTAAGAAATCGAAAAAGAGCGGAAATAACCTGTACGAGAATGTGGAACTCCAAGACAAAAGTAGTAGACGACAATTCCAAACCCAAGCGGAAGACGAGAAAGTAAGTAAAACTAGTTCTTCTTAATCTTTATTAGAGACTAGGATTTTGTTTTGCTTTCGAAGACACCACTGGAAAGCAAATTTCGCTTAATCTTTCAAGAAATAAGTCGAGCTTAGGTAGGTGTTTGAGACGCGCACGATAGATCCGATCGTTTTGTTTGCAAAGCATGCAATAACAGAGTGTATTTACCTTTTATTTGATTTTGCCTTGTTGTTAGAAGAAGCTTTGTATAATGTTGATAATTTTCGTTGGTCGATATTATTGGACAATTTTCTAGAATTACTTGTTTACTATCGATCGAAGCGTCTAGATAAATGTAGTATTAGCTGAGAAATTCTTCTAACCTAAATAAGGTTATATGACGTAAAACAGTGCATAGTTCCGGTGACGAGTTTTATTTTGATTGGGTGTTATTGCATCATGCTGGAATGTTCGAACTTTCTCTCGATTATAGAGTCACTGTCACGTCCCAACTGCCTCAACAGAGGTTCGACATGTGCAACTTCCACACGAGAAAAAAACCCAACACCTAAATAAACTCTAAAAGACAAAACCAGAAGTAACAAGACAATTTCTTTATTTCACACACACATTCATACTCAAAATTAACTCCCTTTATCCCACTTCCCAACCTACCAACCCTCAATCCCACTAATATAACCCCAAACTAATACATAAACAATTCGCTCACAATAATAATGATAATTAAATCAAAATGAAAAATGACTAACTACAAAATGTACAAAAGATTTATAATAATTATGGCTGAAACAGCTTACTGACAACAAGGTAAATAGTTGAAGCAGATGCTTTAAATCTTTATGAATATTCAAACCTTGTTACATTTAAATTTCAAACAGATACAACAAGTCTTTTACATTATATAAAATGAATAAGAAAATTTATCCTTTATGCAAAATAGAATTTGTAAGAAATTAACCTAAATTATTAATTAATAAATATCTGGCGAAATAATTCCCCCAGACAAAACTATACAATCACAGGGCTAATTAATCAGGTAGGTAATATTACTCAACAATGTTTATCAATCAGTTCAAATTAAATATATTCCAATGTGCTGTAATTTATAATTTATCACATGTAAGTCAATTTTTATTTCTCACAACTGTTGGTCAATAGTTATTGTTATTTGTTGTGAATTGTGGAGTGTGCGTGTGTGTGCTTTTTAAACAAAATAAGGTTTCCTGGTCGAATACCGCAACCTTCGCAACCGAGGTTGACCCACGGAAACACCGGCGTCATAGGCCGAGGCACACCAGCTTCACACCAGCTAGATTTCAGCACCTCAATCAACGATCTGGTCTAAGGTTTTGGTTTTGGTACATCTACAACAATACATACAAAATACACAACCATTAATAATTATATTACAATATATTGCACAAGCATTCCGCTGTCGGAATGGTTGTCTCCCTTTCAACATCCTTACTCATCTTCCCTGTCATTACTTCTGTCATCGCACATATACATTCACAATCACCTCCTTTCTGTCATCTCTTCGCTACATAACAGCGAATTCTCTTATATTAATTTATAATCATTTAATTTATAATTCAGTTTAGAAAATTCTCTCTCTCTCTAGGTATTTATGCAGCAAATAATATGAAACATAAAATAGAAGTAAGAAAACGTAATTAACTCCCCATTCATGCTCGCACTCATAACCCAAACCCCCGAACGATATGGCCAACTGAGAAATTGAGATAAGCAACTTACGGCTACCAGTGGAGATCCTCCGGCCTGTTGACAGAGACACACATATGACGAGACAAACACACAGGCACAGATGGTTAGGCAAGGTGATACACAGGCAGAAGAAGTCCTAGACGGAGTCACAGGTCACCCGACGTTATACGTAGATAACTCAGATTTCACTGAGAATACACAGCTGGTATTCTAAAAAGCTTAGAACGGTTCCAGTTAATCAAACACTTCCAAAGTGTTCCCAAAACAGTCCTCCTCTTCCGATAACTAGTCTCTCTTTTTCGTTGACAGTCTGATCAGTACGACCCACAGACGACGTCACTATCTGGCACCTTGACACAACACAGATCCGTTGATTCTGGCTACAAAAGCGATATGAAAATGTTTTCTGCTCCTATCAAAATATACAGTGCATGGGGTTTTATACGATTAGTCTATAGTGTTCTAGAACATACTCATTTTAATTATAATTCATTTCCTGCACTGTTCGCGAAAAGAGCACGCATTCCACACATAGAATATCGCATGGCAGCAATTAATCTTCTCAATAACAAAATAGCCAAGCTACTGCTTTCTAACAATAGTTCGTTCTGCACGGGCGCAATACATTCGCTACTTCTATTAATTATAAACTTAATTAATTTTATTCTGATACTCTCCCCTTACTACCGTAACTTCTAACCTCTATGTACAGGCTGATGATTAAACTATATACATAGGCGCACGACTGCAAACTGCGTAGCGTGACAGTCACTATATAAGTGGTGCATGCACTGTGACAGAGACAAAAAGTGAAAAAGTGATTGATTTATGGAGATTTTTGATGATGATCTTTGGAAAGCGATCGTGTATGCAGTTGTTGATGTTTGCTGAATAAAGTTGGAAAACTTTATGCGACGACTCCTGCTTTGTTGCTGAGTGAACAGGCTGCGTGGATAAACGAATCTGCGTTACACTTATCAAGATTCAAGCATCGGGGCTGAATCAACAATTGATAAAATAACAACGGCATAACAGTAGGGGAACAACCATTTCTAAAACAAGACCGAGATAGCACACAGAGGCAGAGCACTTGAACATTCCTATCCTATCCTATTTTATCTTATCCCGTAATTCAAAGGTGTTGGGGCACCACAGATGATCGTTTAACCTGCATACACCATCTTTCTCTGTCCTCAGCAACCCTTATGGCTTCGCTCAGTGTCAAGCCAGTCCATTCTCGAATGTTGTCCTCCCACCTCTTTTTCTGTCTCCCTCTTCTTCTGCCTCCTTGCACTGTGCCTTGCAGGATGGTATTTGCAAGGCCTGGTGCTCTGGTGACGAGGCCATACCATCGGAGTTTCCGTTTCTTCACCACTGTGAGCATGTCATCGTGTTGTCCAATGGCTTGTGTGATGGTCTGTCGGACTTCGTTGTTTGCAATGTAGACTGATGGTCCTGTCTTTCCAAATGGGCTTCAATCTTATCAGGGCAGCAATTGTTTGTGCGATCCTGGAGAGGACTTCCTGTCGGGACGCATTGCCTGATATAATAGTTGAAGCCCATTTGGAAAGACAGGACCACCAGTCTACATTCCATGGTAAGGCTGCTGCGCTCCCTTGTCATCTCCATCTTCCTATACGCTTGCGAAACATGGACTCTCACAGGAGATCTTCTACGAAGAATACAAAGCATGGAGATGAGGTGCTATAAAACTTCTAGGCATTTCCTATACCCAGCACATCACCAGTGACGAAGTCCGACAGACAATTACACAAGCCATTGGATATCACAGTGATGAAGAAACAGAAACTCCGATGGTATGGCCACGTCATCAGAGCATCAGGCCTTGCAAATACCATCCTGCAAGGCACGGTACAAGGAGGCAGAAGAAGAGTGAGACAGAAAAAGGAGTGGGAGGACAATATTCGTGAATGGGCTGGTTTGACACTGAGCGAAGCCTTCAGGGTTGCTGAGGACAGAGAAAGATAGAGTACGCTGGTTAAACGATAATCTGTGGTGCTCCAACGACTTTCGAGTTACGGGATAAAATAGGATAGGAATAATATTCCTGGAACCCTTTCCTCCTCACTTGCATTGGAAGGACCACAGGTTCTGAGAACAAAGGGTATGACAGGTGGTCCTTTGTCTGTCTCCCCCGGAAATAATATTGCCCTATCTCGCTACTACGTAAGATGCGACAATACGGCATAATTATTTCTGGGCGGCGAACTGTTCCTTTGCATTATCTCGTGTCGATGAAAAACTCTAGTCTACGTTTTTAATATAATATTCATGTGGAACAACTTATAATGATAATATTTCTTTGCTGGGTGCATTTTCATTGCTTTTGAAGGGCTTCAAAGTTTCGTTTGATGTGCTGTCGACGTTCACTCGTCTTCCACAACTAGGTCTGTCTTTTGATCTGCCTGCAGGAAATCAAGGCGGAACATGCGGCAGTGGAGGAACCGTTGGAAGAAGACATTTACGAGCATGGCTATCTGTACGCTGGTTACAGCTCCATCCAAACATCCATCCTGGATTATTTCCAGCAGTATCTCATTAAACGCATCGCGGAGTCCCAGGAACTTGAAGAAGAGTTTAAGGTTGGTTGATTGATCGCGTGAATGGTAGATTGAGGACATGAATGAGTGAACGATTGGCAGTAAATATCAAGCAGGGAGATTCAAGCGAGATTAAATGATATTTAGTTTGAGACCACAATTTTAGACTGTCGGTGAATTTGCTGGCGGTAATGATAATAGCAGCAAACAACAGCCATAACGACGACTTTGACGATGATGATGAGCGTGCGATAAGAACGTGAGATAATTCCGGTGTTGTTAAAAATAAAATGATTGGATGCGTGCGTGTGCGTGTGCGTGTGCGAGCGCCCATGTGTGTATATTTGTGTTGTTGTTGTTGTTGGGCTTTTAACGGGGAAAGAGGTGAGAAGGGGAGCGGAGGATTGTTATTATTGTATATCGAGTTCAAACATGAGTTTTTATTTTTGTCTGCAGAAGTTCCCCAGGGGTATGACTCATCCGCATGACGTTGGACTGAAAACTCTCAACGGCAGGAAGAACAGATTCAAAAAACTGTGTGCTTGTGAGTTTGGCTTCTTATAGTTGAGTTGGTTGTTTGTGATGGTGGTTGGAGCTGATTTTACGTGTTGTTGTTATGTAATTTGATGTATAAAGGATTATTTTCTGTTCAAAATAGATTTGTTGCTTACTTGAAAGAGTGGTATTTCTAGTTATATATCGGCAGTTTAGTGTTTCTTGCGTATTTTTTAAAAATTGATTAAATTCTAAAGACGTGTTTCTGTGTGTGGTTCTTAAAATAAGTCTTTTGATTTTTTTCCAAATCGTGTTAAAATGTTCGGCGGTCATTATACCAATTATAGAGAGCATATGAATTATGTAAGTTTTAAAACGTCTAATTATTAAAATAAATTGTCAATTAAAACCAGTTTTAATAATGTTGATGTATTATAGATGACAAGAACCGAGTGATCCTGAAAAGGCCCACAGGAGACACAGACACAGACTACATCAACTCAAGTTGGATCAGGGTAAGAATGTCCGGTTGAATGAATGAACATTGAGGTTTAACGTCTACACCCACCATTGGCGATATGGCAGACGGGGATAACCATCCCAGGGAACAATGGGTAAGGAGGCCAAGAGCAAATAATAAGAAAAGCTTTTTAAAGAAAATATTTCGATGAATCGATTTCCATTTTCGGTCTTGATTTGGCTCGGAAGAGTCCGCTGGACCTAAAGCAATAATCATGTAATGTAATTCCCATTTTCGACTGTCTGTTGATGATCGTCTTTCTTTTTCTCTTTGCAGGGACTGGACAATGATCGAGCATATATCGCAACACAAGGTATGCTAAGGATATGATAATCTCGGTGCGGCCTTTCAGTTTACATTTCGACATGGATTTAATTATTCTGCGACAGAGGAAGATAAAAATTTCCCGAAATTCTATCATTATTATGGAATGGTTGTGTGTCTTACTTTGCTATCTTCATTGATGATTTTTGTTGTTGTTGATTTAATTCAATCCAAAGTCCACTTTAATGGCGCACACACAACTCCATGTCAAAAACACATGCTTGGGGCACAGGAATAAATATGTCAGATGCTGTCGTGAAAAGGGGTAGGTCTTGAGCTTCTGGCGAAAAGAGTGCTCAGCAATTGACTA